>JAPDPK010000040.1:0-1200000 GCA_031772115.1 Heritiera littoralis
ATTGAAAGTTTCCTCATTTTCTTAATCCTCCCACAGCGAGCTTGTATAACGTTGCTCCTTTCTATTGATTAATTAAATGTAACTTGAACAAAGAAAATAAGTACAATAAAGTGTAGCAATTGGTATGAGAAATTAAGAGGAACAGAAATATTTTTCACAACTAAATGATAGATGATAAATGATAATGCTTCTTCTTTTGATATTCTCGTCCAGGCGTTTCAATCTTTACTCACATCAAGCAAAATCTTAAGAAACAAAGAGACATAACATGCTTTAGTCACCTTCCTTCGTGGCAATGACATCTCCATGTTTCTTGCCTTTAAAATCCAATTCCTGTCTTCATGAAATCAATGGCAGTCTGTTAGGGTTTAGAAAAACATCACTTCAATTCTCATATGCCTAAACTCCAAACTACTAGTTTACTTAGTTCCATTGATTATAAGGCTATGTTTCATGGATCATCCAAAAGTTTTATGGGGAATTTCCTCTTGGCATGCTTTGAAACCAAAAGCACAAACCAGGATGTCACATGAACTTAACAATGTTATGACCGTTTTATGAGAAATGATATAAAGATAATTCTAGTTCATACGTATCTCTTCTTGTTTTATACACATCAATTCTCGTGAATCACTTTGAGGAATTTGTTAGAACTTAACAAATAGATGAAAAGCAAGCAAATAGCATGAATTTCTAAAATTCATACATAAGATTGATTGACAGAGCATAAACACTGGACATTGTGTTTTTTTTTTTTCCATCTTCTTCTCTTTGTCTTTCTTCACACTTCATAGTCATATACACAACTCACTAAAACTTTGTTTCCAACTTAACTACCTTAGTCTTTAGCCCTAAAAAGATCATAAGATGCAACTAATTAAGCAACATAAAGGATAGTATTTGTGGAGTGAAACAGAGATTTGGTGGTTCTATTCTATTGCGATGGCTCTAAATCCAACATTGTTGATTGAACAAATTTCTTTCAGATTAGTTTGATCTCCAAGATAGGTATGTATTACCAGTAAACATTCTAGGAAATCAAATATCTATGTCGAATATTGAGGAACTAATACAAACAGATGTATTTGGCTAATGATTCAAGCGGATTAGGACTAAGCAATCAACCAACAAGATCAAAATCATCCCAATTTCAGAAATAATTTCAGCCCTAAACTAATTCTCCTCAACTAATTTCATCAAAAATTCACCTAAACTAATTTCATCAAAAAAATCTTAATTTAGCAAATCCTAACAAATGAAGGACAAGCTCTAAACTAATTTCACCAAATTATCCTAATTTCATTAGATCTACATAGTTCTAACAACCATATCAAATCAATATAACAAAATGTAGAGAAAACTGACCTTTGAGAGTGAGAGAATACTGCCTCGTGTGAGGAAGAGAAGATCGCGGTAGGAGAAAGGAGAGAGCAGCAATGCGACAAGAAAGAGAGGGAAGTATGTTTGGGTGAAAGGAAGAAAGTGCGACAAGCAGTAGTGTGTAAGTGAAGGAGACTCAGATTCGTTTAGGTGAAAGGGAGAAACTGAATGCTCGTGTCTGGTGAGGGTAAAATGGGGTGTCATTCTTCATTCACGGATCAAAGTTACTTTGCATCCATATCCGACTGCAATCACTTTGCGGCCGATGGGTGCAAAATGATTGCAATTGCAATCCAACTTTGTGGCGTAAAGTGTTATACCAAACACTATAAAGACTTTACATCCGATTAAATTGCAGTGTAAAGTTCTTACTTACAGCATACCAAACGCGACCTAAAGGTTTATGGGGTGAGTAATCGATTCATAATGTTTGTCCCACTTGTTCTTGTAGTGCAATCTAGGAACATAATGCTACACAACAATGTGATCATTTAATCCAATTTGCCATGGGACTTAATGACTCCAATGGTTATGTAAGATGGTAAAAAGTCAAATCTTGCTTTTGAACCCATTACCTTTTGTCAATAAAGCATATTCACTTATTTTGCAAGAAGAAAAGCAATGATCCATCCTCATGTGTGCCCTTAGTTCTTATCAAGATCAATTAGCCATGGCTTCCATGAACAACATCAATCCATATTCCTTTTCTCACTCCGATGTCTAACATTGATCGAAAGGGAGTCAACCTTATTATCATTGTGATTTTTGTAGACGTGATGGACACTTAGAATTAACTATGTTGTAGCCAAAATCTTGGAAATCCAAACTTTTCGAGTATATACTACTCAAGCAAAAGGAGAACAAGTTCCTAAAACCTAATCAATTTAGTTTGATTAACCGAGGCATGATATATCTAAATCAAACATGACTAAAGGAAGCAATGACTGATCTATTGCAACAATAACTCGCCAAAGCAGTATTTGTTCTAGTCATGGTTTACCTTTTATTCAAGATCAAGTTCAACAACTATTGGCTTCAATTCAAACAAGTAACTCTAATTCATTTAATCGTATAGCCAACCTAACAGGTATTGTTTCATGCCTTTCCTCTTGTTCTACTAACTCTTGGATTGATGATACTGGTATTGATCACATGACATACCATCTTTAAAATTTGCAAAATGTACATAAGCATAATGGTCCTCCACTAAAATTATCAAACGTTGTTGAAGTTTTTGTTTCCCATCTAGGATTTTTGAGATTTAATTCTAATTTGTATTGTTGGGCCCTTCTAGTGTGTGAGGCCTATTTGGTGGTGTGTTGGGCTTGTCAAGGCTTACTCGCCCAGGCTGGGCTAGAATAGGTGGGTAAGGCTTAACACTATAAGAAATTGCACTTTCAATTGATGAAGCTAGCATATGCATTTCTTTTATAATTATCTCTTTCTAATTGCCCACTTCCTAAAACGAGCGTATATGTATATGCACACATGAAGAGATGGCAAAAATTGATTCGATCCAAAAAATCAACCCAATCAAGCTGAAACCAAACTCGATCGATCCGATTTGACCAAAAAAGTCAGCAACCCAAATCCAACCCGATCCGAATCTAAATTGATTCAAAACGAAATTTATTCGAATTTTCATTTATCCAAACTCGACCTGATTCGAATCCGAATTGATCCGAACCCAAATTTATTCGAATTTAGATTAACCCAAGCCCTACCTGATTCAAACCCAAATTGATCCAAATCCAAATTGACCTGAACCCAAATTGATTCGAATCCAAATTAACTCAAACCCAAAAAAATTCAAACCTAAATTTAATTTTATCAATAAATATTTAAATGTTAAAATTAATGATCAAAGTATTTTACTATAATAAAAATATATTTTTTTAAATAATACGAGTGTTGTATTTTTTTAATCTAGTTAAACTTAAATATTCACTTTTATATTATATTCATTTGAACCTAATATATAATTATTTAATGGCTAATTTATAATAGAGTACAGAAGCAATATCATCTACACTTAATATCTCCAATTATTCTATAAAAATCACAAGAAATTAAAGATATGTATAGTATTGTATTATGATATTTAGTAGAGACTATTAAATAACTTTGATTCATAAAGGTATTAATTATTATAAATAATAGAAATAAAATGAAAAAAAAGTAATTAACTTATGAATATTGGTAAATATATTATAAAGAAAACTATCATATAGTTTATTAAATATTTTTATTATTTCAATCGTAATTTTGCTATAGGTCATGTAAGAAGAAAATTTTATTTTTATGAGTTTTGTGATCCTTAGAAATATGATTTTAGTTCATTTTCATACCAAACTAATCATATTGAGATGACCAAGGCTTAACCTAAAAAACTTATCTACTCGACTCGACTCAAATCCAAATTCAATCAATCTGAATCCAAATCCGATCAACTCGAATTGGCTAAAAAAGTCAACGACCCGAACCTGACCTAATACGAACTCGAATTGATCCGAATTCAAATTTACCCAAACCCGACCTTATCTAAACCTGAACTGGTACAAACCTGAAATAGACCTATTTTTCCTTCACCCAAACTTGACCTGACCCGAACCCTAAATGATTCGATTTCTTCTTAACCCAAAATGATCCGATCAAAAATAACCCAACCCAAGCCCGATCTGACCTGCCCATTTGCCACCTCTACACACATGCATGTTAATCATCTCGTGCAAGCACACACGTGTGTGTGTGTATATATATATATATATATATATATATATATATATATATATAATGGATCTACTTATACATGTGTAAAACCAATTTAGTTTTAAATATCTGTTTATATTATTATACTTTTCAATCCAACAATTGAATTTTATGTTATTGACGTAGTTTATGTACGCCAAATTTTAAGTTTATCAAAGATGTCTAACTATCTGTTCCATTATATAATAAAATTTTAACCATTAATATATATTAAAAAAATGCTATTCTTTATTAAAATGATAAGAATGTTAGATTGAATCAAAATTTTATGTATGTGATTAAAATGATTAGGTTGTTAAATCAAATAGTTGGTTTTCAAAAATGTTAATACTACATGAAGTTATAAAAAGTGTGTAAAACAATTTGTTTTACAGGTGTCAGTGAATCTCTCATTTATTATAGTTAAACATTTTCGATTAACTTAAAATTTTGTGTACGTAATTTACTTGAATAGAGTATAATACTCAACAGTCAGATTAAAAAAAATATGAAATGGAGTAAAACAAAATTGTTTTAAACTAGTATAACTGGATCAAACCCCCCCCCCCCCCACACACACACACACACACACATATATATATATATATATATATATATATATATATATATAAAGGCCAATGCAAAGAAAAATAACTAAGGAAAAAGGAGCCCAATTTTAGTGTCACCTATCACACACATACACATACACATACATACATACATACATACATACATACATACATACATACATATATATATATATATAATATATATATATATATAAAGGCCAATGCAAAGAAAAACAACTAAGGAAAAAGGAGCCCAATTTTAGTGTCACCTATCACACACACACACATACATACATACATACATACATACATACATACATATAAATGGCCAATGCAAAGAAAAACAAATAAGGAAAAAGGAGCCCAATTTTAGTGTCACCTATGCACTGTCACTTCGGTAGTGGCCTTAGCAGTTGAGTTTAAGGCCCCGCCCCCATGGCCAGGATTTTTCTTAAGACCTAATACCGTTTCAGGCTGGAGTCCAACCAATTTTCATAGTACAAGCTAGGCCCAGTCTTGGAGCTGAAAAGTTGGCAAATCCAACTCACTCTTGAAACTGTGCCTAGATGACCCCAATTTTATTTTTGGTTCATGACATTACGCGCACACGTCAAGGGTATTACACGCCACTTGTCAAGGAAATTGCTATCACTCAGTAGGGATGACGACGAGTAAGTATATATATTAATTTAGAGATATTTAAATATGAATTCAAAAACCGATTATAATTATAATATTTGAATCAATTTAACTGTATGACTAATTTGATTTTTATTATTCGAACTTTACCGATATAACAAAAAATACTAATTAATTACTCAAATCCACTAAATACTAATTTATTAAGTTAGAATTTGACTTTTAAATTTTAATTTAAAATCAATTTTGTTACATATTATTAAGAAAATTTAAATTAATAATTTAAATTAAATCATAAAAATAAAATAATAGTAAAATCATAATTAAAAATATTTTTAATGTCATATTTGGTGTATAAGATTAGAGGTGGCAAATGGACAGATCAGATTGGGTTCGGGTCAGGTTATTTTAATCGAATAATTTTGAGTTAAAGAAAAATCGGATCATTTTGGGTTCAAATCATTTTAGGTTCAGTTCAGGTCGAGTTCAGGTCAATGAAAAATCGATCTATTTCGGGTTTAGATAATTTTGGATTCAGATCAAGTTGGGTTTGAGTCAATTTGGATTTGGATCAAAATACTAATTAATTACTCAAATCCACTAAATACTAATTTATTAAGTCATAAAATCAATTTTATTTCATATTATTAAGAAAATTTAAATTAATAATTTAAATTAAATCATAAAAATAAATTAATATTAAAATCATAATTAAAAATATTTTTAATGTCATATTTGGTGTATAAGATTAGAGGTGGCAAATGGGCAGATCGGATTGGGTTCAGGACGGGTTATTTTAAATTAGATCATTTTGAGTTAAAGAAAAATCGGATCATTTTGGGTTCAAATTATTTTAGGTTCAGGTCAAGTCGAGTTCAAGTCAATGAAAAATCGATCTATTTCGGGTTCAAATAATTTCAGGTTCAGATAAAGTTGGGTTTGGGTCAATTTGGATTCAGATCAAAATACTAATTAATTACTCAAATCTACTAAATACTAATTTATTAAGTCATAATTTGACTTTAAATTTTAATTTAAAATTAATTTTATTTCACATTATTAAGAAAATTTCAATTAATAATTTAAATTAAATCATAAAATTAAATTAATATTAAAATCATAATTAAAAATATTTTTAATGTCATATTTGGTGTATAAGATTAGAGGTTGTAAATGGGCAAATCGGATCGGGTTCGGGTCAGGTTATTTTAAATTGAATTATTTTGAGTTAAAGAAAAATAGGATCATTATGGGTTCGGGTCAGGTCGAGTTGAGGTTAATGAAAAATTGGTCTATTTCGGGTTCAAATAAAGTTGGGTTTGGGTCAATTTGGATTCAAATCAATTTAGATTTGGATTCAGGCGGGTTCCGATTGTTGACTTTTTTGGTCAATTTGGGTTGGTTGGATTTGGATTCGAGTCGAGTGGATAGGTTTTTTGGATTAAGCCTTAATCATTTTGATATGATTTGTTTGGTATGAAAATGAACTGAAACCATATTTCTAAAAATCACAAAACTCATAAAAATAAAATTTTCTTCTTAAATGACCTATAATAAAATTGAGATTGAAATAATCAAAATATTTAATAATTTGTATGATAGTTTTCTTTATAATATATTTACCAATATTTATAAATTAATTACATTTTTTCACTTTATTTCTATTATTTATAATAATTAATAACTTTATGAATCAAAGTGATTTAATAATCCCTACTAAATATCATAATACACTACTATACATCTCTTTAATTTCTCTTATTTTTTTATAGAATAATTGGATACATTAAGTGTAGGTGATATAGATTCTGTATTCTATTATAGATTAGTTATTAAATAATTATACATTTGATTTAAATGAATATAATAGAAAAGTGAATATTTAATTTTAACTAGATTCAAAAAAAATATAACACTTGTATTATTGAAAAAAATTATATTTTTACTCTAGTAAAATACTTTGATCATTAATTTTAACATTTAAATATTTATTGATAATAATAAATTTAAGTTTGAATCTTTTCAGGTTTGGGTTAATTTTGATTCGAATCAATTTGGGTTTGGATCAGGTCAGCTTTGGGTTAATCTAAATTCAGATGAATTTGGCTTCAGATAAATTTAGTTTTGGATCAATTCAGATAGGGTTGGATTTGGGTTGTTGACTTTTTTAATCAAATCAGATCTGTTGGATTTGGTTTCAAGTTGATTAGGTTGGTTTTTCGGATCGTGTCAATTTTTACCACTTCTATATAAGATGGTTGATAGAATAGGATAGGATGTTGATGTTTGGTGTAGACTTAGCAATTCATATATGAAATTTATGTTTGTGTCATAGAAAATTGATTTCGTGGCAAAATTTGTATCAACACACCAAACATAAAATCATTATTTTAGCTCGTACCATATTCATATCAATTTTTACCAAATTTAGCTCGTGGCGTTTCTGTGTCGTGTTACCGTAGCATGTTTAGGATTGTCAGGTCTAGTTTGATGCACAGATATAAGAATAAAATGGATTGTAAAGGGGATTAGTCATCCTCATAGTATAAGATGATTCCTTCTTTTCCAAAAAGTAATTATTATTTTTAATCCCATGTGAATAAGATGCTCATATTTTATTTCTAAAGTTTACAATTAAAAATTAACTTAAACTATAATATGATAAAAATGGTTATTGATTAATTGGTTATTCTAAAATTTTTTCCATTTTTATTTTTCACTATTTTTTCTTTTATTTTAACCACTTTTTCCTTTTTTTTCTTTCTCTTTTTTTTTTTGAATAAAGAAAACATATAGTTTAGATAAAATAATAATTTTTAAAAATTAATTTTCTTAATTTTTTAAAAAGGCTTAATAGCCAAATAAACCCTCAACCTTTAGCCCAAAATGGAATTCAGCCCTCAACGTTTTATTGCATAAAATTCAGTCCATAAACTTTTATTTCAGTGGAAATAAACCTTCAACCTTTTACAATTATGCAATTAAGTCAAAATCTGTTAAATGACACTAACTACCGTTAGTTTTGCATACGTGGCAGCTGACGTTGATAGCTTAGTTAGCTGCCACGTGGCATGCCACGTATGCAAAACTAACGGTAGTTAGTTTATTTAACAGATTTGGTCTATTTCCACTGAAATAAAAGTTTATGGACTGAATTTCATGCAATAAAATGTTGAGGGCTGAATTCCATTTTAGGCTAAAGGTTGAGGGCTTATTTGAGTATTAAGCCTTTTAAAAACAATCTATGCTTAACATATTTTTAAAATTAAATCTTATATATATTATGAATTATATTTATTTTCAGAAAACATGGATTATATTTTTTAATTTATAAAATTAAAGTTTTAAACTTGGTACTATATTTTTTTCTTATTTCTAATTTTTCTTTTATTTTTTTGTTCTCTTTTGTTTTAAATTATTTTATTTTATTTTTTAAAATTTTTTCTCTTTCGAGCAATAAAAAAAAGAAAAAATAAAAATAAAAAAGATAATATTTTTGTCGAAAAATCAAGGTAATTTTCAATTTAAAACATAGAAAAATTAAAAGAAAAAATAGTAAAAAATACAAAGAAAAATTATAATTGAAAATATTTTTTAACAAAATCAATTTTTTGAAAACATTTAATTTTTTAAAAATTTAATATTTTATTGATAAATTAACTTTCCTTAAAAAAAATAAATTTAACTTTTAACTATAGAAAATGTACTAATATATTTTTTAGTTAAAAATATTTATTAAAAAGTTAAAAATTTAAATTTTATTTACTTAAAAAAAGAGCACTTTTAATAAAAAAATCATTTCATCAAAATCTTAATTTTACATCTAACATAATGATGAAAAATATATGAAAGTTATCCTATGTTACTTTTGATTCTTATATACATCAAATGTTATAACGTTTAAAATTTAATAATAAAATAATAGCAGTTATAATAAAAAAATTTTAGCATTATCAAAATGTTAACAAAGGCTGATATATATTTGCACTTGAATATATAGCACTTGCTGAGAACCTTTGGACTAATTTTTTTTTTCTCAAATGATTTGCCATCGTGTAGTGTAAACATTTCATATCAATAGTGTCATAATGTTTCCTAAGGCTAGGTCACTAGATATTAAACAAATGGAGTTGCCACCAATCATTTTTTAACCTAGGTGTGATTGGCCACCTAAATGATTCTAAGGACTGGTCTACATTTTAAGTTTTGGGTTTGGGAGTTCATTTACGCTCAATATTGGTACCATTTTAATATTGTGTTATTTTAACTTAGTCTTAATTATGTGGTCTTTAAAATTTATATATTTTTTTATTATTTAAATATTGAAAATTCTTTTAAGAATCCTCCATCATTCTGGATGAACTCTTAAAAAATCTTCTCACCTCAAGAATATTCAAGGGATACCATTCGACTCCCCTGAAGAGGCTCCATCGTCAGAAATATTTTAGAATTTTATTATTCCTTAATTTATTTTTATTTAATTATTTTATTACTTTTATTTAATTATTTTAAATATTATTTTATATATATTTTTAATATTTTTAGGATTTTTGGTATTTAATATTGAGAATATCTCTTAAATTTTCCATCGTTCTGGATAAACTTAGAAAAACCCTCTCACCTAAGAATTCCTCAAGTGTTACTCATTCGCAATCGCCTTAAGGATTCCATCATCGGAATTATTATTATTTATTAACTTTATTTATTATTTATTATTTATTATTTTATCTTTATTAAAATGTAAATTTTATTATTTATTATGTTTTTATCTTTATTTGTTATTTGTTTATTTTGAAAATGCCTTCTAAGTCTTCCATCATTCTGGATAAACTTAGAAGGATCTTCTTACCTAAGAATTCTTCGAGTGTTACTCATTCGTAATCGCCTCAAAGATTCCATCATCGGATTTAATTGTATAATTTATGTTTTTATTTATTATTATCCTAAAAATTTTACTATTATGTTTATTATTATTTTTTTCACGATTATGATTTTTTATGTGTTATTCTATTTTAATTATTTGGATAATAAAGTTTAACCTTCATTTTTTGAAAATACCTTTTAAATCTTCCATCATTCTAGATAGACTTAAAAGAATTCTCTTGCCTAGAAATTCCTCGAGTGTTACTTATTCGTAATCGCCTCGAAGATTCCATCTGTTAGCTTTAAATTGCCATATATATTTTGAAATGACAAAAACTTAAGTAAGCCTTAATGTTTTAATTCTCATTGTAAATTTGCCTCATCACACATGATTCTCTCAATCCATTTTCAAGTGATTTTATCAAACTTAAGACCATGATTTAATTACATACTCTTAGTGGTCTTAATACTTTGTAATGTCTTGAATATTTTTAGAAAATCACTTGATGAATATTTAGACTATGTTTTCATTTGAGAAAGTCAAGAAAAACTCCCACAAAAGTGCCAATATGTTTTGGGTTGAATTAGGATCAAAGACCACATCATTTCTAACCCAAAAGTGCAGGAAAAACCCATTCTGGAGGAATGGGATCGATCCCCTAAGGAAAGGGATCGATCCCTTTTTGGCAGTGTGCCCCGAAAGGCCAAAATGAAGAAAAGGATCGATCCCTTTGCACCAGAAAGCCCCCAACGGCTAGTTTCTGTGAGACATAACGGCTAGTTTCTGTTTTGGCTCCAACCAACGTTCACAAACCATCCAAGGGACTATAAATAGAGGCTTAGAAGCTAAAGGAAGGAGAGGAACAACTAAGCAACATCTTTCATCATCTTATTCATCTTCCTCAAGCCTCAACATCAATTCAAGAGATAAAGAGTCTTCATCTTCTATCATTCATCTATTTCTTGTATTGCTTAGCACAAACTTTGTATAGGCTTTTCATTGTGCTCAATTTCTGTAATCATTTGCCTACTTAGAGGTCTTCCTTGATTACACAACTTGTTATCCAATTCAATCCTTGTAAAAAGGGGAGGTTTCTCTTTAGCCTTAGAAAAAGAGGGAGGTTTCTCTTGAGCCTTAGAAAAAGAGGGAGAAGAGGTTTCTCTTGAGCCTAGAAAAAGAGAGAGGTTTCTCTTGAGCCTTGAAAAGAGGGATTGTAAAGACAAATTCAAATATAGTGAATTTGGGAAAATCCTTGGGAGCGTCTCAAGGTAGAGGACGTAGGTAAGGTAGCCGAACCTCTATAAATCGATTGTGTAAATCTCTCTTTCCCTACTCTCTTTAATTACTTGCAATTATATTTGTGATTATTGCATTGAACTTGGATTGCATGTTTGCCTAGCTTAGAGAACTTAGAAAATATTCAAATAGGCTAGAGAATTTAGAAGAATCGCAAAACGAGCTTAAGGTTAGATAAAAACCGATTCACCCCCCTCTCGGTATTGCCTATAAGAGCCAACACCATCATCGGGAAGGCTTAACCAATTTTCAATGTTTATTATGCCATTATTTAATTAAACATCTAAAAAAAATTTATTCATCTCTTTAATTGTTTTATTTCTTACTTTTACTCATTTTATCATTTGTTATTTTAGTTACTTAATTTTTAAGGTTTACTTATTCACGTAATTTTGTTATTTATTATTTTTAATTTTATTAATCTTATGTACTCTTAGATTTTATTACTACTATTTAATCTCTTTATTCTAAAGAAAAGCAACATGGAAGTATCAAGTATAGCATTAATGACTAGAATCGCGTGGCAGTAGAAAAAATAAAGTAAGAATATTTACCTTGCTAATGGGCATTCGGCTTTACAAAAGCAACTTGGTTAGGGCTTTGATAATTGCTAACGTGGGTACTCCAATACCAGTCTTAAAACAGCAACAATAATTGCTAACGTGGGTTACCGTCGGCTACAACCAACACTGCTTCACCCTCATTCTTGCCAGAGAAACGCCGATACTATCCCACATTCTCTGGTTCTGCAACCTTCCTTCGGTGTTGTCAGAGTGTTGCCACTTTTTTTATCAATTTTTTTCTCTAAGAATCGTTGTTGTTCTAAGTTATGGGTTTAACGCCTTTTTATAGTCATGAACTTGTTAGAGTCCTAATACAACTAAACCTATTCTATTAATTATCTCTTATTTTTAATATTTTATCTATTTAATTTTTATGTTAATCCTAATCTAACTCTATCAACTTTAATATTAATCTAAATAATTATCCTAAAAAATCTAATTATCCTATCCTATCCTAAAATTAATTTTATTTTATTTTCTTATCTCTTCTCTTTTTTTATCATCATTCCTAAATCCTATTTTAATTTCAATTTACTAATTAATGTTAATCCTAAAATCTAAAAAATTCTAATTTAATTCTAGCTTAATTCTAAATTATTAAAATACAATATCACCCAATCCAATTAATTATTTTTATAAATTAAGACTCCGGACAAAATAAGGTGTCTACAGCTGCCCCTCTTTGCACATTTGCTGAAAATTAGGAATTGTGCAAAGACAATTAGATAACTATTTTGTCCGAAAAATATTTACAATTTTTAAGAAACATTTAGTTCCTCTCACTAGAGGCTGTAAGACTTTGAAAAATAACCTTGTGCTCTTCTCACCAGAGGCATTGGAACTTTGAAACATAACCTTGTGCTCATCTCACCAGAGGCATTGGAACTTTGAAGAATAACCTTGTGCTCCTCTCACCATAGGCATTGGAACTTTGAAACATAACCTTGTGCTCCTCTCACCATAGGCATTGAAACTTTGAAGAATAACCTTGTGCTCCTAGGGATGTAAACGGGTAGGGTACCCTTTAAATTTGGGATACCCAAACCCAAACCCGAACCCGATTAACTTTAATAATACCCTAACCCTATTAACTACCCGATTATTTTTATTTATGCTACCCGAACCCTAATCCTATAAAATATAAAATACCCATTTAACTACCCGAACCCGTTAAACTACTTGTTTATTAAGTCAAAGTTTGACTTTTAAATTTAAATTTAAAATCAATTTTAGAATAACTTAATTAAAACATTATATTAATAAATTTAATTTAACTCATAAAAATAAATTAAAGTTAAAAATCATAATTATAATATATAATGATTTAATTTAATTAAACAAAACATTACTAATAAATAATTTATATATAAAAAATATAAATATTGTATTAATTAATTATTATTTATAATCGGGTTCGAGTAGCGGGTACCCTAAGGTCACTATCCGAACCCTACCCGAACCCGTAACGGGTAGTAATTTCACTACCCGAACCCTACCCGAACTTTACCCGAACCCGATTATACACTACCCTAACCCTACTTAAACTGGTCGGGTAGCACCAGGTACCCGTTTATAGGGTACCCATTGCCATCCCTATGTGCTCCTCTCACCAGAGGCATTAGAACTTTGAAAAATAATCTTGTGCTCCTCTCACCAGAGGCAGTGAAACTTTGAAAACTAATCTTGTGCTCCTCTCACCAGAGGCATTGGAACTTTGAAAAAAATCTTGTGCTCCTCTCACCAGAGGCATTGAGACTTTGAAAAAAAATAACTTTATGCTCCTCTCACCAAAGGCATTGAAACTTTGAAAAATAATCTTGTACTCCTCTCACTGAGGCATTGGAACTTTGGAAAATAATCTTGTGCTCCTCTCACCAGAGGCATTGAAACTTTGAAAACAATGTTGTGCTCCTCTCAATAGAGGCAATGGAACTTTGAAACATAACCTTATTCTCCTCTCACCAGAGGCATTGAGACTTTTTGAAAATAAAGAACTCCTCTCAACAGAGGCATTGAGACTTTTGAAAATAAAGAGCTCCTCTCAACAGAGGCAGTGAAACTTTTTAAAAATAAAAATTTCAATTCAGAATGCCAGTTTACATGGGTTTGACTGGGTTTAACTTTCATTTTGATGCCAATAATATTGGGCTTCATCCTTCTTTAAGGTGCCAGCTAAACTGGACTTTGCTCTCATCTAAGGTTTTTTTTCAGAAAAGTATTTTTCTCATCATCTTCTCATACCTCATTATTTTTTCAAATTACCATCTCTTATATTTTCTCTTTTCCTCAAAATTTTAATCATTCAGAACTTCTTATCCTAATGTCTTAACAAATAGTTCAATGTCAAAATGCAGTAACGAAATGTCATGCAAGTCATGAATATAATGAATGCATGGAATGCTATGTAAATGTAAATGTCAATGTCATGCCCCTAAAGTGTTCCATAAATGTATGCAAATGCAACTCCAATTGTGGTAACAAGATTCTCAAGCTTATCTTGTTTTTCCCAAGTTCCACATATCTGCTGGATTCTTCTTATTCAATTCTTCTTTCATTTAACATCCTATCTTTTATTGAGTCACAGTCCAGTTATGATCAAAGACTGGCTATCATGCTTTCAAATTTAAATTTTCATCATTCCTTATTTTTGTCTCTTTTTCTCTCTTAGTAATATAAGATTTCTCAAAAAAAATCAAAAATTTACCCAAAAAGGTTACCAACATTTATTTATTTTCCTTCCAACTCGACCACCAATGTAATGCACTCATACATCTTCTCAATTTATTATAGGGGTGGAATGAATTTAAAAAATTCATGAGAGATATGGGTATTCATTCTTAGAAAAGGAACATGAAATCAAGAAAAATCAATGAGACAGTTTGTTTGGAATAAGGTTTTCAGTATCCATTTAAAAAACATTCTGATAATTTCAATCAAGTCAATCAGAATTCTTTCCAAAAAGCCCACTCTTATTGATATGTTCTTTCATGTAGTGTCTGTCAGTCTTGCCCTCGTATCAAAACCTTTTGATGCTGATATTTTCCTAAGCCGTTTTTTTCGGTTTTCACTTAGGTGCCCCTTTCATTTGATTCAAACTGCCCTTTTTGGATTTTCAATTTTGAATCCTTCTTTTTCTTTTTTTTTCTCTTTTTCTTTTATTTTTCTTTTTTCTTTTTTTTCTTCATTTTCAACTTCGTTGGCTTTGACAAACTTCAACCTTCAGTGCTCAATCCAAATTCATGCCCCTAATAGGCGTTCTTGATTTTGATCCAAGATATCTTCTAAAGCTCATGGGTTTCTTCATTCAAATTGATTTACTTCTTTCAAAGGATCATTATCTCATTATACAAATATGTCTTCATTCAATTCATGATTCTTCAATTTAAGCATTTACATTTGATCAAAATGGGCTTTTAAAGGCATGTAATGTAGGCTCAGGTGAGGGTTTATGAAAGAAAAGGATAAAGCAGGCCCAAAATGTGTTTCAAAGTTTATAAACCAAGGGATCACTTTTATCAAGTAAAACATTCAGGCATTTTGCCCCTTTTCAATTCACTCATTTCTCTTCTTGCTTCTTTTTTTCCTTTCTTGGGTTTTCTTTTTTGAATTCAAAACTCTTTTTCTTTTCTTCTTCTTTGCTTCTTCACAAAACTAGGCTATTTCTTCTTCTCTTTTTTTTTTCCTCTCGATTCATCATGAACACTTTCATTTGTGCCCCCAAAATTTCTTTATTTCATCTTCCTTGCCCCTAGTGTGGAGGGTGATCCTTGGTGGGTTATATTACAAAAAATATAATAGGCTCAAAAGGGGTAATCAAAGGATAATTTTACTCATGCTTGAAGGATAGTGAAAGAAGGCCATTTATCATTTCAAATGTAAACACTCTCATTAAAAATTGTTTATTAAATAATGACAAACTTGTTGGAAGCTTCTGTAAGAGATTCACCTTTCTTGTTTCATCTATCAAGTGCAGATGGTGAATAACCTTTCCTTCATTTTCTTGCTTTTGCAACATTAGCAGACTAGTAATTCATCAACGATAGCAGTTCTTTCAAAATTGAATCCTAGATTTATTGACATCATTATCATCATGTTCATTATTTGGATACTTGTGAATAAAAGGTAAAGGTGAGTATGTGGGAAATGGCAAATGAGCAGAGAGAATGAGAAAATGACAGTGCATCACACTAGTCGCTTTATTGAAAAAGGAATAAATAAAAGTTAGCCCATACATAAAACTTTATCTTGTGCTTATGGGCTTAAGCACTTTCAAAAACTATCTTGCATTACTTAAAGAAAAGAAAGCAAAAACAAAACTAGAATTTATAAATCTTCAAAATCGCCAGGCTTGAACCCTTTATGCCCCCACAAAACTCATCCTTCATTGGTATGGTTAGACAATGGGTTTGCATCCGTAGCCGGTTCCCCTTTCGTTTCAAAATTCAACATGCCAACTTTTATCAGTCCTTGCACTCTATACTTTAACGCATTGCAATTCTCTACAGAGTGACCCACGTTCCCGAAGTGATACTCGCATCGAGCATTCTCATCATACCACTTCGGATATGGAGGCTTGAGAGGTTCCGCATAGACGGGTGCGATGAGTTGTCCTTTGATCAATTTTGGATACAACTCGGTGTAGGTCATGGGGATTGGGTCAATGGGAGTCCTTTCTCTTTACGGCCATGATCCTTTAAGATTGCCCTCATGTTTATTGAACTGCGTAGCTGGCTGAGTAATTGGTGCAGGTGTCTGAGGAATAGGTTGAACATTAACCTTGGGGTATGAATGGTAAAGATTCTAAGTAGGATAGTAAGGTTGTGGCATGTGATAAGGGTGTTGTGGGACATAGCCTCCATATTGCCTTCCATATGCAACAGCATGGACTTCTTCTTCCTTCTTTTTGTTTGCTCCTCCTTTCTTCTCAATATTGTTGGAAGCTTCAATCTTTCCACTCTTGATTGCATTCTCAATTATCTCACCAGACAATAACATATCAACAAAATTCTTAGTGGCATTACCGATCATCCTATCGTAATATGGAGCCTTCAAAGTATTAACGAACATAATGGTAAGCTCCTTTTCTGAAAGTGGAGGTTGCACCTCCGCAGCCATGTCATGCCACCTTTGGGCATATTACTTGAAACTCTCATTAGCTCTCTTTTCCATGCTTTGGAGTGACAGACGATCAGGGGCCATATCAGCAACATGTTGATATTGAGCCATAAACGCTCTTGCCAAGTCATTCCAAGTGGTGATTCGAGTTCCATCCAATTGATTATATCACTTCGTCGCAGACCCAGTAAGACTTTCTTGAAATACGTGAATAAGAAGTTTATCATCTTGAGCATAGGCAGCCATCTTTTGACAGTACATAATGAGATGAGACTTAGGGCAAGAAGTCCCATTGTACTTTTCAAACTCCGGGGCTTTAAATTTGGGCGGAATGCTTAAATCAGACACCAAACACAACCCAATAGCATCCATGGGCCCATATAGATCTAAGCCTTCAATAGCTCGAAGTCTTTCCTCCAACATATTGATCTTTCGTTGTGACTTTGCCTCGTCTTTCTCTTCTACTTGTTTGACTTTTATCTTTTCAACTTCCCTCGGGTCATCCAAGTTAGGTACTTCAATTGGATCAGCAAATTTTGCCTCTTGAGGAGGAAGAGTTTGCCCTTGAGCTAGGCCAAACATTTGAGGTATGGCTGTATGTGCAAATGGAAATCCTCCTACTTGAGATGTTTGATTTGGATGAGGACCGAATCTAGGAGGGTATATGGGATCTTCCATGCTACGTTGTTGGACCCCTTCTTGGACAATAGCTTCTTCCATTACTCTTTTGCCCTTGCTTAAGTTCTTCAATAATTCAGTTATTTGAGCCAACTGCCCCCTTATTTCCTCTGGGGCCTTTTCCATCTTCTCAATACGGACACTTTGCTCTTCTTCTATGATTCTAGCTTGATAACGAGTGTGATATGAATGGACTTTTGGTCGAGCTATCTTCGAACCTTTATTACCACAATTAGAGTCAATTATTTTTTGTGTGGTGATACTTGAAAAAGTTTGAAAATGCTTTGTTTGAAAACAATGATTGAAGATGAACAAAATGAGATGATGCTACATGTGTATGAATGGGATGGTATGGTAAAAAGTTGCCATGAAATAATAATGGATGATTGATGCATGAAAATGTTTTGGTGAAGAACACATGGTGCCCTTTTTGTGTCTTATGTATAAATCAAAATCAAACAAACTTGATCAAAAATGTGTCCTAAGTAATGGGTATTTTCTATAGCATGGGTTGATATGGCTCTATCTTACAGTTGGTCTTCCTAATTTCATTATATACATGGCTTTAGATAAAAGGGCTAAATGTGATAACCGTAAATTTTTCGTTTATTGGAAATTATAAATATTGGAAATAAATATTGGAGCAAATAAATATTGGAAATAAATAAATAAATAAATAAAATTATGAGAATGGGATATTAGTGAAAATCCCAAGGAATGAGAAAGGAAATGTGAAATATATTTATATACTTATATAAATGTATTTTGATGTAAATACATATGTATTTAAATATCATATGGTATATAATATATATTAATATACAGTGGTATATTTATGTATATATACTTTTTTATCAATTTAAATAGTATATATGTATACAAGTATAATATTTTATGTATATATAAATATATATACATACATTATGGAAAATGTAAATATTAAATTATATTAAAATTTGAGTGTATATATATATTGTAAATACAATATATATTTTATTATTATTACATATATATATAAATGTTATTTAATTTAAAGTATATGAAAATATACATTTTTATGTGTAAATATATATTATTAATATATAATATATATTTATATAGTATATAGTACAAAGTACTATATAATAAAATAATATAATTATATTTATAATATAGTTATAAATATAATTATATAAAAAAAGAAAGAAACAGAAAATGAAAAGAAGAAAACGGGAAGAGTCCCGATTTTTCCTCCCCGAGTGGCAACCGGCCACTGTCGCCGGAGAAAGGAAGAGAGAAGAAGGAAGAGATGACGTTGCCGGCGAAGAAAGGAAGGGAAGGAAGTTATCGGTTGCGGGAAAGGAGAAGAAAAGAAGGGAAATCGGAAGGAAATTTTTGGCGAAAACTGAGAAAGAGAAGAGAAAGTGGCGGCGCCGGCCAAATTAGTTGCCGCCACTGCCACCGAAGCTTCGCCGGAGGAAGAGGAAGACGTGGGAGGCCACGATTGAGGCAGGGAACGGCGGAGGAAGGCCGACGGAGGAGGAGAAGAAACCGAAGGTAAACCGAGTAGATCCGCCGCCGTGCCGCCGATCCAGGCCGAGCTGAGGCCACCATCAAGTTCGTCTCAACGCTGGCTAGTTGTTGAGCCATCGAACCGCCGGAGAACCGACCACCGGAGGAGAACTGGCGGTGAGGAAGGTAGAGCCCATCTGACTGGTCTGAACCGGTCAGACCAAGGAAAAAAAAAGAAGGAAAAAGAAAAAGAAAAGAAAAAAGGAAAAAGAAAAAGAAAAGAAAAGAAAAGAAAAGAAAAGAGAAAAAGAAAGAAGGAAGAAAAAGAAGAAAGAGAAAAGAAAAAGAATTTTGAGAATTCGGAAAATTCTTGAGAATTCAGAAATTACGGAAAATCCCGAGAATTACGGGAATCGGTAAGAAATCCCAGAAAGTATTAAATTATTTAAATAATTTATTTATTTAAATAATTATGAAAAAATTATAAATTTTAGAATTTAATTTCCAGAAAATATCCTTAATGACCGAGCCGATGGAATCGGGCGAGGTGAACACGGGCGCGACCTTCGAGAGGCAGTTGTCGACCCGAAATAGGTAAGGGAGACATGTGCCGCCTGTAAGGATATTCAGCCACATGTATTAAATTATGCATTTAATTTATAAATGCAATTGACAATGATTAGTTTTGAAATTTGTGGTGATTTATCGGTTTCAAATTGTGGTGAAATACCAGTTGAGAAATATAAACTGTATTTTTCATGTAGGAGGCTAGCCAAATCGGCAACCATTATACTGCCGAAAAATTATCGAATAATTACTAAAATTTACCGAAAATCACCGAAAATCATAATAAATGATTTGATTTCACATGAAACGATTTTTATGTACGAAAATCGAGAAATTAAGTAAATTTCATAAAACATGAATATAATGATAATTGATTTTAAAATATTCATGTTTTCGTGAATGGTAAAAGGGAAATCACTGAAATTTCATCATATAGATGATATTTCATGTGAAACGAGAAGAAAATGAAAAAGAGACTGAAGTGAATATTTTTATAAATATTCTTAAATATTCACTAGATTTCATATAAAATCTTTATAGTTTTAATTATGGAAATAATTAATTATGAAAATTCCATAAAGGTTAAGAAATGATGAACAACTATGTTTTTCGAGACTAGAGGTCTCTACACGTGTTTTTAGAAGAAAACATGGTGATGGGAATTTAAAGTTAGAAAATAAATATTTTATTTTCATAAATTATAAAAATAATCTATTTGAATTCCGATAATTATAAAACCATGTGTAGACACCCTATTTTGTCCGGGTTCTTAATTTGTATAAATAATTAATTGGGTTGGGTGACATTGTATTTTAATTTAACAATTTAGAATTAGGTTAGAATTAAATTAGAATTTTTAGATTTAGAATTAACACTAAAATTAGGAATTAGGAAGAATTAATAAATAAAATAAGAAAAAATAAGGATAAGAAAAGAAAATAAAATTAATTTTAGGATAGGATAATTAAAGTTTTTAGGATAATTATTAGGATTAATATTAAATTTGGTAGAGTTAGATTATGATTAATATAAGAATTAGATAAATAAAATATTAAAAATATGGAGATAATTATTAGAATAAGTATAGTTGTATTAGGACTTTAACTAATTTGTGGCTATAAAAAGAATTAAAGCTAAGGGTTTAGGGGACAGACAATAAATACACAATCAAACACTCAACCTTGACAGAAAATCCTACCGAGCATCATCACCAAGCTTGCCCCCATACAGTGGCCATCATCATCTTACACTGATCATCGTTACCCTGTCCATTGTGGATCGGAGTTTGTCGGTTGTATCAATTTTTTGGCTGTCAATCGCTGCACCACCGTGAGCAACTCATCGCCAAACAAGCTTGTTCGCTTGTCACGCATCCTGTCTGGTTACTGCTCGGATGTTTGCTGCCACCGCCCCTGTTCCTCACAATTCTTATTATTCACGTGAGCTGTAGTTGGGAAATACAAAGGAAAGCTTGGTTTTTGCCCCTTTACAGGTAAGTAAAAAACGTTTAATTAATGTTAGTGGGTAGTTTATGATTGTTAGGTTGTTATATATCTATAATTGGGTATTAATTGTTTATATAATAATTAAATTAATAGTTAATAATTTAACATATAAATAATGTGGTAATAATTTGTACATAAACATTTATTTCGATAATGGCTAATATTTGTTTTAATAAGGTTAAATAATATTAATTTGATAATAATTTGTTAATTAATTCAATAATTTAATAAATCTAATAATTTGGTAAGTTCATGATAGTACTAACGTTTAATTGGATAATAATAAAGAAAAATAATAATTTGTATACTTAAATTGATTAGCATATAATATTAGTAAAATAATAAAATCACAAAATGTGGAGATAAGCTAGATTATTCCGATGATGGAATTCTGAGGTGTCACGAATGGTTGACATTTCAGATTTTCTAGGTGAGGATGTTTTCTATGGGTTTCGCCAGAATGATGGAAAATTCATGGAAGATGTTCAATATTAATATATATATATGTAAGATATTTAATTATTATAAAATTATAAACTATAATAAAATAAAAAAATTATTCCGATGATGGAATTCCGAGTGTCACGAATGGTTGCCATTTCGGAAATTCCTAGGTGAGGATATTTGCCTTAAATTTCGCCAACATGATGGAAGATTTAAGGTAAATGTTCAATATTAATAATCGATATTTATTTCTAAAAATATAAATATATTAATAATCAATCTCTATTTAAAATAAAATAAAAATAAATATTAATAAGAAATTAGGGAATAATGATTAAAAAATTAAAAGTACAATAATAATAAATTGAGAATAAGTGGAGGTTATCCCGATGATGGAATTATAAGGTGTCACGAATGGCTGACATTTTAAAATTCTTAGGTGAGATGTTTTCTTTAAATTTTGCCAGCATGATGGAAGATTTAAAGAAAATTTTCAAGAAGAATAATCGACATTTATTTTCAAAAGATAAATAATATTAAAATAAAGATAAAAAATAAAATAAAAAATAAAGGATAATTAAAAAGGAAAAGAAGATAAAAATAAGAACAAAAGATGGAAAACAAAATTAAGATATTTCATAAACGATTTAACAAATCCGACGACGGAGCCTCTCCGAGAAAGACGAATGGGATTTCTTGGATACTCTTGAGGTGAGGATGAAATTTAAGGAATTCCGCCAGCATGATGGAGAGTTTCTTAGAAATTGTCCAATATTTAAATATTTGAATTTGACAAGATTAAAGACCATTTAGTTAAAAATTATTAAAGATATCACAAAATTAGTTGGTACCATTATAAAATGGGCGTTGTGGGGGTGCTAATCCTTCCTCACACGTAACCGTACTCCCGAATCTTAGATTCTTTGAACGCAGACCCTGCCTTATCTTTAGACAAGAATAGGTGACCAATCACACCTTAAGTTTGAATGGTTGGTGGCGACTCCTAGAATTTTAAAGTCTAGCGGTTAGGTTCACGGACCTAGACGTTATGACACCATGTTTTCGATTAAATGCACGGAAAGGCATACATACGTGTTTTATGGTGGAAAAAGGACAGTTTTGCCTTTTTATATTTTCAGTGATGATTTTGCAAACTGTCTTCATCGCAATTTATAAAGAAATGTTTGAAGCATGAATTTCATTCCGAAATTAATTCCCATAGTCTTTTGATAATTAGCTAAATGAACCTTATGATTTCTATCCATATTTTTCAATAAGCTTTTTATGTATGAAAGTAAATAAGTATGTTTTCCGAAACAGTGATCGGAGTGGCAAACCCCTGGCTAACTTAGACCCAGGCACGCCCGGTCCTTACTATTTTGTACCAAATGTATAATTTAAGAAGTTACATAAGTAAGTAAGATTTGAGACTAAAGCCTTCCTATAGTTTATGTTATTGCTTGTCATGCTTGCCACATTGTGCATGTTCCATCCCTTGTGGCATGCGTTTAGCCCACGTCATGCATGTTCTCGCCCACATTGTGCATGTTTTCATCCCTTGTGGGTATGTTAGTCTTTCGTGGTGCAATGTTCACTGTACGACCCTGACCAGGTCTACAGCCCATACCATGGCCATAGGTATTTTGTTCCCTCTTCGGAGGATGATGTTCTATTCCCTCTTCGGAGGATAAAGTAAGTGTCATGACCCGTATACTGGCTATATGATTCTGCCTAGTCTCCATGAACTGTATGATAAGTTTTATTAATTATGATGTTAAGTTTCTAAAGTATGATGCATGTTTGAAACAAGTATGAATTTTAGATATATGTATTAAAGAATTCATACAATGATTTAAAGTATGAAATGCATTATTATGGCATTTGTTTTTTGCATATATCGATACTATGACTATTTTAAATGCATTTCTTACTGGGCTTTAGTACGATACGGTTATTGATTTGAAAAGAGAAATAAATGTTTATTCTAAAAGAATAACATAAGAATTATTTTTAAGATAGAGATAATCGAAGAAGTAATTATCCAATGATTGGATATTTACAAATCACTGTACTGTACTGTTTTTACTGTACTGAAGAGAAGAGAAAAGAAGTTGTCACGACCCGTGACCACATTTTTACCCTTCTTATACACAACTTAACCGGTTGGGCTGTCTGCGATACTTCACTTGTACTGACTGTTAATAAATTTTACATAATATTGTTTATATTATACACATCCCCTATCGTAACAAATCAGATAAGTAGTACTGTTGACGTGTCTAAATACAGAGAATAAATGATCATACCTCAAATAAACAGTCGGTCTGACACATTGTCCTTCGTGTACAGCCAGGATCCACAATCCACTGATCTCACATTCATTAAAACCTGAGATGTTGAAAATTAAGGGGTGAGCAAAACCACGGCTCAGTAAGATACTAATATAAATACAAGAGTAGGATTACACTGTCTTAATCTGCAATGCTTAAAACTTGCAAATTTGCAATCACAGTTAATCCTTTCTCATCGATAACATATCATTATCTCATTTCTTGTCATCTGTCTATCACTTATACTTTTAAAATTATCATCATAATCACTTTTCAGTCTTCTTGTCCTTACACTATAGTGCATCGCACAACAATCTGTCGTATCCAAATTGAATGTCATATACTTTTAGTCTATATTTTCCTCTATCTCGGAGTACATCATGTCCAATTGAAGCACCATATCAATTCACTTTATATTTCATAATCGTACTCCTGTAATTTATCATCTCATATCACTTTTCCTTATAAAGAAATCATGATCACCACAGTGTAAGTTCACAATTCTCTTCATATCTATCATGTGTTCATGTATCATATCATGTCATCGTCTAGATGAAATATCATTTATGTCGAGTCATGACATTTCTCATGAAACTCGTGTACAAAGCATATTATCATGTCAAGGTTTAATATGCAATTATGTAACTTTACTGTATAAACCGCTATCATCTCTAATCGTGTCATATGTACTTTAGAACATGCTCCACGTATAAATTTTCAATTCATTCAAGTCTACCTTTATGGCATGATAAAAACATGTTCAATTTCAATTCATGTATTCATTTTCAGAGCATGTCTAAAACATGTGCGGTTTTAAAACATTTTTCATATACTATAAGTCATATCAGGTCTAGAGTTCATTTCAAATCGATTTATACTCTAGACCGCATATCATTTTAAATTCGACACGAAATCGTATATAAATCATATCAGTGTCGAAATCATTTATCATATACTTTTAAAACATATACTGTAAATCATATCAGGTCTAGAGTTCATATCAAATCAAACTATACTCTAGACCGCATATCATGCCATGTTCGACACAAATTTTCGTATAAATCATATAAGTGTCGAAATCATATCTCATGGACTTTTAAAACATGTTTAAAACATGTACTGTTTCAAAACATATTTCATTTCAAATCTGTTTCATGTACAGTATAAATCATGTCAAGTCTAGAGTTCATATCAATAAAATCATACTCTAGACTTCATATCATATCAATTAGAGACTAGGCTAGATCCCTATCATCTATATCAATAAAGACTTAAATCACTGTAGCTAGCAGTGAATCATATCATCGTCCCCTGGAAACCAACTAGGGCGCTATCTATGGCCATAGACCTCATCTCTCTCAGCCCCACTGATCAGGCGTGACTGAGACCTGTCCACGACTATTGTCGGACAAGCATCTCTCTGCCTAATGAGCAAAGCTCCAATTAGGCGGTTTCCACTATGCTTTATTGAGTTTCATTCTTTTAGGGTGCCTACAGTCTCATAAAACATTTAAATCTATAGCTTTCTTTTCAATATCATGTAAAGCATATGGTAAAATTCTGTATGAGACTTCATATATCAAAATATATATATATCTACCATATACTTTCATTTCAAAACAAATCAATACTTTTTAGTATTCATATAAACATTATTAAAATGTTTCAAGTTGCAAGAAGGCATGCTTAATTGCGATGCTATAAAACATTTCAGTATGCAACTTCAGTAATATTTTCCTCTAATATAGTGGAGAAATTCATTTACATTCATCACCATCAATCATTCGCTTTCGAGACTCTCTTTCTGTAAAATCAGTAATTCAATTTTCAAATCATTCAATATTCAATTATTCAGTACTCTAATTGTTCAATAATCAGATCACTTGGTATTCAAACCATTCAGTATTCAATATCCTTTTTCGATAATTATCGACTATAATAATTATTTGTACATTTTATTATCGATACTAGAACCACATCATCAGTGTGAATCCTCTTAGTATCTATGTGCATCTAAATATCATGTTTCCATATAGCCATCAAGATACTGAAATTATGAATTACTAATATCCTCATTCGATATCTATTTCAGAGTCGACATCGAGGATCATAGAACCACAAGATCAATAATCGCTTATCAAATCCATTTATGGTTTGATCTATTGGTACATATTCAGAATTTTCGACTTGCGGTTCAATTTCATTCACTATCAAAAATCATATCACAATCCTCAATTCACTTTTCATATGGCCTATAGAATGTAATATCATGCTAGAATTATCTGTAAAACTCCTCAATTCAATTTTTTTGATTGGCAATTTACCACTAAAAACAAATTTGCCAATTTCCACTATCAATAGTGTTTCAATCGTTTAAGTCACCTTGCGACTATCCACATTATTGCAAAAATCTCAGTTCATACCACTAAGACGGTCCATTTATTTGAATCTATCAATTCTATAATCATCACTCGATTGATAATTCTGCACTTCTATCATTCGACCGTCTAAATCACAACTTCAATTTTTCTCTTTTAAGTTGTATCCTTTAATCATCGTCACTTTTATCAGTGATCCGTCTAATAAATGATTTCACCTCAATCTCAATTTAATACCATTTGTGAAATTAAAATTACTTAATTTATCAATTCTATAAGGTTTAACCATATAATTCATCACATTATTGTTTTCAACGATCTATCTTTTCATCGATTTCAATATCAAACTCTTCCGGTAATACCATAAAGTCCTTTCAATATTTATTTTCCATAATTATTTCCAAGATTTCATTTATGTGAGAAACTTAATCTTTTTCCTTAAATATTTTCCTAAAATTTCGGCAATATAACGGCTTAATTCTTACTAAGCCTCCTGCAAGGAAAACACAATTTATAGAACAGCCGTTGATTCTCACAATTCCTACGTCTCTACTAAGACCCCCACTATCAGTTGTGGGTCCTCTTAGTATTTAAAATCATTTATCAATTTATCATATAAAAATCATAATTCCAAAAAAAAAAAAATTCATTTCCATCAATGCTTCATATAAAAATCATAATTCCCACATACAATAAAATACTACTAATGCTTTATAAAAGTATCTTACCGAGCGTCAAAGCTCAGGGCTTTGACGAACATCCAACTTTTTCGAATTCCAAATCGCACCTTCTACGTTTACTCTACAATTCAAATCCAACCCATATTCACACTTAGGAAATTTTTCAAAATTTATTCAACAATATAATAATAATAATAATTTCCTTACCATTTTTTTTGCTAACATTTTCTTTCTGTCTTGTATTTTTTTTTTCTGCTGAACCCATCAAAATCGGTTCAACCTAGCCTTGCCGGCGGTGAGCAACGCCATGGCGACGGCGACGTGCAACTGGAGGCAACGCCGGCAGCGCTGGTAGCTCTTCCTTCTTCCTCTCCTTCCTTTTCTCTCTTTTTCTTTCCTTTTCTTCTTCCTTTTTCCTTCTTTTTCGATCTACTGTTTTCTCATTTTTTTTTTTTAGTCACCGGTCAGCCATTTTTCTCTTCTTGGCCGGCGACATCTCCAGCCTCCCTTCCCAGTCAGCTCCTCCGATCTGCTCTCCTCATTCTATCTCTTCGTTTTCTCTTTTTTTTTATCGGGTCTGCTTTGTGCGCAACAAGCTTCCAGGAGAAGCTTGCTGCGATTTCTTTAATTTTTTTTATATATTTTTTTTTATTATCATTATTTTATATTATTTTTTAAAAATTTGTCTGCTTTAGCAGACGTCAGTCTGCTGAGCAGACCTTGTAAATCGGGACAAGCTTCCCGCTTCCCGCTTGTCTCCTTTTTTTTTTAAAACACGTTTATTATTTTATTTTTTTTTTATTGGTCTGCTTTAGCAGACCGTGTAGTCTGCTCAGCAAGTCTGCTCAGCAGACTTGTAAACTGGGACAAGCTTCCCGCTTGTCCCATTTTTTTTTAAATAACATATATAATATTATATTTATAAATAAATATTTATAAATATAAATATTACCAATAATATATATTATAATTATACACATAATTATAATTATATATCTATAATTATTTTACTTAAAATTTGTATTCAAATATATATATTTTGTATCAAATACATATATATGTATATATATATATATATATATATATATTTTTATATACTATACATATATATTTTATATATGTATATCATATATACGTAATGTATAATAAAATACATACGTATTCATTCTATGATATAAAATAGTATTTCAACATATGATATGTACATATATTTATTTAAAAATATATTTATATAATAACCTTATATAAATATATAAAATTACATATCTTTATTTCTTATTAAATTTGGATTTCTTTATATCCAAATTTATTTTCTCCATTTTCATTTCTTATTAAATCTCGATTTTAATTTGTCCCCTAATAAAATTCTCCGGATATCTAATATTTATTTAAAAATTCTCGATTTTCACATTCTCCCCACCTTAAGAAATTCGGTCCTCCGAATTTAACTTATATCTAAAGGTGGTATGGTTCCGTATATTTATGATTCTTGTCCTCTATATCATCTTTTAACTAATACAGCCAGCCTACCTTCAACATTAGGATCACCTTTTATACCATTTTATATCATTTTTCTCCATACACTTATACTCCTTAAAACTCCTTATAATTTTTTTTTTGGGAGTTATCACTTTCATCTCCTTTCACATAATAACTGTTTCACACTATTTATCCTCCGTTTTTCTCATTTGATGCCAAGTCGATATAATTTGGTAACTATCGTTTACCGATTTAATCAATAGTATGTAATTGTCCCAGTAGCTTTCAAATCTCACGCACACGCTCCCTCAATATCATGGAGTGTTTACATATTACGCTCGTATTTTCATATCAGTACGGAGCGATGCCGTCAATCAATTTGGAATCCCAAAGCCTTTCACTATTTTCCATAAACATATGGCAATTCAAGATTCCATCACATGTAATGCTCACTGGAACTTCACATACATTCTCTCCATTTCATATTTCTATTTCGACTAAGGCATTAGAGAAATCTAGAAGTCTGAACATGGAAAAGTGATTCAATTTGATTAACCAGTCTATAATCACTTTCATAATATCATATTTCGTTTGGGTATCGTATTATCCCACAACACTCATTATCACATTGATAATTCAAGGCTGCACCTCATTGCAGACTTTACTGTTAATCATCTCTTACCATAAATGCAACATTTATTAATCATTTTATCTCTATATCTCTTTTCATGTATCATTTTCTTTCTATATCTCTTTTCATGTAGTATTCTTATTACATCTCGATGTGATAACCAAAGTGAAATCACTTCCAGTCTTAAATTCGAAAATTGCTTCATATTCGTGTTCCCTTATAACTCGAAATCATAGTTTCCAATTCCCAATAGTCCTCATAATTAAGGTAGGGTTGTACTTTCAATCGAGCCATATGTTTGGGTTTGATCATTTTTCGTTGGTTATTTCTTTACTTCTTTCAATCCTTTTCAATTCACATATCGATAATATTCTATACAATCATTCCATTATCTTCCATATAAATTGCCACAATCAATCATTCTTGATCATTCATATCCTATTCCTTTAAGGTGATACACAATTCTTCTATACCATATCGATACCATTCATTACCGGTTTCCAGTCCGTTTCAATAGGTCATCGATTGGCATCTTTATGTCAAAGCTCAGCCTGTTTTCAATAGGCCATCAACTGGTATCACCCATACCAATAGCTGACTAATCTTGGTACTGATTGAAAATCAACAAGTTTACATGTAGACACTACACAGTACATGGGATGTAACACTATCATTGTCTCAACTACACTGACACGTACTAGACAAACCGTGCTCTGATACCATTAAATCTGTCACGACCCGAAGGCCGTAACTTTCCTTTATACTCATACTTTTCTTAGTCTACAAATTTATGGACTAAATTTTTCTTTTTCATTTTAAGGTTTGTATTCGGTGTCAGTGCAGTTACTATACTATCTCGGTGACTTATAGTCATTTCATTTAAATATTTAACAACCACGGAAACGGTTCTTAGTTACATCCCGACTTGTTAAACAGAATATGTACTGTGCTTCAATTTAAGTCTTACATGTAAACAAGTAATTTATAAGAAACATATACCTCAGAAGACTAGTACCAAATCCATATACAGTCTCCGATGCCCACTGAGCAGCTCACATGGCAGATGTTAACTTCAATAATCTGAAAGAGATGAAATTTAGTGGGGTGAGCAAAACCACGGCTCAGTAAGATACTAATATAAATACAAGAGTAGGATTACACTGTCTTAATCTGCAATGCTTAAAACTTGCAAATTTGCAATCACAGTTAATCCTTTCTCATCGATAACATATCATTATCTCATTTCTTGTCATCTGTCTATCACTTATACTTTTAAAATTATCATCATAATCACTTTTCAGTCTTCTTGTCCTTACACTATAGTGCATCGCACAACAATCTGTCGTATCCAAATTGAATGTCATATACTTTTAGTCTATATTTTCCTCTATCTCGGAGTACATCATGTCCAATTGAAGCACCATATCAATTCACTTTATATTTCATAATCGTACTCCTGTAATTTATCATCTCATATCACTTTTCCTTATAAAGAAATCATGATCACCACAGTGTAAGTTCACAATTCTCTTCATATCTATCATGTGTTCATGTATCATATCATGTCATCGTCTAGATGAAATATCATTTATGTCGAGTCATGACATTTCTCATGAAACTAGTGTACAAAGCATATTATCATGTCAAGGTTTAATATGCAATTATGTAACTTTACTGTATAAACCGCTATCATCTCTAATCGTGTCATATGTACTTTAGAACATGCTCCACGTATAAATTTTCAATTCATTCAAGTCTACCTTTATGGCATGATAAAAACATGTTCAATTTCAATTCATGTATTCATTTTCAGAGCATGTCTAAAACATGTGCGGTTTTAAAACATTTTTCATATACTATAAGTCATATCAGGTCTAGAGTTCATTTCAAATCGATTTATACTCTAGACCGCATATCATTTTAAATTCGACACGAAATCGTATATAAATCATATCAGTGTCGAAATCATTTATCATATACTTTTAAAACATATACTGTAAATCATATCAGGTCTAGAGTTCATATCAAATCAAACTATACTCTAGACCGCATATCATGCCATGTTCGACACAAATTTTCGTATAAATCATATAAGTGTCGAAATCATATCTCGTGGACTTTTAAAACATGTTTAAAACATGTACTGTTTCAAAACATATTTCATTTCAAATCTGTTTCATGTACAGTATAAATCATGTCAAGTCTAGAGTTCATATCAATAAAATCATACTCTAGACTTCATATCATATCAATTAGAGACTAGGCTAGATCCCTATCATCTATATCAATAAAGACTTAAATCACTGTAGCTAGCAGTGAATCATATCATCGTCCCCTGGAAACCAACTAGGGCGCTATCTATGGCCATAGACCTCATCTCTCTCAGCCCCACTGATCAGGCGTGACTGAGACCTGTCCACGACTATTGTCGGACAAGCATCTCTCTGCCTAATGAGCAAAGCTCCAATTAGGCGGTTTCCATTATGCTTTATTGAGTTTCATTCTTTTAGGGTGCCTACAGTCTCATAAAACATTTAAATCTATAGCTTTCTTTTCAATATCATGTAAAGCATATGGTAAAATTCTGTATGAGACTTCATATATCAAAATATATATATATCTACCATATACTTTCATTTCAAAACAAATCAATACTTTTTAGTATTCATATAAACATTATTAAAATGTTTCAAGTTGCAAGAAGGCATGCTTAATTGCGATGCTATAAAACATTTCAGTATGCAACTTCAGTAATATTTTCCTCTAATATAGTGGAGAAATTCATTTACATTCATCACCATCAATCATTCGCTTTCGAGACTCTCTTTCTGTAAAATCAGTAATTCAATTTTCAAATCATTCAATATTCAATTATTCAGTACTCTAATTGTTCAATAATCAGATCACTTGGTATTCAAACCATTCAGTATTCAATATCCTTTTTCGATAATTATCGACTATAATAATTATTTGTACATTTTATTATCGATACTAGAACCACATCATCAGTGTGAATCCTCTTAGTATCTATGTGCATCTAAATATCATGTTTCCATATAGCCATCAAGATACTGAAATTATGAATTACTAATATCCTCATTCGATATCTATTTCAGAGTCGACATCGAGGATCATAGAACCACAAGATCAATAATCGCTTATCAAATCCATTTATGGTTTGATCTATTGGCACATATTCAGAATTTTCGACTTGCGGTTCAATTTCATTCACTATCAAAAATCATATCACAATCCTCAATTCACTTTTCATATGGCCTATAGAATGTAATATCATGCTAGAATTATCTGTAAAACTCCTCAATTCAATTTTTTTGATTGGCAATTTACCACTAAAAACAAATTTGCCAATTTCCACTATCAATAGTGTTTCAATCGTTTAAGTCACCTTGCGACTATCCACATTATTGCAAAAATCTCAGTTCATACCACTAAGACGGTCCATTTATTTGAATCTATCAATTCTATAATCATCACTCGATTGATAATTCTGCACTTCTATCATTCGACCGTCTAAATCACAACTTCAATTTTTCTCTTTTAAGTTGTATCCTTTAATCATCGTCACTTTTATCAGTGATCCGTCTAATAAATGATTTCACCTCAATCTCAATTTAATACCATTTGTGAAATTAAAATTACTTAATTTATCAATTCTATAAGGTTTAACCATATAATTCATCACATTATTGTTTTCAACGATCTATCTTTTCATCGATTTCAATATCAAACTCTTCCGGTAATACCATAAAGTCCTTTCAATATTTATTTTCCATAATTATTTCCAAGATTTCATTTATGTGAGAAACTTAATCTTTTTCCTTAAATATTTTCCTAAAATTTCGGCAATATAACGGCTTAATTCTTACTAAGCCTCCTGCAAGGAAAACACAATTTATAGAACAGCCGTTGATTCTCACAATTCCTACGTCTCTACTAAGACCCCCACTATCAGTTGTGGGTCCTCTTAGTATTTAAAATCATTTATCAATTTATCATATAAAAATCATAATTCCAAAAAAAAAAAATTCATTTCCATCAATGCTTCATATAAAAATCATAATTCCCACATACAATAAAATACTACTAATGCTTTATAAAAGTATCTTACCGAGCGTCAAAGCTCAGGGCTTTGACGAACATCCAACTTTTTCGAATTCCAAATCGCACCTTCTACGTTTACTCTACAATTCAAATCCAACCCATATTCACACTTAGGAAATTTTTCAAAATTTATTCAACAATATAATAATAATAATAATTTCCTTACCATTTTTTTTGCTAACATTTTCTTTCTGTCTTGTATTTTTTTTTTTCTGCTGAACCCATCAAAATCGGTTCAACCTAGCCTTGCCGGCGGTGAGCAATGCCATGGCGACGGCGACGTGCAACTGGAGGCAACGCCGGCAGCGCTGGTAGCTCTTCCTTCTTCCTCTCCTTCCTTTTCTCTCTTTTTCTTTCCTTTTCTTCTTCCTTTTTCCTTCTTTTTCGATCTACTGTTTTCTCATTTTTTTTTTTAGTCACCGGTCAGCCATTTTTCTCTTCTTGGCCGGCGACATCTCCAGCCTCCCTTCCCAGTCAGCTCCTCCGATCTGCTATCCTCATTCTATCTCTTCGTTTTCTCTTTTTTTTTTATCGGGTCTGCTTTGTGCGCAACAAGCTTCCAGGAGAAGCTTGCTGCGATTTCTTTAATTTTTTTTATATATTTTTTTTATTATTATCATTATTTTATATTATTTTTTAAAAATTTGTCTGCTTTAGCAGACGTCAGTCTGCTGAGCAGACCTTGTAAATCGGGACAAGCTTCCCGCTTCCCGCTTGTCCCCTTTTTTTTTTAAAACACGTTTATTATTTTATTTTTTTTTATTGGTCTGCTTTAGCAGACCGTGTAGTCTGCTCAGCAAGTCTGCTGAGCAGACTTGTAAACTGGGACAAGCTTCCCGCTTGTCCCATTTTTTTTTAAATAACATATATAATATTATATTTATAAATAAATATTTATAAATATAAATATTACCAATAATATATATTATAATTATACACATAATTATAATTATATATCTATAATTATTTTACTTAAAATTTGTATTCAAATATATATATTTTGTATCAAATACATATATATGTGTGTATATATATATATATATATATATATATATATATATATATATATTTATATACTATACATATATATTTTATATATGTATATCATATATACGTAATGTATAATAAAATACATACGTATTCATTCTATGATATAAAATAGTATTTCAACATATGATATGTACATATATTTATTTAAAAATATATTTATATAATAACCTTATATAAATATATAAAATTACATATCTTTATTTCTTATTAAATTTGGATTTCTTTATATCCAAATTTATTTTCTCCATTTTCATTTCTTATTAAATCTCGATTTTAATTTGTCCCCTAATAAAATTCTCCGGATATCTAATATTTATTTAAAAATTCTCGATTTTCACATTCTCCCCACCTTAAGAAATTCGGTCCTCCGAATTTAACTTATATCTAAAGGTGGTATGGTTCCGTATATTTATGATTCTTGTCCTCTATATCATCTTTTAACTAATACAGCCAGCCTACCTTCAACATTAGGATCACCTTTTATACCATTTTATATCATTTTTCTCCATACACTTATACTCCTTAAAACTCCTTATAATTTTTTTTTGGGAGTTATCACTTTCATCTCCTTTCACATAATAACTGTTTCACACTATTTATCCTCCGTTTTTCTCATTTGATGCCAAGTCGATATAATTTGGTAACTATCGTTTACCGATTTAATCAATAGTATGTAATTGTCCCAGTAGCTTTCAAATCTCACGCACACGCTCCCTCAATATCATGGAGTGTTTACATATTACGCTCGTATTTTCATATCAGTACGGAGCGATGCCGTCAATCAATTTGGAATCCCAAAGCCTTTCACTATTTTCCATAAACATATGGCAATTCAAGATTCCATCACATGTAATGCTCACTGGAACTTCACATACATTCTCTCCATTTCATATTTCTATTTCGACTAAGGCATTAGAGAAATCTAGAAGTCTGAACATGGAAAAGTGATTCAATTTGATTAACCAGTCTATAATCACTTTCATAATATCATATTTCGTTTGGGTATCGTATTATCCCACAACACTCATTATCACATTGATAATTCAAGGCTGCACCTCATTGCAGACTTTACTGTTAATCATCTCTTACCATAAATGCAACATTTATTAATCATTTTATCTCTATATCTCTTTTCATGTATCATTTTCTTTCTATATCTCTTTTCATGTAGTATTCTTATTACATCTCGATGTGATAACCAAAGTGAAATCACTTCCAGTCTTAAATTCGAAAATTGCTTCATATTCGTGTTCCCTTATAACTCGAAATCATAGTTTCCAATTCCCAATAGTCCTCATAATTAAGGTAGGGTTGTACTTTCAATCGAGCCATATGTTTGGGTTTGATCATTTTTCGTTGGTTATTTCTTTACTTCTTTCAATCCTTTTCAATTCACATATCGATAATATTCTATACAATCATTCCATTATCTTCCATATAAATTGCCACAATCAATCATTCTTGATCATTCATATCCTATTCCTTTAAGGTGATACACAATTCTTCTATACCATATCGATACCATTCATTACCGGTTTCCAGTCCGTTTCAATAGGTCATCGATTGGCATCTTTATGTCAAAGCTCAGCCTGTTTTCAATAGGCCATCAACTGGTATCACCCATACCAATAGCTGACTAATCTTGGTACTGATTGAAAATCAACAAGTTTACATGTAGACACTACACAGTACATGGGATGTAACACTATCATTGTCTCAACTACATTGACACGTACTAGACAAACCGTGCTCTGATACCATTAAATCTGTCACGACCCGAAGGCCGTAACTTTCCTTTATACTCATACTTTTCTTAGTCTACAAATTTATGGACTAAATTTTTCTTTTTCATTTTAAGGTTTGTATTCGGTGTCAGTGCAGTTACTATACTATCTCGGTGACTTATAGTCATTTCATTTAAATATTTAACAACCACGGAAACGGTTCTTAGTTACATCCCGACTTGTTAAACAGAATATGTACTGTGCTTCAATTTAAGTCTTACATGTAAACAAGTAATTTATAAGAAACATATACCTCAGAAGACTAGTACCAAATCCATATACAGTCTCCGATGCCCACTGAGCAGCTCACATGGCAGATGTTAACTTCAATAATCTGAAAGAGATGAAATTTAGTGGGGTGAGCAAAACCACGGCTCAGTAAGATACTAATATAAATACAAGAGTAGGATTACACTGTCTTAATCTGCAATGCTTAAAACTTGCAAATTTGCAATCACAGTTAATCCTTTCTCATCGATAACATATCATTATCTCATTTCTTGTCATCTGTCTATCACTTATACTTTTAAAATTATCATCATAATCACTTTTCAGTCTTCTTGTCCTTACACTATAGTGCATCGCACAACAATCTGTCGTATCCAAATTGAATGTCATATACTTTTAGTCTATATTTTCCTCTATCTCGGAGTACATCATGTCCAATTGAAGCACCATATCAATTCACTTTATATTTCATAATCGTACTCCTGTAATTTATCATCTCATATCACTTTTCCTTATAAAGAAATCATGATCACCACAGTGTAAGTTCACAATTCTCTTCATATCTATCATGTGTTCATGTATCATATCATGTCATCGTCTAGATGAAATATCATTTATGTCGAGTCATGACATTTCTCATGAAACTCGTGTACAAAGCTTATTATCATGTCAAGGTTTAATATGCAATTATGTAACTTTACTGTATAAACCGCTATCATCTCTAATCGTGTCATATGTACTTTAGAACATGCTCCACGTATAAATTTTCAATTCATTCAAGTCTACCTTTATGGCATGATAAAAACATGTTCAATTTCAATTCATGTATTCATTTTCAGAGCATGTCTAAAACATGTGCGGTTTTAAAACATTTTTCATATACTATAAGTCATATCAGGTCTAGAGTTCATTTCAAATCGATTTATACTCTAGACCGCATATCATTTTAAATTCGACACGAAATCGTATATAAATCATATCAGTGTCGAAATCATTTATCATATACTTTTAAAACATATACTGTAAATCATATCAGGTCTAGAGTTCATATCAAATCAAACTATACTCTAGACCGCATATCATGCCATGTTCGACACAAATTTTCGTATAAATCATATAAGTGTCGAAATCATATCTCGTGGACTTTTAAAACATGTTTAAAACATGTACTGTTTCAAAACATATTTCATTTCAAATCTGTTTCATGTACAGTATAAATCATGTCAAGTCTAGAGTTCATATCAATAAAATCATACTCTAGACTTCATATCATATCAATTAGAGACTAGGCTAGATCCCTATCATCTATATCAATAAAGACTTAAATCACTGTAGCTAGCAGTGAATCATATCATCGTCCCCTGGAAACCAACTAGGGCGCTATCTATGGCCATAGACCTCATCTCTCTCAGCCCCACTGATCAGGCGTGACTGAGACCTGTCCACGACTATTGTCGGACAAGCATCTCTCTGCCTAATGAGCAAAGCTCCAATTAGGCGGTTTCCACTATGCTTTATTGAGTTTCATTCTTTTAGGGTGCCTACAGTCTCATAAAACATTTAAATCTATAGCTTTCTTTTCAATATCATGTAAAGCATATGGTAAAATTCTGTATGAGACTTCATATATCAAAATATATATATATCTACCATATACTTTCATTTCAAAACAAATCAATACTTTTTAGTATTCATATAAACATTATTAAAATGTTTCAAGTTGCAAGAAGGCATGCTTAATTGCGATGCTATAAAACATTTCAGTATGCAACTTCAGTAATATTTTCCTCTAATATAGTGGAGAAATTCATTTACATTCATCACCATCAATCATTCGCTTTCGAGACTCTCTTTCTGTAAAATCAGTAATTCAATTTTCAAATCATTCAATATTCAATTATTCAGTACTCTAATTGTTCAATAATCAGATCACTTGGTATTCAAACCATTCAGTATTCAATATCCTTTTTCAATAATTATCGACTATAATAATTATTTGTACATTTTATTATCGATACTAGAACCACATCATCAGTGTGAATCCTCTTAGTATCTATGTGCATCTAAATATCATGTTTCCATATAGCCATCAAGATACTGAAATTATGAATTACTAATATCCTCATTCGATATCTATTTCAGAGTCGACATCGAGGATCATAGAACCACAAGATCAATAATCGCTTATCAAATCCATTTATGGTTTGATCTATTGGTACATATTCAGAATTTTCGACTTGCGGTTCAATTTCATTCACTATCAAAAATCATATCACAATCCTCAATTCACTTTTCATATGGCCTATAGAATGTAATATCATGCTAGAATTATCTGTAAAACTCCTCAATTCAATTTTTTTGATTGGCAATTTACCACTAAAAACAAATTTGCCAATTTCCACTATCAATAGTGTTTCAATCGTTTAAGTCACCTTGCGACTATCCACATTATTGCAAAAATCTCAGTTCATACCACTAAGACGGTCCATTTATTTGAATCTATCAATTCTATAATCATCACTCGATTGATAATTCTGCACTTCTATCATTCGACCGTCTAAATCACAACTTCAATTTTTCTCTTTTAAGTTGTATCCTTTAATCATCGTCACTTTTATCAGTGATCCGTCTAATAAATGATTTCACCTCAATCTCAATTTAATACCATTTGTGAAATTAAAATTACTTAATTAATTTATCAATTCTATAAGGTTTAACCATATAATTCATCACATTATTGTTTTCAACGATCTATCTTTTCATCGATTTCAATATCAAACTCTTCCGGTAATACCATAAAGTCCTTTCAATATTTATTTTCCATAATTATTTCCAAGATTTCATTTATGTGAGAAACTTAATCTTTTTCCTTAAATATTTTCCTAAAATTTCGGCAATATAACGGCTTAATTCTTACTAAGCCTCCTGCAAGGAAAACACAATTTATAGAACAGCCGTTGATTCTCACAATTCCTACGTCTCTACTAAGACCCCCACTATCAGTTGTGGGTCCTCTTAGTATTTAAAATCATTTATCAATTTATCATATAAAAATCATAATTCCAAAAAAAAAAATTCATTTCCATCAATGCTTCATATAAAAATCATAATTCCCACATACAATAAAATACTACTAATGCTTTATAAAAGTATCTTACCGAGCGTCAAAGCTCAGGGCTTTGACGAACATCCAACTTTTTCGAATTCCAAATCGCACCTTCTACGTTTACTCTACAATTCAAATCCAACCCATATTCACACTTAGGAAATTTTTCAAAATTTATTCAACAATATAATAATAATAATAATTTCCTTACCATTTTTTTTGCTAACATTTTCTTTCTGTCTTGTATTTTTTTTTTCTGTTGAACCCATCAAAATCGGTTCAACCTAGCCTTGCCGGCGGTGAGCAACGCCATGGCGACGGCGACGTGCAACTGGAGGCAACGCCGGCAGCGCTGGTAGCTCTTCCTTCTTCCTCTCCTTCCTTTTCTCTCTTTTTCTTTCCTTTTCTTCTTCCTTTTTCCTTCTTTTTCGATCTACTGTTTTCTCATTTTTTTTTTTTAGTCACCGGTCAGCCATTTTTCTCTTCTTGGCCGGCGACATCTCCAGCCTCCCTTCCCAGTCAGCTCCTCCGATCTGCTCTCCTCATTCTATCTCTTCGTTTTCTCTTTTTTTTTTATCGGGTCTGCTTTGTGCGCAGCAAGCTTCCAGGAGAAGCTTGCTGCGATTTCTTTAATTTTTTTTATATATTTTTTTTATTATTATCATTATTTTATATTATTTTTTAAAAATTTGTCTGCTTTAGCAGACGTCAGTCTGCTGAGCAGACCTTGTAAATCGGGACAAGCTTCCCGCTTCCCGCTTGTCCCCTTTTTTTTTTAAAACACGTTTATTATTTTATTTTTTTTTTATTGGTCTGCTTTAGCAGACCGTGTAGTCTGCTCAGCAAGTCTGCTGAGCAGACTTGTAAACTGGGACAAGCTTCCCGCTTGTCCCATTTTTTTTTAAATAACATATATAATATTATATTTATAAATAAATATTTATAAATATAAATATTACCAATATATATATTATAATTATACACATAATTATAATTATATATCTATAATTATTTTACTTAAAATTTGTATTCAAATATATATATTTTGTATCAAATACATATATATGTATATATATATATATATTTTTATATACTATACATATATATTTTATATATGTATATCATATATACGTAATGTATAATAAAATACATACGTATTCATTCTATGATATAAAATAGTATTTCAACATATGATATGTACATATATTTATTTAAAAATATATTTATATAATAACCTTATATAAATATATAAAATTACATATCTTTATTTCTTATTAAATTTGGATTTCTTTATATCCAAATTTATTTTCTCCATTTTCATTTCTTATTAAATCTCGATTTTAATTTGTCCCCTAATAAAATTCTCCGGATATCTAATATTTATTTAAAAATTCTCGATTTTCACAGAAGTAAACCACTATTTTTATTACTGAACTGCCACGTGTTTTAAAGTATACTGAAGTGAAAAGAAATAAGTGGTTTATTATGTGGAAAAACGAAAATTATATCGTTTTGAAAACAACGAAATTAATATTCTCTACAATTGCTTCTAGGTTCCAGAACAAGTATGGTATTCTAAAATACCTACCTTATTCTATCTGGATCCTTAGCCGACTGTAGTATCCTTCCTACATGTGTGCCTAGAGCCAGCTAGGAAGATTTTAAAGAAAAATGAAAATGAAAAAATTATTTTCAACATATAGATAGCTGAATATCAAGTGTGACATATAACTCTCTTACTGAGCCGTGGTTTGCTCACTCCCTAATTTTAACATTTCAGGTTTTGATGATGTTGAGATCTAATAATTATGGATTATGGCTGCACATAATGGATAATGTGACAGACCGACTAAGATATATGAGGTACGATCATTATTTTCTGTATTTAGACATGTATACTACATTTTTGTAATTAAGATTGGGGATGTGTATTATCTTAACAATGTTATATTAAAATTGTTTAACATTAAGTGCAAGTGAAGTATCGTAGACAGCCCAATCGGATATAAGGTGTAAAATTAAGGTGAAAAATGTGGTAACAAGTCGTTACACTAAAGGTTCCCAAATTGTTCCTCACTATTATCCACTCTGGACTAGTAAGGCACCCTAATCCTCACCCATGACAGGCTATAAACGGAAAAGATTCAACTTGAGTGGGAGTATTTTGCTAGCCCATACGGAGGTTATCACCTCACGAGAGCAGTAGGTACTCTACTCCCTCCTAGAAAGGAATGAGCTCGGGTCGAGAGTTTTATGCATGCAAGTGCAAAGTGTGGTGTGTGAGAAGGAACTTCATCTTATTAATTTCCACAAAACACTTAAGAAATCAACAAAAGAGCATCAAACAACATCAGAGCTTTCCAAATTTAGACCATCAAACTTAGACTTAGTATAACACATGATTAAATTATGGCTCGACTCTCTTAATTTTCCCCAGTGGAGTCGTCAAGCTGTCATAACGTTTCCTAAGGCTAGGTCGCTAGACATTAAACAAATGGAGTCACCACCAATCATTTTTTAACCTAGGTGTGATTGGCCACCTAAATGACTCTAAGGACTAGTCTACATTTTAAGTTTTGGGTTCGAGAGTTCATTTACGTGTAGGGAAGGTTATAGCACCCCTACAATGCCCAATATTGGTACCATTTTAATATTCTGTTATTTTAACTTAGTCTTAATTATGTGGTCTTTAAAATTTATATATTTTTTTAATTATTTAAATATTGAAAATTCTTTTAAGAATCCTCCATCATTCTGGATGAACTCTTAAAAAATCTTCTCACCTTAAGAGTATTCAAGGGGTACCATTCGACTCCCCTGAAGAGGCTCCATCGTCGGAAGTATTTTAGAATTTTATTATTCCTTAATTTATTTTTATTTAATTATTTTATTACTTTTATTTATTTATATAAAATATTATTTTATATATATTTTTAATATTTTTAGGATTTTTGGTATTTAATATTGAGAATATCTCCTAAATTTTCCATCGTTCTGGATAAACTTAGGAGAACCCTCTCACCTAAGAATTCCTCAAGTGTTACTCATTCGCAATCGCCTTAAGGATTCCATCATCGGAATTATTATTATTTATTAACTTTATTTATTATTTATTATTTTATCTTTATTAAAATGTAAATTTTATTATTTATTATGTTTTTATCTTTATTTATTATTCATTTATTTTGAAAATGCCTTCTAAGTCTTCCATCATTCTGGATAAACATAGAAGGATCTTCTCACCTAAGAATTCTTTGAGTGTTACTCATTCGTAATCGCCTCAAAGATTCTATCATCGGATTTAATTGTATAATTTATGTTTTTATTTATTATTATCCTAAAAATTTTACTATTATGTTTATTATTATTTTTTTCACGATTATGATTTTTTATGTGTTTATTATTATTATCCTAAAAATTTTACTATTATGTTTATTATTATTTTTTTCAAAATCCTAAGTTTTTCAAAGTTTATATAGATGATTATCCATTTCCATTTATACGTAGTGAGATCCGTTTTTTCAATGTTTATTATTTATTTTTTGTTATTTTTTATTTGCATGTCTTTTGGTTGGAAGTTCTTATGTTCCTTCGTTGTTGCACATTATTTTTTTTAGTAGAAAATTAATGTTTAAAATATTTCAGAAGGATTTTGGAGAACAGTATTGGCTGAAAATATTTCATACCAAGTTTTGTGAGGTTAGGATTCTTTCTTTATTTTTTTAATTTAGTTTGTTTATGCGAGTAACCTTTTTAACTGTAGAAATTTTACAATAGTATAATTTTAATTAACCCGATTATTTGAATTTATAAGGTTTCTACACAAAAAATTATATTTAATCTTGATTAAGGTTTGGATGGTTGGAAAAAATTTATACATAGCGGGTGCATTGCCATTTTACTTGAAGGGTAAGTTGTCAAATTAATTTGCCAAGTTGTCCATGTTGATAGGTGCATTATACTAGGCGAGTTATTCATCATATGGCATTGTTTATGTGCATCTAATTCTCTTCCAAAATTTAGTATTTTTGTTTAATGATTTTTGAGTAGTTTGTTTGTAAAAATTAGAAATTATAAGTTAAAGTGATGGAAGTTAGGAAGTTAACAGATCCCGAACTTCATTATTTAGGGGAGTCTTATGTAGAAAATATTTTGACTGCTTTCAAGAAAGTAATGGATTTCATCATAATCAATTATGATGACCTTTAATACATACTTGAAATCATTCATTTTTTTTTTTTTGCATAAGAACTACCACAAGTATGAATGTTAGGATTTGTTATAACATCCTAGTTTACATTAGTTTAACTCTATAATTCCTAATTTTTACAAACAGTTAGATAAAAGACCATTAAACAACAATACTCTGTTTCGGAAGTAAATTAGAAGCATATAAACAATGTCATGTGATGAATAACTTGCGTAAAATAATGCATCCATCACCACCAAAACTTGGTACTTTAATTTGACAACCTACCCCTTACATGTAAAATGGCAAAAAGGAGAGCTTCAATACCATGCTCATAGTGAGAGAAAAATCTTCACATATATTTTGTGCTGAAGCCTTAAAGATAGTTCAATTTTTAGTAGAAGTCTTGAAGATAGTTCATATACATAAAAATATGATGTAATAATATTTTATAATAATTACTTTGTAATATTTTGTTTAATGAAATAAAACAGTATGGTTCATCCAAAATGTGTAATCTAAATTTAATTTCAAATAAATTAAAATTTATAAATAATTTAAATACTAGTTTATTTAAAAATTAAACTACGTTTAAAAATAAATAATCTATTTTCTATATGTTTGACTACGATTTTTCCCTAAAACACGGTCTATCAAGAATCATAGTATATACTACCTAAGAAAAGACTACACTAGAATAGGTTACGATTAAAAAAGTTGTGAGATCCAGTTATACTATTACTGTATATGATATTGCACAATGGATCACTATTTAATTTCTGTGTATTTTGACAAGTTATAAGTAAAACAGTGACGTGGGCCTACTAACTCTACAGTGCCCAGATGGACGTGATACCGTCAAAACAGTGTCCGGAGGGTATGATAAGGCTAAGGTAAGAATTTCGAGCCTAAAATATTTTATTTAGATTTTTTTGGGAAGCATGCCAATAATTTAAATAATGACGTTAAGAACATAGCCTGATGGTATTTTTGTAAATTGTGCCCAAACTAAAATGAATTTGGACCAAGTAAAATTAGCATATATTCTGCATAAAAATAAGTTCTAGGCTATGTCAATAGACAAATCGAATTGGTGGTTAAAATAGAAATTTACACAATTTACCCGATAGGGGTAATTTTGTAATTTCACCTTCACAGTAGGTCAAACCCAAACCAAACCACCTTTATTCATCTAAATACATCCAATAAGAATTTTTGGTGATAGAAACTGAATTTTTGGAGTGCAATTATATTGTTAGAAAAATTACAAAAGCTTAAGGGCATTTTTGTCCGAAAATCTCATAACTAAGGGTATTTTGGTAATTTTACCAATATCTAGAATTCTCCAAATATTTCTTCCAAAAAGTTCTGGCCACTATTCATCATCTTCCACCCTTCACCCCACGACACCATAGAAGAAAGAAGAAGAAAAGAAAAAGAAAGCTTCCAAACACCATTAAAATCACATTTTCTCACCAAAGTTTCTTCTACAAAATTAAATTACTCTTCTTCCTTTCTTCACCCATACCAAAATCTCTTTGAATAAGTGACCAAACAAGGGTAAAAGAAGGAGGGAAGAACTTAGCCACACGGTACCATACACCGTGCTTGATGTTTCATTTGATTTTAATGGTGGATAATGATTAATTCAAGCATGTTAAGCATGATTATGGTGATAGATTCATTAGAATTGAATTGAATCAAAATCTAAGATTAATGGGGGTTTCGACCAAGTGTATAAGTCAATGAAAACTTAGTGTTTCATGCATGAAAATGATGCTAAAATGATGAATGGACATGATTAAGCGTGAAGTATAAGCTAAATTGTTGAAATTCTTCATGTTTAGCTATCATGTTTATTCGGCCATGGCAAAGGGAGATAGGTTCATGGCTGCATTTGATGAGCTTAATATGCCATTAGACTGTAGAAATTATAAGGAGTCCACCGGTGCAATCGGATTTAAAATCGGACTTAAAACAAAGAAGTTATGTTTTAGCACCGGTAGAAATTATATTAATTTAATATTTTCAGTGTATAAAGTGGCTGCAATTATTGAAAGAAATTAGTTTAAAAATTATATTGAGGTTAATAAATATTTTTGGTGAAATGTTTTGTAGCCCGAGAGAATTAGATTACAAGTGGTGCTATCGGGAAAGTCGATTAAGCAAGACAGGTAAGAGATGCATGTGTAGACTGTAAGGATATTATGAATGCATGATTTTAATGAGAATATTTTGGAAATGAAATGCAATAACCACGAACTCTCCAATTTTTGGAATTTGGTGTTTGTAAATTTAATTTCAGATGTTAATAGACTGGTTAAAATAAATAAATAAATTTATTAAGGGATTGAAATATTTTTAGATTATAATACTTGATCGATGAATAAATTAGAAATTTAAAAAATTAGAAATTTAATTTGCTATTAAAAAAATTAAAATTGAAAGAAATAAAAATATGTATATATATATATGTAATTATATATATGTACAAATATAAAAATATATGTAAATAATAAATGTTGTTTTTAAATTAAAGTATATATTTATATTAATAAATAATAAAATAAGAAAATATATGCTTTAAGGAATATATATATATATATATATATATATATATATATATATATTTATATATTTATAATATCAATTATACATATATGTGTGTTTTAAACATATGTATAGAAAGTATAAATTATATTTATATAAATATACGTAAATAGTATATGTTATATATATAATTGTAAATATAAAATAGATTTATAATATATATGTATGTTAAATAAATAAACAAATAAATAAATAAATAAAAAGAAAAAGAAAGAAATCGCAATAAGCTTCTGGAAGCTTGCTGCACGTGGACTGATAGCTATTAAAAGAAATGAAGAAAGAAAAAAAAAAGAAGAGAAAAGAGAGGAAATTGGACTTAGTGGACCACATGCCAAATTCTTATTTCTTATTGGATAAAACAATAATAAAAAAGACCAAATACACTAAAAGCTCAGACAAATTCATCTCTAAAAACCGACAAATAAATTTATTAAGAGATTGAAATATTTTTAGATTATAATACTTGATCAATGGATAAATTAGAAATTTAAAAAATTAGAAATTTAATTTGTTATTAAAAAAATTAAAATTGAAAGAAATAAAACTATGTATATATATATGTAATTATATATATGTACAAATATAAAAATATATGTAAATAATAAATGTTGTTTTTAAATTAAAGTATATATATTAATAATAATAAAATAAAAAATATATGCTTTAAGGAATATATATATATATATATATATTTATAATATAAATTATAGATATATGTGTGTTTTAAACATATGTATAGAAAGTATAAATTATATTTATATAAATATATGTTAATAGTATATGTTATATATATAATTGTAAATATAAAATAGATTTATAATATATATGTATGTTAAATAAATAAATAAATAAATAAATAAAAAATTACAATAAGCTTCTAGAAGTTTACTATTTATGGACTGACAGCTATTAAAAAAAATAAAAAAGAAAAGCTTAGTGGACCACCTGTCAAATTCTTATTTCTTATTGGATAAAACGATAATAAAAAAGACCAAATACACTAAAAGCTCAGACAAATTTATCTCTAAAAACCGACATACTCCCCTATTTTCTCCAATCTCGTTTCAGCCCAAAAAAATTTCTAAGGTTTCTTCAAGTTTCCTCTCAATTTGTCCACGCCAAAACAGCAATCATCCTTAACAAGCTTTGTCCCTTATCCTAAGAGCTGTTATGGCTGGAGTTTTGAGACCAGAAACTAACGTAGCAGGACTAATTTGGTGGCTGTCCCGTTCGGTCATCAGCCAAGGTAAGAAGAGATTGGGTTTCCTACAATTTTGATTGATGATTTGGATTTCTTTATGTGTGATAAAGATGTTTAGAACTTTAGTTTGAAAAAAAAAAATGAAGTGTAATTTTAGAAATGGGTCTCAGTCATGATAGAAAAAAATGAAGAAAATTTGGTGATTTACTGTATTTTGGTGGGAATTAATAGTATAGGAATGAAAGGAACTTGGTTTGAAAATCATGGCTGCAGTATGATTTGTAAAACAGTGAAGTGGCGTTGAGATGGGTGGTAACCGGACATGGAAGGGCTGAGATGGGTAGTAACCGGACATGGAAGGGCTTTAGGATGGTGGTTTGATTTTGATGAAGAGAAGATATTTGATAAAAGTCTTAAGTGAGGTAGGAAAGATTCATGAGTTAGGTGTACAAAGAATTAATGGAAAACCAAGAGGATGAGCCATGAGGGAGCTTCGATATTGGTTATTTGAGAAACTGTCGACAGTGAACCAAGAAAAAGAAAGAAAACGAAAACAGAAAAAGAAACAACAAAGAAAAGAAAAAACATAAAAGAAAAGAAAATAGAAAAGAAAACAGAAAAGAAAAGAAAGAATGAAAGCATGAGGATAGGTTTGTGGAGGCTCACGATTTGGATGGGAAATGAAATATGTTGAACAATTGGCCATGAAGGGGAAGGAGTAGAAGTTGAAGTAATTTTAATATATTAATCGGTGGATTAAAATAAATAATGAAAAAGGATGGATTATAAAAGTAAGAGTTGAAAAGAATAATAACTAAAATTTAATAAGGAATATTTGATTAACGTATAATGAATAGGAATTCCATATGGAATTTCAAAAATAATAGCTAAGAATGATTTATAAAAGCTAATAAGGTTCTTAGTGAAATTGAATTGGCAAAAGATTATTAATTTAAATTAATCCATATTGTAACAATTAATAGGAAATTAAAGAAATTAATTGTTAAAAAAATTAGTAAAGTAGAGAATAATGAGTTTGGAATTGATAAAATGGTTAGTGAAATTAGAATTGAGAAAAAGATCACAATTTAAATGTAGTTAGTTGAAATGGTAGGGGTAGGAAATTAAATAAATAAATTATAAAAATTACTAACATGTATAAGAGCCATTAACCTGGAAAATATGAATTAAAATAAAATTTGTTAAAGGGAAAAGAATATAATTTAATTGTAGACATTATTTATAAAATAATGGTATGGAATTAAATTAGAAAGGAATACAAGTTAAATTACGATCAGCTATTAATAGAATATTAAATTAGAAAATTGGAACTTAAGGAATATTCATTTTAGTTATATACTGGATTTTAATATAAAGTAAAATTATTGAGGGCATAAGAATTAAAGAAAGAATGAAATTTAAAATTTAAGTTATATTTTGGTAATTGATAGAAAATAAAATAGATTAATTATTGGAAATTTTAAATTAGAAGATAGAAAAATTAATAACATAATTGTTCTAATGGGAATATGGAATTTAAAAGATATATTTGAAATTTTTATGCAGTGTTAAGTTCGGAAAATAAAGAAACGTAGAGATGTCAGTGGATTTTTATACTGCACGAAAATAGAAGTAAGAAACATGTATAGAAGTCGCATAAGATATTTTATTACTTGCAATTGAAGATTATCAAAAATCTCGTTTTAATCGTTCTCACTTAATTCCCGAATACAAGGACTAGAATTTATAACTAATTCTTACAAGTCTAAATATTGCATTACATGAAATGTTTTACATGAATTGATTTTAATGAAATGATTTATATGCATTGACTTACATGAACTGAATTACATGAAATAATTTACATGATTTGAATTATATGAAATGTTTTACCTGAATCGAATTGAACGAAACAATTTACATGAACTGCGTTATATGATAGGATTTATATGAATTTATTACATGAAATGATTTATATGAAGTGATTTTATATGAGATTGATATCTCCTTGATGATTGTGCATACGAGATATTGATGATTAAGCTGGGAGACGTCCCAGACCTTCCTTTTACATGATATGACTGTGGGGTTACGGTTAAATCCCATAGGTTTCCACAGTAAGCACCTGACTAGTGCAATCTATGATAGGACAGTGGCCATTGTTACGAGATATGTGATAGTCCTTACGGGGATATGAGGTCCCTACGGAGGTACGAGGTTCCTTCGGGGAAACGAGATTGTGCATGAATCTCTGGGAGATTATTTTTCTATTGATATGTGATATTTGACGGATGATTCAATTACTGAATGATTTGATTTACGAGCATAGTTTGATTGGAAAGTGATCAAAGAAATTATATAAGTTTTACAGTATATGTTTTCTCGATATACATGCATTTATTTTGTTGAATGATTTTAAATGAATCGCTTTATTGCACTGTATACTGAACTAATTGATATAAACCGTTTACATAAAGCATTATTGTATAAAATGATTTTAACATTTTAGTATTCATATTTGAATTATTTTTATAATGCGCACTTTTATATATGTTTCTTATTGAGTTTTCTCCAAAGCTCACCCCCTTTCTCACCATCTCAGATAGCCCATCAATATAAACATCAATCGTTGCGACCAGTTAGTTGAAGAAACCACTAGAAGATTAAAGTACTCAGTGACTAGGTACATGTAAAGTTTTACATTTATATTCATACATGTATATACATGTATATGCACAGCAAATGGAACTAAAGTATGCATATGAATTGTGGGATGTAAATTATTGTTGTAAACAAATTTATAAATATTATTTAATAGATTTTATTTTGATTTCTTAATTAGTATTTATGCTTAAATTAATTTATGGGTACAAATGGTAATTGTAACGGGAATGATAAAAAGGACTTACATCGACGCCGAACGCAAACCGACTAATATCGAATAATTGAATATGAAAGATAGAAGTGAAAAGGAAAAATTTGGTTCAGAATTTTTTTAATTTTGGATGTTACATGAAATGCCTTGGAAACTGTGCAAATTTGTGGTTTTTGGCTGGATTATGAACTCTGTTTTAAGAGCAAGGAGGTTAGGCCAATAGCAGTTGTTATGCTGTTGAAATTCCTTAGAAAATTTTCTAAAAAATATCATGAAATATTTTAGTGCATTATTGAGTGAATCTCTAGCCCTAGAATTTAATATTTAATATTTTTCATAAAATGGTGATTTACCAAAAAACATTATTTAAATATTCATGTTATTGAATTTAATTAAAGTGAAGCTACTAATAATTTCTTATAAGTGTTTTACAGTGTAATAGAAGGTTTACAAAATTTATTATTGCCATCTGAATATTTTATAAATTATTTTCAGTGTATTGTTTACTGTGTTATAAATTAACCTTTATGGACTGATTGAAGTTTTCATCTTTTTATTAATTTCCATAAAGGTGATACTACCATTTATATTCTATTTTGAGATTGTTAGGCCTCGTATCATGTTCATGTGTTATTATTACTGTTACTGTACTGTTGATATTAATCCAATTTTAGCGTTCTAGTTGTCACCTGATCAGTGCACATTGAGGACGCCTATAGACTATGGCCATATGTCTCATGTGTTACTGTTACTGTTCCCTACGGGATTATAACATGATATATTTTGGGTGTTGCTTGGTCTCCACCACTATTATTGTTACTGTACTGTTTTATTGAATTATCACTGTTATCGAAGTGTTAACTGTTTATTGAGCTGTTTATCATACTGATTACCACAATGTTACTATCACTACTGTTTACTAGAATTTAATGAAATGTGTGATATATTTTAAGTGATTTAATAAAAATCTATACTAAAATGTTTTATATAAATGGTTTTACAAACCATTTTATTTTATTTATTTATTAAAACCTATTAAATGTGATTTGTATAAAAAATCAACAATTACTTCCTATAATCGCTTCTAGGTTTCGGGACACGACAGGTATTCTAATATACCTTTCATACTCCATTCGGATCCCTAGCAAACTATAGTATCCTTCCTTTCCTGTGCCTAGTGTACTGATAGGAAATAAATGCTTTTAATGCATGTAGATTTCATTATATCAATTCTACATACAATTCTCTTACTGAGCACGTTTCGCTCGCCCCTTTATTTTCCATCTCCACAGATTACCTACAGTGACTGCGTGATATACCGTTCCAAGAATTTTGGCTGCGCTTTTGGTTACCCCGAGGCAGCTTAGTATTGATCCTGGAGGTATATTTACTTTCTTTATATGTTTAGACTTATTGTACAGTACTATTTCATTTGTAAATTATGAACAGGGGATGTAATCGTTAAATGAAATACTATGATGTATTTATGTAAATTAAAATAAATTATTTTTATAAGTGTTCACTGTTTAAAAGTGTGAAATAAAGACATCGCAGATAGCCCAATCAATATTATAAGTGTGAAAAATGTGTGATTTACTGTATATAAGGATTGTTACAAAAGTAGTCTTTTGTCTTATACTACGGTTTTTAAATGTAGTCTATGAGCTTTTTTTCTAGCAGTATATTTCAACCTATAAACTTAGTTGCTTACTATACAATGAGGCTTAAATTTACCAATTTTTGAGAATTGACAATGTACATTAATGCATAGAGATTTTCATAATTCCTGTCTCGACAATATAATAACCAAGAAAAATTTTAAGAACAAAGCTTTAATGCATAGATATTTTCATAATTGTAACCCTTTACAATTTCTTTACAAAGCTATTATGTTCCAAGGGCTTTATTTACATAAATGCAATAATCAAAATTATTTTAAAACTTATGGATAAAGAAATATCTTATCATTGTTAATTATTCAAAACATTAAACAATAATAACCGTGACATGAAATAACTAAATAGTGTCAATCATAGCCAATTCTCAATTGGCGCGGAGAGCATACACTAATAAAATATAAGTGACTGTTTGGCCTAGCTTTTTCAAGAGCCTCTCTACTAAAAAAGCTGAAGTTGAGTGTTTGGTAATGTCTTCAAAGCTTATGCAGACAGCATTTTACAGCTTTTAGACAACCAAAAGCTGAAGCTATAAATTGTAGCTTCAAGAAAAAGAGCTTTTATGTCCTTATGTGGCAAGCCTTTTTACTTAATGAATTTTTTTGTTTATTCCTACTTTACCCTTACCAAACTCTTAATATTACAAGCCATCATTATTAGCCCTACTTTTTACCAACTATCTTTTGCCATATACTTTTCACTCCTCACAATTCACTTTTTTTTCTTTGAAATTACACACAAAAGTAGCTTGGAAAGCCACAAAAGGTACGCCATCTATTAATTTTTTATTTCTATTTAAATACATTAATTTTATATTATGTTGCAAGTCATTATTCCTTTGTTATAGTTGTTTGATTTAAAGATAAAAAAATTAAAAGTTTTTTTATTGATTTTATTATTATTTGGTGTTTTTTCATACCTTATGTCTGTATTGCATATTCCTTTTCTGGTTGGAAGTTTTGGTAAACCCTGAACTTTACGCACTTAGCTTAGCTTGGCGGCAGGTGACAAATGCTTTAGTTTCGCTGAGATGCAAATTTACGCTTTTGCTTGGTATAAGTTCTGATTGGTTAAAAAAGATGAAAAAAGACTAGGACGGAAAATTTGTATATTTAATATAAAATCTAGCCATTACATTTATAAATCAAGTAGTAGAAGAAAGCGGTTCAAATCTTAAATTGTTTTTATTTTTATTTTTTATTTTTTTGGTATGTAGTATTTTGTTGTAGTAAAATATGTAATGATCATCCATTCAATTGTTCTCTTTTTATTATAAAAAAGTCACTGCTTATATAATATGAAATGATGTATTAAATATTTGGTTAAAATTCTTTTCATTTGATGTTGAGATAGATGTCTAATACAAATGAAAAAAAGATTAAGGCATCTTGGGACACAGTGACAACTAAGATTTTTTGTGAAGCGTGTATGGAAGAGGTTAATGCTGGTAATCGACCTCACACTCATTTTAGCAAGGCAGGTTGGGCAAATGTGATCAAAAATTTCAAAGATAGGGCAAAAAGAAATTACGGATACAAGCAATTGAAAAACAAGTGGGATGCATTGAAGAAAGATTGGGTGGTGTGGAAACAACTAATAGGAAGCGATATTGGATTAGGATGGGATCATAGCAGGCATACTGTTGATGCTAGCTCAAAATGGTGGGATGATAGGTTACAGTTAGAAAACAATTCGATATATACATGTTAAATTCTTTATTTATTTATTTATTTTTAAAACTAAAATGATGGAAATAATATAGGTTTGTCCTAAAGCTGCAAAGTTTCGTGAGGGTGGATTAGAGCATATTGGATTGATGGAAATCATGTTCTCTAAGACTGTGGCTACGGGTGAAACTGCATAGACTCCATCTTCGGGTATTATGCCATGTCAAACCAATATGGATGAGCAAGATGCAATGAATTTGGATCTTGATGATGATTCAAAGGAAGATATTGACATTAGTTTTAATCCTACAAATATGACAATGGAGTCTCCTCTAATTGGTACTCAAGAAGGAAAGAACAAAAAGAAACTCGTAGATGGTCAATTAATGAAACAATTGAAAGTAAAAAAAAGTGGAAGTAAAAAGGTGAAACTTGGGACTGCTATCTATATGCAGAAACAAATGGATCGTATATGTGAAGCAGTTGAGAGCTTCAACTCAACAACCATAGAGCCACAGAAGAAAAATGATTCCATTGGTAGTAGCATTTCTAATTGTTTGGACATATTGGAGGCTAGTTTGAAGATTGAGCCAGCTACTGAATTATACATGTTAGGCACTCATTTGTTTATTAAACGAGAATATAGAGAGATGTTTGTTTCTTTGAAGAGAGCTGATGTTCAACTTGCTTGGCTTAAGCAAGAATTAGAAAGAGAGAATAGGAATAGTTCCCATCATTAGGATTCATGTTTGTGATCATTGTTAGATTATTGACTTTTTTGTTAAAAATATTATATTTGGATTGTTGGCAATGGATAATTTTTAATGTTTTGCAATGTTTGAGAATTTTTATTATTTTGCTATTTTTTGGAATATGTTATTGTTATTTGTTTTATGGAAGTGTCTAAGTATTTGGTTTTGAGAAATTGTTTGTTAAATGAGATTATATTATAATTCATGTTTTTTGATTTATCAGATGTGTTCGGAATACAATAATGATGAGATCGACAATGAAATGGCATTTGATGAAGGAGAGTTAATAATTAGAAGGGGTAAATTTTACTCACTTGTTGCTTTAGCAACAGGAATATGCACTGACTATTATTTAAAATATTTGTTGAAAGAAGATATTAGAACTTCGAAGCTTTCAGGATGGGCATGGGTGCTAGAAACTTTAAATACGCCGGGGGAAAGCTATAAAATACTTAGAATGGAGCCACAATTGGTGAGGGGTTTGGCTAACTTATTGGAAAATCATTATGGTTTACTCCCAACAAGAGATATGAGAACAAAAGAGGCACTTTGCATGTTTTTATGGACATGCGCGCATAAGCAATCTAACCGTAATGTCCAAAATCGTTTCAATCGTTCCTCAGAAACTGTTAGCAGAAAGTTTGAAGAAGTTCTTGATTCATTAGTTAGATTTTCAGTTGATATTGTTAAAGCCCCAGATCTTCAATTCAAAGAGATACCAAATAGGATTCGTAATGATCGTAGATATTGGCCTCACTTCAAAGGTTCCATTGGTGCTATAGATGGTACACATATTCCTGCTGTTGTACCTGTAGAAGATGTAATACCATATATAGGTCGAAAAGGATATCCAACACAGAATGTGATGGCAGTATGCAACTTTGACATGCTGTTCACATTCGTTGTTGCTGGTTGGCCTGGATCTGCCCATGACACACGTGTTTTCACCAAAACACTAGAAAACTACAAAGATTCATTTCCACATCCTCCTGAAGGTACATTTTTAATAAATTATTTTATATCATTACTTATATATTTTTTAATTTGAAGAAATATTTACTCATATATATATAATAACAAATATAAATGATATGGTGTTTAGGTAAATATTATGTTGTTGATGCTGGTTATCCTAACATGAAAGGGTATCTTGCACCATATAAAGGAGAAAGGTATCATATTCCTGATTTCAGACGTGGGAGACAACCAACAGGCTATCAAGAGATATTCAATCATGCACATTCCTCTATTAGGAACGTAATTGAGCGAACATTTGGTGTGTGGAAAAATAGAGTGAGAATATTGCTCAACATGCCTAGCTATCCATTATCAAAGCAGGTAAAACTTATGGCTGCAACTATGGCGCTTCACAATTAAATTAGGAGGCATTCAATTGAAGATGAGGAATTCGATAAATGTGATCAAGACCCTAACTACATGCCTTATGTAGAAGGAGAGAATTACAATATAAGTAGTAACGAAAGGGAAGATGCATCATTTACTTCCATTAGTGCATTAGATGATGGTGACATGGTTAATACTCGTGATCAAATAGATGAATCTTTAATGAGGGTCAACTAATATTTTTTTTTATTTTTTTAACTCAATTTTCTCTTAAAGTAGTACTTTTACTTTTTTTTTTCATTTAAAATTATGACTTGGATTTAATGAGATTTTTTTTGTCTATTTATTAACATATGCTTATAATCATATATGTTTGTTCATATATGTACTTGTGATTTTTCTATTGAAGGATATTAAAGTTTATTTTTTTGATAAATTTATAATTTTATAATTCTAAAAAAAATTATGAATACAACGAATATCCAATTTGCAAATCAATTAAGTATAAAATTAATAAAAAAAAGATTACATATAAAAATGCCTTAATAAAATACCCTTTTTCGTAATTTTAATATTTCACAACTTTTCTATAATATTGTAACCAAACAACTTTCTATTTCCTACAGTGCTTTTGTATTAAATTTGCCAAACGCTATTTTAGCTTCTTTTATCAGCAGTTTTAAAATAGCTCTACTCAAACAACACTTTTTATATAAGCTCCAGCTAGGCCAAACAGACCCTAAGTGTTTTAGGTGGATGCTTAATAGAGTAAGGGGAACTCACACAAAAAATCTATGCGTCAAATGGCAAAACCTCCACATTAGTGTGGACCGAATTTATGTATCAAAGAGCAAAACTCAGGCACAACCCAATAATTTGCAAATCAAATCCATCAAATGAACATTTTTTTCTAAACCTACCCAAAAATCAAGTCGTGCTTCAAGGTTTGGACGAATCACCTAATGTATGAATAGATTTATATATAACATTATTTATAAAAAAAAAAAAGAAAGATAGATATTGTAAGATATACAAAAGAACTTCACTTGTTGGTTCGTTGAATCCATTTCACCTCTTATGGAAACAAATATGATTTGGTTTACAAATTAAATGGTGATTTCATTTTTCATATTATTTTGTGATCCATGTATATATTTCGAGCTAACCTGTGAGCTTCGCTAACTTGCGAAGCAAAGGGATGAATGGTGCATTGGCGGTGGACTCGTCGGCTGATTCTGGTTGTTATTAAAATAACCACCATTAGCTGTAAGCATCTAATAGCTCATCATAAATAGGGGTGTAAACGAACAAAACATTCGACAAACCGTTCATTATGTTCATTTATTAAGCTTAATGAACGAACACGAACAACATTTTAGTGTTCGTTGGTTAAACGAACCAAATATGAATAGATGTATAATTCGTTCGTTTTTATTCACGAACAGGCTCGTTTATGTTCGTTCGTTTAAAATGTCATTTATTGCTTGTTTGTTGTTTGCTCGTTTATGTTTGTTTATAACTCATTCATTCAAAGTGTTATTTATTGTTCGTTTGTTATTTATTAAAATACTAAAATTACTTATATTAAATAAGTTATATAATATATACCTTATTTTTAAGACATTAACTTAAAAAATTAGTACCTAATTTTTAAACATATTTATACAATATAACTTTGTTGGATTAAAAAATTAATAAAATATAATAATAAAATAATTATAAAATTAAATTAGTTAATTATACTTAAAATAATTATTTTTTTTAACTTTTAAATATAAGATACTGAAATAAAATTAATAAAAGTCTCATAATAAGTTAAGACCTCATTCTTATGATCTTATTTATTGACCATTTACATATATATATATATATATATATATATATATACATATATATGTATATATATATATATTACACATGTGTGTATACACACACATATATATGATACTTTAAATTATGTATACCAATATATGTCTATGTGTATGTTACAAATTGTACTTAAAATAGTATTTATCAATTTTAATAAAACATTGTTAACTTAAGTTATGTTGTATTTAAAATGTTGTGTTAGACGATTTTAATTTGTATGTGAGATTTAATCTTTATGTATGATTTTTAATATTTAATATTTAATTTATTCTCATGAATACTTGTTCATGAATATGTATTCGTGAATGCGTTCGTTTACATATTCACAAACGTGTTCATTTATATGTTCGCAAACTATTCGCGAACATTAACGAACAATTCCTACCAAACAAACGAACACGAACGCATTTCTTAACAAACATGAACGAAATGAATGAAACTAAAAACCAAACAAACGAACAAAGACATGAGTTCATTCGTTCGTGTTTGGTTCGTTTACAACCCTAATTAGCCTGTCACATGAGTCTAATGAAAACACCTTTAACCAAATCTCCAAAAGTTGACAATTTTTCTTCTATGAAATTGAGTAACAGCGACCGCCTTAATACATTTTTGTATAGAAAAGCTACCCAACAAACAGCTTTAATACAATTTAATACAAAAAGTTAATCTTTAGCAAAGTCATTTGCATTGTTGTTAATCACGCAAGCTTTATTCTAATCAAACAATGCTTAAAGTTCAATGATACATGTATACTTTATTTTTATCAATGTTAACTTCAATGATTCATGTCTACTTCCTTTTTCTCAATGTTGGCCCCAGTGTGCATGCTTAGGCTATGATGTCTCAAAATTCTTCCACCCCTTTTTAATTTCCCCTTCCTTGGCTAGGGGCTAATTGGATGGCCCTAGCAAGACAGCTCTGGCTAAGTAATCCATCACTTCAATCCAAAACTTCATCATACTTAGCTTTAATATCTGGTTTTCATTTAACGATGGTTCCCCTTTATGATTAGTCTATCCGCTGCGTCCACAGTGCATAGCATGCGTAGTCCCTCATTGAATCTTATTGAGGAACTCCCATCCAATCACAATCTGATTATATATCTCCAGAAACTCCTATAATTCCAAGTAGGCCCCCATTGTTGCAACTCTTCAATGTTTATATATTTATTATGAACATTTAGTTCACCTTTCCAACTGTAACATCCCATCTGTCCGATTATCTTTTTTGTCTGCGGGAGAGGACAGAAATAAGCTGTACTTCCTAAATCTCCCTGCCTCCTTTTTTATCAGTCTTAAACACTTATGATGTACTTGGTGGCTGATTGATATGATTTAATCTGTCAATTTGATCAAGCTCCTCACCAACGGTAATGATATAAGGAGGCACAAGAACTACGTTGAATGAACCCACATCATATAATCAAGGTGATGATGATATAGTCTATTTTTGCTTAGTTTTAAGACGGAGTTATTTATATCTGAATCAGGGTTGCCTTTTATCATTCTCTTGAGCTCAATAGCCATTTCTAAGATATTCCTCAACCCTTAACTGCTAATTTCATGGATTTTAATTCCAAACCATCCCCTTCCGAGGCATGTCCCGAGACAATGGATTTTCTTTCGCGTGCATGGTGTAACTTTGCAGTTCAAGCTCTCCAACCAGCTGAGTTACATGATCAATCGATTGTTGTCTTGGACAATCAAATCAAGAAATTTGAGAGTGATAGCCCAACTTCTTTCCCAGTGAGTATCAAACTACTATAAGATGTTATCTTGATTCTTACGCATGTTGTAATTTATATGTGACAGACCGAACGAAATTAAATTCAAGCTTTTGTATCTGGCAGAAGATGGAGAAAAGTTCAACGATTGATGCTACTGATTTCAAGTCGCCTTTGCCACCATGGAAATCCAATGATGTGAAGGTAATTGCATTTGTTATTCTGTTCCATCAATGCTATGTACACTATAGTTGTTTTAATTATTCCTTTAACTAAAATTATTAATTGTGGATTTTATCTACAGTCATGGATATGGATGCAGCAAGCAATGCATCCAGAAGTGAACTACAACAGCTGTTTCCGCAAGAAATGGGTAGGTTGTGTTCTTATAATTGTAAAATTTAGAATAAGAAGCTTTATATTCAGAGAAACTTTTCCCACAACTCCTCGTGTATCTGCTCAGATGCCATGGAAGATAGCACTCTTTAAGGGTGTTTCAATCAAGAAATGGTTGAAGGAGATGAAAGCAAAGCGGAAGGAAGAAGATAGATTGCAAAGAGCTGAAGTGCACGCAGCTCTGTCAGTGGCAGGGTTAGCAGCTGCATTGGCTGCAATTGCGGCTGAGAACTCCAAAAAGGATAATTGTAACCCAACCAAGGAGGCTGCAGTAGCCTCAGCAGCTGCCCTTGTTGCAGCGCAATGCGCCAAAGTGGCAGAAGCAATGGGAGCAAAGGAGCAGCTTGGCAGTGTTATAGGTTCGGCAATGAGTGGCACAAGTGCAACTGATATCTTAACACTTACTGCTGCAGCGAATACTTGTAAGTATAAACGTGTATGTTGCGTCTCGTCTTCTGCAAATTTCGCAAAAGAAGCTACTCTGAAATTTTGAACACCTGAAATTGGTAAATTGGGCTCAGTTCATCAGGGTCTTGGCATGTTGGGCTCAACCATTTCATAGGGCTTAAGGCTCTCTATAGTTTCAAAACATAAGCCCAAACAATCTTAGGTATTATCACTTTTTTGTGTGCGATAATTATTTAATACACCATCAATAAAATTTTTTTGATTTTATAAATAGGATTAAGATATTGATGCATATTATATTTTATTTATATTTTATATTTTTATTATTTTTAAATAATATGTGTCATTATTTTAATCTAACTTGTGGTGTAAAAAAACTTTAATGTATTGGATGTTAATCTATTTGTTTTTCAATCGTCTAACGAATTGTCGTAGCATTAAGAGGAGCCGCGACCCTCAAAGCAAGAGCAGGATGCAAGACCAGAATCAATGGAAGCGCGCCCGTCCTGCCAATTGAGGACAGCAATGATTTTCCTTTCGAGTTTGAGAAGTGCAGCTCAATGCTAGCAAAGGGCGCTGAGCTGGGCGTAGAAACACCCGATGGTTAGTAAAGTTTTAGTCTTTGCCCAAAGAATATATATATATAAATACATACATATATATATATATATATATATATATATATATATAAATGGAACATTGGAACTTGGTTAAACTAGCAAGACATGAAGATCTTTAAGTTTGAATCTTAGAATCGTCATTATTGGGAGGGTACTATCGTTTACAACTCACTATTCGAATAAGATTAGTTCATCATAAAACAGATTAAGATACTTGTGGTTAAAAAAAATTATAACGGTCTTTTCTTGTACTAAAACTTAAATTATAAATTTGTATTTTTATATCTACATTTAAAAGAAGAATGTCATTGGACAGTACAATATATTTCATGTAAGAAAATTAACTTATTTGGTGCTTCGATTCTAAACAGGGAAATACATGGTCAGATCGGTGTCCATGGTCCTCGATGGTGAATCAAAGGTCAGCCAGTTAAGCTAAAGCCTCTACTTTGGAATTTAACAATAACTAAATGCATTTAATCAAATGCTGCAAACATTAATTTATTATTAGCTGATAACTGTCCTTGATGAATCTTTCATTCACAATAATTTCCTTTACAGGTTATTCTTAAATTAAGGAAGCTCAGCCTGTTGAAAAGCAAGAAAGAATGTGAGCCTCACATTTTCATCATTTCCCCACTTTTCATTTAGTACTCCATTATTTTTTTACAAAAAAAGTTTCATAAAGATTAGGATCACATGGAATTTAATAAAAATCTGGATTCTGTAATTTAGGCATTGTACTGGACCTGCATGCTGAGTTGTACAGAGATCCTGAAGCCGATGAGACTACTGATACATGTTACCTAATCGTCTTGACCACAAATAAGGGGACGATTAAGCTAGACATGGTGGATGATTACCAGCTTTATAAGACATGGGCTGCAACCATTAATCACATGCTTATGCTTTCCACTTCACTTACCAAATATGAACTTCAATTCTACAGAAACTGAAGTTATTGTGTTTTTGGTGATGCGCCGCATGGATCTATTTTGGATATTTGTAGTAATATTGTATATTGATTTACACTGTAATAACTCTGGCTGGACCTGAGTTTATGGAATTTTCTTGTTAGATCTTGACAGAGTAGCACAATTTATTAACACTAAGCACTACCTCCTGCCTTCAGTAACAAGAATTGATCAAATTGCCAACAACCTTTTGATCAAGTAGTTAAGGATGAGCGGTGGTATATTATAAAGCTTAAGTTCGAATCCAAGCAACCTTCCTTTATCTCTCTTTATTTAATATTTCTCTTGTAACCAAAAAAGAAAAAAGAATTGATCAAACTTAGTCAGTAATCATATCTCTTCTCTTTAGATCTCTAACTAGCAAGAAAACAGGAATTGATATATCCTACTACTCGAAGCAAACCGGACAATAATGGTGTCTAAAGCTGCATTGAGCTAGGCCATTCCATTTGGTTGTTTATTGTAGTTTTAAAGGAATTGGCTATCATTAATCAAGAGTTCAAGAACATCAAAGGGTAATTAAATGACATAAACAAGATTAGACCCCTCATAGTTAGCAATCATTTACTGTATCTATAAGCATTTTAGATCAAACAATCGATCTAAATAAAGTATAATCCATTAAAACCAAATGCAGAAAGAGTAGCAGCATGAAAATTCTTAGGATTTGGAAAGATAAATGATAATATGCCTTGACATTTGTTGTCGAAAATGTATTTAGCATGCTTAGTTTTCAGAAATATAGTCCAGTTGGTCTTCTCTATGTTACAAGAAATCCAAACTTACAGTAGATGAAATTGTAGATATGCTAGGGTCTAGGAATATTTCCAGTCATACACCATAGGACTTTTCAAGGCTTCTGAGAAAGTAAACTAGTGATTTTAATTTGATAATGTGCTCAATAGGCCTCTGAATCAAGGTTTCTAAGTCGGCCTCATCGCACTCGGGAACAATCCTTCGCAGAGTACAAAGATTTCTCTGCACCACAAATTTAACAAACTTCACCTTTTTTCTCAACACTAAGCAGAACATCCTTGTGCTTTGGCTCCTTTGATTCATGGACAAGAAGCAACCTTTTCTCATGATAAGTGCAAAAAAAAAAAAATTGGAGGTTTTATATAATATGTATGCCAAAGGAGTTCATAGATTTATATTTTTCCACTTTGCACTTGCATGGATCCATTTAATACTTCAACTTTTAAAGTCAAGGGGGAAATAGCAAATTGCTGTTTGCCTTTCTCAGTACTTGTCAGTTGTCACCTAGTGAACGTCACTATATCTACATATACACATTTAATAGTAAGCTCTAATTTTAGTTTACGTGACACTATGACCTAAAGTAATCTATAATTAAAGAGAAGCAATAAAGTTACAACACAAGAAGCTGGAAGCCTCCTCAAGATTTGTTTCTGGGAGTAAATTCCATGGACAGTAAGGCTTGGCGCACTAGCTTAGGATTGTTTAAAGGTTTCCCTTTAGAAAACCCATATTAATTTCGACACCGCACCTCTTCACCCCTTGGTCTGACAAGTCTCTCTTACTTTGTCTTTCTATTGTTGCGCACATCAACTTGACACATGGAGCCACGGCCCAATAGGTTGACAGAACTAAATGCGAATAAACAAGTATACAAGTACAAGAGAAGAATTTAGGAGCTCATTTACATTCCCTGGGCTCCTTGAATTCTCCTTCTTACTTTTTACCCTAAATTCTCTTATTCGTCTCCCTGAATATACTAAGACAAATATTGATTTGAGCATTAGAGCGCGTTCTAAAATCTTAACTCTCTGATGCAAAGATCAAAACCTTCTTGGCTTGCTTATTCAGCACTAGATTCTCAAGAATTATGATTGAGGCTTAAAATAACCTCAACATTACAGCAAATAATTTGTGTATATAACTCTATTAGTATAATGTAAAATCATATTCGTTAGTGTAAAATATGAAAATTTCGAATCAAAATTCATGTCAACACACCAAACACAATTTTTTTTTTAGCTTTTTTTAATATTCATATACAATTTTTTATCAAAATTTAACTTGGTTTGTATATTTTATTCATGTCTTTTTTATTTCATGACTATTGTGTCGTGTTTAGTATTATCAGGTCTACTTAATGCTCTCCTTTGTTTCACATGAATTACAAATGATAATCTGCATTTATATTTTGGAATTTAGATTATACACAGATCCTTTTGTTAGCACAATCATCTTTATTATCGATGAACTCAACTTATAATCTTGTAATTATGTGTAATTATGTCTAAAACATGGGGTTGCAAACGTGATGCCACAGCTTTTTCAGTATGAGGGAATGATGGCAATCATGTAAAGCCAGCATCGCATTACGTCTAGCTGGTGGCCTGGTGGGCATGAATGTTTTCTGTAGTCCATGTCTCCTCATTTCATTTCTCATATTCTGCGGTGTACTTCAGAAGTTCAGATTCCTTTCCTTTGCAAAAAGGCCGGTTTAGCCTCATTTCAGAAATTATCTACCAACTAACCACCTAATAAAGCTTTATACTTTTGCAGCTGCCCCATCCATCTGAATGAAGTCAGTTGGATATTCAACGGGGGGGCTGAATCTTGACACTTTGAGGTCCTTCTGAGTTGTGAAAACACTAAAGCATGTAGAATTGTAGTCATTTCCAGCATTTCTAAATTTCTCTGTACCAACTGTTCAGCTCGTCTTTTTTACTCAATAAATATAGCATGGAAAAATTGATCCAGAAAAATGAAGAATTTGATAATCCAAAATGTGCATGAATTATTCTAAAAATGTGATCCTTGCATATATTTTCTCCCAATTGGGGATCTAAACAAAACTGCAAATGGTATACCACCCACCAACAATAGATTGTTTGAATTTAGGTTTTCAGACTGTTTCACAGTAGCTATAAGGCTAATAGGCTATAGCTTAAACGGAAACTGGCAAATCAGCTGAACAAATATGGCATAGAGTTTTCCATCATGGGCAGAGTGGAATTAAGCTCCTGGATGTCGATGTGGTTGGAGTTCAAAGAATGTAGCTCGTTGAGCCAAGTCGGCCAACTTGATAAAGGACAAGCCTGCATTCATGTACAGTTCACTGCTTCAGAGATGACTTCTGATGTATGTATATATGTATATGTATGTATGCGTGTGTGAGTGTGTGTGTGTGTGTATATATATATATATATATATATATATATATATGAGTTTATATATAATGCATTGACAGTCTATAGTCTTTATATTCTATCAATGCACCAGAGATTAACTCATCATCAATATACAAACTAAAAAAATATCAAGCTCTTAAAAATAAACACATAATTTTTTTCAATTTGCTCATAAGAGCTTATTAATAAAGTATCAACGTCTGATGCATTGACAGTGTATGAAGACTATATACTGTTAGTCCATCGTATATAAATATATATATGTATAAATTCATACTAAACCATTGTACATGCTCTGAAATTACAACTCCTCTAATGGATATGCTTGAAAGTCGCGTTGAGATAAGTGTAAAAGAAGGAATACACAGTTTTCACTAGCGAATTTTTCAACAACTTCCTTGTTGGCTATTGTGTTTAGTCCAAAGAGAAAAACAACTAAGCAAAAGCAAGAAACTTTGCATTCTAACTCTAAAGTTATGCTTGGTATAGTTGAAAAGTGGAAGGAAAGAAAATTGTGAAAGGAAAATTGGAAAGAAATTAAATTTTGACATTGCTTTGTAGGACAAAAAATGAGAAGGAAAAAAAACCTCAAGGAAATGTGTTTTCTTTCCTACTCATTAATATTTTTTTGTCCAACTTGGGCAAATGAGGAGAAAGAAAGTGGAGTAATGTGAGGTAAGTTATGTAAAAATACAAAATTACCCTTTAATAATTTTAAAATCCAAACTATTGTTTTCATTCTTACGATTCATTGCTTCTTTTGCCACAACTCACCTTTCTCTCCTTTTTGTCACTGATGTCTCTCTCCTCTCTATCATCGACGTCTCTCTCCTATCTGTCACTGACTTCTCTCTCTTTTTTGTTTCTGATGCCTCTTTTCTGTATTGCCAACGTCTCTCTCTTTTTTATCATTGATGTTGTGTAAGAGCCTCGCCCGTCTCATCGGGCCGTCGACTAGCATCCCCTAGGCGATCCACGCCCCAGGTTTACTCTTACAACATCGACAAGGCCTTGTCCATATCACCAAGCCGTCGGCGAGCATCCCCTTGGTGCATGCACCCCAGGTTTGCCTTGACAGCAAGAGTAAGCGATCGCCCAACACTCACTAACAATGTATTGTCAACTTTGGGAGGTCGCCCACCCTCACGGCTTTGTCTCAAGGCTCCTGAAGAACTCAGGATAATGCAGCACATTTGCTGAGGCTCGAACCCTAGCATCCTTAGATACCCGAGCCTTCTCAAGGCTCCTGAAGAACTCAGGATAATGCAGCACATTTGCTGAGGCTCGAACCCTAGCATCCTTAGATACCCGAGCCTTACACTCATGTTACCATTAAGATAAGTTGTCTCAATGGTAATGGTAACATGAGTGTAAGGCTCGGGTATCTAAGGATGCCAGGGTTCAAGCCTCAGCAAACGCGCTCAAGGCATTATCCTGAGTTCTTCAGGAGCCTTGAGACAAAGCCGTGAGGGTGGGCGACCTCCCAGAGCGGACAATACGTTGTTAGTGAGTGTTGCGCGACTGCCTACTCTCGCTGTCAAGGCAAACCTGGGGCGAGTGTGCCAAGGGGATGCTCGCCGACGACCTGGTGATATGGGTGAGGCCTTGACAATGTTGTAAGAGTAAACCTGGGGCGTGGATCGCCTAGGGGATGCTCGTCGACGACCTAGTGAGATGGGCGAGGCTCTTACAGGTTTGCCTTGATAGCGAGAGTAGGCGGTTGCCCAACACTCACTAACAATGTATTGTCCGCTCTGGGAGGTCGCTCACCCTCAAGGCTTTGTCTTAAGGCTCCTGAAGAACAAAGGATAATGCCTTGAGCGCGTTTGCTGAAGGTTTGCCTTGACAGCAAGAGTAGGCGGTCGCCCAACACTCACTAACAACGTATTGTCCTCTCTGGGAGGTCGCCCACCCTCACGGCTTTGTCTCAAGGCTCTTGAAGAACTCAGAATAATGCCTTGGGCGCGTTTGTTGAGGCTCAAACCCTGGCATCCTTAGATACCCGAGCCTTACACTCATGTTACCATTGAGACAAGTTGTCTCAATGGTAACATGAGTGTAAGGCTCGGGTATCTAAGGATGCCAGGGTTTGAGCCTCAACAAACGCGCTCAAGGCATTATCCTGAGTTCTTCAGGAGCCTTGAGACAAAGCCGTGAGGGTGGGCGACCTCCCAGAGAGGACAATACATTGTTAGTGAGTGTTGGGCGACCGCCTACTCTCGCTGTCAAGGCAAACCTGGGGTGAGTGCGCCAAGGGGATGCTCGTCGACAGCCTGGTGATACGGGTGCGGCCTTGACGATGTTGTAAGAGTAAACCTGGGGCGTGGATCACCTAGGGGATGCTCACCGATGGCCTGGTGAGACGGACGAGGCTCTTACATAAAAACGTGCGTTTTTATGTAAAGACCCACCAAGCAGCACTTTGCTCCCCTCAGGGACTTAAGAGGTGGCTCACTTGGTGCCCCTTACGTTTCTAGTGAGTGATGGCGATCACCCAGCACTCACTTCACTGAACGTATTGTCCGCTTTGGGCAATCTCCACCCTCACGGCTTTATCCCAAGGGGCCTGAAGAACTCAAGATGATTCCCTTGAGCGCGTTTCTAAGGCTCGAACCCTGGTACTCTTCAAGTACTCGAGCCTTACACTCATCATACCTTCGGGTACTTGAAGAGTACCAGGGTTCGAGCCTCAGAAATGCGTTCAAGGGAATCATCCTGAGTTCTTTAGGCCCCTTGGGATAAAGCCGTGAGGGTGGAGATCGCCCAAGAATGGGGATCGCCCAAAGTGGACAATACGTTCAGTGAAGTGACTATTGGGCGATTGCCAACACTCACTAGAAACGTAAAGGGCGCCGAGTAAGCCACCTCTTGAGTCTCTGAGGGAGCAAAGTGCTGCTTGGCGGGTCCTTACATGTTGGGCCACCGTTAGGCCATTGCTCTTCACCTCAATAATTATCTACTACTTTATTTCATCTTTCTTTTATATATTAGGGATTGTATTATTGCTGAAAAGTAGATGGTGGCAAGAGCAAGGCAGCTGTATTAGGGATTGTATTATTAAGGATTGTTAGCAAAAGGATTAGCTCTTCACTCTATTGATGTGAATAAAATAAAGCAAATTCAATTGAAGATAAAGATTGAACATATTAGTGTTTGAAACTAATACAAATGCACTTGAACATTTTGATTTATATTTTTTTTATTGCAAATTAATTTCTACTATATGGAGTGTTTCTTATATTATCTTGCAGTTTGTTTTTAGGTGATGAAGTATGTTGAAAGTTAGGGGTTTGATTTGTTTTGCAGGCTTGTCTTTTTGTCTTGTCTTTCCCTTTTTCTTCTCAACTTTGAGGAAGTGTTAAAGAGTAGAAGAGATTAAACCTTAATCAACAATTTTCAATAATCTTAACCAAATCAATAAAACCAAGTTTGTGTTGTTTCTTATCTTAAATCATACTCACAATTAGAAATCGAAATAGTCAAATTGAAACATATGATTTTTTTTAAATGGTTGGATGGATTTTCTTATTTTAGGCCAAATAATGTATTAAATAGTTTTGATATCTTTTGAACCATGATATCATATATATAGAAAGGGCTATATATAAAGTACATATATAATAAAGTATGGCTCTATGAAAATAAATGGCCAATGATTTCTAATTGATGATCACAAGGCTGATTATAGATTTATGTATAATAAAGTACATGTAGGAATAGAATAGCCTATTAAATTATTGATTAAATGCAATGGTTTGTACACTAATATCTTGTTTCAATCTCCATTGGCTAATAAAGTAGTTGGCTTCACATGGCTTTGGATTTAATTAGCGAGACAGCTTGTACTAGTTTTCAAAGCTTAGCCGATGTTTAGTTGCTATGATCAATTTCAAAAAAAAAAAGCCCTTGGGTGTTAATTTTGAGACATTTTACAGGCAAAAAAACTCATTCAAGACCAAACCTAACATGTTTTTTATTTACAATTATTATGCAAATAAAATGAAAAAAGTATATCAGAGCTGGGAAAGTGATTTCTAGCAAGAAGTTTCAACAAATAGTGTAAGTGTTATGTTGCTTGGTTAATCTTTGTTGAATATATGTCCTATTTTGACATTTTTCAATTTTAAATTTTTATCTTCTTATTAACCATCATGTCACTTGTATGTATCTCTCATAGGCTAGTTTGTTCTTAAATGCATCTGCTCAATGAACAAGATTTGTAGAATGACTCTGAGTGGCAATCTTTTTGTGAGATGTACATTCCATATTACTGTTAATCCACTATTTATAAAGTTAGGAATATCAAATGTCTCATACCTATTCAAATGTTATTTACTTTATAGGTCTCGAGGTAAACTGGATGGTGGGCCTTATTAGATTTCAAATGTTTGGATGAAGGTGAAACTTGGCAGATTGGATATTTAGAGTCAAATATTGTGAAGGCAGAAGTCTGCACCTTAAACTCAATTGTTTATGCATGTTTCGAAAATATGTAACAATTTAAAAAATGATGATTAAGTCCATAGGTGGTTGGAATTTTCATGAATAACGGTCAAATCAAGTTGACTTTTGATCTATTGATAGTTATAGGTGAATTCTCATGTAATAAAGTTTTATGCCATATGGATTGATAAATTAAATCATGCGTAAAAGTGAAAATTTACGAGATTTAGCGATTAGGGGTATTTTGATAGTTTTTCCCAAATGATTAGTCAAATCTCAACAAAAGCTCAACCAATGATTAGAGCATGTTACATAGAGGGGTTTTATGATTGAATCAAATATTTTGAAGGCTAGATTAACAGTTTAAACCGAAGTCAAATTGTGAAGTGTAAAATGGGAAGTTTTGTTAAGTATGAGGGCATTTTGGTAATTTGACTCAAAAGATATTTTAAAATTAGAAATTTCTCCATTTCTCTTTCATCTTGGCTAGTCATCACACTCATCTTCTCACTCCTCCATTGATGAAAGCTTAAGAAGAGAGGGAAAGTCACTAAAACATAGAGAAAACTTACCGAAACTGAAAATTTTCTTCACCAACCTTGTCTAATTTTCAGTGCTCTACAACTTGACATCAAAATCAAGTGCTAAAGTGGCCAAATTCAAGGTGTAGGGACTCCCTTCAATTTCATCCAAGGTGAGAGAAAAGGAAAAGCTTGTGATTTTCATGGTTTTATGATTCTTTGTCATGTGTTTAAGGTGTTTAAGCATGTATGGGAGCTTGAATTGAATTGAAACCATGAAATTCTCTCTCCTAGGGTTTCAGCAAATCATGGATGTGTATGAGCATGATATTGTTTGATGTGAATTTGATGTAGAATCAATGTAGAAGTGTAGAACATGATTTTAAGCTTAAATTGAAGAAAAGAGATGTGTAGGAGAGAGAATGGGATTTGGCCAAGTGAAGGGGAGATGGAAAGAAGCTCAGTTCAATGTGTTTTGGATCTTAGAATAATGTATAAATTCATATAAGACTGCTGGTGCAGTCAAAACTGAAAACTGAGTTGTTTTTACGGTAGTTGCAGTGTTGGCATTGTATAAAGTAGACCGGATTTAGGGCTACAATAGGCAATGTACTAGGTCTCAATGAGTTAAATATTCTTTGAAACTAAAGTGTGGTGAATTGACTGTGTTTGTGTGGCAAATTGCATCTCGGAAGTTAGAAAACAAGAAAATTAGAGTTGAGTAAAGAAAAGAAAAACAAAAAGATGAACCCGTGTGAACATTCGACCATGAATAATGAAAGAGAAATAATGTTGTGATTTTACTAAATAATAAGCATAAAATTAATATAGTGATGAATAATGATAAATTGTAAATTTTAATTTGAGAAAATAATGAAGGAAAAATCATGAGAGAAAGGCAAATGGAAGCTCACGGCCATGGCATGATATTCATGGTGTTGATAAAATTTTGATATATGTATAGTATAAGGTGAAAATACATAATGAATAAAGATTGTTTATAGTATTAAAATTGAACAAGGAATGGAAAATGATGAAGATAATGTTACATTAGTCCATTTGGCCATGGTGAAGTGGATGATGATATTGAGATAATTTTGATATTGAATGATAGTAGGAATGTTATATAAACTGAATAAAGATAAATTGAGGAATTAAATTATAAATAGGACTAATGTAATGTAAGGGGAAGAATAAATATTGGAGTGAAATTTAATATATGTTGATCATGGAATTAAAATTAATAATGCATAAAGTTTAATTGTGAAATTGGAATTGAAAAATATAAGTAATATTCATGTTGGTTAAGACTAAATGGGTAAGATGTTGGTGTAATTCTAGTGAATAAATGAGGTAGGATTATATATATATATATATATGTAAAATTAATAAAGAATATTCATAAAGTTAAATTTAGAAGAAGAATGAAATTGAGCAAATAGGAGTGTTCGGTCAAGTGTTGGAATAAGGTTCTATGAAAAATTTGGTGATTTAAAATAATGAATTTGGATCAATAAAATTATAGGTGAAATTGAATTTGGAAGAGAGTGAGAGTTAATATGTGACATCCTTGTCACTACCCAAATATCAAACAACTTTTTCCTTTCACATACCATTTAGTTAGACTTATTTGTCAATGTCATCCTTCCTTCTTCTTATGCTTTATACTTTATCACTTATAACGTGACATAAATTTTTCCACAAGTATATAGATTTTCATATATTCACATAAGTCAAATACATCAGGATCTCACATAACTTACATATCCTATATCCCCAAATTACCTAATATATTAATGTAATATTGTACTGTACAATAGCCGGAGTACACGACCAACGGATTATACCTTCAAAGAATAATTGGGAAGCGTGTCTTGAAGGTATACTAAAAGATTCCAAAAGGAAGCTCCTCTATCTGGAGCGGGAATCTACTTCAAATAATCTGTATGAAAAATAGTTGTAAATGAGTGAGTTTACGCTTAGTAAGAAACATATGTAAAAGAGCGTACTATGTCACTATATGCAGTTTTCCTGCTTGGCTCTATAATGTCATGTAAAACCATTATAAAGCATGTATCATATATATTTCCCGAAATTATCAAATACAAGTAAAATCAATTAATTCAAATATTTGAAATACTTTCACAGATCTCCAATCACGTGAAATCATATCTACAATTACAAATAGCTTCAAATACTTTCGCATACTTTCAAATAGATGGGAGACAATTAACTTCCAACCGAATCACGCACCAAATGATTCTCATAAGGATACAGCAAATATATCCCGTAAGGGATAATCCATGAGAGATCTCATAAGGGATACCACAAATATATCCATAAAGGATAATCCTGAGAGATGTCAAATAAGTGGTGTACCCACGCATGGGCTAGGGATCCTCCCCAAAGCCGAATACAAATAAGAGACATATGGCCATTGTTTATAGACCACAGTGAACACTAGTCAAGTGACATCTGTGGCACTGAGGACCGGACTAAGGTTCCTCAGCCAAGTACAAATACAAGTAATACGCATGATCGTTACAGGAATTTATGGTCTCCAAAACTTTTGTTATGTAGCTTTTACAAATATAAGTATACTTTCTTGAAATAGGTTTCAAAACCTCTTTTTCAAAGGAGACAGTCGATTGGTCCTTAGGGCAATTGACTGTTATACCATATATTACTTTATTGAATTTCTTTTCCTTTTTGAAATTCAATTAATTTATTTTTCAAAAACACATAAGGCAGTAATCTGGTCCCATATAGCGGTCAACTAGTTTTGAAACAGAATGCTTTTGAAAATAGGACAGTCGACTGGCTCTATAGGCAGTCAGCTGGTTTTGAAATAGAATGCTTTTCAAGTAAATAACAGTTGACTAGCTCACATAGCAGTCAACTAGTTTGAAACAGAATGCTTTTTGGAAAATAGCAGTCGACTGGTTTTCATTGGTTTTCGAAAATCTACGCTTTGGTTGTCTCTAGGCAGTCGGCTGCTACTTAAGGCAGTCGGCTGCTCCTAGCATTTTGGTAACTAGGAGTAAAACCCAAAATGTAAACTTTCACACATCAAATCAGCTTTTACTTCACTCCAAAACAATTAAAACATACGGACATAGCCACCCTATGTCCGTTACATAAATTTCTTACCTCAATTAACTCCGAATATGAGATTTGCTTGATTGCACCAATCCTTTTCTTCACTTCTTCAAAGCTGTAAACATTATAAAGGATCAAACCTTTAAGAAATCTTTATAAACATACTCTACCAATCAACTCAACTCCAAACTATACATAGAATTCAAAGAATCAACTTTTATCTTTACCTTTATAACTGATCAACATAACAGCAACTTAGATCTCTTCAATTCCTTGGATTCAATCTACCAAACTTCGGATATAACTTAAGCTAGTGACAAGGATCGATTTTCGTTACTAAAGTTTATTGATTTGGTGAGTGAACATGGGAGTTTGTCAAGGTGAATGGAAATGGAAACGGAAACTTAGGAAAGTTGGAAGGAAACGAGAGGGAGAGGGAAATGCGCTGCCGACTGCATTGATGGAGAAGATGATGACTCATATGCTTCATTAAATGTGTATTAATTCATTTCACCAACTCATCATCTTTGACCATTTGACATTTGACTTTAATTCTTCTTCTTTCATTTAACATTTCAGCCATTAACCTCTTTGACTTATTGACTATTCCATTATTCAATTTCTCTAATTCCATCCATGTCCCATATATCATTCATACCTCAAAATTCTCATATATATTTAATTCTTTTCAGCTGGAATACTTTACAAATATGGGAAATTTACAGGAAATTGGAGATTTCACATAATAGCCATTATATTATAGTAATTGGTAAAATCAAATAAAATTGATTTTTGGAATTAATAAAATTAGAGTAATTGTGATATAAGTAAAGAATGAAATTAATACTAGTAATGAATAAAGATTAATTTTAAATAAAATTAAATTGGAAAATAATAAATAGAATGCAAGAATAAAATATTTGACTAAATAATAAAAAATTAAGATAATAGAATTTTAAAGAAATTAAAATTAAGAAATAAGTCAATGGATTTAATAATAGCTAAACTTTGGTAATTAATAAGAAACAAAATAATTTACTATGAAAAGAGGAATAAATTAGAAAATAAGAATTAATAAAATAATTATTAGAATTTAAAAATATGAATGATTAATGAAATTAGAATTAGAAAAGACTCCAATTTAAGTATAGTTATGTTAAAGCATTTAGTAGGAAATTAATTAAGTAAATTATTGAAAGTTACAAAATGGAAAATAGAGATTTATAGAAATATTCATTTTAAGTATGTATGGAATTTTAAATAAAAATTGAAATTATTGATGACATGATAATTAAAGAAAGAATGGGATTAATTGAAATTATATTTTGGTAATTGATAGGAAATAAAATAAATAAATTGTTGTGAATGATAAATAGAAATAGAAATTAATGGAACATTTATTAGAATTATAATATGGAATTTTAAATATATTTGGAATTACTGTGTACTGTTAAATTCAGGAAATAAAGAGATGTGGAGTGCTATCGGATTTATATATATATTGGGTGGAATAGAGGTAAGGAACATGTATAAGAGTTGCTTAAGAAATGTTTTTACTTGCCTTCGTAATTTTCAAAAAACAAATCGTAATCATTCCTTACCCAATTTTTCTAAGCAAGAAAATATAAATCGTTTCAAATGCATATGAGTTTTATATGTTATTTACTGTATTTATTTAACATGATTTGATTTACATAAAATAATTTACATGGATTGATTTACATAAAATAATTTACATGTATTGATTTACATGAAACGATTTACATGAGATTATTTATATGAAAGGTTTACATTACATAACATGAAATTCTATTACTGATTTACATGATTTTCGACTGATTGAAGATAACTACTATTTGAAAATGATTTCTACTGTTAAATGAAATTATTTATGAAAATGTTTTGAGACAGTCGTTCCTTAATGATCATGTATACTATTATATGACTGCGAAAATTGATTAGTCTGCAGGTTTACTGTATATGATTGTGGCATTATGGTCAAACCCACAGGTTTCCACAGTGAGCACTTGACCCGTGTGAACTATGTGCACTGTTTCGACGATGGCCATTCGTTACTATTTCGTCCCTTTAGGGATACTGTTTACTGTTTTGTCCCTACAGGGATACTGTACCATGCATGATTCTATTTGATGTGACTGTCTCCGTTGTATTATACTGTTTTACCGAACTGAATTGTTTATTGATACTGAATTGTTTACTGATACTGAATGGTTTCTGATACTGAATCGTTTACCGATACTGAACTATTTACTGCACTGTTTACTAAAATGTTTATTGATATTGAACTATTGACCAATATTGAACTGTTTACTACAGTGTTTTCAATTAACTGTTTGTAAACTATTTACATACTGAAATATTTCATGAGATGATTTTTATAGCATTATTTAAATAAATTGTTTATATATTTATCTTGATTTTGAAATTGCATTGCATAAATTACCACAGGTTTCATATTGATTTCATCATCAACTACTTACTCCCTATAGTCGTATCTAGGGACCTGAACATGATAGGTACTTAGCCAATTATAGTATCATTCCTATAGTGTTCCTTAGAGTACCATTAGGAAATAAATATTAATGTATTTTAATATTATATTTCATAATTATTAAAATAAGTTATTTTTATTCAACTGCGTATGGTACGCACTTTTATATATGTTTCTTACTGGGTTTTCCCCAAAGCTCGCCCCTTTACTCACCATCCCAGATATAGTTCAACATTGTACGTGCCGCCAGTCGCTCCCAGAATAATTGAAGAGGATCATTAGAAGTTATAATATTAAGTAGACAAGTACATGTTAACTTTATATTTATGTTCAAACTAGTATATGCACAACAGATGTATTCGTATTGGGATGTAAATAGTGTAAAGTTAGATTAATGAATTTATATAAATTAGTGGGATGTAATTACATTGAATTGCTATAAACAGAGTTATAAATATTATCTTATAGATTTTATTCTAATTTTCTTATTTACTATTTATGAATTAAATAACTTAACAAATTAAATGTTTAATTGTAATGGAAATTGTAAAATGAACTTACACTGACACCGAATGCAAACCAATTGATATTGAATGATTGAATAAGAAAGATAAAAGTGACAAGGAAAAATTTGGTTCGAAGTTTTCTAATTCTGGACATTACAATATACATATGATATATATATATATAATAAAACATGTCAGATTGGCTTCTTGAAGAAGCCAATCAAGACTACCTACTCCTACTTAACATGGGAGTCTTCTTCTTGCAACAAAAAAAAAAAAAACAAAGGAGTCTCCATTCGGTTATTGAACAAAGAAACAGAGGTATGAGACCAAAGGAGAAAAGTATTGGATAGCTTGTAATAATACAACGGAGCAAGTTCCCACATTGCTTGTGAGTGAGTAAAGTATTATATTTATTAAGGGAAATCAACTCTTAAATGTAACTTGGAGTCAAAGCCCTTATGGGCTTTGACCATGGAGCTTGGGCTTAGGCTATTTTAAAAAGTCAAAGATAGGCACTTAGGGCACTTGGGCTACTAGCTCTTTGACTTAAATAGAATTTTTATATTTTGAAAAAATTTATTTTAAATTCAATCTTTGAATTTAAAAACATTTTCAATTGTTCCAACAGACATATTTTTAGTTATATGTCTAGAACAGTTATGTCTGAAAATCAATGGTTGTTATTTAATAGACAATGACAACCATTCATTTCTATCTCTTCACATTCTATATGAAGAGTTATGATTTCCAGAAATAATTACTTTGCATTCTGACTTTTCATAAAATCTTTGAAGGCTTTGTTGTATCCTAAGGTAACCTGCTTCTGTGTGAAGCAATATTACACTTAAGATAGCGTAATTCTACACGCCTTAAAGCCATATTCATTGTTATTTCCTAACAAAAAGCTGCCAAGAGAGCCAAGAAACTGAAGCAGGTTACGTGAGGAAGTGAAACCTGAGAGCTGAAGACTGGAGGCTGGAGTTATCGGGGCTAGTTTTTAGGGGTATTCAGGACTATTGAGGTGCCAAAAACAAAAGAACAGGAGGTTCATTTGGGGCTAATTCTTGACTAGAACAGGGGTTCATTTTTGGTTATAGGCTAACCAAGAAAAGTTTAAAAAGGAAAGGGAGAAATGGGCTGTTACACCACCATTTGAGCGTAAGAACTAGTAAAAACCCCTGTTATTAGGAGCATTCACAACAACTCAAACCAAGAAGAAGGTAAGGTTAGCATCAATAACTCCTCACAGCTGAAAACAGGGGTACAGTAGTGGTTGGCTTCACTCTTTTAAGCTGTACTAGATAGCAGGAGTGTTGCTAATTTCTATCACTCTCAACTATCTCTAAAAGAACTATTGAAAGAAGAATGAAAGAATCAAATTTGAGAGAGTTGAGAATTTTGTTATTGAATGAATGCTTCATTAGCACAAGATGGTCTTTATTGGTTGTAGTAACTAACTAATTGACTTATTTAACTAATTAACAGTAACTGTATAACAGAAACAGAAGAGGTTTAATACTCACCCTCAAGATTGAGAGTATAAGTTATAGACTCCCATCTTGGATAAAGGAGAATTAAACTGAGAAGGAAAAAGAGGCTTGGTAAGGTGAAGTAACATGGAGTGTCTTGATCTGGCCATTAGAGATCTTCTCACGAACTAGATGGCAATCAATCTCTATGTGTTTTGTTCGTTTATGAAACACAGGGTTGGATGCAATAAGGAGAGCTGCCATATTGTCACAAGAGAGAAGGGCTAGTTTGGATTGTTGCACATGTAAGTCCTGAAGTAGAGACAAGAGCCAAAGGATCTCACAAGTGGCATTGGCCATTAAATGATAGTCTGCTTCAGCTAAAGATCAAGATATGATGTGTTTTTTCTTTGATTTCTAAGAGACAAGAGAATCACCAATGAAGACACAAAAACAAGTGACTGATTTTCTGCTCTCAGGACATGAGGCCCAGATATGATTTTTTTTTCTTTGATTTCCAAGAGAAAAGAGAATCACCAATGAAGGCACAAAAACAAGTGACTGATTTTCTGCTCTCAGGACATGACGCCTAGTTAGAATTGGCAAATGCTTTGAGCTGTATTTCTGAGGTAGAAGACAACAATAGACCTTGGCCTATAGTGGTCTTTATATACTCCAAAATCCTATATGCATCATGGAGATGAGGAAGCCTTGGTTGTTAAGAAATAGAATCAATTTATTAGGTGAGAATGATAAGTCTAGTATGGTTATAGTGAGATATAACAACCTACCAATGAGGGACTGATATTGAGTTGCGTTATAAAAGAGGTCACCTTCATCTTAGGAAAGCTTGATATTAGGGTCCATTGGAGTCTTCTTTGTCTTGTAACCAGTGTACCTTGTATCAGAAAGAAGCTGTAGGCCATAATTTCTTTGACAAAGGTAAATACCTTTGCTGGATCTAACAACCTCTAACCCCAAAAAATATTTTAACTCTCCAAGATCTTTTAGTTTGAATTTGCTATTGAGAAGATGCTTCAAATCATCTACTACCTTTCGATTGTTTGAAGCTATCACAATGTCATCTATATACACCAAAAGAGCAAGAAAGATACAATCACCAAATTTTGTAAAGAGAGAATTGTCGGCAGAAGATTGGATAAAACCAATGTCTAATAGAGTAGTAGAAAACTTGGAGAACCACTGTCTTAAGGCTTGCTTTAAGCCATACATTGATTTGTGAAGCTTGCAAATTGGATTGATGGGCAAAGACTCCCCTTACAATGATAACTAGGTGGTATACTCAAGTTTACATCAAGTCACCATCAAGTCACAATGAAGAAATGCATTGTTTACATCCAATTGAATAAGTGACCAGCCATAGATGGTAGCCAAGGCAAACAGAACTTTAACAGTAGTCAACTTTGTAAATAGATAGAAGGTGTCTAAATGGTCAATACCTTCTTATTGAGTGTGCCTTTTTGCTACCAAACGAGCCTTGCATCGTTCTAATGAACCATTAGCCTTATACTTCACTTCATCAGCCTTATACTTCACTTTATATGCTCATTTACAACCAAGTGTTTACCAGGAGGTAAAGAAACAACAGACCAGGTACCATTTTGCTAAAGAGCTTGTAACTCCTCTTGCATTACACACTTTCACCGTGGTATACTAGCAACTTATTTGTATGTGTTAGGTTTAAAGTGCAAGGAAATGGAATAAACAAAATATTAATGAGCAGAAGAGAGCCTTTTATATGACAAAACATTACAAAGTGGATGTGCAGTAGACTGATGATCAGAAAATGTATTGTTATAGTGGTAATCTTGAAAGTAGGAGGGTGCTTTAACATTTCGAATAAGATGAGAAGATGAAATAAGACTAGTAGTAGAAGGAGAAGGTGTGGAAATTGGATTAGGAGACAAATAAAAATTATAGAGTTGACCATTATGTTTGGTAGGTGGATTGAAAGATGCTGAATCTAGAGGGGCATGGGAAGGTAAAATTCAATCAACAAAGATAGATGCAGACTCATTTGAAGGTTGAGAAGAGAAAGGAAAGATGTTTTCATGAAACTTGACATCTCTAGAAATGAAGATAGCATTGGTAGATAAATCAAGAAGTTTGTAGCCCTTATATCCTGAAGGGTAACCAATGAAAATAATAGGTACTACTCTAGGAGAGAATTTATTTTGATTCCTTTTTAGAGTAAAACCATAGCATAAACATCCAAAGGCCTTTAAATGAGAATAAGAAGGTTTCTTGTTCCATAGCAATTTAGGGAGTGTTGTTTCATGTAACCGGAGAAGGAATCTTATTGATAAGATAGACTGAAGTTGAAACACATTCATTCCAATTTGTTAATGGAATATTAGACTGAAAAAATAAAGACCTAGCAACATTAAGTATATGTTGGTGTTTGCGTTCAATAACTGAGTTTTATTAAGGTCTATCAACACAAGAATGATAAGAAGTGATTTCTTTGCGTTTAAAAAAAATCAATAAAAGCCAACTCTGATGCATTATCAGATCTAACAGACTTGATTGGTGTGCCAAATTGAGTACGAACATAGGTATAGAATTCTAGAAAAATGCTTGTAACTTCATATTTATTTTTAAGAAAATATATCCAAGTAAATCTTGTATAATCATTAACTAAGGTAAGAAAATATCTGTATCCTTTAATTGTTACAACTGAAAATGGGCTCCATATGTCATAATGAATTAAGTCAAAAGCAGAAGAAGACAAAGTATGTGAAGAAGAAAAAGGTAGTCGTTTTTGTTTTACTAGATGACAGATGGAGCAATGTGAAGGAAATTCAAAAATGTTTTTGATATGTATTGTTGCAACTTGATGTAAGATGGGTGGCCTAAACGAAAATGCCAAAGCTCATTTGTAAATAATGTGGTATTACAAATAGTATACCAAGTAGATGCTAAAAGTGGTTCTGAAAAATCCAAAACATACAAGTTTCCAAATCATTTACCTATCCCAATCATCGTTTCTTGTATATGATCATGAATGACACAAGAGTTAAAAAGAAAATTAATAGAAATGTTGCGTTTTTGAGTAAGTGCACTAATGGAAAGAAGATTGAAATGAAAAGATAGAACATATAAGACGTTGTCAATGACTAACTCATCAAGTAATTGAATAAAACCTATCCTGGCTATTGGAACAAGTTGGCCATTTGGATTTGTGACAGAAGAATTTTGCATTGGTGTAGATTGTTTAAACAATAATAAAAAACAACAGACATGGTGTGTTGTACCTGTATCTAAAACCTAAGAAGATTGGGAAAAAGAAATAGAAAATATGTTGTAGTGTCGTAGGTACCAATAATAAATTACTTTACTCAAAACTTATAGCAGGGCAACAAGGTCGATTCCACAAGAGATTGTTTTATTCAAGTTAATTATTTAAATTAAATACCTAATTATTATTTAAAGAGAGAAAAGAGAATTTTGGGTTTTTTTTATTAAACTATAATAACTAATAAAAAATCAAAAAAATAAATAAGTTAAAAAATATCAAATATCACAAAACTTCAGTTACAAGGTAATTAATTATTCTTGGGATATAATGTTGATCATTGATTACTAAAGATCGTTATCAATTAAGTAGTCCATCGTAGTCTAATTCCCCAGCGTCCAATTAAACCTATCTTTCCTTACTGTGTCGTTAATTAAAGGCTCAGCCTCTTAAATAATCCCTAACTATGAAAAATTACCTATGCTCAGTGCTATAGATAAAGTTTTAATAGCAGCATTAACATCTAGAAAGATTTGAGTCAACATTAAGTAATAAACTCACTCAACACGATTTATTTAACTTAAACTTTAATTATCCTGGATCCATAGTGATTAAATCCACAAGCAATTACGGACTTATGTTTTTAAAATTGCAGTAGATTATTTAATTTAACTAAATAGTTTACACCCTATCTAATCAAACAAACAATCATGTTAATATGCTTAGAGAATCTCAGATACTTAATCAACAATTATAAAACATGTTCAAGAATCTCACAACATGCTTCTTCCTAAGAAAAATTAATTTACCTCATAACTGAACAAAAAACTACTCACTATTCATATTCAAGAATATAAACTCCAAATTATATATCATAAAGATCACAAAATCGTGTAAGAAACAATCAAAGAAGCAATCTTTAATAATATAAAATCAGAATTAATAATCAAGAACACAAATTAGAAAGAATCTAATAAACAAGAATTAAAATTCAATAAAGAAACAAAAAATTAGAATTTAAAAGAAAAGAAAAAGAAGAAATCAATTTGTAAAAAGAAAGAAATCAAAAGTGAAAATATGAAAAAAATAATTAAAGAAATTAGCATAATTTTTTTTATTAAATCTACTCTAAAAAACCATACAAGAGAGAAGAGGGGGAAAGAGGGATGATATTGTGAGAGCCAATGTGCTCCTTATATAGGCCTAAGAATATTAGGTAGAGTACAAGTCTGAGAAGTGTTTTGATTGGCTTAAACTCTTTTTAGAACTTTTATCTCTTTACAATTCTTTCTCTACTCAAATTCTATTTTCCTACTTTATTACTTTCTCTACTCAAACTCTTGTCCCAATGGTATGATGAGTGTAAGGCTTGGGTACTTGAAGAGTACCAAGGTTCGAGCCTTAGAAACGCGCTCAAGGGAATTAATCCTGAGTTCTTCAGACCTCTTGGGATAAAGCTGTGAGGTGGGTGACCACCAAAGCGGACAATACGTTGAGAGAATAAGAGTAGGCGATCGCCACCTCATGAAACGTGGGGTCGCCGAGGGAGCCACCTCTTGAATCCCAATAGGGACCAACGTGCTACTCGGCATGTCATCACATTAAAAAAGCGCGTTTTTTTTTATGTGAGGACCTGCCAAGTATCACGTTGGTCCTCATTGGGATTCAAGAGGTGGCTCCCTCGGCAACCTCACATTTCATGAGGTGGCGATCACCTAACACTCATTTCACTTAACGTATTGTCCGCTTTGGTGGTCGCCCACCTCACGGCTTTATCCTAAGGGGCCTGAAGAACTCAGGATTAATTCCCTCGGGCGTGTTTTCACTCATGTTCGATCTCAGGACCCATAGGTACCTGACTCTTACACTAATGTTACCATTGGGACAGTTGTCCCAATGGTATGATGAGTGTAAGGCTTGGGTACTTCAAGAGTACCAGGGTTCGAGCCTCAGAAACGCGCTCAAGGGAATCATCCTGAGTTCTTCAAGCCCCTTGCGATAAAACCGCGAGGGTGGAGACCGCCCAAGAATGGGGATCGCCCAAAGCAGACAATATGTTCAGTGAATTGAGTGTTGGGCCACCTCTTGAGTAAGGGGCGCCGAGTGAGCCACCTCTTGAGTCCTTGAGGGGAGTAAAGTGCTGCTTGGCGGGTACTTACATAAGAAATTGCATAACATATTCTTGCTGTTGAGACTCTTGCCATGGTTGCATCCCACTATAATGGCAAATAGAAATAGGTTGAAAATCCTTAAGCTCATCCCAATAGATCTTCAATCGTGTATAATATCTATTTAGTTCAAGTGATACCTGTTGAAGAGCAGCCAAATATTTCTTGATTTGAAAGACTCGAGGACCATTGCTTTGATGAAAATGAACTTTAAGATCTTCTAGATCTCATAAGCAGTAGAGAAATATATAAGGCTATTTGCAATTTCACTAGCCACAAAATTCAAGCTCCAAGAAATAACCATGCTGTTGTATCTGTTCCAAGAATTGAAAAGTAAATCATCTGATGCTAGTTGAAGGATGACCAATCTTGTTCTTGGCTGTTAAAGCCATGATCATAACATGATTCCACGTTTTCCAATTGGATCTTGAAAGAAGATGAATAACAAGAACTATACCAAGGTGATCACCATTATGAAGAACAAAGGGGCTGCTAGAATCTTCAATAGGAGTGGAGTTGCCTATAACAACTCGAGTTGGAGCTTGATTGCCTCGTGCCTTGGCAAAAACAGATCAAAGTGCTGCAATGAAAATATGTTGTGATACCATATTAGAAAGAAGATGAAAGAATCAAATCTAAGAGAGTTGAGAATTCTGTTATTGAATGAATGCTTCATTATTACAAAAAGGTCTTATATTGGTTGTAGTAACTAACTAACTAACTGACTTATATAACTAATTAATAGTAACTATATAACAATAATAAAAGAGGTTTTGTAACAGTATGTTATATACAGTAATTATCACAGTTATCACATATCACAAGTACATAGTGGTTGGTTGGGTTGTCTGTGATGCCTTTAACACTATTCACTCAAAACAATAAAACACTTTACACAATATTTTATTCACATAAATAATTAATATTTACAATTGTATAAATTAGTTTACATCCCCTGAGATTAAATTTACAACAAGTAGTACTGTATAATAAATGTTTGAACATACAAATGTAAACACAATACCTCCAGGATCCATTATAAACTAATTCGGATAACCAAAGCGTAGCCAATCCACGGGACGATATACCAATTAACCACTTAATATAATCTGTGGAGTGGAAAAAAATAAGGGGTGAGCGAAACATGCTCAGTAAGAGAATCGTATGTAAGTCTTGATACTATGAAATATATATGCATAAAAACGTTTAATTTTTCTAACAGTACACTAAGGGCAGTAAAAGGATGGATACTATAGTCGATTAGGCAACCGGATGGAGTATGGAAGGTATTTTGAAATATCTGTCGTGTCCCGAAAACCCAAAAGCGACTATAGGGAGTAATTATTAAATTATCGATATAAAACAATTTAATATATTTAAATAAATAAATGATCAGAAAACCATTTAATAAACGCTTCAGTATTATTTAAAACACATGATAGTAAATTGTAACAATGACAATACGGTATATAGCTTGGTAATCAATAGTAACAGTATAGTGATAGTACAGAAATAAGTGGAAACAGTATAAATGCAGTAAACACTTCAGTAAAATAATGAGTAAATAGTTCAGTGAACTATTTCACTTTAACAATTGTTTTGGTAAACACATTCCGTTGTAACAGTTCAATAAACCGTAGCAATTTCGGTAAACAGTAACAGTTCAATCATAGCTTAATAAACATCACAAAGTGAACAATTTCAGTAAACAGTATTAGGTTTAGTGACAGTAAAATGTTCACTTCAAAACATTAACAGTTTAGTAAAGCACTGTGAGAATCGATTATTTTGTAATGTACATATGTAATATATGTAATTTTAATTTATTTTGGAATATAAATATAAATTTTAGGTAAATAGTGATGTGGGCCCTATTTAGATTTTCGTGCCCAGATGCATATATAATTGAGGAAACTGTGTACAGATGGTGTAATAATGATATTATGGAAATGTTGAGACTAAAATACCTTGTTTCCATTATTCTTGGAAATATGGCAAACAAATTGGAAAATGACGGTTACGTCCAGAGGGTATTTTCGTAAATTTCACCCAAACTAAAAAGAATTGAGATGAAGTAAAAATACCATGTTATTCTACATGAAAAGTAGTTTAACACAATGCCAAGAGATTTATCAAAATAGTGGTGAAATTGGATAAATTCACCAGTGGGGGTAAAATCGTAATTTCTCACTATCTGTGCACCGCGTATCAACGAAACCACTTCTAATCATCAAGATACATTAAATGTGATTATTTGGTGCTAGAATCCAAAATTTTGGAGCATGATTACATGGTTTTTACAACAACAAAACCATAAGGGCAAAATTATCCGAAATTTACATAAGTCGAGGCATTTTGGTAATTTTGCTTATTTCCAGAATTTTCCTCATATTTCTTTCTATTGAGAGTTGGCGCTATTCATTGTCTTCTCATTTGTCTCCCACGCCATAGCCAAGAAGAAAAGAAGAAAGAAAATTCAAAACTTTTTTTTTGTTACAAGAGGAATATTAAATAACTCGGGCTGGGGGTGCTTGGATTCGAACAAAATACTTACAATATGTCACAACTCATCCTTAGCCACTAGGCCAAGAGGTTGTTGGCAAATTCAAAACATTATATCTCATAAATTAGTCAAAATCTCACCAAATTTATAACTAGGAAAACATTCTATTCTCTCTCCTCTGCATTTCTATACTCATAACTCATTGTATAAGCCACTATACAAGGAGAAAGAAGACTTCCAAGTTTCAGACAAGTAAGGTACCTCACCATTCCTTATGCTTTCTTGAATTCCAATGGTAGATTTAGGCATTTTTAAGCGTGATGAGCACGTTGGTGCCATTAGTTTCATTTAAAACTTGCAAAATAAAATTTTACCATTGGAGGACCATTCGGCCAAGCTTGGTTCTTTAAGGATCCATTGTGTTTCATGCTTACAATAGGTGCCAAATTAATCATTAAACATGGTAGAGTAAGATTGTAACGTTAGATTGTTAAAATTCTAAAGGAATTTCAACATGGGAATTTTGGCCAAGGCAAAGGGTGCATGATCCATGGTTGGTATTGGTGATTTGAGGGTAGATTTAGACTGTAGGAAATACAAGGAGTCTATTGATATGTTCAGATTTAAAATCTAACGCAAAATGAAGAAGTTATGTTATACTACCAGTAGAATTTATACTGCAAAAATATTTACAGTGTCTAATGTGGCTGCATTAAGACATGAATGATAGCTTAAAAATAATGATTTAATGAGCTAATATTTTTGGTAAAATGATCTACAGTTCGGGAGTAGCAGATTACGATTGGTGCGCTCAGAAGAGTTAAAGATATCAGACATGTAAGGGAAGCATATGAAATATGTAGGAATATCCCGAGTGCATTATTTTGATATGCATGATTTTATAAGAATATTTTTGAAATAATATGCTTTGAAAAATGTGGAATTGTGGTTGTTTGTGAAATTTGGAACTGTTTTAAAATTGTAGGAAGGCTAGTGAAATAGTAGCCGTTATGCTGTTGAAAAGTTTTAGAAAATGCTTCAAAAATATTATGAAATATTTAATGCATATTGAGATAATTTCCTAGCCTTGGAAATGATGAATTTAATATTTTTCATAAAACATGGATATACCAAAAAATATTATTTAAATATTCATGTTACTGAAAATGATGAAAGTGAGATTACCGAAAAATCTCCCTACATGTTTTACAGTATATGGAATGGTTTGTAAAGTGAAAAGTGGAAAGGTGAATATTTTATAAATTATTTTCCAAAATATTCACTATATGATTTTATAAAACCTTTATGAACTGACTGATGATTTTATCTGTTTTACTAATTTCCATAAAGGTAATATGATGATGAGAACACTATTTTGAGACTGATAGGCCCCTTTATCATGCTGATATGTAATATGTGATACGTGATATGTGATATGTGACATGTGATATGTATTCAGTCCGAGTTGACACTTGATCAGTGTACGAACGAGGACGATTATAGACTATAGCCATAGATCTGACATGATTATTTTTCTACCCTATGGGGTTTATAGCATTATATAATTCGGGCGATGCCCTAGTCTCCATTATTTTCATGACATGAAAAGTGATGATTTTACATGGATAACATGAAAAGATGAATGATTATTATATGTTTTAAATGAGATGAACGATGGTTTCCTAAACAGTTTTATTGTACTAAATTCAGTACTATACTGTTTATGAACTTTCAATGATAAATGAGATATGTGACATATGATATGTTTTCAAGAGGAATATGGAAAATTATTAATCTAATATTCTTTTACGATTTAAATGTGAATATTAGATTATATGACTAAATGTTTTTATCTTATGAAGATGTTGATTTGAGATGAATATGAAAAATGATGGAAAAGTGAGTTCTTTTCAAAAATAGTGCTTACTCCCTATAGTCGCTTTTAGGTTCCGGGACAAGATAAGTATTTCAAAATACCTTCCTTACTCCATACAGATTCTTAACCAACTATAGTATCCTTCCTATTAGGGTCCCTAGTATACCTATAGGAATTAAATGATATCACGATATCAAGCATTACATACAATTTCTTTACTCAGTCGCGGTTTGTTCACTCCTTTATTTTTAATATCTACAGTGTTTCTAGTGATTGCGTGATTATCATCCGAGGATTTTGGTTGCGCATTTGAGTACCCTGCGGCAGCTAGCTTGAATCCAAGAGGTATAATCATTTATTTTATATATTCAAACATATTTTACAGTATTACTGTTTTGTATTATAACCAGGGGATGTAAAGGATATATGAATCACGATACATGAATATTGTTATTAAATGATAAATTATAGTTATAAATGATTGCTGTGAAATGAAAATGAGAAAGAAAGACATCGCAAATAGCCTAACCCATATGAAATATATGTTAAAATATGTAAATACTATATATAAAGGATGTGACAAGCACTTTTAGTAACAGTTTGGTAATCGTAATCTTTTCAGTAATAGTGAACTGTTCAGTAACAGTAAACAACTTGAGTACCAGCAATAGTTCAATAAATCAGAAAGGTAACAGTACAATTCAGTAAAATAGTACAGTAAACCTTTCAATAGCGGTAAACACTATCACTTCAATAATAACAATAGCAAAGCATTTATATCTCAGTGATAGAAATCCCTTTTCCTTGTTTTATAATGATATTAAAAATTTAACAACTGTGTGGCACTTTGTTCCCGTAGGACTCAAGAGGTGGCCCTCACGGTTTACATGGTTTGTAAACACTTTGGTGTCAATAAAATTGTTTTCAATAACAATAAACAGTTTAAGTACCAGTGAGCACATTTAGTAACAATGAACAGTTTAGTAACAGTAAACGATTTCACTTCAGTAACAGTAACAGTAGGTGGAGATCCGACAACACCTAAAGTATATCATGCTATAAGAGTAACAGTAAACACATGAGACGTATGGCCATAGTCTATGAGTGTCCTCATAGTACACTTGCCAGGTTTCTTTGGGATTGCTGATTACTTGGCGGGTCTATCAACCACAGCAACAGTATAGTAACAGTAAACACATGAGCATGATATGGGGCCTAACAGTCTTAAAACTATTTAGTCACATTTTAAACTTGGCTTAATAGCCAAATATGTCCTCAACATTTGTCACAAAATGGAATTAAATCCTCAACATTTAAATGCATTGAAATCAATCCTCAACGTTACAAAAAAATTGAATTAAAGACATTTCCGTTAAATTCTTTAATTTTCGTTACCCCTATCAGTAATAAAACTTAACAGAAATTAAAGGATTTAACGAAAATGTCCTTAATTTAATTATTTTGTAACATTGAGGGCTGATTTTCATGCATTTAAACGTTAAGGACTTAATTTCATTTTGTGGTAAACGTTGAGGACACATTTGACTATTAAGCCTTTTAAACTTCATAAAGGAAACCATTTAATTTCCATAAATAAAATCATATTTAATTTCCATAATAAAATCATAAATAAAAATCACATAAACAATTTATAATTGAAATTTCAGGAAATATTCACATGTTAGTTTTCATTTTTGGAAACGTTCTATTTCATTATAATTAAACTAGCAGAATATGTTAGTACTCTTTTATCAGTAAAATCTGATAACATGAATATTTAAATATTTTTTTTCAAAAAATACTAAAATAATGCAATTTAAATATTGAACCTCACATTTTTCATGCTTGAAAATTATTTGAGAATATTTAGATGATTTTTAGAAATTTCGGCAGAATATCAACTAGTTATATCCTAACCTTCCAGCGCTTTAAACATAGCTCAATTCTAGCCAAAAACCACAATTTGCACAGTTTTCAAGGCATTTCACTTCCAAAATATTCTCATAAAATTATTTGCATCGAAACCATGCATTCTTAATATCCTCACAGCCTACACACTCATCCCTTACCTGCCTCATGACATCGAACTTCTCGATAGCACAACTCGATATCCAATTCTCTTGGGCTGCAGATAAATTCATCAAAAATATTAGCTCACTTAACACTTATTTTTAAGCCATTTTTCATATTTAATTGTAGCCACATTGGATACTAAAAATATTAAACCAGTATAATTTCTACCAATAGTAGAACCTAACTTCTTCGTTTTAAGTCGGAATTTAAATCCAATTGCACCAGTGGATTCCTTATAATTTCTACATTATTTTGGCATATTAAACTCATCAAATGTAGCACCCTAACCTTCCCAAATAGCCTTGGCTGATTAGTACCACAAGCATTTCCCATGGCATTTCAACAATTTAAACTCACTTGCTTGTTTATCCATGCTTACACATTAATTTGGCACCATTTCATGCAAGAAACACTACAATTTCCTAAACTTCTAAGCTTGGCCAAAACCCCCATTAATGGAAAATTTTGATTTAGCTCAATTTAATTCAAACTAGTGTTAAAAGCATGTTAGCACACCTAAATCAATAAAAAACTACCTTTGAAATTAAACAAAGCATGATGTATGGAGAGAGAGATACCTTGACCAAAGCTTCTTCTCTTCTTTTCGCCCTGTGTTGTCACTTATTCAATGTAATTTTGGTATGGGTAGGTAGAGCTCAAAGAGTAGAGTAACTTTGGTAAAAACAATTTGATGAGATAAGGTGATTTAGGCTAGGTATAAAAGCTTTCTTTTCTTCTTTCTTTCTCCCATGGAGGATGTGACAGAGGTGAGGAAGACGAGTGAATAGTGCCGGCAGCTAATGGGGAAAAAATATAGGAAATTCTAGAGAGGGGCAAAATTATGAAAATGCCCTCCACTATGAAATTTTAGGACGGAAGCGCCCTTAAGCTTCCGTAATTTTTATAACTATGTAATTGTACTCCAAAAATTCAGATTTCATCACCAAAAATTCTTATTAAATGTATTTTGATGAATCATGGTGGTTTCATCGATGCACGGTCACCAAAATTATGAAATTACTAAATTACCCCTATTAGGCCAGTCGCGTAAATTTCTGATTTAACCACTGATTCAATAAATCATTGACATAGCCTAGGACTTATTTTCATGTAGAATATCATAGTATTTTTACTTGGTCCAAATTCCTTTTAGTTTGGACACAATTTATGAAAATGCCACTAGGCTATGTCCTTAATTGTCATTTTCTAATTTGTTTACACACTTCCCAAAATGAAGTAATTTAGGGATTTTATTCTCAAAATTTTCACTTTAGGTTTACTATCTCCTCCAGACATTTTTGGACAGTCTCAAGTCTATTCGGGCACTATAAAGCAGGTGGGGGCCATAACACTGTTTCACTCAGAACCTACAAATTACATAGGAATTGAACAGTACTCGATAGTCTAACACATGTACAATAATGATGTAAGTGGCTCTCACATCCTCCCCACCTTTAGGAAATTTGGTCCTTCAAATTTCACCTGGACTAGAAAGTGAAATCGCTCTGGGTACTTTTCTTTCTTGTTATATTTCCTAACTTTCAAATAACCTCTTCTTTGGAGTGCTACAGCCAGAACACCTTCACTAATAGAATTACTTTTAAACCACAACATTTTATCTTTCACAAATAATTTGTACTCCCTGTAAAACTTACTCTATCAAATCGGGAGCTAACAATTCTCACTTCTTTCCATACAATAGGTGATCTACACTATTTACCATTTACTGCCTCGTTTGGTGCCAAGCTGATATTAGATTAGTAACTATTATTTAAACAAATTCAATCAATGATAAGTAATTGTCCTAGGAGCTCTTAAAATCCAGTGCACATGCTCTCGACATATCCTCGAGTGTTTGAATAATATGCTCGGACTACCCATCGATCTGCAGATAGAAAGCGATGCTGATAGTTAATTGGGATCCCAAAGCCTTCTAATATCTTTCTAAGAGCATGAAGCAAATCGAGAATCCCTATCACAAGTGATGCTTACTGGAACTCCACAAACAGTCTCATTATTTCCCGAAAATATATATCGGTTAGGGCACCAAGAGGATTAATAATTCTAATGACGAAATATGAGTTAATTTGGTCAATTTGCCTATAATCACTTCTATAACATCATGATTCTTTTGGTTCTTTAATAACACAAAATAAAATCTCTCATGATTGGTTCCCATTTTCACATTAGTTTGGTAGAGGCTACAATAAACTTGCAAAGTTTAATGTTTAACCTTCACTTATAGTAGGTGAGACATTTGGTATCAATCTCCATGATATCTCTTTTCATATGGAGTTATCAATACACTCTCCATTCTTATGGTACATTTAGTACTGCTTGAATGCAGAATGTACTTGGAGATGTGATCTCTTTCAAAATCAAATTTTTTAACTGATAATTATCGGAAATACAAATTCTGTCTCCAAACTATCTGTGCCAATTTCATAATTCAAGTGCATATCCATTTATATGATTGGTAGTAAATTTATTTATTTATTCCTTTGAATATGACTAATTTTATCTGTAATCTAGCTGTAAACACTTGATCGTTAGAGGAAATCACATTCAATCTAAGGTTCAGGAATCACTCCAACAATTCATGTTCCCTAATCATCATATGAAACACCTTCTTAATACATTTTTCAACTTAGCACACTTATCACTTTAGTTGCTTTCCCGAGTGCTATAGTACTTCACAATTAAAATCTTTTAACAATTTTTGAATACTATACTCACACATACCTATCCACTCACATTTAACTTCCTCACATATGAATCATATCAGTGGAGCAGCTAATCCCTCAAACTTTCTATAGATTGGTTATGATATTTAACTAAACTCAATAAATTCTGTATCTCAATTACTATCTTTGGTCTCTTCCATATAGTAATAACCTCAATTTTAGGCGAATCCATAGTCGCTCCGTCATTCGAGACCACATGTCTCAGAAAGAAATAGGTCTAGCCAGAACTCATATTTGCTAAACTTAACATACAGCTTCCAGTCTCTGAGAGTCTGCAAGGCTATACATGGCACTGCTCATGTTCCTCTGGTGCCTTAGAATATATTAGCATATCATCATTGAGCATTATTACAGTTTATCCAGGTATAATTTTAATACCTCATTCATTTGGCTTATAAACACCGTAAGGGCATTCATCCATCCGAAAGGCATTACAAGGAGCTTGTAATGGTCTTACCGAGTCCTAAATGCTATCTTAAGGACATCAGCCTCTCAGATTTTAACCGATGATACCCTGATCAGTAATTGATATTAGAGAACACTTGTGCACCCCTAAACGGATCAAATGGATAGTCAATCCTTTGGTAGGAGCATATTTATACTTGATAATAACACTGTTATTTAATCGGTAGTTGATATACACTTGTAAACTACCATTATTCTTCCAGAAAAATAACACTAATGCTCCCACAAAAATACATTAGGATAGATAAATTCTTTATCCAATAATTCCTGGAGCTGCTTCTTAAGCTTCTTTAACTCCGTTCTTAGAAGTAGGCTCTGTACCGAAAATTGAGTCAATGATAAATAGATCTCCCAAATCAATGATAACCTTGGTAATTTATTTGGAATTACATCTAGTAAATTTCGAATCACAAATCTCATACAACTTTGGACGTTTTATCTCTACGTCCTTCACATGCACCATATATCCTCGAAACACATGCACATAACACTAACAATTTCAATACACATTCCACTTTGATTCATTTATTTATTTACAACCTCACAATATAGCATTTAGGATGAGAGGTGGTGATACACTGGGTATAACAATTTAAGCTAACACAATTCACAACTAACCTATCCATTTCTGGAATTACTTCGAAATCATACATATTCGACAAACTTAGATTAGCTGTCGTTTTCCTTCCTATTACAGTTTCTATACACACTTTTCGAAAATTTTTGATACTCTAAATAGTATATTATTCTGTAGGGTGTACCCCAGAATTTTCTGGTTCTACAGGTATTTGATTAATACACAAAGAAAACAGAAGGGATGTGTAGAACCAAGATTAACAGCACTGATATTGAGTTATCAAATACATAGATCACATTCTCAGTCACATTCAATGGATGTATCACTTCACATAGCATCAAACAATCCCTAATCAAATACCTCGTCTGTTCACATCTAAATCAGGCCCTAAAGAATATATAACAGGGCCAAGTATCACATGACCTCCCACAATGTACACATCGGGTTGCATCACTCATCTGAGTAAAGGTGGGGCCATTAGTAGGAACTGTTATACAAGAATTACTGTATCACAACATCATAAGGGACATTCTTTACACAACGATTACTCTATCACAATCGATGAGTTTGACTTCAATTTGGTTTACCCTTATTCAAAAGAGTTATTTCGATGTTTAGAGATACGTTCGTCATTTTCGAATTTATTTCTCTTTTTTCAAGATACATTCAAACGGGTGATCTTAGGATCTATATGCTAGTGATATCCACATTTCACTCCAATATCATCATTTAGGGTCTTATTTCGATCTGGACAAAGAAAGTCTTGGTGGGGCCCTAACCGAGTTCCTTCTTATACCTTATCGAACAGACCCTTCATTAATATTGTAATATCACCAGTTTCACTTAAAATTTTCGAGTTACTACCCCTTTTGATAACCCTTAACTCATTAACTTTTGCACAATTCAGACACTTAACCCAATTTAAAATAACTTGATTCATTTATACATTCAAACTATATAGTATTGCAGGGGATGGACATCGCTTAATTCCAAAGGCACCGACAGATATTAGACCAGCCTTGCTTTGATACCAATAAAATTGTAACAGTCTATTATATACAATAATTATCACATTTATCACATACAACAAGTACACCGTGGTTAGTTGGGCTGTCTGTGATGCCTTTAATACTATTCACTTAAAATAGTAAAACACTTTACACAATACTTTATTTACATAAATAATTAATATTTACAATTGTATAAATCAGTTAACATCTCTTGAGATTAAATTTACAATAAGTTGTACTGTATAATAAATGTCTGAACATACAAATGTAAACACAATACCTCCAGGATCCATTATAAACTGCTTTAGGATAACCAAAGCGCAGCCAATCCATAGAATGATATACCAATTAACCACTTAATATAATCTGTGCAGTGGAAAAAAATAAGGGGCGAGTGAAACATGCTCAATAAGAGAATCGTATGTAAGTATTTATACTATGAAATCTATATGCACAAAAACGTTTAATTTTTCTAACAGTACACTAAGGGCAGTAAAAGGATGGATACTATAGTCGGTCAGGCAACTGGATGGAGAATGGAAGGTATTTTGAAATATCTGTCGTGTCTTGAAAACCCAAAAGCAACTATAGGGAGTAATTATTAAATTATCGATATAAAACAATTTAATATATTTTAAATAAATAAATGGTAAGAAAACCATTTAATAAACACTTCAGTATTATTTAAAACACATGATAGTAAACAGTAACAATGACAATATGGTAAATAGCTCAGTGATCAATAGTAATAGTATAGTGATAGTACAAAAATCAATGGAAACAGTATTAATGCAGTAAACACTTCAGTAAAACAGTGAATAAATAGTTCAGTGAACAATTTCACTTTAACAATTGTTTTGGTAAACACATTCAGTTGTAACAGTTCAGTAAACCGTAGGAATTACAGTTCAATCATAGTTCAATAAACATCATAGTGAAGTGAACAGTTTCGGTAAACAGTATTCGGTTTAGTGACAGTAAAATGTTCACTTCAAATCATTAACAATTCAATAAAGCACTTTTAGTAACACTTTGATAATCGTAATCTTTTCAGTAATAGTAAATCGGTCAGTAACAGTAAACAGCTTGAGTACCATAAATAGTTCAGTAAAATAGTAAGGTAACAGTACAATTCAGTAAAACAGTACAATAAACATTTTAGTAGCGGTAAACACTATCACTTTGATAATAACAAAAGCAAAACATTTATCTCTCAGTGATAGAAACCCCTTTTCTTTGTTTTATAATGATATTAAAAATGTAACAACTGTGTGGCACTTTATTCTCACAGGACTCAAGAGGTGGCCCCCATAGTCTACATGATTTGTAAACACTTTGGTGTCAACAAAACTGTTTTCAATAACAATAAACAGTTTAAGTAACAGTGAGCACATTCAGTAACAGTGAACGATTTCACTTTAGTAACAGTAATAGTAGGTGGAGACCCGGCAACACCCAAAGTATATCATGCTATAACAGTAACAGTAAACACATGAGACGTATGGCCATAGTCTATGAATGTCCTCAGAGCTCTGGCATTGCTGATGACTTGGTGGGTCTATCAGCCACAATATAGTAAACACATGCGCATGATACAGGGCCTAACAGTCTCAAAACAATTTAGTCACATTTTAAACTTCATAAAGGAAATCATTTAATTTCCATAAATAAAATCATATTTAATTTTAATAATAAAATCATAAATAAAAATCACATAAGCAGTTTACAATTGAAATTTCAGGAAATATTCACATTTTAGTTTTCATTTTCGGAAACATTGTATTTCACTGTAATTAAACTAGAAGAATATGTTGGTACTCTTTCATCAGTAAAATCTGATAACACAATATTTAAATATTATTTTTCAACAAATACAAAAATAATGCAATTTAATTAATAAATTGCAAATTAAATATTGAACCTCGCATTTTTCATGCTTTAAAATTATTTGAGAATATTTAAATGACTTTTAGAAATTTCGGCAAAATATCGGCTAGTCATATCCTAACCTTCATGCACTTTAAACACAGTTTAATTCCAGCCAGAAACCATAGTTTGCACAGTTTTCAAGGCATTTCACTTCCAAAATATTCTCATAAAATTATTTGCATCGAAACTATGCATTCATAATATCCTTACAGCTTACACATTCATCCCTTACTTGTCTCGTGATATCGAACTTCTCGATTGCACAACTCGATATCCAATTCTCCCGGGCTGCAGATAAATTCACCAAAAATATTAGCTCACTTAACACTTATTTTTAAGCCATTTTTCATGTTTAATTGTAGCCACATTGGATACTGAAAATATTAAACTAGTATAATTTCTACTGGTAGTAGAACTTAACTTCTTCATTTTAAGTTGGAATTTAAATTTGATTGCACCATTGGATTCTTTGTAATTTCTACATTATTTTGGCATATTAAACTCATCAAATGTAGCACCATAACCTGCCCAAATAACCTTGGCCGAATAGTACCACAAGCGTTTCCCAAGGCATTTCAACAATATAAACTCACATACTTGTTTATCCATGCTTACACATTAATTTGGCAACTTTTCATGCAAGAAACACTACAATTTCCTAAACTTCTAAGCTTGGCCAAAACCCCCATCAATGGAAAATTTTGATTTAGCTCAATTTAATTCAAACTAGTGTTAAAAGCATGTTTAGCACACCTAAATCAATCAAAAACTACCTTTGAAATTAGACAAAGCATGATGTATGGAGAGAGAGATACCTTGACCAAAACTTCTTCTCTTCTTTTCTCCTTGTGTTGTCACTTATTCAATGTAATTTTGGTATGGTAGGTTGAGCTCAAAGAGTAAAGTAACTTTGGTGAAGACAATTTGATGAGATAAGGTATAAAAGCTTTCTTTCCTTTTCTTCTTTCTTTCTCCCATGGAGGACGTCAGAGAGGTGAGGAAGATGAGTGAATAGTGCTGGAAGCTGATGGGGAATAAAATAAAAAATTCTAGAGAGGGGTAAAATTACGAAATACCCTGAATTATGAAATTTTTGGACAAAAATGCCCTTAAGTTTCCATAATTTTTATAACTATGTAATTGTACTCCAAAAATTCAGATTTCATCATCAAAAATTCTTATTGAATGTATTTTGATGAATCATGGTGGTTTCATCAATGCGCAATTCACCAAAATTATGAAATTACTAAATTACCCCTATCGAGCCAATCGCATAAATTTCTGATTTAACCACCGATTCAATAAATCTATTAACATAGCCTAGGACTTATTTTCATGTAGAGTATCATAGTATTTTTACTTGGTCCAAATTCCTTTTAGTTTAGACACAATTTACGAAAATGCCACAGGCTTTTCTTTAATTGTCATTTTGTAATTTGTTTACACACTTCCCAAAATAAGGTAATTAAGGGATTTTAATCTCGAAATTTTCACTTTAGGTTTATTATCTCCTCTAGACACTTTTGGACAGTCTTAGGTCCATTCGACCATTATAAAGCAGATGGGGCCCACAACATTGTTTTACTCATAACCTGCAAATTACACAGGAATTGAACAATACTGGATCATCTAACACATGTACAGTGATGATGTAAATGGCTCTCACAGGTTTAATAAGAACAATGGTAACAGCTGAACTGAGATGCACTGCGTGATGTTGAAATAGAGGAGAAAAAGAAAGGCTGATTGATAGCCATTAACAAAGACAATTTGGTTGAAGAGAAGGATGGAAGACGTGCTTGGTGTAACCATTGAAGCTCAATACTGAGATGAGAAGAAGTTGAAATAGTAACATTTAAGATTGATATGGAAAACTAAAGCAGTTGGCGTGAAAAAAAAAAGGCTCGACGAGGTTGGGTTTCCTTGGTCTACTATTGAAGTTGTTCAAGGCTAATGTGGGTGGTTATCGGTGGCTTGAACATTGAGTTAAGGAGACTGAAATGAGGTCATGAGAATAAGGGCTTGAAACAATGACTAGGTGCTGGTTTAAGTTCTGAAACAGGAAAGGTCAAAAGCTGGGCAGTATGGGATGGCTAGGAGTTGAGTTTTGGTGGCTGCTCATAGCTAAGTTGGTGGCCTAAAAATAAAAGAAAGACAAGGTGTTGTAGGTGCCAATTGAAAGGCTCAGCTACTTAAAGAATGAAGGGCCATTAAACCATGAAAAATGCTATTATTTGGAGTGTAACACAACAGCTAGCATGAAGAGAAAAGACAATAGGTTTCAACACTTTAAGAAATAAAAGTAAAGAGTGATCCTACTAAGATAAATATATATATAAATATATATGTGAAAATAAAAGAATAAGGATAAATTATGTATATATTTATATATATAGACATATATAAAATATGTATTTCTAAGTAAGGTTTTATAAGGAAGAATTGATGTATGATACAGTGAAGGGCACATGCACCTAGGTCAGTGCATTTGTGTATATAGATACATCATTAGTGATATCTACATATATATATATATATATATATATATATATATGCAAACATACATAAGTATAGAATTATATACTAAAAGAACGTGATGAGTGTAGATTAAGGTGATATATATATATATATAAATTAATAAGATAAGCGTGGATAAATGTAACAGTCCACAATATGGTAAATAACATATTTTATACGCAATTTACGGTTAGGCTGTCTGTGATGCTTTTAACAATTTAACAGTCACAATAATAAATGATAAATATTTCTTTATTTAATAAATGCGGAATATAAAATTTTACAATATTCCTTACACTCTACATCCCCTGTTTCTATTTTATCTTAAAGTAGCACTATATACATGTGTCTGAATATATAGAAGAAGTGACGGTACCGTTAAAATTCAACGCACTTTGCCCTAGTGTGCTTATTCGCAGCTCTATTTGTCCAAGAGAGGCCTCAAAATAACCTTGCAATTAATTTGAGAAGTTGAAAGATAAAGGGGTGAGCGAACCATATGCTCGGTAGAGGAGTCGTATGCTGCTTGATACAATGAAATCTATATGCTGGAAAATATTTATTTTTCCATAAATCTAAATGGAATAAATCATTTAATTTCCACCATTTCAGTAATAGTTCAAAACACGTGACAGTTTTAGTGATCAAACAGTATAGTGAATTGTAGATATAAAACTGTAGAAACAGTAATCAGTCACTTTCAGTACAGTAGTTTGTACATATCCAAAATCGTTGGATAAACAGTTCAGTAATTATTTCTATATTAGAATAATTTTAATAATATCTTTTTCAATCAACAGTGATTGTCAGTCCAGTTCAGTAAACAATAATTAGTACGATATAGTTCAGTAAACAGTATTTCTTAGTACGGTATAATTTGGTAAACAATATTTCTTAGTACCATATAGTTCAGTAAAACAGTTTTTCCCAGTGCAGTATAGTTTAGTAAAATAGTATTTTGGTACGGTTCAGTTCAGTAAACAGTATTCAGTATGGTCCAGTTCAGTAAACAGTATTCACAGTACAGTACAGTAAAACAGGATTCAATAAATCCCTTCAGTCAATAGCAATCAGTAAGTTGAGACTAGGCGTCACCCTACATCATATCATGCTGTCATTGTCCACTAAGGGCACAGTAATCATCCCCGAAGGGACACAGTAACAATATACAGTGAGATCTATGGTCATGATCTATAGGGGTTCCTCGGTGTACACTTGCCAGGTGACATTAGGGACCGCTGATGACTAACGGGTCAATCAGCCACATGACAGTAACAGTAACAGTAGTAAGCATGAATCTTGGGGCCTAAGTCTCAAAACAATATAAAAACCGTACCACAACCTTTATGGATCTTATTCAAAATAATTTGAAATATTTCATGTTTATCCATGAGGCTCTCACATTTTCATATATCATCACTTTTATGGAATTTATAAAATAAATTAGATCAGTATTTAGTTCCATAAAGGTATAAAATTATTTCTTTTCCCATAAAAATACCTTTAAGGAAATCACATGAATAAAATCATTTATTTAAGTAATTATTTCCAAAAAGGTATTTATTTCTCATTTCTACACACAGTAAATTAGTCGGTAAATATTCATGTATTAAGTGAGAACACAATAAATATTCATTTTGAATATTTAATATCATATAAAACATAATTAATTTCTCACTTTAATGAAAATATAAAACATGAATATTTAATTTTGTAGCTTTCTCATAATTTCCAATTTGTGGAAAATTGGTGGAAATTATATTCAAAATTTCCCATTTAAATCATTTTATGCATCTAAAATATTTTATAATATTTTAGGATACTTTTGAAAATTTTCCGACAGCATAACAGCTGCGAATTCCTAACCTCTTGCACACAATTCACAATATATAAACCAGCTTATCAGCCACAATTTTGCATGTTTTCAAACCAAATCATGCATCCAATATTATCATAAAATTTAGCTCAAGAAAACATACAATTCATTATATCACTACAACTCACACACTTTCCCCTTACCGGTCTTACGAAACTAAGTTTCCCGGTTGCGTCTATCGAAATCTGTAATTCTCGGCTGCAAAATAATTTTATAAAAAATTATCAATATTTTTCCTCTAAATTTTAAGTCACTAACTTTCATAAATTGCAGCCATTAATGACACAACATATGCACAACCAGTATAATTTACACTGGTGCTAAAACTGAACTTTTTCGTTTTAGCTCCTTTTTCGGTTTTGATTTCACCAACCTTCCTCTTTCGATTTCTAGATTAATTCTCTACCATCAAACCATAAAATACAACATTAATTCATGCTAAAAAAAAATCATGGCCGAACCTTCATTACGGCCATTTCCTTGACTTTCAACCTTTTCCATTCTTTATTTTTTCTTCTTTCAACTCCTTGCTTACATGACCATTCCTCTTAATTTCCAACAAGATTTCTTATTTCTTCTCACTCACACCGAAGTCCCATCTTATTCTATTTTCTTATTCTAAGGAGATTTAATTAAAAACCATGCTAGATACATGTTCATCCTATTTTGAATCATAGAAATTTATCCTTGAATAATAAGAAAACTATAAGAATACACAAGCTCACCTTGACCAAACCACAACACCAAAACAGAGCAGCAGCTGGTTCACGTTAGCCCTCTATTTACTTGGTCCTTTGATGGTTCTTAAAGTAGAGTAAAGGTTTAGAAATAAGGGTTAAGTGGTTAATTAGCTAAAGGATGAAATTTGGCTAAGCAAGCATGAAAGAAACAGAAGAAACAGAGCATGAACATGCAGCAAAACAGAACTCGTGGAACTGCAGATCAAGTCGGCAAGAAGCTGAATTTAGCTCCATTTAGTCTCTTATTTATTCATACTAGCCAATAATACTTTGCCACATAGCTTCCTATCCTTTTTTCCTCATCATTTCATGTCTTATTGAACATTAATTCATGAAGAAAACTACAGTAAAATGGAATGGCGTGGAGTTCTCTTTGCTGTTCGGTTTGACTTGTCTTCCTTTCCTTTTTGTATACTTCAGCCAATGAAGGTTAATCACATTTTAAGCTTTAAATGCTTCTTCCTTTATATTATATTTTATACTATAAAATTTGCTTCTCATTTCCTTTGGAAAATTTTCCAGCCATGCAACACAAAATGCAGCAAAAAAAGTGGCGTGAAGATTACTTGTTGCTGCACCGTTTGACTAGTTTTTCCTTTTCCTTTATGTGTCTCTTCTATTGAAATTTTATACTATAAAAATTATATTTCAATTGCCTTTAGATGTTTTCTAGGTGAGGAGCATCACGGCAGCAAAGAGGAGTGGCGTATTGTCCAACTTTTACTGCACTTTCCTTGATTTATTTTACCTCTCTTGAGGTAAACTTCAGCCCATAAATTTCAGCCATATATCCAATTAATAACTTCCTTCCATCGTATTATCATCTATAAATTTTTATAGCACAAAAAGGATTCCTTTTCAGCTTGTATCTAGCCGTATATTACACTCCAATAGGAAAATAACGTGCAGTCAAATTTGCTTCACGTTTTTGGCTTGTTTTCTTCCTCTTTTTATATGTTCCATCCCATAACAAATTGCCATAGGTTCAAAAATAAAATTCCCCTCTTAAAGAAATAATTTATTTATATTTTATCTCATGAAAATATCACTTCTATTCATAATTTTCAGATTTATTTTCTTCATTTATCCTATACTTTCAATCCATCCTTTAATATTCATTTCAACTTTTATACACCATATTATAAATTATAAATTCAATAAATCCCAAATCCAAAGTGGAAATCCACTTTCAATATTTATTTAATTTCACTAAGTAATTTATTTCCACTATCAAGGATTTACAAAAATATGGTGTACAGTATTTTAAAGTCGGGTCTCACATTTTCTTCCCACCTTAGGAAATTTGGTCCTCCAAATTTCGCTTGGACCTATCACTGAAAAAGCTCTGGATACTTCTCACGCATAAGGCTCTTTAACTTTCAAGTAGCCTCCTCTTCAGTGTGATACTGCTAGAGCACCTTAACCAACTGGATAGTCTTAGATCGCAGTACTTTATCCTTCCTATCCAAGATCCGTATTGGCCTCTCAACGTAACTCATATCCTCTCTAATCTCCAGTGGCTCATGTCGAATTACGTGAGAAGGATCTGGATGGTACTTTCTCAACATCGAGACTTGGAATACATTATGCACTCCTGGCAGTTCTGGTGGTAGTGCTAACCGATATGCCACATCTCCCACGCGATTTAAGTTCTCAAAAGGTCCAATGTATCGGAGACTCAACTTTCCTCTCTTATTGAATCTCATTATACCTTTGGATGGTAAAACCTTCAAAATACATAATCACTTGTACATCTCGGGAACCTGTTCGACCAAGTCGAGAGCTATTAACTCACGATCTCCCACTTTTTCCCATGCTATCGTGGATTTTCATTATCTGCCATATAAAGCCTCATAAGGTATCATGCCGATGCTCACTTGATAGCTATTATTATAAGCAAACTTTACCAGGGATAGGTGATCGTCCTAGGAGCCTCTAAAATCAAGTGCACACGCTCACTACATATCCTCGAGCGTTTGTATCGTACGCTTTGACTTTTCGTCGGTCTGCGGATCAAACGCGGTGCTAAAACTCGGTTGGGATCCCATGGCTTCCTGAAATCTCTCTAAAAAATGAGATGCAAAGCGAGACTCCCTGTCAGATGTGATGCTCGCTGGAACACCATGTAACCTCACTATCTCCCTGACATGTAAATCGGCTAGGGTACTAATTAGATCAGTAGATTTCATAGCCAAGGAATGAATAGAGTTAGTCAATCTATCCACAATTAGCCAAATAGCATTATACCCTTTGCAGGTCCTTCGATTTTTCATATAACTATACGTTTCCCCTTGCACAATCAATTTATACTCCCTGAATTTATTTATCATCTTTGGGAGTTAACAATTTTCACTTCTTTTCATATAGTAAATCATTCACACTATTTATCACTGATTATCTCATTTGGTGCCAAGCTGACAATAATTTGGTGACTATTATTTAAACAATTTTAATCAATCGTATGCAATTGTCCCAATAGTTTTTTAAATCCAGTGCACTCACTCTCAATATATCATTGAGCGTCTACATAATGCACTCAGATATTTACATCTATAAGAAGCGGTGCTAATAGTAAACTTAGAATCCCAAAGCCTTTTGCTATTCTTTTAAAAGCATATGGCAAATTAGGGATATCACATGTACTCGCTCACTAGAACTTCACATACATTCTCACTGTTTCGCCAATATATATCGACTAGGGCACTCAAGAGATCAAGAACTTGATGATGTAGAAGTGAATCAATTTGATTAATCAATCTATAGTCACTTCTATGACATCATGGTTCTTTCGGATTCTTTATTATCCCATAATACTCAATTTCACATTAATTTAGTTAAGGTTGCACTTCACTTGCAAACCTTAATATTAACCCTCACTTACAGTGAATAAGGTATTAGGTAATAATTTTCCTCAATATCTCTTTTCATATAGAGTTATCATTACATCCCTCATTCTCATGGTACATGTAATATCACTTAATAGCATAATGTACCTAAGGAAGTAATCTTTTCAAAATCAATTTCTGTAATTGAATTTATCAAAATATCAATTTCGCCTCCACATTACTTATGCAATTTCACAATTCCAATATATATATATATATCCATTTACATGACTGGCAGTAATTCGTTTATTTACTCCTCTGAGTATAACTAATTTTATCCGTTAAATTTGGCTCGATCTTAAATCTAGCCATAACCACATGATAGTCAAAGGAAATCACATGCATTCTTAGATTTTGGAACTATCTCATAATTCATCGTCCCTAGTCATCATATGACTTGTCTTTTAATACATTTTCATACCTTCACCTTTATCACTTCAGTTGCTTTTCCAAATGGTATAGTACTCTTCCGTTAAAACCTTTTAACATTTTTGAATACTATACCCACACATATTCATCCACTTCCATTTGATTTTCTCACATGTATGTACCATATCAGTAAAGCAGTTGATTCCAAAAACTCCTCAACAAATCATTTATATTATATGAGTAAACCTCGTAATTTTTGTACCCCAATCACTATATTTTAATCTCATTTAGTCACAACCTCAATTTAAACAAATCAATGTTTATTGTATCATTCGAGACCACACGTCTCTATAAATGTACGGTTCAGTTAAAACTCCTATTTACTGAACTTAACAATAAAATTTTCAATTTTCCAGAAGTTTGTGGAATTATTCAAAGAATGCTGCTTATATTCTTCAAATGAGTTGAAATATATTTACACATCATGATTACATGCCATTATAATTTATCTGTATGTGATTGAAATATTTCATTCATTAAACTCACATACTTCACAGGATATTTCATAAGTCTCTTAAGTACCATAAAGGACTTGTAAAGGTTATACTGAGTTCTAAACATCATATTATGAACACCTGTCTGTAAGCTCTTTATTCGATGACATCTTGTTCAGAGATTAATCTTGAAACTCTATATACATCATTGAGTGGATCAAGTAAAACATTAATCCTGAACAAGTGCATATTCATTCTCAATAATACTATTGAATACTCGAAATTTAGTACACAATCATAAGCTATGCTTATTCTTTCGAACCATATCATCTGTGTTTTCACCAGTTACATTAATACAGATGGGTTCTTTATTCATTAATCTCTGGAGTAATTTCTTAAGCTCTTCAAACTCTTTTATGTTTTCTAGTAAGAGCTTATAAATAGAGTTCATGTTGTGAATCGAGTCAACAATCTCTCAATTCCACATTACTGCAAAAATTTATTTAGAAATTCATTCAGTAACTTCTAAATCATAACCTCCTATCATCCTAGATGTTTCGTATATATATCTGGTAATTCCACTATGTATTCTCAAAACACATACATATAACTTTCAAATCATTAACATATATTTCACATTGATTCACTTATTTTGTCACACTCAGCAAGTGTATTACTTTTCATAATATTAAATAATCCTAACCAATATACCCCATATTTTCATGTTTAATTTAGGCCCTAAGAATCCATAACAGGGCCGACTATCTTGTGGCCTTCCACAGTATACACTGCGGGTCGCATTACTTATCGGAGTATAGGTGGGGCTAATAGTAGGGACCATTATACATGTAAACAATTCTTTACACCATCAGTTACTTTATCACCATCAATCAGTTCCAAATCAATTTAGTCATCTATGATTCGGGGAAATTAATTCAATATAGGGGCATATTCATCATTTTCTAGTTTATTTCTCTCTCTTTAAGATACCTTTAAGCAGGCGATCCTAAGATCTATACACTGATGATATCTGATTCCACTCCAATATTATCATTTCAGGGTCTTAGTTCGATATGTACAGAGAAGTCCTGGTGAGGCCCTCACCGAGTTTCTCTTTGTACCTTACCGAACCGACCTCCAATAAGACCATAAGATCACCTATTTCATGCAAAATTCTCAGGTTATAATCCCTTTTTGTAACCCTTGATTTGTAAACTTTCACACCATTTTAAACACTTTACATAATTTACAATCGCTTGATTTCTGTATCCATTCAGACTATACAGTACTACAAAGGTTGTTAACCTTTTTCAACACTTTCTGTTCTATAGGCATCAGCAGACATCAAGCCAACCTTACTCTGATACCATTAAATCTGTAACAGTCTGAGTGTACACTTTTTACACAATATTTACTAGATTTTACATATTTTTACCAGTTCGGCTGTTTGTGATGCCTTTAACACTTTAACAGTTACAGTAATAAATGGTAAACATTTCATTATTTAATAAATAGGGAATATGAAATTTTACAATATTCCTTACACTTTACATCCCCTGTTTCTATTTTATCATAAAATAGCACTGTATACATGTGTCTAAATATATAGGAGAAGTGACGGTACCTTTAAAATTCAACGCACTTTGCCCAGTGTGCTTATTCACAGCTCTATTTATCCAAGAGAGGCCTTAAAATAACCTTGCAATTAATCTGAGAAGTTGAAAGATAAGGGGGTGAGCGAACCACGTGCTCAGTAAAGGAGTCGTATGCTGCTTGATACAATGAAATCTATATGCTGAAAAATATTTATTTTTTCATAAATCTAAATGGAATAAATCATTTAATTTCCACCATTTCAGTAACAGTTCAAAACACGTGACAATTTCAGTGGTCAAACAATATAGTGAACTGTAGATATAAAACTATAGAAACAATAATCAGTCACTTTCAGTACAGTAGTTTGTACATATCCAAAATCGTTGGATAAACAGTTTAGTAATTATTTCTATATTAGAAATATTTTTCATAATATCCTTTTTCAATAAACAGTGACTGTCAGTGCAGTTCAGTAAACAATAATCAGTACGATACAATTCAGTAAACAGTATTTCTCAATACGGTATAGTTCAGTAAACAATATTTCTTAGTACCGTATAGTTCAGTAAAATAGTATTCCCAGTGCAGTACAGTTCAATAAAATAGTATTTCGGTACGGTTCAGTTCAGTAAACAATATTCAGTATGGTCTAGTTCAGTAAACAGTATTCACAGTGCAGTACAGTAAAACAAGATTCAGTAAATCCCTTCAGTAAATAGTAATCAGTAAGTTGAGACTATGCATCACCCTACATCATATCATGCTATCATTGTCCACTAAGGGACACAGTAATCATCCTCGAAGGGACACAGTAACAGTATACAGTGAGATCTATGGCCATGATCTATAGGGGGTCCTTGGTGTACATTTGCCAGGTGAGATCCGGGACCGCTGATGACTGGCGGGTCAATCAGTCACGTGATTGTAATAGTAACAGTAGTAAGCATGAATCTCGTGGCCTAAGTCTTAAAACAATATAAAAATCGTACCACAGCCTTTATGGATCTTATTCAAAATAATTTGAAATATTTTATGTTTATCCATAAGGCTCTTACATTTTTATATATCATCACCTTTATGGAATTTATAAAATAAATTAGATCAGTATTTAGTTCCATAAAGGTATAAAATCATTTCTTTTCCCATAAAAATACCTTTAAGGAAATCCCATGAATTAAATCATTTATTTAAGTAATTATTTCCAAAAAGGTATTTATTTCTCATTTCTACACACTGTAAATCAGTCGGTAAATATTCATGTTTTAAGTGAGAACACAATAAATATTCATTTTGAATATTTAATATCATATAAAAAATAATTAATTTCTCACTTTAATGAAAATATAAAACATGAGTATTTAATTTTATAACTTTCTCGTAATTTCCAATTTATGGAAAATTGGTGGAAATTATGTTCAAAATTTCCCATTTAAATCATTTCATGCATCTAAAATATTTTATAATATTTTAGGATACTTTTGGAAATTTTTCGACAACATAACAGATGCAGATTCCTAACCTCCTGCACACAATTCACAGTATATAAACCAACTTATCAACCACAAATTTGCATGTTTTCAAATCAAATCATGCTTCCAATATTCTCATAAAATTTAGCTCAAGAAAACATGCAATTCATCATATCACTACAACTCACACACTGCCCCCTTACCGATCTTACGAAATCGAGCTTCTCGATTGCGCCTACCGAAATCTGTAATTCCCGGCTGCAAAATAATTTTATAAAAAATTATCGATATTTTTCCTCTAAATTTTAAGTCACTAACTTTCATAAATTGCAGCCATTAATGACATAGCATATGCACAACCAGTATAATTTACACTGGTGCTAAAACTGAACTTTTTTGTTTTAGCTCCTTTGTCGGTTCCAATTTCACCAACCTTCCTCTTTTGATTTCTACATTAATTTATACCATCAGACCATAAAATACAACATTAATTCATCCTAAAAAAAATCATGGCCAAACCTTCATTATGGCCATTTCCTTGACTTTCAACCTTTTCCATACTTCATTTTTTCTTCTTTCAACTCCTTGCTTACTTGACCATTCCTCTTAATTTCCAACAAGATTTCTTATTTCTTCTCACTCACATCGAAGTCCCATCTTATTCTATTTTCATATTCTAAGGAGATTTAACTAAAAACCATGCTAGATACATGTTCATCCTATTTTGAATCATAGAAATTTATCCTTGAATAATAAGAAAACCATAAGAATACACAAGCTCACCTTGACCGAACCACAACACCAAAATAGAGCAGCTGTTTCACGTTAGCCTTCTATTTCCTTGGTCTTTTGATGATTCTTAAAGTAGAGTAAAGGTTTAGCAAGAAGGGTTAAGTGGTTAACTACCTAAAGGATGAAATTTGGCTAAGCAAGCATGAAAGAAACGGATGAAACAGAGCATGAACATGCAGCAAAACAGAACTGTAACAGTCCAATTACCTAATAATACACATATTATTACACAACTTTGACGGTTAGGCTGTCTGCGATACTTTACTTTCAGTTACATTTAAACAATTTCATATGAAATTATAATATGAATTATGTCTCCTATCTTAATTCCCAAGAAAGTAGTACTGTAGATAAGTCTAAATACGGAAAATAAATTATCGTACATCATGTAGTAAATCAAGCTGTCACATCGTCCCCAAATGCATAGCCGAAATCCTTGGATATCAGACTCTCAGTCCTCGAAATTTGAAATGTTAAAATTAAGGGGTGAGCAAACCACGGCTCAGTAAGAGAGTTATATGCAACACTTGATATTCAGCTACCTATATGCTAAAAAACTTTTTCAATTTCTTTAAATCTTCCTAGAAGGCTCTAGGCTCACATGTAGGAAGGATACTATAGTCAACTAGGGATCTGGATAGAGTATGGCAGGTATTTTGAAATACCTGTCTTGTCCCGGAATCTAGAAGCAACTGTAGAGAGTATTTTATAATTTGTTCTTAAAACACTTTAATACTCATTTTCCATAGATTAAACCATTTATTTCTCTTCACTTCAATATGGTTTAAAACACTTACAGTTCAGTAGTAAAACAGTGGTTTACTTCTGTTCTCTTTAGCACAGTTAAAAACACATGACAGTACAGTGGTTTGTAAATATCCAAATCATTGAATAAACAATTTTGTAATTATTTCTATTTTAGAAATAATTTTTATGTTATTCTTTTTGAATAAACATTAATTTCTCTTTAGTTCAGAAACCGTATCTTACAGTTCAGTAAAACAGTAATATTCAGTACAATACCATTCGGTAAAACAGTATCTTGATATGGTTCAATCAGTAAACAGTAACCAGTAGCTACCAATTCAGAAAACAGTATACGACAGCTTTCAGTTCAGTAAATAGTAAATGGTAGCTTTCAGTTCAATAAAACAGTAATCAGTGGCTACCATTTCAGTAAACAATCAACAATAACAGTACAGTTTAGTAAAATAGTGTTTTGGTACGATTTCGCTCAATAAACAGTAAACAGTACAATAGTTCAGTAAATAGTTCAGTACAATAAACAGTATAGTATAGTAAACAGGATTCAGTAAATCCTTTCAGTAAACGAAAATCAGTAAGTGAGACTAGGCATCACCCTACAATTAAATCATGCTATCTTCGTCCACTAAGGGACACAATATCAGTACTGAGATCTATGGCCATGATCTATAATATGTCCTCGATGTACACTTGCTAGGTGACAATCTGGGACGTTGATGACTAGCTGGTCAATCAGCCACGTGACAGTAACAATAATAGTACGATGCATGAAACTCGGGGCCTAAGTCTCAAAACAGTATAAAACCGTACCATAGCCTTTATGAATTTTAAACACAATAATTTGAAATATTTCACAATTATCCATAAGGCGCACATGTAAATATACTCACCTTTATGAAATAAATAAAATAAATAACATTTTTCGAAATATTTCATAAAGGCATAAATCATATTTTCCATACAGTGAAAACAGTTAATTAATTAATCACACTGAAAAATAAAGTTTCGTGACTGTTTCTTTTTCACCGTAAAACATGTACGCACGCTTTTTGGTCCTTTCTATCGAAAACATGGTTTTCAAAGTTATCGGAATTCAAATCAATTATTTTTATGATTTATGAAAAATAAAATATTTATTTTCCAAATTTAAAATCCCGTCACTATGTTTTCCTCTATAAACACTTGTAGAGACCTCTAGTCTCAAAATACGGTTTTCCATCTTTAAATAATCCTTTATGGAAATTATAACAATACTTATTTCCATAATTAAAACCACAAGGATTATATAAGAAATCAAGTGAGTATTTAAAGAATTATTAATAAAATATTCACTTTGTGTTTTTTCACCTTTCATCTCGTATTACGTGTACTTTTTACACTTCGAGAGAATTTTCAGTGAATTTATTTCCACACTTCTCGAAAACATGAATATTTTAAATTTAAGCTTTCGCATATTCATGTTTTATGAAAAATAATCGATTTCTCGATTTTCGTGGTTGAAAATCGTTTCTCGTGAAATCAAATCACTTATTATGATTTTCGGTAATTTTTGATAAATTTTCAGCAGTATAATGGCTGCCGATTGGCTAGCCTCTTGCACAGAAAATACAGTTTATAATTCCATTCAATACATCATCACAATTTCCAACCAATCATTATCAACAACATTTATAAAAATTTAAATGCATATTTAAAACATGTGTGCCGAATATCCTTACAGGCTACACATGTCTCCCTTACCTGTCTCGGGTCAACGACTGCCTCATTACGTCGCGCCTGTGTTCTCCTCTCCCGATTCCATCGTCTCGACCATCGAGGGTAATTTTCTGGAAATAAAATTCTAAACTTTAGAATTTTTTTCATAATTTATTAAAATTCATTCGAAATTAATTTTCGAAATTCCTTACCAAATTTCAGTAGATTTCTGAATTTTCGAATTCTCAAAAATTTTTGAATTCTCGAAAATTCCCTTTTCTCTTTTCCTTTCTTTCTCTTTCTTTTCTTTTTCTTTTTCCTTTTTCCTTTCTTTTTATTCCTTTTTTCTTTTCTTTTCTGATCAGACCGCTCAGCCCCTCTTCACGGCCGGTTCTCCTTCGGTGGTCGGTTCTCCGACAGTTCGGTGGCTCCACAGCTGGTCGAGGTGGCAGCGAAGCTAGATCTAGCCTCCATTCAGCCCAGATCGGTGGCACGACGGCGGATCGAGTCGCATAGGTTCGGCCTCTTCTCCCTCTTTTCCCTTCCTCCTCCGCTGTTTTTTGCCTCACCGGTGGCCTCCTACCCTTTCCTCTTCCTCCGTCGAAGGTTCGGTTGCAGTGGCAGTGGTCGAATCAGCCGGCACCGCCACTTTCCCATCTTTCCTTTTTCTTTTCTCGGCTTTCGTCGGTTTCCTTCCTTCTTCGTTTCTGTTTCTTTCCTTTTCCTCCGGTCACCGACTTCTCCTCTCTCTACCGCCGCCATCTTCCTCTCCTTTCTCCCTCACTTGGCCGGTTGACGGTGGTCAGCCTCACCTGGGAAGAAAATCAGGCTCCTCCCGATTTCCTTTTCTGTTTTCTTTTTTTTTATATCTATTATAATTATATAAATAATATACTTATAACTATATATTGTACATATAATATCATTATCTTATATATATATAGTATTGTACTATATATTATATATATATATATATAAAGATATATATATATATTGTGTATTACAAAATATATATCTAGTATAAATATATATGTATATTTATATACTTTAAAATTAAATCACCTTTATATATATATATTATATTTATATAGAAATGTTATAATACAATATATATATATATATATATTGTATTTACAATATATAAATATACAACCTTTAATGTAAAATAATATTTACATTTCTCATATATGTATGTGTGTGTGTGTATATATATATACACACACACACATAAGATGTTATAATTGTATACATATGTATTATTTAAATTTATAAAATAGTATATATACATATATATACCAATGTATATTAATATAAACTATATAGCATTCCAATACATATGTATTTGTATAAAATACATTTATATAATATATAATTATATAAATATATTTCATATTCACTTCTCATTTTCTTATTTAATTTGGATTCCAATTTATCCAAATTAAATTTCCTCTCTTCATTATTTTCTATAATTTCGATCTTATTCTTATTTCCAATTTAATTTCCCTTCACTCGAATTTCCCAATTCGTCATTTCCTCAATTCATGGAATATTCACTAGAATTCCGATCTTGTAAATAATTCCTTTATTTACTTTAATTTATCTTTTGCATTAAATTTAAATCTCCAGTATTACTAATTTCCAATAAATAGAAAATTTTACGGTTATCACAAGAACTCGTGGAATTGCATATCAAGTCGGCAAGAAGTTGAAGTTTAGCTCCATTCAGTCTCCTATTTATTCATACTAGCCAATAATACTTTGCCACATAGCTTCCTATCCCTTTTTCCTCATCATTTCATGTCTTATTGAACATTAGTTCATGAAGAAAACTGCAGCAAAAAGGAATGGCATAGAGTTCTCTTTGCTGTTCGGTTTGACTTGTCTTCCTTTCCTTTTTGTATACTTCAACCAATGAAGGTTAATCACATGTTAAGCTTTAAATGCTTCTTCCTTTATATTATATTTTATACTATAAAATTTGCTTCTCATTTCCTTTGGAAAATTTTCTAGCCGTGCAACACAAAATGCAGCATAAAAAGTGGCATGAAGATTACTTGTTGCTGCACCGTTTGACTAGTTTTTCCTCTTCCTTTATGTGTCTCTTCTGTTGAAATTTTATACCATAAAAAGTATATTTCAATTGCCTTTAGATGTTTTCCAGGTGAGCAGCAAAGAGGAGTGGCGTACTGTCCAACTTTTACTGCACTTTCCTTGATTCATTTTACCTCTCTTGAGGTAAATTTCAGCCAATAAATATCAGCCATATATCCAATTAATAACTTCCTTCCATCATATTATCATTTATAAATTTTTATAGAACAAAAAGGATTGCTTTTCCGCTTGTATCTAGCTGTGTATTACACTGCAACAGGAAAATAATGTGCTGTCAAATTTGCTATAGGTTTTTAGCTTGTTTTCTTCCTCTTTTTATATGTTCCGTCCAATAACAAATTGCCATAGGTTCAAAAAATAAAATTCCCCTCTCTTAAAGAAATAATTTATTTATATTTTATCTCATGAAAATATCACTTCCATTCATAATTTTTGGATTTATTTTCTTCATTTATCCTATACTTTCAACCCATCCTTTAATATTCATTTCAACTTTTATACACCATATTATAAATTATAAATTCAATAAATCCCAAATCCAAAGTGGAAATCCACATTCAATATTTATTTAATTTCACTAAGTAATTTATTTCAACTATCAAAGATTTACAAAAATATGGTGTACAGTATTTTAAAATCGAGTCTCACAATAAATTCTTGGTGTAAAATATTATTGAGAAAATTCATGAGGAGTTAAGCAAGGTTTCGGTCAAAGGGCTTTCCCAATGGTAAGTTGCCTTAGTTTCAAACATGTGAATGTAGAAGTATATTTATTTATACATAAGTAAGGATGGTATCGAGGAGGAGTTAATGAATGTAAAATAATACCTCTTGGCCACTTAGAAAGGAAGTGTAGTATTTATTTAGATTAACAATAATTGGTGAAGAGTATATTCTAAGCATAGGGATGAACTTAAATAATTATAATTTTGAGATGTGTGCCTTAACATGTGATTGAGTATAGTGAAAATAAGTTATTGAAACATCTCTGAATTAAATTGTAGTGAATTGGAGTAGTGCATAAGTTTAGTTTTGATCCAAAAATTCGAGGAGGTAACTGCTAAGCATCGAGGTAAGTGGGTTAAGTAAAGTTTGTTAGCACCATCTCATAGGAATAATATAAGTTTTGTTAATATTTAGATTCGTTCTTCAATTAAGCGATGCGATGCTATTAATTTGGGCAACTGTGGTAAGCAAAGGTAAGATTGAAGTTACTATTGAAATGTGATCTTAGACATTGCTTAGACTAGATTGAAACCTTGTTTTTATGCCTTATATGTTTGTGGCCAGCCAAGCTTAATTGTTTAGTGAGGTGAAGTGTGTATGTATTAATTAAAGTATATGAACTTTGTTGTTGTGTATGTAAAAGAGAAGTGTAATAGTGCATGGCATGCATTAATTATACGAGGTAGCTATGCAAAGTGTGTAATGGCATATCGTTGATGCATACACAATTCATGTAAAAAAAGTTTTGATTTAAGCTACTCCATGTATAAGTTTTATATTGACATTGCATTATGTCTTAAATTGCAACGTCTTGGTTCTAAACTGATTTTTGAAATAAAATGAAAATTTTCCATATTTGAAACTCAAAATTGGATTAATAAGTGTTTTTGAAATCTGTGGAAGTTAAGTGCTACATGAGAAATATGTTTTCAAATCCATTTTCTAGTGCAGGCAGACCCATTGACCTTCGTGTCACTTTGAGCTTATTGAGCTTACTCTAAGTTCTATTATTGATCTATCGAGCCTTGTGCTCCAAATTATTAGTGCAGTGTGCTTATCAAGCCTAATGCTCTAAACAAATTATACTTGTTTGGAAAACCAGCAGACGAGTTCCAGTTCTTGACTAATCAACACTTTTGATTCTCCAGATTGCCAGCAGGTACTTATTCTAATTCTTTCCCTCGAATATTCCATGTACGCCTTAGCAGCTCCTTCTCTCATAAACCATTGACCCTTGAACAGGGAACTACCTACAAATCCCGGGCAAGGAAAGCCCCATCTCCTATTAAAAGAAAAAAGTACCAATTCAATTACCGTGTTGAACATTGAACTCTTCTCTGACCCATCCAGAGTGATCCCGTCGCATCTTAGGCTTAGGCCAATATTACTTACATATTTTCTCGACCAGCGGTCTGATCTCGGTCAAAATGTCCATCCATCACCATTCAGAAAGAACCCCTGGCCACCCATTCTTGAAAGAGAAAGATAGAGATCTGCTACGTTGTGGCGCCTGAAGCTCACGACTTACTATCTTGAATCGTACCATCTAAATGTGATGTGAGGATTTTTGCCAAAACACCGTAAAATGGAGCTAGAAAAGCTATAGCCGTAAGAGCCACCTCTAGAATCTTAAAAGACCTATATGCTACATGAATATCGCTCGGACTATAGGAGCCACCTCTAGAATCCTAAGGGACCTACACGCTACATGAATACCTTCTAGATCGTGGGAGCCACCTCTAGAATCTTAAAGGACTTAAGTGCTACACGGATATCTTTTAGACCATGGGAGCTACATCTAGAATCCTGAAGGACCTACGTACTGCACAAATATCACTCGGACCGTAGGAGCCACCTTTAGAATCCTAAGGGACCTATGTGCTACATAGATACCTTTTGGATTGTAGGAGCCACTTCTAGAATACTAAAGGACTTACATGCTACACGAGTTCCTTGTTGCGACACTGCCTCTATTGCTAGCTAGGATGGATGTCGTAACAGTATCAGTGAGTGGGGTCTTTGCCAAAACTCTATTAAATATCTGTTCGATATCATTTTCAGTGATTTGAGGCTTTTGCCTAAAAGTGACAAGTGATCGTTTTGATATCGTTTTTCAATGATTTGAGGCTTTTGCCTAAAAGTGACAAGTTATCATTTTGATATCGTATTTCAATAATTTGAGGCTTTTGCCTAAAAGTGACAAGTGATCATTTTGATATCGCTTTTCAATTATTTGAGGCTTTTGCCTAAAAGTGAGAATTGATCGTTTTTTAAATCTATTTTTCAGTACTTTGAGGCATTTCGCCTATCTATACCGATTTTCAATTTTTGTGAGTTCCTTGTCTAAAACAATGTGCACAAGAAGCTATTTGAACTAAATGCATAGTGATTATGTTTTGATCCAAATGCATAGTGCATATGTATCAGACTAAGTGCATTGTGATAGTGCATTGAACTAAGTGCATTATGATTACGTATTGAATTAAGTGCATAGTGGTTGTGTTCTAAACCAATTGCATAGTGAATTTGTTTGAAATACAATGTATAGTAATCCGTTTGAACTAAGTATATTGACCATTGTAGTGTTGTGTCATTGTTGGTAGTGTACTATTTTTGTAACGACCTGTTACCACATTTTTAACCTTATTTTACACAATTCATCCGGTTGGGCTGCCTGTGATACTTCACTTTTACTAACTATTAAACAAATTTACATAACATTGTTTATATTACATACATCCCCTATCTTACTTAATAAGCAAGTAGTACTGCATACATGTCTAAATACAGAAAATAAATGATCATACCTCATATAAATCAGTCGGTCTGTCACATTGTCCTTTATGTGCAGCCGTAATCCACAACTATTGGATCTCACCATCATCAAAACCTGAAATGTTAAAATTGGGGAGTGAGCAAACCACGGCTCAATAAGAGAGTTATATGTCACACTTGATATTCAGCTATCTATATGCTGAAAATAATTTTTTTCATTTTCTTTAAAATCTTCCTGGTTGGCTCTAGGCACACATGTAAGAAGGATACTACAGTCGGCTAGGGATCCAGATAGAGTAAGACAGGTATTTTGAAATACCTGACTTGTTCCGGAACCTAGAAGCAACTGTAGAGAGTACTATTTTCGTTGTTTTCAAACGATATAATTTTCGTTTTTCCACAAAGTAAACCATTTAATCTCTTTTCACTTTTAGTATACCTTAAAACACGTGACAGTTCAGTAATAAAACAGTGGTTTACTTCTCTTCTCTTCAGTACAGTAAAAACACATGACAGTACAATGATTTGTAAATATCCAATCATTTGATAATTACTTCTTCGATTATTTCTATCTTAGAAATAATTCTTATGTTATTCTTTTAGAATAAACATTTATTTCTCTTTTCAAATCAGTAACCGTATCGTACAGTTCAGTAAAACAGTATATTCAGTATTCAGTAAAACAGTATCTCGATACAGTTCAGTCTGTAACAATAAACAGTAGCTACCAATTTAGTAAATAGTATACGGTAGCTTTCAGTTCAGTAAACAGTAAATGGTAGCTTTCAGTTCAGTAAAACAGTAATAAATGGCTACCATTTCAGTAAACAGTGTTTTGGTACGATTTTTCATCAGTAAACAGTAATCAGTACAATAATTCAGCACAGTAAACAGTACAGTATAGTAAATAGGATTCCGTGAATCCTTTCAGTAAACAGTAATCAGTATGTGAGACTAGGCATCACCCTACAATTAAATCATGCTATCATCGTCCAATATTGGACCAGTAATCATCCCCAAAGGGACACAGTAAACAGTATGTATGTGATCTATGGCCATGATCTATATGGTGTCCTCGGTGTACACTTGCCAGGTGACATCCGGGACGCTGATGGCTGGCAGGTCTATCAGCCACGTGACAGTAACAGTATAAGTGTGATGCATGAAACTCGGGGCCTAAGTCTCTAAACAGTATAAACCGTACCATAGCCTTTATGGATTTTAAACACGATAAATCAAATTATCCATGAGGCTCACATGTAAATATAATCACCTTTATGAAATTTATAAAATAAATAATATTTTTCAAATTATTTCATAAAGGTATATATCATGTTTTCCATACGGTGAAAACAGTCTGCAAAATCATCACTGTAAAAATAGAAGGGCAAAACTGTCCTTTTCCACCGTAAATCACATATGCACGCTTTCCCCTGCCTTTTATCCAAAACATGGTTTTCAAAGAAATCGGGATTCAAATCAAATATTTTCATAATTTATGTAAAAATAAATTATTTACTTTCCAAATTCAAAATCCCTTAACAATGTTTTCTTCTAGAAACACGTGTAGAGACCTTTAGTCTCGAAATCATGGTTTTCCACCATTTCTTAACCTTTATGGAATTTTCATAATTATTTGTTTCCACAATTAAAACCATAAAGGTTTTATGTAAAATCAATTGAATATTTAAGAATATTTATAAAAATATTCACTTCAATCTTTTTTTCATTTTCATCTCGTTTCACGTGAAATATCACCTACCGGTGAATTTTCGGTGATTTCCTTTTCACCATACTCGAAAACATGAATATTTTAAAATTAAATATCATTATATTCATGTTTTATAAAATTTACTTAATTTCTTGATTTTCGTGCCCGAAAATCAATTCACGTGAAATCAAATCTTTTATTTTGGTTTTCAGTGATTTTCGGTAAATTTCAGTAATTTTTCGATAATTTTTCGGCAGTATAACGGCTGCCGATTTGGCTAGCCTCCTGCACCGAAAATACAGTTTATATTTCTCAACTGGTATTTCACCACAATTTAAAACCTATAAATCACCACATTATAAACCGATAATTATCGATAGCATTTAAAAAAATTAAATGCAATTTAAAAACATGGCCGGATATCCTTACAGGCGGCACATGTCTCCCTTACCTGTTTCGGGTTGGCGACTGCCTCTAGAAGGTCGCGCCCTTGTTCACCTCGCTCGATTCCATCGGCTCGGTCATCGAGGATGTTTTCTGGAAATTAAATTCTAAAATTTAGAATTTTTCCATAATTATTTAAATAAATAAATTATTTAAATAATTTAATACTTTTCGGGATTTCTTACCGATTCCCGTAATTCTCGGGGTTTCCCGTAATTTCCGAATTCTCGGGAATTCTCCAAATTCTCATAATTCCTTTCCCCTTTTCTTTTTCTTCTTTTTCTTCTTTTTCTTCTTTTTTTTCTTTTTCTCTTTTTCTTTCTTTTCCTTTTCTTTTCTTTTTTCTTTTCTTTTTCTTTTTCTTTTTCTTTCTTTTCTCGCCGGACCGGTGATGAATGTCGTCAGTCACCAAAAATAAAATTTCCTAACTCTACTATGTAGATAGCGGAGCAAGGGTCGAACCCACAGAGACTGAATTATTTAAATTAATTATTAAATTAAAAATCTAATTTCAGGATTTGGGGAAAGAAGAAGAAAATCTGGGGGGTTTTGTAAGCTATGTCTAAAATAAAGAAAACAAGAATTATTAAATATAAAAAAAACAAATAGCAAAAAGCTTCAGTTATGAGGCATTTAATTATTCTTGGATTTAGATGTTGATCATTGATTATTTAAGATCATTGTCAATTAAGTAGTCAACCGTAGTGTAATTCCCCAGCGTCCAATTACACCTATCTTTCCTTACTGTGTTGTTAATTAAAGGCTCAGCGTCTTAATTAATCTCTAACTATCAAAATTTACCTATGCTCAGCGCTATAGATTAAGTTTTAATAGCAGCATTAATATCTAGAAAGATTTGAGTCAACATTAAGTAACAAACTCACTCAGCGCGGTTTATTTAACTTAAACCTTGATTCTCCTATATCCCTAGTGATTAACTCCTCAAGCAATTACGGACTTATGTTTTTAATCCGGCGGTAGATTATTTAATTTAACTAAATAGTGTGCACCCTATCTAATTAAACAAACAATCTTTATAATGTGCTCAGAGAATCTTGGATACTTAATCAACAATTATATAATCAGTTCAAGAATCTCACAACATGGTTTTCCAAAGAATAATTAATTTACCTCATAACTGAATAAGAAAACTACTCACTAGACATATTCAAGATCATAAAATTCAAGTTTAATATCATAAAGAAGACAATTATCATGCAATAAACAATTAAACTATCAATCTTTAATAATATCAAACAAGAAATCTATAATCAAGATTATAATCTAGCAAGCAAGAACACACAAACAATATTAATTTAAATAAAGAAAACAAAATCAGAATTAAAAATAATAAAGAAATAAGCAAAATAATAAAAATAAAATTTCTATTAAATCTACTCTAAAACTAAACAAGAGAGAAGAGGGGGAAGAGAGGGATGTGAGGGATTTGAGGGCTTTCTGTTTATGAGAGCCTTGTGCTCTTTATATAGGCCTAAGGAAGAGTTTAAAAGACTTTCCTAAGCAATGTGGGATTCAGATAAGAGTTTACTTGGGAAACAAGTAATTTGACTAATCAAACTCTTACCTTTATCTCATCATCTTTTTACAATTATTTTCTAAGTAAAATTCCTAAGGCCTATTTTTATTAATTAATTATAGATCTAAGACAAAATAAAATTAAGAAATTATCTTCTCTCAACAAAATTTGGTCTTGAACTGGTAGAATTTCTTCTCAATTTCGTTTTTCTGCCCAGAATTTCGTACTGATTTTGTCCAGAGGTTTGACCCACCAAATGAACTCCAAATTTTGCGATCTTGGACATTCTGGAAACCGTGAGAAGTCCTCTACAACTTCTATGAAGGCTACTTCTTGAGATCAGGTCGTTAAATTGGTCAAAAATGTCAATCTTTCAAGCTGGACAGAAAATACTGCACTTTGCTCTTTTTATCTTCTTTTTATTCCAACTTTGATATTTAATACCTAAAACATAAAATAAACATTAGTAAGCTCTTTTAGGCATAAAACATCAGTAAACAAAATATATTAGCACATATAAAATTCACAAAATATCATCCTATCAACCGGTCTGCCTCCTTCCTCGCCGGTTCTCCTACGGCTCAGGGGTTCAGCAGCTGGTCGGCACCACGGTGAAGCTGGATCTGGCCTCCGTTCGTCACGAATCGACGGCACGGCGGCGGATCTACTCGATTTTGCCTCGGTTTCTTCTCCTCCTCCGTCGGCCTTCCTCCGCCGTTCACCGCCTGAACCATGGCCTCCATCGTCTTCCTCTCCCTCTGACAATGCTTCGATGGCAGTGGCAGTGGCCGGTTTGGCCGGCACCGCCAGATCTATTTTCTTTTTCTTCCCGGCCTCCGCCGGTCTTTTCCTACGATTTTCCTTCCATTTCTTTCCTTTCTCCGTCGCCAGTCGCTTCCTCTTCCAACCCTTGGCTCGCCGGCGACGTCGCTCTTCTCCTCTCCTTTCCTTCTTCGGCGACAGTGGCCGGTGCCACTCGGGAAGACAGAATCTGGAGTCTTCCCGATTCTGTTTCTTTCTTTTTTTTTCTTTTTTTTTTAATTTTCTAATTTAATTATATACATATAATATATACTATATAATATATACTATACTCATAATATAACATATATTATATTTATATTATAAATATAATACATATAATATTATTATTATATATAGTATAGTACATATGTATTATGTATTAACAAAATACATATTTAGTATATATGTGTGTATATATATATATATATATATATATATATATATTTGTTTACTTTAAATTACATAACATTTATATATTTATATAAATGAAATAATACAATATATATTGTATGTACAATATATATTTGCTTCCTTATTTTCTTATTTAATTTGGATTTCCATTTATCCAAATTAAATTTCCTCATTTCATTATTTTCCATAATTTCTCATCTTATAATTATTTCCGAATTTAATTTTCCTTCACTCAGATTTCCACCATCCGTCCTTTTCTCAATTCTCGGGATTGTCACTAGTATCCCATTCTCATAATTTTATTTATTTATTTATTTCCAATATTTGTAATTTCCAATAAATGAAAATTTTACGGTTATATCATTCTCCCCACCTTAAGAAATTCGGTCCTCCGAATTTAACTTAAGTCCAAAGGTGGTACATGCCGTATACTTACAACTTTATTTATTTGATCATCCCCCAAGTAATACTGCCAGTGCACTTTCAGCATTCCAGATTACTTTTAGATCACTACATGAAGACTTTCATCATTTAGTATATATTTATACTCCCATAAATTCATTTATCAATTCGGGAATTGTTCATTTCCACTCTTTTCACATAAGAGTCCATTCACTATATTTTTCATATCACAGCTGATCTATGCTGTTCATCATCTATTTTTCTCACTTAGTGCCAAGTCGATATGGTTCGATACTATCATGTACACATGTCAGTCAGTTATATGTAATTGTCCCAGTAGCTTAGACATCTCATGCACACGCTCTCTCAACATCATGGAGCGTTTACATCTCACGCTCATATATGTATACATATCAGTATGGAGCGGTGCTATCAATACACTTGGGATCTCAAAGCCTTTTGCTATTTCTCATTAAGCATATGGCATCTCAGAGACTCCCATCACATGTAATGCTCACTGGAACTGTACATATACATCTCCACTGTTTCTCACTCATACTGCGACTAAGGCACTAGAGAATAGAGGATTCCGATAATGGAACGTGATTCTATTTAGATCTTCAATCTTTAATCACTTCCATATCATCATTTCTCTTTTGGACTCTTTATTATTCACAGTATTCATTTTCTCTTTTATTTCATTAAGGCTGCATCTCACTTGCAGACTTTACTATTGATCATCTCTTACAATCATAAATCATGAGACAATCATATTCTCTTCATGTAGTATGGTCTTTACATCTCTTTTCATAATTTAGATTCCACAATTGAATCCTCAATTTATATTTTTTGATCACCACATCATCTATATACTTCCACCGTTTCTATCATGTTACGGTGGTTATATGTATAATCATTTTTTTATTTATATGCTGGCAGTAAACATATCTATTATCTTACTCCTTTTAGTACCATTTCTTTCACTGATCAAATTTGGCTTGATTTTACATCTACCCACTGTCATGTGATAACCAACACGAGTCACTTTTCAATCTTAATTTCGGGAACTGTTTCATATTGATGTTCCCTTCTCATCATGCAATTTATTTCCTTATTCCACTTTCATTTTTGGTTTTCATATTCCCACTTTTATCTTTTCATGCTTTTACTCTCATCCTTTTAGTCGGTTTTCTCGATTGGTATGGTACTATACTGCTAAGATCTTTTAAAATCTTGCATACCATCTTTTCTTCCCACTTATCCATTTACCGACTTAACATCTTTCTTTCATTATATCCCATTAGTAGAGCAGCTAATCCCATAACTCTTTTATATATTGGCATTAGTATCTAGCTAGACTCATTACTTTCGTATCTCAATCATTATCTCTATCATAGACAGATTCACTGTCATTCTGTTATCTCGAGATCATATATCTCAGAAAGAGATACAGTCTAGCCAAGTCTCTTAGTTGCCAATCTTAACTTATAAAGTACAGTCTTTAAGAGTCCGTAGGGTCATATTGTTGGATTATGCCCTTAGAACCATTCATTAGATGATTGACTTTGGCATTTTTATGTATCATGACATTTATATCTATAGTTCATTATTATATTTGTCTTATAACTGCGTAATATAATCTTATATGATAATGTCCTTAGAATAGTAATAACACACTATTCTTAAAATATCCCTAGCCAAGTATTATTGTGAACAAGGATAACAATGATACGATAAGACTAGTATGTGGTTGACTGATGACCATTGTCATGGATATAGGATATCAAGTCATCACATAGGTACATGTTAGAGAACTATGTACTGGATCGACCCTTCATGAGAACGCTACATGGATTGTTATATGAGTGTCATAAGCGATTCTCATAGTGATGATGGTGTATGTGATCCTTTGACTTGAGATCATCAGAGATCCCAACATAGAGAATTGCATACTTTAATGCTGCTAGATGTCATTCGTAACAGGATGGACTATAAAGGTAGTAATTGGGTATGCCTTGATCTATGTAGAGGGATGTTGAGTGATCAAGATAGGATTTATCCCTCTTATATAACAAGAGTGATGTCTTGGGCCCTTTGATAGAGTGAGAGTAAAATGCATGGCCGTGCTCAAATAAGTCAATATGAGATATTGATTTTATTTGTTTAATTAGTCTACTCAGGAATCAAGAAACGCTGATTAGACTATACAAGTGTGACACATTCCATGACTTGTGTCTAATCAAGACATAAAAGGATAAAGGGATTAGACTACACAGTAACATTTATCACGAGTAAGGTTATGTCGAGTCATTGACATTCTCGTTACATGGGTAGCAATGATGTGTTGCTAGATACCGCTCATTGCCTGTGACAATTTTGTCATTGCCATTGTTTTAAGAACCTATTGGGTCGCACACTTAGAACGGATCAATGAGGAGCTTAATTAATCCTATTCTGAATTGGATTAAGGATATAACTAATCCTATTCTGAATTGGATTAGGGATATAACTAATCCTATTCTAAGTAGGATTAGAGTTCTGTTTGGCAGTAAATTTTAGGGTAAAATTTACTGCCTATAAAAGGATGTTTTCTGAAACATAGCCGTACAACAATTAGAAAACAGAAAAGTATTCTTTTAATCGAAGCTAGCAGTTCGGTTATAAAGAATCAAAAACGCTCCTTAAGGCTTCTGATCGTGAGACGTTCAAGAGTCGTGAGATCCGTTCGTGTGGATACCATAGAGGCAGGAACGAAAGGTTGTTGCTTGTGACTCGACCAACGACAGAAATCAAAGAAAACTTTAGGTAAAATCTCGAAACCCTAATCAGGCAACTCTCCGAATCGATCTTGGTGGAGGCCGAATGATTTAAATTCCGCTGCATGTTTGTTTCGGTCTCCTTCACATATAACCAAGCTGCTCTTATTTTCCATTTATACTTTAGACTCTATTAGTGTTTCATCAATTCACTCATGTATGGATGCCTCATTCATTAGGCTTATGTATATATCACAAGTTATTTCATTAACCTCGTAACCTCAATAGGAACTCGTAAAATTCACTCCGAGTTCTAATCATCATCTTACAGACATTAGTCTCCATCTTTTATTTAAGGACGCTTTATACCGATGCTAGTCTTATAAACTCCTCACGCATATCAAATCAGATCCATAAAGCGTCTATTTCCTCATGTAGATGAATACTTGTTCTTCACAAGAACTTTATTAAATAGTAATCATTTACTATATCACTTTATTTCATCTACATTTCAATATCATCAGTGCTTCTCTCACTTACACTTATACAGATAACTTTCTTATCCTTAATTTACGTTATCTGTATTTCCCTCAATCACACCTTATACACGTGCATTTCATTATTCTCACATTTTCCAGAGTGGATTTCTTAAGCTTTCAGATTTTCTTAAGTTCTCCGATATAAGCTTAGAATCAGATTTCATATTCAAAATTAAGTCAATGTTATCTCGATTCCTCCAATTTATATAATTTTGGAAGTTCTATCGGAAATCAAATCCGATACTTTCTTTAATCACATATTTCTTATTAATTCGGACATTTCATCCTTATGTCCTGTCATCCTCACTGTGTATTCTCAAGGCAGAGACATTTAGTATTCGATTCATTTCGACTTATACTCTACCTTGATTTTATTGTTTACTCATACTTTACAGCATTACGAATCTCAATCTAGTAAGCTGTATCTAGTACCACAGTTATTAACACATGTTACAGCTAACCAATTTATTATTTCTGTAATTTGCTTTAAAATCAATTTCATTTAATAAATTCAGGTTTAATTCCCTTGAGTATGTTATCCACGAGGTTTGAACCCTGGCATCCTTACGTACCTAGTCCCTTTCACTCGTGTTACCATTAAAATAATTGTAAGAGTCCCGCCCGTTTGTATCGGCCATCGGCGAGCATCCCCTAGGCGATCCTTTCGCCCCAGGTTTACCCTTACAAGTGAGTCGGCGACCACATAGTTTGCCCATACCTCACAACACATGATCTACTACGGGTCGCCCATCATTGGGTCGCCCATCACAGTTCTGTCTCAAGGGTCCTGAAGAACTTAGGTTAGCTGTCATCTTCTTTTTATCACTTTACTGTTCTTTGCAATATTCTCCAATTCACAACACTCCATGCAGTACATCAATGGCAAAGCATATCTCATAATGCTCGAGTTCTATAATTAAATATTCATTTAATACCTTAAAACAGTATAAATGTATAGAACCTCAATCAACCGTACTGCTATGAATTTCCTCATCTGTACTATTCACCTTCTCAGTTATTTTTTTATAATCATTTCACTTTTCATAATATCCACGATCCCGTAATAATTATCCGAGTCGATACACTCGTAATTCAGGCCCTTACAATCAATAACCGGGCCAATCATCTTGTGGCATTCCACTACACTTTTATCGGATCGTATCATATAAGGCCCCGGCCAGTCCGCCGTCCGCCTGTACACGTGTATTAACCTCTTTGAGAATGCCCAGCCCGTTCACTAGGTCACCCCTCGAGGTTTTATCATGAGGCCTAGCCCGTTCACTAGGTCACTCGTAATTCGCGTCCGTCCTCTAAGTGTCAGTGGAATCAGTAATAGGGATCGTTATATCCATATGACATCCTCTATGTCATTTATAACTCCATTACCATCAATGGATTCAAGATTAACTTGATTTTATCACTATTCAGAACATCGCCCAACATAGGGACATTGTCGTCATTTCGACATTTATTTCTTTCTCCTCAATCTACATTGAAATCAATGATCTAATCATCTATGTGCTGATAGTATCCTTTCTGATACTTATACCAGCAATTTAGATCTCATTCGATTTCGACGGAGAAGTTCACTAAAATCCACATTTGGATTATTTTGCTTGTAATTCAACTTTATATCATCAATTTCTCTAACAGATCAATCAATTCCAACCTCTGTTGGTTTATTTTAACTCCCTGTAAAATTTCAAAGTCAGGGGTATTTTGGTCATTTTTTGCCAAAAATTTTCTCTTTCTTCAAATTACCCTCAATTGGTGATCTTAAAGTCTATTTAATGATGATATGTCATTTCCCTCCTTTATACCATCACTTTCAGGTCTCAGTTCGATCCGGACCGTAAAGTACTGGTGGGGCCCTCACGGAGTCCTTTCGGTTCCTTACCGAACAGGCCTCCATTTAGATTATAAGAATCACCAATTTTCTAGTAATTTCTGAGCCTATTTTCCTTTTTCACATTCTCAATTTATACTTTCTCACTCCCTTTAAATCATTTTTCTTAATTTACAATCATTTATTTTCTTTATGTATTCAGACGACACAGTACTACCGGGGATGTTTAACACTTTTCCTTTCAAAGTATCCACAGACATCAGGCCAACCATGCTCTGATACCATTAAATTTGTAACTACCCGTTACCACATTTTTAACCTTATTTTACACAATTCATCCGGTTGGGCTGTCTGTGATACTTCACTTTTACTAACTATTAAACAAATTTACATAACATTGTTTATATTACATACATCCCCTATCTTACTTAATAAGCAAGTAGTACTACATACATGTCTAAATACAGAAAATAAATGATCATACCCCATATAAATCAGTCGGTCTGTCACATTGTCCTTTATGTGCAGCCGTAATCCACAACTATTGGATCTCACCATCATCAAAACCTGAAATGTTAAAATTGGGGAGTGAGCAAACCACGGCTCAGTAAAAGAGTTATATGTCACACTTGATATTCAGCTATCTATATGCTGAAAATAATTTTTTTCATTTTCTTTAAAATCTTCCTAGCTGACTCTAGGCACACATGTAGGAAGGATACTACTGTCGGCTAGGGATCCAGATAGAGTAAGGCAGGTATTTTGAAATACCTGACTTGTTCCGGAACTTAGAAGCAACTGTAGAGAGTACTATTTTCGTTGTTTTCAAACGATAAAATTTTCGTTTTTCCACAAAGTAAACCACTTATCTCTTTTCACTTTCAGTATACCTTAAAACACGTGACAGTTCAGTAATAAAACAGTGGTTTACTTCTCTTCTCTTCAGTACAGTAAAAACACGTGACAGTACAGTGATTTGTAAATATCCAATCATTTGATAATTACTTCTTCGATTATTTCTATCTTAGAAATAATTCTTATGTTATTCTTTTAGAATAAACTTTTATTTCTCTTTTCAAATCAGTAACCGTATCGTACAGTTCAGTAAAACAGTATATTCAGTATTCAGTAAAACAGTATCTCGATACGGTTCAGTCTGTAACAATAAACAGTAGCTACCAATTTAGTAAATAGTATACGGTAGCTTTCAGTTCAGTAAACAGTAAATTGTAGCTTTCAGTTCAGTAAAACAGTAATCAATGGCTACCATTTCAGTAAACAGTACAGTTTCAGTAAACAGTGTTTTGGTACGATTTTTCATCAGTAAACAGTAATCAGTACAATAATTCAGCACAGTAAACAGTACAGTATAGTAAATAGGATTCCGTGAATCCTTTCAGTAAACAGTATCAGTATGTGAGACTAGGCATCACCCTACAATTAAATCATGCTATCATCGTCCAATAATGGACCAGTAATCATCCCCAAAGGGACACAGTAAACAGTATGTATGTGATCTATGGCCATGATCTATATGGTGTCCTCGGTGTACACTTGCCAGGTGACATCCGGGACGCTGATCGCTGGCAGGTCTATCAGCCACGTGACAGTAACAGTATAAGTGTGATGCATGAAACTCGGGGCCTAAGTCTCAAAACAGTATAAACCGTACCATAGCCTTTATGGATTTTAAACACGATAAATCAAATTATCCATACGGCTCACATGTAAATATAATCACCTTTATGAAATTTATAAAATAAATAATATTTTTCAAATTATTTCATAAAGGTATATATCATGTTTTCCATACGGTGAAAACAGTCTGCAAAATCATCACTATAAAAATAGAAGGGCAAACTGTCCTTTTCCACCGTAAAACACATATGCACGCTTTCCCGTGCCTTTTATCCAAAACATGGTTTTCAAAGAAATCGGGATCCAAATCAAATGTTTTCATAATTTATGTAAAAATAAATTATTTACTTTCCAAATTCAAAATCCCTTAACCATGTTTTCTTCTAGAAACACGTGTAGAGACCTTTTGTCTCGAAATCATGGTTTTCCACCATTTCTTAACCTTTATGGAATTTTCATAATTATTTGTTTCCACAATTAAAACCATAAAGGTTTTACGTAAAATCAAGTGAATATTTAAGAATATTTATAAAAATATTCACTTCAATCTTTTTTTCATTTTCATCTCGTTTCACGTGAAATATCACCTACCGGGTGAATTTTCGGTGATTTCCTTTTCACCATACTCGAAAACATGAATATTTTAAAATTAAATATCATTATATTCATGTTTTATAAAATTTACTTAATTTCTTGATTTTCGTGCCCGAAAATCGATTCACGTGAAATCAAATCTTTTATTTTGGTTTTCAATGATTTTCGGTAAATTTCAGTAATTTTTTGATAATTTTTGGGCAGTATAACGGTTGCCGATTTGGCTAGCCTCCTACACCTAAAATACAGTTTATATTCTCAACTGGTATTTCACCACAATTTAAAACCTATAAATCACCACATTATAAACCGATAATTATCGATAGCATTTAAAAAAATTAAATGCAATTTAAAAACATGGCCGGATATCCTTACAGGCTGCACATGTCTCCCTTACCTGTTTCGGGTCGGCGACTGCCTCTCGAAGGTCGCGCCCGTGTTCACCTCGCCCGATTCCATCGGCTCGGTCATCGAGGATGTTTTCTGGAAATTAAATTCTAAAATTTAGAATTTTTCCATAATTATTTAAATAAATAAATTATTTAAATAATTTAATACTTTTCGGGATTTCTTACCGATTCCCGTAATTCTCGGGGTTTCCCATAATTTCCGAATTCTCGGGAATTCTCCAAATTCCCGGAATTCCTTTCCCCTTTTCTTTTTCTTCTTTTTCTTCTTTTTTTTCTTTTTCTCTTTTTCTTTCTTTTCCTTTTCTTTTTCTTTTTCTTTTTCTTTCTTTTCCCGCCGGACCGGTCTGCCTCCTTCCTCGCCGGTTCCTCACCGGCGGCCGGTTCTCCGACGGCTCAAGGGTTCAGCAGCTGGTCGGCACCACGGTGAAGCCGGATCTGGCCTCCGTTCGTCACGAATCGACGGCACGGCGGTGGATCTACTCGGTTTTGCCTCGGTTTCGCCTCGGTGTCTTCTCCTCATCCGTCGGCCTTCCTCCGCCGTTCACCGCCTGAACCATGGCCTCCATCGTCTTCCTCTCCCTCCGACGATGCTTCGATGGCAGTGGCAATGGCCGGTTTGGCCGGCACCGCCAGATCTATTTTCTTTTTCTTCCCGGCCTCCGCCGGTCTTTTCCTACGATTTTCCTTCCGTTTCTTTCCTTTCTCCGTCGCCGGTCGCTTCCTCTTCCAGCCCTTGGCTCTCCAACGACGTCGCTCTTCTCCTCTCCTTTCCTTCTCCGGCGACAGTGGCCGGTGCCACTCGGGAAGACAGAATCGGGAGTCTTCCCGATTCTGTTTCTTTCTTTTTTTTTCTTTTTTTTTTTAATTTTCTAATTTAATTATATACATATAATATATATTATATAATATATACTATACTCATAATATAACATATATTATATTTATATTATAAATACAATACATATAATATTATTATTATATATAGTATAGTACATATGTATTATGTATTAACAAAATACATATTTAGTATATATATATGTATATATATATTTGTTTACTTTAAATTACATAACATTTATATATTTATATAAATGAAATAATACAATATATATTGTATGTACAATATATATTTGCTTCCTTATTTTCTTATTTAATTTGGATTTCCATTTATCCAAATTAAATTTCCTCATTTCATTATTTTCCATAATTTCTCATCTTATAATTATTTCCGAATTTAATTTTCCTTCACTCAGATTTCCACCGTCCGTCCTTTTCTCAATTCTCGGGATTGTCACTAGTATCCCATTCTCATAATTTTATTTATTTATTAATTTCCAATATTTGTAATTTCCAATAAATGAAAATTTTACGGTTATCACAATTTTGTCAAGTAATTGTTTCTTTTAGGCATCGTGTTGAGGCTCGAGAAAATGAGGAACCTAAGGTATCCTTCCGACTAATAGCCCATACAGACTCAACCTTTAAAGTGTGAGTCCATATTTGTACTTTCAGCATATGTAAATAGCATCACACATTCATGTCACCTTATTTATTGCTCATGCATACACATACATGTAGATCGACATAAGTTTAGCTTGCATTTACTTAAACTACTAATTGAGTTGTGGATTGCTCACTCATTATATCCACTTATTGCAGACTATTTGATTTAGGCTCTAGCTACAAGAGTATTCGTGTGATTTCTCGAGGACCATACCTGGCTATGGTACTTGTTTACGTCCTCTAAACTCCGCTTTTGATTACTTTTGAGGTATATTAGAAATGTATACCATTTTGTTATCATATATAGACATTACGCAATACATAGTGCACGTTTACTTGTATTATATTGGGATCTTAACTTAAGATCATCTTAAATTATTTTGTGAGTGATATGATGGACGAGTGCAATCTTGGAACCTGATTAGTTTAGAGATGTGAATGGATGTATTTGGATGTAAGATAATGGTAGTGTCGCAGGTACCAATAACAAATTACTTTGCTTAAACCTATAGATAGGGCAAGCAAAGGTCGATCCCACAAAGATTGTTTTATTCAAGTTAATTATTTAAATTATATACCTAACATTATTTAGAGAGAGAAAAGAGATTTAAGGGGGTTTCAATTAAACTATAATAACTAAGAAAATAATCAGAAAAATAAACAATTAAATAAATTAAAAGATATCAAATACCACAAAACTTCAGTTACAAGGTAATTAATTATTCTTGGGATGTGCTATTGATCATTGATTATTTAAGATCATTGTCAATTAACTAGTCAACCGTAGTGTAATTTCCCAGCATCCAATTACACCTATTTTTCCTTACTGTGTTGTTAATTAAAGGCTTAGTGTCTTAATTAATCTCTAACTATCAAAATTTACCTATGCTCAGTGCTATGATTAAGTTTTAATAACAGCATTAATATCTAGAAAGATTTGAGTCAACATTAAGTAACAAACTCACTCAGTGCGGTTTATTTAACTTAAACTTTAATTCTCCTAGATCCCTAGTGATTAAATTCACAAGCTATTACGGACTTATGTTTTTAATTTGGCTGTAGATTATTTAATTTAACTAAATAGTAGGCCTCCTATCTAATCAAACAAACAATCATGCAAATGTGCTCAGAGAATCGTGGATACTTAATCAACAATTATATTATAAGTTTAAAATCTCGCAACATACTTTTTCCAAGAATAATTATTTTACCTCATAACTGAATAAGAAATCTACTCACTATTCATATTCAAGAATATAAACTCCAAATTATATATTATAAAGATTACAGATATCATGCAAGAAACAATCAAAGAAGCAATATTTAATAATATAAAATCAGAATTACTAATCAAGATTATAAACTAGCAAGCAAGAACACACAAATAATATTACTTTAAATAAAGAAAACAAAATCAGAATTAAAAATTAAAAAAAAATCACCAAAATAATAAAATAAAATTTTTATTAAATCTACTCTAAAACTAAACAAGAGAGAAGGGGAGGAAGAGAGATATGATTTTTATGAGATCCAATGTGCTCTTTATGTAGGCCTAAGAATCTGAATTAGAGTAGGAGTCTGAGAAGAGTTTTAATTTGACTCAAACTATTTTTAGAGCTTCTCTCTCTTTACAATTCTTTTTCTACTCAAAACTCTATTTTCCTACTTTATTACATTGTCTTAAAAATAATTAAAACTTTAAGACATAACAAAATTTTTAGACATGTCTTATCTCAACCAAATCTTGTCTTCACAAAATCTTGTCTTAACCTTGCTTTGTTGGAATTCTTTCTAAATCTTGTTATTCTGCCCAGAATTTCATACTAATTTTGTCTAAAGGTTTGACCCATGAAACGAACTCCGATTTTTGCGATCTTATACATTCCGGAAACCTTGAGAAGTTCTATACAACTTTCATGAAGGCCACTTCTTGAGATCAGGTCGTTAAGTTAGTTAAATTCATCAATCTTTTAAACTAGACAAAAAAATCTGCACTTTGCTCTTTTAAGCTCCTTTTAATTCCAACTTTGATATTTAATATCTAAAACATATAATAAACATTAGTAATCTCTTTTAGGCATAAAACATAAATATAGAGAATATATTAGCACATATAAAATTCACAAAATATCATCCTATCAGATAATCTAAAAATGACTCTTGTGATTAGGATAAAATAAATGCTTATCGATTATAGGTGATTATTTGGAGAAATCTTACATAATAAAGGGGGATATTTTCGATTCCTTTTAGACAGAGTTGTATGATGGAGCAAAAATGATCATTACATGTCTAAGAGAGTTTTATAACTCCCTTGGAATAAAGAATAAGTTGGATTAAAACTAAAAAGGATAAGTGAAAATTGTTTAGTAAATACACTAGCACTGAATACAAACCTTAAAGTAAATAGAAAAATTTAGTTTGTAAATTTGTTAAGTGTAATAAGAGTAAGTGTTAATTGTATGTCAAAAGGTTTAGGTCGTGACATGGCATAACTTCTTCTAAAGCCAATTTTTGCCATTACAAAGCAATTTTGGCTTTCATCTTCTTCCAACCCATGACCTCCTTTTCCCCATGTGTTCTTCAAGTTTTCTCCTTCAATCCTCCATGAAAACCAAAATTTGAAGGAAATTGGAAGACATTGGCGTTAATTAACCACTTCCCAGCCTAATACCAGCATTCCTTTCCTCAAATTTGTCATGGTTTTATAGAGGGTAGTGAGAGAATGCCAAAAATATGAATGGGTAAGGAATTTGATTTTTGCTAGATTTGTGAAAGAGTAAATGTTTGTTTGTTTTGATATGTAGTGTAAAATAGTGTTAATTTGAAGAATTTCACAAGAATTGAAAAGAGGGATTTCGACCTAGAGAGAGAATGGGAAAATTGAAGATTTCATAGGGTAAGAGATATTTACATGAAATTGAAGCTTAGATTAAGTTTAATGATGATATTAGAAGCTAATTGTAACTTCAATTTGAATGGTTTGTTTGAAATTCTCATGAATTAATGAGAATTCGAATTTTTCATTTTGGCAAAATTGAGGATGTTGTATAATTGAGTTAAATTAAGTCAAATTGAAGTTAAATTATTGTTAATTGATATAAATAAAGGTTAATTGTAGCTTCAATTTGATTGGGGGGCATGAAATTGCCCAAAATTGAAATTTACCCCTTTATGCGAAGTTAGGGATTTTGAAAATTAGGCTTCAATTTTTGTAATTGATGTTAAATTACATTTAATTGAAGCTTAATTAATGAAACTGAAATGATTGGAGATTTAATTGAAGAAAATCAAATTTAAAATCAATGTGTTTATGAGATTAATATGGCTCCTTAGTGCTTGAAGTGTAATTATACTTAAATCATTTTAGGAATTAATTAAGAAATATATTTTGAAGATTTAAGCATGATTTTAATAAAAAAATTGGAAATATATTTGGTGTAAATCACACCAACGAGCAATTGGCCAATTAGGAATTTAAGTGAAAAAGTTGCTTAATTGGTAATGAAACTTACCTATGAAGTATAAGATTGAACTAAGAAATAATGTGAAATGTAACGTGGTGTCTACTATGTTGTTTCAGTGACTTGACACCTAGTTGAGGTACAGTGATCAACCGAGTGACTTTCGCATAAAACAAAGGTAAGTTAACTATACTGGTTGCATCTTAGCTTCATATTGGTATGTTGTCTTACATTAGATGCAGGCAAGCACCTTACACTGTATATGTGAATATAAAAATGTGGAATTTATTGTTATTGAACCCTATGTGACTATGAAGTATGTGATATGTGTTATGAATTATTGTGAAATGAAATAGTGAGTCGAGGCATACTTGCATAGGTTAGAACATGTAATTATCATGTAGGCCTTGTGTGTAATTGAAATTGAAGTAAGGTTGTGTTATGTGATGAGATAGCATATAAGAAATGAGATGAAGAAGTTAAATGTATTGAACCATGTCTATTTTGCATGGATGGATTCATACATAGAATGGTGTAAGGAAGATTTCAAGCTTACATGGCATAACTTTGCCTATTTCACAAGCTTGAATCTTAAGTAAACAATGTTTCGAAACCTATTGAACTTTGGTCATAATGTGTCTTTCCTGGATATGTTACTAATGTGCATAGGTCATTTATTGTTTTCTAGATAAAGCATACATTTGCTTTGTAACTTCGTATTTCGGATTTTGAAACAATTATGAGAATTACTCATGCTACTATTTTAAAAAGAAGTGTTACATGAGAGATAAGGCCCTGCTAACAGGTAAAAATAGTTAGCCATAACTTTATTAACATGGGCCCTGCTAATGGGGAAGAATAGTTAGTATAGGAGGCCTTTGTTATCAAGTTATAATAAATAACATATGAGGCCTTTGTTATCGGGTTACAATAGATAACATGTGAAGCCCTGGTTATCGACTTATAATAGATGACTTATGTGCCCTTGCTAACGGGTTATAATAGTTAGTAGCTTGCTAATGGGATATAATAGTTACTGTACTGTGCCTTACTAACAAACTATAATAGTTAGTGCACTATGCCTTGCTAACGGGCTATAATAGTTAGTATATTGTACCTAGTTGACAATAATAATAGTTAACATAACGAGGTCTTGCAAACGGGTTATGATAGTTAGTATACTTATGAAACTCTTGTTGACGAGTTATAGTGGTTAGTATGAAATGAGACCCTTACTAACAGTTACAGTAGTTAGTAATAGTTATGAAAAAGAGAATATCAATAGGGCCCTTGTCACGAGTATAATAGTGATCATAATAAATAATAAGTTAATGAATCATGGTGTTAAAGAATAACCTATGATGTTCGTGAAATGAAAAGTATGCATTTTATAAAAATACGAGTATAAGTGACGAGTGTGTGAAATAAGTAAAGAGTATATGATATGAAGTTACGAGTAAATGATTGATGAGTATATGATATAAAGCTAAGAGTGAACAATCAACAAGAATAGGATATGACGTTAGAAGTATATGATGTGAAACTATGATTATATGAAATGAGCATGTGTATATTATATGAAGCTATACGTATAAGAAGTTATTTGGCATGAAATTGATTGATATAAAGCATTGTTTTACGAGAAAACATGTTTGATAAAACCAAGATTGCACTATTTTGTGTGCATAACCTAGATTTACCATTGTTGTTTTGTGAAGTGACATTATATGTGTTTCCAAGATATGTATATAGACTTGAATGATGTATAAGAAAATTATGATTGCCCTCCTTAGGAGGAATTAGGTCCAAGGTTCGATTCCTACTCCTCGTTTGTACCTTCTATAAATAAAAAAAAAATCGTGATTGAATATATGAACACTAAACTGTTGATATGAACTGTTTGAACTGAGGAAAAGAATTGTATGAAAGGTGAACATTGTACTTTTCTATAGGTTGGGTTAAATCCAAATCTAACCATTAAGGTACCGAAATTTTAATGAACGTCACTGTTTAGTTAATGATATGGACATTATCGAACTATATGCATGTAGAACAGCTTATTATATGTTGCTATCCTTTGTTTGTGTGGTTAACTTACTAAGCTCCCCAAGCTCACTCCCTGTGAGACCAGATTTTATTATACTGTACACTATACTTGTGAATTATTGATAGTGAAATTTAGTTATTTAGTGGAATTTAAATAAAGATGGAATGAATTTCCATTCTCAATTTGGAATTTTGGGATTCATGAATTTTAATATAGTGTATAAAGTTGAAACAAATATGGAAAGATGAATTAAAGGGTATAGAATATGAGAAGAAAAAGAATCAGAAAAATTATGCATGAAAGAATTATTCCATGGGATAAAATATCAACAAAAATATTAATAAGAGAAAAGAGAATTTTATATCACATGTGATGTATTTTGGGTGTATGGAAGATACAAAGAAAAGAGGAATCAAACTTGAATCATGTAGCAAAGAGGGGGGAACTTCCACGCCATTTACGTGGCTGCTACATGTACTCGATATGGCATTTGAAATTGATTTAATTATTGATGAAAAATAAGTGATAAAGAGTATTAGATGAAGGGGAGTTAATATACAAACATGAAGGAATTTAATTGGTGGAAATAGCTAACCAAAAGAAGACAAGAAATGGTGAACCACGCCAACTACAAGGTTGCATTGTGGTGTTCGGTTTACTCCTCAAAGAGGTGTGAAAGCAGAAATTTCAGGATAAAATGCTATTAAATGATTTCACATGGGATTAATGGTGATTGGTTGAAATGGTATGAAGGTGGTAGGAAGAGTTAAGAAAACATGGATTACACACCAACAAAGAATTCTGCTACTTTGTTGAATTCGGTTGGAAACAATTGCAAGAAAAGGAAGTTAGTTCATGGAATAAATAATAATACATGAAGATGACATTATTGGTGGATGTATGCATAATTTATTGGCTGAGATATGCATAAAATGAAAACAAAAAGAGTCAACAAAAATGGTTAGGAAATTGGACAGCACACGCCACCTTGCTGCCGATTTTGCTCCTCCAAATTGAAAAATTACAAAAAAAAATCAGACACCAATTGGAAGCATAAAATATAATATAATATAATATAAGTATAATATAGGGGAATTCCATGACTAACGATTATGCAAAGGGAGAATAAGAAAAGTCAAAAAAAGAGGCAGCCAGTCACGCCAACAATTTCCTTGGTTGTGACCGGCTGGAAGAATTTGAAAGAAAGAAGAAAAACTTAATGTCTAAGGTGCAAAGAGGCTTGAAGAAAAAGTAATTAAAAAGCTAACACACACGACTAAATGGTTATTGGTTGAAGCTTTGACAAGAGGGATGGGAAAGTCCATAAAAGATGTAGCAAAGTGGACTTTAACATCACTTTGCTGCTGCTACATGTTTGTTTTCTTTAATATGTTAAAGGCTGATCAAAACTACTTGTTAAGTGTAAATTAGACAAGAAATTAATTAAAGGTTGACATGGCTGGAATTTTATTTGTTGAAATATAAAACAAAGCCAATAGAAGAAGCAAAAGACGTGTGTAAGGGAGAATTTCTCGCCACCTTGAGCTACAGTTTTTCTTCATGCATTAAATGAATGTTGATACATGAAATGATGAAGAAATATGATAAGATGCCGTGTGGATTATTACTAGTGGTTAATATGGATAAAGAGAAGACTAAAGAAGTAAGAACGCTCGGCAAAACACCTTTTAAATACTGATGTATACCAGATGCAGAAGTGAATTCCCACATTTCAGTTCTGTTTCAGTTAAGTCCAACCAAGAAAGAAATTTAGCAAATTTCATATATTGGAAACCTAAATATTTAAGCTTAATACTTAAACCTTAGCTACATCTTAGAATCCATCAAGAAACAAGCAAAAGAGGCTGACGTGAGAAGGAACAAAACAGAAAGCAAATTCTATTTTGGAAGCACAAATTTGTCAAGGTGAGATTTAATGGTTTCTTGAGATTGAATGATATAATTCTATGATTTCAAGCATGAGAAGCATGATTATAGTCTTGCTTTTAATTTATTCTTGTTAGATCATAGAAATGGAATAAATTCATATCTTGAAGTAGATGAAGAATAAAATGAAACTGAGTTGAAATTGTAGTATAATGATGGAAAATCATTAAAGGAAACTACATAAAATGAAAGAGAAGCTTAGAAATTGAAGTAGGTTGAAAAGAGAACTTTAACTATTGAGGAGACCTACGGTTGAACATGGAAGTGTGAAAGCATTTAAGGCTTCATGCAAGAAAAATGGCACCAAGGGGTTCACGTAGACAAGAACCAAATAGAAGCAAATGTGGAAAAGTCAATAAAAAATGGCCATGAGAGGTATTCGGCCATGACTTTGAAAAAGGAAAATTATGTTGAAATTTAAAGGTTTTGGTAAAGAATAATTATAGAAATTAAAAGAGAATTTTCGGTGCAATCAAAATCGAAAAAGGAAGTGGAACGAAGAAATTGATTTTAAATACCAGTATAATTTATACTGGTTATATTCATAACATGAAGTTAGTGGCTGCATTTTATGAATTTTAGTGGTTTAAAAATAAGAAGAAAGTTATCAATAATTTTCGATAAAATTATTTTGCAGCCGAGAAGTACAATTTTGGTAGACGCAACCGAGAAGCTTGATTTCGTAAGATCAGGTAAGGGAGTAGTATGTGAAGTGAAATGCATATCCTGTGGAGTACAATGTTATAAAAATATTGAGAAAATGATTTGGTTTGAGACATGAATTATTTTGATAAACTGTTTTTACAGACCATGATTTGGGCGAGCTATAAAGCCGATCCCTTTGTTATTTTCTGGGCAAGCCAAAGAAAAGGGACCCCTGTTTTAGTAAAATCTGGGCGAGCCAAAGATAGGCGACCCCTTTGATATAATTCTGGGTGAGCCAACAGTAGGCAATCCTTTATTTGTTTTAAAGAAAAATATTTTGTGGGTGACCCCCCAGTTCAGCTCGGTGTGAGAGCCACAGTTGGCGATGTTAGTTCGCCACATGGGCGAATGAAAACATGTGAGCTCAATCCACTGCATTGGGCAAGCTGTAATGAGCGAGCTGATAAGAGGCGAGCCAGTTTAACTTGTATTTTTCTCACACGAAAAATGGTGAGATTACTGGCTATTTTTATTGTGTTTTGTAAACAAAAAATATAATACCTTTTTGGAAAACTATCATTTTAAAGAAATGATGAAATGTGTGAAATATTCCTTAAAGGTTCTTTATAAGATATAAATTGATTTTTGAGACTTTAGGCCCCGAGTTTCATGTTTTACTATTCACGTGGCTGATTAGTGCCATAAAGCTAGTTGTGTCCCAGTGGGGATGCGAATTGGAGTTTTGACCTAAGGGCACACTCCGAGAAAGCCGTGAGGGGTGATGGCCTAGGGTGCACCCCAAAGTGGACGATGCGAATTGGAGTTTTGGCCTAAGGGCATGTCACAGCCCGTGACCCTATTTTTCATCTTATTCTATACATCTTACTTGGTTGGGTTGTCTGCGATACTTTACTTTTCTTTTACATATAAACAATTTCATATTAAATTATAATATGAATTACATCCCCTATTTTAATTCATAAGGAAGTAGTACTGTAACTAAGTCTAAATACAGAAAATAAATTATCATACCTTATTAATTAAATCGACCTGTCGCATCGTCCCCAAATGCGCAGTCGAAAATCCTTTTACTGCTAGATTCTCGGTCTTCGAAAACCTGAAATGTTAAAATTAAGGGGTGAGCAAACCACGACTCAGTAAGAGAATTATATGCATACTTGATATTCAGCTTCCTATATGCTGAAAAACTTTTTCATTTTTTTATGGGTCTCTAGGCTCACGTTTAGGAAGGATACTACAGTCGGCTAGGGATCCGGATGAAGTAAGGTAGGTATTTTGAAATACCTATCTTGTCCCGGAACCTAGAAGCAACTGTAGAGAGTAATATTCTTTCTTGTTTTGAAATTCAAATCCTTTCCTTTTTATTTCGTAATCTTTTCATATTCTTTTTCAAAATATTGCTTTTATGAAATAAAGCATTTAAGTAAAATAACTAATATTCATATTTTCTTTGAAAAGAATATATTAAATTCTCATCATTCTCATTTAAAACTCATTTCATGTTTTACTGTACAACCATAATTAGTACAGTACTTTAAATAGCAAAATCAGCTATTAAATCTTTTTCGTATAACATATATATCATTTAAATCTAATATTCAATTTAAAAATTAAAATAAGAATATTAGATTTATTTCCCTCCTTTTTCCTTTTGAAAACATATCACATATTCATGTCACATATAGTCTAATATTCAATTTAAAATCATAGTAAGAATATTAGACTTATAAACTCTTTTTCCTTTTAAAGGCGTATCACATGTTCATATTACATATCATATGAAAATCATCTCGTAGTACTAAAATCAGTACTGAAATAAGCATTTTGTAGAATGCTGTAAATCATTTACATTTTACGTATCACATATCATGTAAAACATTTACATTTCACATATCACGTATCATGTAAAACATTTTCATTTAAAACATATCATATGTGGAGACTTAGGCACACACGCCCAGCCCGTCCACTGGGTCGTTACTCATATCATGCTATAGACCCCGAAGGGTATGAATAATCATGTCAGATCTATGGCCATAGTCTATAATTGTCCTCGGCGGGTCACTGATCAGGTGTCGGCCGGGACTACATATCACATATCACATGTTACATATCACATATCACATATTACATATCACATGTCGGCATGATAGAGGGCCAACTAGTCTCAAAACCAAGTTTTCATCATAAAATAACCTTTATGAAATTTATAAAATATATAATTTCATAATTTAAAATCATAAAGGTTATAAAACTATTTAGTGAATATTTAAGAAATAATTATGAAAATATTCATAAAAATATTCACTTTACTTCTTTTCATTTTTCGTCTCGTATTACATGTATTTTACATATTAAGAGAATTTTCGGTGATTTCATTATCACCATTCTCGAAGAGGATTTTCGGTGATTTCCTTATCACCATTCTCGAAAACATGAATAATTTAAAATCATTTTTATTTTATTCATGGTTTTTATGAAAATATTCATTTTCTCGGTTTTCGTGGATGAAAATCATTTCTCGTGACATAAAATCATTTATTATGATTTTCAGTAATTTTCAAAAAATTTTCGATAATTTTTCGGCAGTATAACGGCTGCCGATTGGCTAGCCTCCTGCTCGGAAAATACAGTTTATAATTTCCAACCAATACTTCATTCCAAATTCCAACCAATCGTTCATCACAATAATTCCATAAAATATTTCCATAAAATATTTCGTAATTAAAACATGCAGACTGAATATCCCTACAGTGCTGCACATGCATCCCTTATCTTTTCTGGGTTGGCGACTTCTTCTTATCGGTCGCGCCCATACTCCATTTCTCCCGATCCATCGTCTCGATCGCTGAGAATAATTTCTGAAAATTTAAATTCTAAATTTTAGAATTTTCTCAAATTATTTAAATAAATAATTTATTGAAATAATTATCATTAATAATTTCTCGGATTTCTTACCGATTCCCGAGATTCTCGAGTTCCTAAGAATTTTCCGAATTCCGAAAATTCTTTTTCTCTCTTTCTTCTTTTCTCTTTCGGTTTCCGCCTCCCGATTTTTTGTTTTTGCTTCCATTTCCGTTTCTTTTCCGTTTGGGCCACCGTTGGTCATTTACCTCTTCCCTCTCCTCTCGCCGGCGACGCCCTCTTTTTCCTTTGGTCGGTCGGCATCGGTGGCCGGCTTCCTCTGTTTGTTCACGTTTTCTCCTCTGTTTTAACAGAGGAGAAATAACATGGGAATCGGGTATATCCCGATTCCCCCCCCCCCCCCCCCCCCCCCTTTTTTTTAATATATATATATATAAAATTAATTATTTCTTTTAATTATATATATAATTATAGATATATATTTATATAACCCATTTATATATATATATATATACACACATATCACTTTAAAATACAATAATATTTATATATTTCTTATATACATATTTATATACTTTTATTTTAAATAATAATGTATATAATGTATATATACATATTTCATATATATACATATATATATATATATATATTTATAAGTATATAAATATATATTTTAAAATATACACATGTATTTATTGAAGACAAAATAATATTTATTTTATTTTATAATATATACTAAAATTCATATACATACATATGTATTTATATTTAATTATTGGATTTCTTAATATCCAATTTATTTTCTCCTTTTTCTTATTTAATTTGGATTTCCTTTTATCCAAATTAAATTTCCTTCTTCATTTCTTATTCCAATTTAATTTTCCTCAATTTTATCCAAATTAATTTTCTCCACTTCTTATCTTCATTCATTTCGGGAATTTCAACGATATTCCCATCTCGTAATTAAATTTTATTTATTTACTTTAATTTATTTATTTCCTCTTATCTATTTTCTTTAATATTAATTTCCAAAATAGAAAATTTGCGGTTATCACATTCTCCCCACCTTAAGAAATTCGGTCCTCCGAATTTAACTTAAGTCCAAAAGGTGGTGGCATCCTGTATGCTTATCGTTCTTATCCTTTCAATCATCTTTTAAGTAATACTGCCAGTATATCATCAACATTAGAATCACCTCTTATATTATTACATATCATTTATCATCATATATTTATACTCCCTTAAATTTCTTATCAATTGGGAGTTTTCCATTTTCCACTCATTTTCATATCGCATATAATTCATACTGTTTATCATCCTTCTTTCTTATTTGGTGCTAAGTCGATACATTTCGATAATTATTATTTACCGATTTCATTCCATTGTATGTAATTGTCCCAGTAGCTTTCACATCTCGTGCATCCGCTCTCTCAACATATTATTGAGCATTTCTATATTACGCTCACATATTTACATCATGTATGGAGCGGTGCTGTCTATAAATTTGGAATCTTAGAGCCTTTTGCTATTTCCCATTAACATATAGCTACTCAGAGATTCCCATCACATATAGTGCTCATTGGAACTTCACATACATTCTCATCATTTTATAATCAAATCTCGATTATGGCACTATAGACTTCAAGAGCCTAAAAAATGGATAAGTGATTCCATCTAAACTATCAGTCTATAATCACTTCCATATTATCATATCTCTTTTGAATTCCTCATTATCCACAATATTCATTTTCATATTTATTTCATCCAATGCTGCAGCTCATTTGCAGACTTTGCTATTTACCATCTTTTACCATGATTGAATCAGGATTCAATTATTTTCTCTCCATATCATCCTTTCATATGGTATGATCATTCGATGATTTAAATCCTCAAATTATCCATTTAATCACCACATTATCCATATAATTCGACCATATCCATCATTTCGAGGTGGTATATATATATATATATATCCTTTTTGTTCCATTTACATAACTGACAGTAAAATGTAAATCACTTCTTTACTTCTTTGAGTATAATTACTTTTCCTCTATCGAGTTTGGCTTGATCTTACATTTAACCATAATCATGTGATAACCACAAAATCACTTTTAGTTTTAAATTCGGGAACTACTTCATATTGGTGTTCCCTTTACATCATGTACTTTCCTCTTATGACATATTCATCTTTCATCATTATTTCAGTCACTCTTCTTTAGTGATAACATATTCCACTATTACCTCTTTTAACATCTTGTATGCCATCTTTACATTTACTCATCTACCGACCTTAACTTCTTTACTTATTAGTCACATTTGTAGAGCAGCTAACCCAATAACTCTTCTATAGACTGGCAATAGTATTTAGCTAGACCCAGTACCTTCCGTATCTCGATCATTATCTCTTCATCATAGACAGATCCACATCACTCTGTCATTCGAGATCTTATATCTTAGAAAGAGATATTGTCTAGCTAAATCTTCTATTTGCCATACTTAACATATAATTTACTGTCTTTAAGAGTCTGCGGGGTTATACCACTATGCTGCTCATTTTCCATCTGTGCCTTAAACTGTATCAATATATCATTACTTTATCCATATCTGGTGCCTCATTCATTAGGTTTATATACCTCTCAAGGTATTTCATTAACCTTGTAAACCTCTATAGAACTCGTAAACATTATCTCGAGTTCTAATCATTATCATCTTATGACCATCAATTTCCAACTTTCCCATCTAGTGATGCCTTGTACAAAGATTGATCTTATAAGGTCCTTGTACATCTCCGATTAAATCAAATAAGGCATCCCTTCACATAACCGATTATTTGTTCTTCATAAGAACTTTATTTCATAATAGGAATTTAATTCATCATTTAATTCATCCTCAATCACATTATTTGTATTTCCATCATTTAACTGTATACAAGTGAATTTCATTATTCACTAACTTTTTCAGAGTTATTATTATTATTATTATTTTTTTAAGCTTTTCGGATTCTTCTATGTTCTCCGATATAAGCTTAAAATATATCTCATCTTAATAATCGAGTCAATATTAACCCGATCTCTCAATCTATATTACTTAGAAAATTTATCGAGAATCACCTCCAATATTTTCTTTAATCACAGATCTCTTATCATTTTGGACATTTCATCTCTGTGTCCTATCATTTCCACTGCATATCCTCAAGGCAAAGACATTTAATATTCAGATCATTTTAACACCTACTTCGCCTTGATTCCCTAATTTACTCATATTTCACAGCATATTGATCATCTTAATTTATATGCTGGATTAAGTGTAATCGTTAATTAACACCTTTTACAGCTAACCAATTTATTATTATTGTAATTTATTTTAAAATCATTTTCATTTAATAATTCAGGTCAGCTGTTATCTTCTTCATCTCTTATCTTTACTTACTGTCCTTATACATATTCTCCAATTTCATATACTCCATACAATACATTATTCTATAAAACATATTTCAAACTATTCTAGTTCTATGATTATCCATTGGATACTTTAGAAACTATATGAATGTATAAAACCAGAATTAAACGTACTGCTATGGATTTCATCCTCCATACTGATCTCTTTCTCAGTCATCTCCAATAATCATATTATTTTTCATCATATCCAACGATCCCATAATAATATCTCATCAATACACTTTTTTAATTTAGACCTTTAAAATCATTAGCAAGGCTAATCATCCAGCAACTTCCCACTATAAATATTTCAGGTCGCATCCATCATCTAAGTGTAAGTGAATTTAGAAATCGGGACCGTTCTACACATATTACATTCCTTTATACCCTCAATAACTCCATTACCATCAATGGATTCAAAATCAACTTAGTTCATCACTATTCAAACCATAATCCCACATAGGGGCATTTTCGTCATTTCCATATTTATTTCTTTCTCCTCAGTATTCTTTTAAATCAAGGATCTCATTATCTATGTGCTGATATTATCCTTTCTGATACTTATATCAGCAACTTAGATCTCATTCGATTTCGACAGAGAAGTTCATTAAAATCCACAATTAGATTATTTTGCATGAAATTCAGCTTTACATCATCAATTTCTCTATCAAATTGGTCAATTCCAACTTCTGGTGATCTATTTTGACTCCCGGCAAAATTTTGAGGGTAGGGGTATTTTGGTCATTTTTGGCCAAAAATTTTCTCTCTCTTCAAATACCTTCAATAAGTGATCTTAAGGTCTATTTAATGATGATATTTCATTCCCCTCCTTTATATCATCACTTTCAGGTCTCAGTTCGATCCGGACAGAAAAGTACTGGTAGGGCCCTCACCGAGTCCATTTCCGTTCCTTACCGAAACAACCTTCATTTAGATTATAAGATCACCATTTCAGGTAACATTCCTGAGCCGTTTCCTTTTTAGCATTCCTTATTTCATAATTCTCACCCCCTTCTAAACACTTAATTCAATTTGCAATCATTTATTTTCTCTATGTATTTAGACTACACAGTACTACAGGGGATGTTAACTTTTTCAACACAATTTCTTTCCAAAAGTATCGACAGACATCAGGCCAACCCTGCTCTGATACCATTAAATCTGTCACAGCCCGTGACCCTATTTTTCATCTTATTCTATACATCTTATTTGGTTGGGCTGTCTGCGATACTTTACTTTTCTTTTACATATAAACAATTTCATATTAAATTATAATATGAATTACATCCCCTATCTTAATTCATAAGGAAGTAGTACTGTAACTAAGTCTAAATACAGAAAATAAATTATCATACCTTATTAATTAAATCGACCTGTCGCATCGTCCCCAAATGCGCAGTCGAAAATCCTTTTACTGCTAGATTCTCGGTCTTCAAAAACCTGAAATGTTAAAATTAAGGGGTGAGCAAACCACGGCTCAGTAAGAGAATTATATGCATACTTGATATTCAGCTTCCTATATTCTGAAAAACTTTTTCATTTTTTTTATGGGTCTCTAGGCTCACGTTTAGGAAGGATACTACAGTCGGCTAGGGATCCGGATGGAGTAAGGTAGGTATTTTGAAATACCTATCTTGTCCCGGAACCTAGAAGCAACTGTAGAGAGTAATATTCTTTCTTGTTTTGAAATTCAAATCCTTTCCTTTTTATTTCGTAATCTTTTCATATTCTTTTTCAAAATAATGCTTTTATGAAATAAAGCATTTAAGTAAAATAATTAATATTCATATTTTCTTTGAAAAGAATATTAGTTAAATTCTCATCATTCTCATTTAAAACTCATTTCATGTTTTACTGTACAACCATAATTAGTACAGTACTTTAAATAGCAAAATCAGCTATTAAATCTTTTTCGTATAACATATATATCATTTAAATCTAATATTCAATTTAAAAATTAAAATAAGAATATTAGATTTATTTCCCTCCCTTTTCCTTTTGAAAACATATCACATATTCATGTCACATATAGTCTAATATTCAATTTAAAATCATAGTAAGAATATTAGACTTATAAACTCTTTTTCCTTTTGAAAGCGTATCACATGTTCATATTACATATCATATGAAAATCATCTCGTAGTACTAAAATCAGTACTGAAATAAGCATTTTGTAGAATGCTGTAAATCATTTACATTTTACGTATCACATATCATGTAAAACATTTACATTTCACATATCACGTATCATGTAAAACATATCATATGTGGAGACTTAGGCACACACGCCCAGCCCGTCCACTGGGTCGTTACTCATATCATGCTATAGACCCCGAAGGGTATGACTAATCATGTCAGATCTATGGCCATAGTCTATAATTGTCCTCGACGGATCACTGATCAGGTGTCGGCCGGGACTACATATCACATATCACATGTTACATATCACATATCACATATTACATATCACATGTCGGCATGATAGAGGGCCAACTAGTCTCAAAACCAAGTTTTCATCATAAAGTAACCTTTATGAAATTTATAAAATATATAATTTCATAATGTAAAATCATAAAGGTTATAAAACTATTTAGTGAATATTTAAGAAATAATTATGAAAATATTCATAAAAATATTCACTTTACTTCTTTTCATTTTTCGTCTCGTATTACATGTATTTTACATATTAAGAGAATTTTCGGTGATTTCATTATCACCATTCTCGAAGAGGATTTTCGGTGATTTCCTTATCACCATTCTCGAAAACATGAATAATTTAAAATCATTTTTATTTTATTCATGTTTTTTATGAAAATATTCATTTTCTCGGTTTTCGTGGATGAAAATCATTTCTTGTGACATAAAATCATTTATTATGATTTTCAGTAATTTTCAAAAAATTTTCGATAATTTTTCGGCAGTATAACGGCTACCGATTGGCTAGCCTCCTGCACGGAAAATACAGTTTATAATTTCCAACCAGTACTTCATTCCAAATTCCAACCAATCGTTCATCACAATAATTCCATAAAATATTTCCATAAAATATTTCGTAATTAAAACATGCAGACTGAATATCCCTACAGTGCTGCACATGCATCCCTTACCTTTTCTGGGTTGGCGACTTCCTCTTATCGGTCGCGCCCATACTCCATTTCTCCCGATCCATCGTCTCGATCACTGAGAATAATTTCTGGAAATTTAAATTCTAAATTTTAGAATTTTCTCAAATTATTTAAATAAATAATTTATTTAAATAATTATCATTAATAATTTCTCGGATTTCTTACCGATTTCCGAGATTCTCGAGTTCCTGAGAATTTTTCGAATTCCGAAAATTCTTTTTCTCTCTTTCTTCTTTTCTCTTTCGATTTCCGCGTCCCGATTTTTCGTTTTTGCTTCCATTTCCGTTTCTTTTCCGTTTGGGCCGCCGTCGGTCATTTACCTCTTCCCTCTCCTCTCGCCGGTGGCCCTCTTTTTCCTTTGGTCGGTCGGCATCGGTGGCCGGCTTCCTCTGTTTGTTCACTTTTTCTCCTCTGTTTTAACAGAGGAGAAATAACATGGGAATCGGGTATATCCCGATTCCCCCCCCCCCCCCCCCCCCTTTTTTTTAATATATATATAATTATTTCTTTTAATTATATATATAATTATAGATATATATATATATATAGATATATATAACCCATTTATATATATATATCCATACATATCACTTTAAAATACAATAATATTTATATATTTCTTATATACATATTTATATACTTTTATTTTAAATAATAATGTATATAATGTATATATACATATTTCATATATATACATATATATATACATATATATAAGTATATAAATATATATTTTAAAATATACACATGTATTTATTGAAGACAAAATAAATATATTTCATTTTATAATATATACTAAAATTCATATACATACATATGTATTTATATTTAATTATTGGATTTCTTAATATCCAATTTATTTTCTCCTTTTTCTTATTTAATTTGGATTTCCTTTTATCCAAATTAAATTTCCTTCTTCATTTCTTATTCCAATTTAATTTTCCTCAATTTTATCCAAATTAATTTTCTCCACTTCTTCTCTTCATTCATTTCGGGAATTTCAACGATATTCCCATCTCGTAATTAAATTTTATTTATTTACTTTAATTTATTTATTTCCTCTTATCTATTTTCTTTAATATTAATTTCCAAAATAGAAAATTTGCGGTTATCACAGGGCATTCTCCGAGGAAGCCGTGAGGGGCGATGGCCTACAGGTGCACCCCAAAGCGGACGACTTGTGTTCCTGGGAGAACAATGATAGCATGATTCATTTGTAGGGTGATGCCTAGTCTCAACTTGCTGATTTCTGTTTACTGAAAGGATTTACTGAATCCTGTTTACTGTTTACTATATTTTATTGTAAACTGTATAGCCAGTGATTTGAATATGAAAGACTGTTCACTATATCCACTGTTTTCCTATTAGGTATGTTGCTAGAAAAAATAAACATTTTGTGGTATATAGTTTTGGTTTCTTAAAGCAGCATACAACTTCTTTACTGAGCACATTGCTGCTCACCCCCTTATTTTCACTCCACAGGTTATTGATTTGGATTAAAAGGTTTACCTTCCAGAGTTATCGGCTGCTGGAGTCAGTAGATATACGATATCGAAGGTACATTGTATTCTTTTATATGTTCAGTAAAATTGTACAATATTACTTTGATTAAAAAGGGAATGTAGGTTATCTCAAAAAAAATTTGAGGTGTTCATAGTTCTGTTTTGGTACTGAAATGAAAGTACCATTTATTTCATAAAGAGTTAATAGAGTGTTAAGCATCACAGATAGCCCAACTGGATTAAATGTGTGAGTAAGAGTAAAATATATGATTTACTGTAGATTCAGGGTGTTACACTCCCTTTCTATTCCCTCACAAGTTAGCTGGGATAGTATCTGTCATAACGTCTAGGTCCGTGAACCTAACCCGCTAGACTTTAAAATTCTAGGAGTCGCCACCAACCATTCAAACCTAAGGTGTGATTGGTCACCTATTCTTGTCTAAAGATAAGGCTTGGTCTACGTTCAAAGAATCTAGGGTTCGGGAGTACGGTTACGCGTGGGGAAGGATTAGCACCCCCACGACGCCCATCTTAAAATGATACCAATTACTTTAGGTCATTCTAAATTTACCTTATTTTGAGTTAATTTCGATATGCTTAATATATTGGAAACTTACTTAAAATCCTTCCATCAATCTGGTTCAGACAATAAGTAAATCCCCTCACCTCAGGAGTATTCAAGTAGTACCGATTGACTTGCTTGAAGAGGCTCCGTCGTCGGATCATTTAAATACATTATGACAACCTTAATATTGACTCTATACCCAATAGGTCATTCTAAATTTTAATTTAAATTATTTTCGATATGCTTAAAATATTGAAAATTTACTTAAAATCCTTCCATCAATCTGGTTCAGATAATAAGTAAATCTCCTCACCTCAGGAGTATTCAAGTAGTACCGATTGACTTGCTTGAAGAGGCTCCGTCGTCGGAATATATTATGAAAATCTTAATTTTTGGCTCTATAACCAATTCTTTACTAATTTTCTATTTTTATTGTATTTATTTCAATATCTTATTTCTATTTTATTTTAATTGTCTTTATTATTATATTTTATTTCTATTTTAGAAAATGAACACATATTATTGTTTTGAAAATTTACTCTAAACCTTCCATCAATCTGGTTCAGTCTAGAGCAAACTCCTCACCTAGAAATTTTCAAGGAGTACCATTCGACTTTCTTGAAATTTCATCATCGGATAATTTGCATTCATCTTCTTAATATAACTGTATTATTTCCTTATTCAATTTTTATTCCATTTTATTCTCATTTGCATTTTTTCTCTAATTTAATTTATTTTTTCTATTATTTTATTTATCTAATATCATACTAAACATATAAAACATAAAATATATCATACAAATATCATACAAATTAAACTAAACAAATCATATCAGCATACAAATTATTTATTCAATATATATTAATCAAATATTACCAAATTAATTAAATCATACAAAATCACTCAAATAATATTATACAAATCATGCAAATAAAATTCATGTAAATTAATTCAAGTTAAATTATTAAATTGTCATGTTATATTAATCATATTAATTACATTATTAAATCCTGTTAACCAAATTAATTAGTTCTAATACAAAATTTCTATTTACAAATTAAAACCAATTATTAAATCATGTTATTAAACTAAAAGCTAATCAATTATACAAACCAATGGTTAAATACGTCCAAAACATCAATTCATATTAAATTATTACTCCTAAATACAAAGTCATTTACTAATAATATTGTTAATGCATTAATTAATATTAATGTTAATAAAACAAACCTGATGAGTGATGAAATCCCTTGCTTTCTTTTGTTTTTTCCTTATGCTTTTCACGGTTCTCCCCTTTTTACAACGAGCGGCACCCGAGGATGTATATCCAAAACAGGTTGGTTCACTCTTCAATGGCAAGCGGTGGTAATCGACGTCCAAGTGATAGCAGAGCAGGGTGCGTGACAGGCGAACTCACTGGTTGTGTGCTTGATTGCGTATCTTTTTTTTTCTATCCCTCAAACCCTGAGCTTTAATCCTTTTTATAGCCACAAATTAGTTAGAGTCCTAATACAACTATACTTATTCTAATAATTATCTCCCCTTTTTCTTAAATATTTTATCTACTTAATTCCTATATTAATCCTAATCCAACTCTATTAATCTAAATAATTATCCTAAAAATTAAATTATCCTAATTATCCTATACTAAAATTAATTTTATTTTCTTTTCTTATCTCTCTCTTTTTTTTTAATTATTCCTAAATCCTATTTTAATTGTAATTTCCTAATTAATGTTAATTCTAAATCTAAAAAATTCTAATTTAATTCTAGCCAAATTCCCAATTATTAAATTAAAATACAAATGTCACCCACTCCAATTAATTATTTATACAAATTAAGACCCCGGACAAAATAGGGTGTCTACAGTATCGACTTCTGCTACTCGTAGACAACTTTAACAGTTCGAGCTCCAGAGCATCCATAGTTCATCTTTGGTAAATGTAATTGTACTTAATTTCAGATAATCTTTTACAGTATTGTAGTATGGGATGTGTTTGAACTATTTGTACATGAGTATTAGTTAAATTAATGAATTTGGGATGTAAATGAATATGTGTTAGAAAACGCTTTAGTAATATGAGATTTACTGTTTTTATGCGGAAATGAATTTAATGATTCAAAAGATTGTGAAAGCATAATGATAAAAGACTTGAACCTTAGGAAAAGTGCCTTAAATTGAATTAAGTATTTAGATATTTGATTTTATAAGATAAAACTGCTCATATGACAAACCACTATTACAAGTTTAAAGAAAAAATTTAGCTCAAATTTCTATACTTTCGCTATTTTCGTTACCAAATATGTCATATTTTTCTAGACGTGACATAAGGCTATGATGAGCATAGGTATCACTGAAGACAAACTGAAACCTAACCCAGCACCATTGACAGGATTTGGAAATGAGAAAGTTCCTGTGATAGGAACCATTTCCCTCACTTTACCGTCGACACTGAACCAAGGACTATTACCTTGATGGTGGATTTCATAGTAGCTAGAATCCCCTCAACAAATAATATGATCTTAAGACAACATAGCCAAACAACAATAAGATGGTCGAATTGTGAGAACCCAATTTTCTAATAATCGATATAAGCTATAGAGTATAGGAATTTAAAAAGAAGATAGTAATTGTTAATATTTGCTAATTATGGAATTAAAGTACATAATGAATAAAGATATATTGTGAAATTAAAATTGAAAAAGAATACAATTTAGTGTAATTATATTTTAGTAATACGTAATAAGAAATAAAGTAAATTAATTATAGGAATTAATAAAATAGAAGACAAGAAAAGAAAGAAATTACTAAGATTATAGTATAGAGATTGGAATATAATTTGGGAAATAATATAATCTAATGGTAAATTATGCTTTAAACAATTAATAAGAAATAACGTAAGTTAACTATTGAATTTAACAAAATATATATAAAAAAAATGAAATGAAAAATCTGGAAATTGAAAATAATAAAATGCTTCAATGGTATGGGTGAAAATAAATGATTTTAGAAGGGTGATTTAGTATTTTATGGTGTTAAATTTTTTCATATGAATAAAATATTATTAAAGTGATAAAATATAGCAGAAAAAAAGGGGTCATTCTTGTCAGCCATTTAGCACCAGTTCACCATTTCTGCTTTATTTCATTTTTTTTTACTCCACCGACTTACCATTTTCTGCCGTGTTTCACCATTCCCCTCTCGGTTTGGCCATAAGTCCACTAAGTTTCATCACCAAAACATCAGTTATCCTTCACAAATTCTGTTTCTTACTTTAAGAGCCGCATAAACCCAGAAATCCAAGTGCAGAATCGGTGATTAGAGGGCTGAGTTTGGGTTTTGCTCTGTTCAGCTACATAGGAAGGTAAAGCAAGAAATATTTTCATTCAATTTTAACTTGTAATCATGATTTATGAGGTTGATAAGTCTATTTACTGCCTTGGATTGAATTTAATTCATGTACGAGTAATTATGGTGTGTCCGATCATGAAGTAGAAGTAAGGAAATTGTTGTGATTTGAGTAATATTTTGATAGGAATTTGTAAAAATGATTAAACGAATTTCATTTGGAAATTGAAATAATGTTTTTGAATTGATTATTTATGTTAAATTCTGGAAATGGCGTGTGATAACCGTAAATTTTCCATTTATTGGAAATTATAAATATTGAAAATAAATATTGGAGAAAATAAATCAGAGGAAATAAATAATATTTGCGAGAACGGGATATTGGTGAAAATCCCGAGAATTGAGGAAGAATTAAAATTCGTGTAAAGGAAGTTAAATTAGAATTGAAGATAAAAATAATAGAGAGATGAAAAGAATTAAATTGGATAAATTAAAATCCAAATCTAATTAAGAAAATAAGAAAATAAAATGAAATATATTTATATAATTATATATTATATAAATGTATTTTTATACAAATACATATGTACGTAAATACTATATAGTATATTTTAATCTACGTTGGTATATATATGGAAATATATACTATTTCATAAATTTAAATAATACATAACCATAATATTTTATGTGTATATATAATTATACAAATACGTGTAGAAGAAAGGTAAGTGTGGTTATATATTAAAGTTTATATGTATAAATATTGTATTATAACATCTATATAATTTGTATATGTAAATGTTATTTATTTCAAGTATATAAATATATATATATATAAATACTAGATATACATTTTGTAATACTTAATATACATATATGTATATGTATGTATCTCTTTAAATATATATATATATATATATAGTACAATACTATATAAATAAACTAATATTATTATATTTAAATTATATAACATAAATATAAAGTATAGTGTATAATATATGATGTATTTTATACCAAATATAGAAAGAGAACAAAAATATAAAGGGGAATAAAACAGAAAAAGGAAAGGAGAAAATCGGGAAGGAACCCCGACCCCTCCAGCCAGATCGTCGGTGGCGGAGCTGCCACCGCCGGCGAGGGGAAAGGGAAGGTGAGATGTCACTGGCCAGAGAAAGGGAAGCAGCCGCCGGCGGCGTGAAGAAAACAGAAACGGAATCGACGAAAACGAAGGAAAGCCGGAAGAGAAAAGGAAAATGGCCGACGACGGTGCCAGCCGAATCGGTGGCCGCCAGTGCCAACGAAGCTTCATCGGAGGAAGAGGAAGCCAATGGAGACCACCGGAGGTGCAATGGACGGCAGAGGAGGGCCGGCGAAGAGGAAGGAGAAACCGAATCTATTCCGCCTCGATCCGCCGCCGTGCCGTCGATTCGGGATGAACGGAGGTCAGATCCAAGCTCGTCGTGGCGCCGGCCAGTTGCTGAGCCATCGAGCCGCCAGAGAACCGGTCGCCGGCGAGGAACCGGCGAGGAAAGGCACTGAATCGATCTGACCAGGAAAGGAAGGAAAAAAAAGAAAAGAAAAAGAAAAGAAAGAGAAAGAAAAGAAGAAAGAAAGAAAGAAAAGAAAAAGAAAGAAAAAGGAAGAAAAAGAGGAAAAAGGAGAATTTAAGGAATTCGGAAAATTCCCGGAAATTCGACAACCCGGACATTTACGAAAATTCGGTAAGAAATTTCTCGGAAGTTTAATTTCAGAAAAATTAAATAAATTATGAAAAATTCTAAAAAATTAGAATTTTAATTCCAGAAATTATTTTCAACAATCGAGATAAGGAATCGGGAGAAATGGAGCGCGGGCGCGATCGATAAGCGGAAGTCACCGACCCGGAAAAAGGTAAGGGATGCATGTGCAGCATTGTAAGGATACTCGGTCTGCATATTTTAAATTGAAATATTTTATGCAAATATTTTATGAAAATTATTATGATGCATGATTTGCTGAAAATAATTTGGGAAGAAGTATTGGCTGAAAGATTTAAAACTGTATTTTTCCGTGCAGGAGGTTAGTAAATCGGCAGCCGTTATGCTGCCGAAAATTTTAGAAAAAAATTTATAAAATCATATTAAATGATTTTATTTCCGAATTTCGATGGTAAATCACGAAACATGAGGAAATTACTAAATTTCATAAAACATGAATATAATGAGATGGAATTTTAAAATATTCATGTATTCGAGAATGGTGACAATGAAATCACCGAAAATTCTCGAAATAGATAAATTACACGAAATACGAGAGGAAAGATGAAGTGAAATATAGTGAATATTTTTATGAATATTTTTATAAATATTCACTAAAGGATTTTAACCCTTATGGTTTTAAATTATGGAATTTTATATTTATATAAATTCCATAAAGGTTTATTTTATGATGAAAATACGGTTTTGAGACTGGTTGGCATTCCTATCATGCTGATGCATGATATGTGACCTGTTTAGTCCTGGTCGACGCCTAAATCAGTGATCCACCGAGGACAATATAGGTTATGGTTATAGATTTGACCGGTGTATTTCCTTACCCTCCGAGGTTTATAGTATGATAAGATTGATGTCTATCTTAGACTCCATAAATGATAGGTGATATGTTAAAAAGGAAAGTATTTTACATATGATGGAATATGCCAACCGGAAAAATGTGATACATGATGGGTGACATGTGAAAAGAACATGTTTTATATAATATGATAAGAGAATCAATTGAATTATAGCATTTTTACAAAATGCTCATTTAGGTACTGATTATAGTACCCTGAGATGATTCTCATAAGACATGAGATACAAACATGTAATATGTTTTCAAAAAGGAAGAAATGATAATTCTAATATTCTTTCTATGGTCTTAAATGGAATATGAGATCATAAGTACTACATGAGATCTGATAAGACAGTGGAAAGTACATATGGCGTAAAGGCCAAACCGAGCAAAGACTCGATGATTTTACCGTGTGAGCCACCTCTAGAATCCTTCGGGAACTAAGTGCTGCACGTGTTCTGATGTGTTAGTAAAGGCCAAACCGAGCAAAGACTCGATGATTTTACCGTGTGAGCCACCTCTAGAATCCTTCGGGAACTAAGTGCTGCACGTGTTCTGATGTGTTAGTAAAGGCCAAACCGAGCAAAGACTCGATGATTTTACCGTGTGAGCCACCTCTAGAATCCTTCGGGAACTAAGTGCTGCACGTGTTCTGATGTGTTAGTAAAGGCCAAACCGAGCAAAGACTCGATGATTTTTCCGTGTGAGCCACCTCTAGAATCCTTCGGGAACTAAGTGCTGCACGTGTTCTGATGTGTTAGTAAAGGCCAAACCGAGCAAAGACTCGATGATTTTACCGTGTGAGCCACCTCTAGAATCCTTCGTGAACTAAGTGCTGCACGTGTTCTGATGTGTTAGTAAAGGCCAAATCGAGCAAAGACTCGATGATTTTACCATGTGAGCCACCTCTAGAATCCTTCAGGAACTAAGTGCTGCACGTGTTCTGATGTGTTAGTAAAGGCCAAACCGAGCAAAGACTCGATGATTGTACTGTGGGAGCCACCTCTAGAATCCTTCGGGAACTAAGTGCTACACGAGTTCTGATGTGTTAGTAATCAGTGTAAGTTCTGATGGGGATGCGACAATTGTCGAAAGATGAAATAGATCTTGTGCACATGACATATGATGTGTGTGATATATCGGATTTTGTTTATATATGCCACTCAAACATGTGCTACTTGAATGTTCGTCTCGTTTACACTTAATCATACTGATAAAAAGAATGATGCCTTGTGAACTTAAGAATGGAATAGATTTTAATAGCTTATTTTGCTTTTTAAAGGACGGTAGTAATTAAGAGAGTACATTAAAACATGAAATGAATTTTAAAGAAATAAAATGATGATTTAACTAATATTCTTTTCAAGGAATATACGGATATTAATTATTCTATTTAAATGCTTTATTTCGTAGAAGCATTATTTTGAAAAGAATATGAAAAAGGTTATGAAAGATTGAAAAGGAAAAGGATTTATTAATTCAAAACAAAATGAAAATTTCTCTCTACAGTTGCTTCTAGGTTCCGTAACAAGTATGGTATTCTAAAATACCTACCTTACTCTATTCGGATCCCTAGCCGACTGTAGTATCTTTCCTACATGCGAGCCTAGAGCCCATAGGAAAAATGAAAAAGATTTTCAGCATATAGGAAGCTGAGTATCAAGTGAGGCATATAATTCTCTTACTGAGCCGTTGTTTTGCTCACCCCTTAATTTTCAACATTTCAGGTTTTGATGAATGTGAGTTCAGTGGATTGTGGATCCTGGCTGTACACAAAGGACAATGTGTCAGACCGACTGATTATTTGAGGTATGATCATTTATTCTCTATATTTAGACACGTCAATAGTACTACTTATCTGATTAGTTACGATAGGGGATGTGGATAATATAAACAATATTATGTAAAATTGTTTAACAGTCAGTACAAGTGAAGTATCGCAGACAGCCCAACCGGTTAAGTTGTGTTTAAGAAGATGAAAAATGTGGTCACGGGTCGTGACAGATTTAATGGTATCAGAGCAATGGTTGGCCTGATGTCTGTGGATACTTTTGGAAGGAAAAGATTTAAACATCCCCGGTAGTACTGTGTCGTCTGAATACATAGAGAAAATAAATGATTGTAAATGGAGTAAAATGATTTAAAGGGAGTGAGAAAGTATAAACTGAGAATGTTAAAGAAGAAAATAGGCTCAGAAATTACCGAATTATTGGTGATTCTTCTAGTCTAAATGAAGGCCTGTTCGGTAAGGAACAGAAATGGACTTGGTGAGGGCCCCACCAGTACTTTTCTGTCCGAATCGAACTGAGACCTGAAAGTGATGGTATAAAGTAGGGGAATGAAATATCATCATTAAATAGACTTTAAGATCGCCGATTAAGCGTAATTTTAAGAGAGAGAAAATTTTTAGCCACAAATGACCAAAATACCCCTACCCCAAAATTTTACCGGGAGTCAAAATAGATCACCAGAAGTTGGAATTGATCGATTTGACAGAGAAATTAATGTTATAAAGCTGAATTACGAGTAAAATAATCCAATTATGGATTTTAGTGAATTTCTCTATCGAAATCGAATGAGATCTAAATTGCTAGTATAAGTATCAGAAATGATACTATCAACACAAAGAAAATTAGTTTATTAATTTGAATGTATATTTAGGAGAAAGAAATAAATGTCGAAATGACGAAAATGCCCCTATGTTGGGCGATGTCGGAATAGTGATAAAATCGAGCTGAATTGGAATCCATTGATAGTAATGAAATTATTAATGGCATAGAGGATGTCATATGAATATAACGATCCCTATTTCTGATTCCACTAACACTTAGATTATGGACGCGAAAGAAATCCGTGAGGGGCTAAGTGCCACGTCCGTGTGACGGGGGCCACCTCTAAAACCCAGAGCGGACAGTACGGATGAGTGGTGCGGCTCGGGCCCCTCCGACTTGAGACCGACAAATCCGAGGCATCACAATAAAACGTGTACAGGCGGACGGCGGACGGGCCGGGGCCTTATATGATGCGATCCAAAGAGTATAGTGGATGTCATCAGATGATTGACCCGGTTATTGGCTGTAAGGGTCGAAAAATTAAGAGTGTGCTGAACGGGATCGTTGAATACTATGAAAAGTGAAATGATTACAGGAATTGACTGATGAGGTGAACAGTATCGATAATGAAATACATACTGGTGTGGTTACTTATGGTTCTATACGTTTTACTATTTTGAGGTATCAAACTGATAATCTTATATAGAACCGACATATCTTGAAATATGTGCTACAGAATGAAGTACTGTGTGGAGTACTGTAAGTTAGAGAATGATTATAAGAATAGTGAAGTGATAAAAAGAAGATGACAGGTAACCTAAATTCTTCAGGACCCTTGAGACAGAACTGTGATGGGCGACTCAATGATGGGCGACCCGTAGTGGATCATGTGTTGTGAGATACAAGCGAACTATGTCATCGCCGACTTACTAGTAAGGGTAAACCTGGGGCGAAAGAATCGCCTAAGGGATGCTCGCCGACGGTCGATATGAACGGGCGAGGCTCTTACAATTATCTTAATGGTAACACGAGAGTAAAGAACTAGGTACGTAAGAGGTGCCAAGGTTCAAACCTTGTGGAGAATATACTTGAGGGAACAAAGCCTGAATTTAGTAAATGGAAATGGTTTTAAAGTGAATAATTGAATTGAAACAGGTAGCTGTAAAGTGTGTTGAGAACCGTTGTACTTGATACAGCTTACCAGAATGAGATTCGTAACGCTGTAAAGCATGACTAGGTGATGAAATCAAGGTAGAATATGTATCAAAATGATTTGAGTATTGAATGTCTCTGCCTTGAAACTACATTGTGAAATGATGGGACACAATGATAAAGGTCCAACATGATAAAAGAAGGGTGGTTAAAGAAACTGTCGGATGAGAATTCCGATAAATTCCAAAGTAACATAGATTGAGAAATCAGGTTAATGTTGACTCGATTTTGAATATGAAATTTATTCTTAATGGTGTATCGAAGAATATAGAAGAAATCCGACAAGCTTAAGAAAATAAATTTTTGGAAAATATTATGGATGATGAAATTCGCACGTATCGATGTAAAGGATGGAAATACAAATAATAGGATTTGAGGATGAATTAAACGATGTATTTAATTTTTATTACACACTAAAGTTCTTATGAAGAACGAATAAATACCTATATGGAAGTGATGCCTTAGATATGATTTAATCGGAGACGTATAAGGAGCTTATAAGAGCAATCTTTATAAAAGGCATCATCAGATGAAAAGTTGAAGAACGATGGTCACAAGATGATAAGAAATGTATGATTAAAGAAAATATCATATTTGATTTCCGATAGAACTTCCAGAGTTATATAAATTAGAGGAATCGAGATAACATTGACTCGATTTTGAATATGAAGCTAAATTCTAAGTTTATATCAAAGGATGTAGAAAGAATCCGAAACGCTTAAGAAAATAACTCTGAAAAATATGTGAATAATGAAATTTCACGTGTAAAGGTCTGGATGACGAAAATGCAGATAATGAAAAAAATTGAGAATAATGGAATTATCTGTATAAGTGTAAATGAGAGAAATAAAAATGATATTGAGATGTAGATGAATTAAAATGACGTATTAATTTCCTACCATTGATAAAGTGCAGGTGAAGAACAAGTATTCATCTACATGAAAATAGACGCTTTCTTGATCTGATTAGAGATATGTGAGGAACTAATAAGACTAGCCTCAGTATAAAGCGTCATTAGATAAAAGATTGAAGATTGATGTCCATAAGATAATGATTCGAACTCGGAGTGAATTTTACGAGTTCCTATTGAAGTTACAAGGGTAATGAGTTGCCTTGTAAAGTATATAAGCCTAAAGAATAAGGCATCCTTACAAGAGAAAATTGTTGAAATACTGATAGAGTCTAAAGTATAAATGGAACATGAGCAGCATTGTGATATAATCCTTAAACTCTTAAAGGCTGTGGAATTGTGCTAAGATTAACAACTAAGAAATTTGGCTAGACAGTATCTCCTCTTGAGATATATGATCTTGAGACGACAGGGTGACAGTGAACCTGTCTATGATATAGAGATAATGATTGAGATACGAAAGTAATGAGTCTAGCTAAATACTATTGTCAGCTTATAAAAGAGTGATGAGACTAGCTGCTCTATAGACAAGATCTAATTAAAGAAATTAAAGTTGGCAGATGGATAAGTGTAAAGAATAGATGATATGCGAGATTTTAAAAGATCTTAGCTGTATAGTACCATACCAATCGAGAAAACCGATAAAAAGGATAAGAGTAAAAATATGAAAACGAAACTGAAAGTGGAATAAGGAAATAAATTGCATGATGAGAAGGGAACATCAGTATGAAACAGTTCCCGAAGTTAAGACTGAGAGTGAATTGTGTTGGTTATCACATAAATGTGGCAAGATGTAAAATCAAAGCCAGAATTGATAAGTGAAAGTAAAGATACTCCAAGGAGTAAGATAATTGATATGTTTATTGCCAATATATAAATAATTTGTACATATAACCACCTCGAAACGATAGAGATGGTGGAATTGTATAGATAATGTGGTGCTTAAATGGATAATTCGAGGATTCAATCACAGAATTTAAATTTTGAAAAGAGATTTAAAGACCATACTACATGAAGAGAATATGATTGTCTCATGAATTATGATTGTGAGAGATGATCTATAGTAAAATTGGCAAATGAGATGCAGCCTTGGTGGAATAAGTGTGAAAATGAATATTGTGGACAATAAAAAGTCCAAAAGAGAAATGATGATATGGAAGTGATTAAAGACTGATGATCTAAATAGAATCACTTTCCATTATCAGACTTCTAGATTCTCGAGTGCCTTAGTCGCAGTATAAGTGTTAAACGGTGTGAATGTGTATGTACAGTTCCAATGAGCCTTACATGTGATGGGACTCTCTGTGTTGCCATATGCTAATGAGAGATAGCAAAAGGCTTTGAGATCCCAAGTGTATTGATAGCACCGCTCCATACTGATATAATATATATATATATTTATATATATGAGCGTGAGATGTAACCGCTCCATGATATTGAGAGAGCGTGTGCATGAGATGTGAAAGCTACTGGGACACTTACATATAATTGATTGACACGAGTACATGATAGTACCAAATTATGTCGACTCGGCACTAAGTGAGAAGAATGGATGATGAACAGCATAGATAGCTGTAATATTAAAAATATTGTGTATAGACTCTTATATGAAAAGAGTAAAAGTGAATAACTTCCGATTTGAGAAATGAACTTACGGGAGTATAGACATTTATGATGAAAGACAGCATGTAGTGGTCTAAAGTATTGTTGATGTTGAAAGTGTGCTGGCAGTATTATTTGGAGGATGAACTAGAGGTCAGAAGCCGTAAGTATACGGCATGTACTCCCTTTTTGGACTTAAGTTAAATTCGGAGGACCGAATTTCTTAAGGTGGGAAGGATGTGATAACCGTAAATTTTTCATTTATTGGAAATTATAAATATTGAAAATAAATATTGGAGAAAATAAATCAGAGGAAATAAATAATATTTGCGAGAACGGGATATTGGTGAAAATCCCGAGAATTGAGGAAGTGAAAGAATTAGGAAATTCGTGTAAAGGAAATTAAATTAGAAGTGAAGATAAAAATAATAGAGAGATGAAAAGAATTAAATTGGATAAATTAAAATCCAAATCTAATTAAGAAAATAAGAAAATAAAATGAAATATATTTATATAATTATATATTATATAAATGTACTTTTATACAAATACATATGTACGTAAATACTATATAGTATATTTTAATATACGTTGGTATATATATGGAAATATATACTATTTCATAAATTTAAATAATACATACGTATATAACCATAATATTTTATGTGTATATATAATTATACAAATACGTGTAGAAGAAAGGTAAGTGTGGTTTTATATTATAGTTTATATGTATAAATATTGTATTATAACATCTATATAATTTGTATATGTAAATGTTATTTATTTCAAGTATATAAATATAAATATATAAATACTATATATACATTTTGTAATACTTAATATACATATATGTATATGTATGTATCTCTTTAAATATATATATAGTACAATACTATATAAATAAACTAATATTATTATATTTAAATTGTATAACATAAATATAAAATATAGTGTATAACATATGGTGTATTTTATACCAAATATAGAAAGAGAACAAAAATATAAAGGGGAATAAAACAGAAAAAGGAAGGAGAAAATCGGGGAGGAACCCCGACCCCTCCAGCCAGACCGTCGGTGGCGGAGCTGCCACCGCCTGCGAGGGGAAAAGGAAGGTGAGACGTCACCGGCCAGAAAAAGGGAAGAAGCCGCCGGCGGCGTGAAGAAAACAGAAACGGAATCAACGGAAACGAAGGAAAGCCGGAAGAGAAAAGGAAAATGGCCGACGGCGGTGCCGGCCGAATCAGTGGCCGCCACTGCCAACGAAGCTTCATCGGAGGAAGAGGAAGCCGATGGAGACCACCGGAGGCGCAATGGACGACGGAGGAGGGCCGGCGAAGAGGAAGGAGAAACCGAATCTATTCCGCCTCGATCCGCCGCCGTGCCGTCGATTCGGGATGAACGGAGGTCAGATCCAAGCTCGCCGTGGCGCCGTCCAGCTGCTGAACCATCGAGCCGCCGGAGAACCGGTCGCCGGCGAGGAACCGGCGAGGAAAGGCACTGAACCGGTCTGACCGGGAAACGAAGGAAAAAAAAAGGAAAGAAAAAGAAAAGAAAGAGAAAGAAAAGAAGAAAGAAAGAAAGAAAAGAAAAAGAAAGAAAAAGGAAGAAAAAGAGGAAAAAGGAGAATTTCGGGAATTCGGAAAATTCCCGGAAATTCGACAACCCGGACATTTACGAAAATTCGGTAAGAAATTTCTCGGAAATTTAATTTCAGAAAAATTAAATAAATTATGAAAAATTCTAAAAAATTAGAATTTTAATTCCAGAAATTATTTTCAACAATCGAGATAAGGAATCGGGAGAAATGGAGAGCGGGCGCGATCGATAAGCAGAAGTCGCCGACCCGGAAAAAGGTAAGGGATGCATGTGCAGCACTGTAAGGATACTCAGTCTGCATATTTTAAACTGAAATATTTTATGCAAATATTTTATGAAAATTATTATGATGCATGATTTGCTGAAAATAATTTGGGAAGAAGTATTGGCTGAAAGATTTAAAACTGTATTTTTCCGTGCAAGAGGTCAGTAAATCGGCAGCCGTTATGTTGCCGAAAATTTTAGAAAAAACTTTATAAAATCATATTAAATGATTTTATTTCCGAATTTCGATGGTAAATCATGAAACATGAGGAAATTACTAAATTTCATAAAACATGAATATAATGAGATGGAATTTTAAAATATTCATGTATTCGAGAATGGTGACAATGAAATCACCGAAAATTCTCGAAATAGATAAATTACACGAAATACGAGAGGAAAGATGAAGTGAAATATAGTGAATATTTTTATGAATATTTTTATAAATATTCACTAAATGATTTTAACCCTTATGGTTTTAAATTATGGAATTTTATATTTATATAAATTCCATAAAGGTTTATTTTATGATGAAAATACGGTTTTGAGACTGGTTGGCATTCCTATCATGCTGATGCATGATATGTGACCTGTTTAGTCCTGGTCGACGCCTAAATCAGTGATCCACCGAGGACAATATAGCTTATGGTTATAGATTTGACCGGTGTATTTCCTTACCCTCCGAGGTTTATAGTATGATAAGATTGATGTCTATCTTAGACTCCATAAATGATAGGTGATATGTTAAAAAGGAAAGTATTTTACATATGATGGAATATGCCAACCGGAAAAATGTGATACATGATGGGTGACATGTGAAAAGAACATGTTTTATATAATATGATAAGAGAATCAATTGAATTATAGCATTTTTACAAAATGCTCATTTAGGTACTGATTATAGTACCGTGAGATGATTCTCATAAGACATGAGATACAAACATGTAATATGTTTTCAAAAAGGAAGAAATGATAATTCTAATATTCTTTCTATGGTCTTAAATGGAATATGAGATCATAAGTACTACATGAGATCTGATAAGACAGTGGAAAGTACATATGGCGTAAAGGCCAAACCGAGCAAAGACTCGATGATTTTACCGTGTGAGCCACCTCTAGAATCCTTCGGGAACTAAGTGCTGCACGTGTTCTGATGTGTTAGTAAAGGCCAAACCGAGCAAAGACTCGATGATTTTACCGTGTGAGCCACCTCTAGAATCCTTCGGGAACTAAGTGCTGCACGTGTTCTGATGTGTTAGTAAAGGCCAAACCGAGCAAAGACTCGATGATTTTACCGTGTGAGCCACCTCTAGAATCCTTCGGGAACTAAGTGCTGCACGTGTTCTGATGTGTTAGTAAAGGCCAAACCGAGCAAAGACTCGATGATTTTACCGTGTGAGCCACCTCTAGAATCCTTCGGGAACTAAGTGCTGCACGTGTTCTGATGTGTTAGTAAAGGCCAAACCGAGCAAAGACTCGATGATTTTACCGTGTGAGCCACCTCTAGAATCCTTCGGGAACTAAGTGCTGCACGTGTTCTGATGTGTTAGTAAAGGCCAAACCGAGCAAAGACTCGATGATTTTACCGTGTGAGCCACCTCTAGAATCCTTCGGGAACTAAGTGCTGCACGTGTTCTGATGTGTTAGTAAAGGCCAAACCGAGCAAACACTCGATGATTGTACTGTGGGAGCCACCTCTAGAATCCTTCGGGAACTAAGTGCTACACGAGTTCTGATGTGTTAGTAATCAGTGTAAGTTCTGATGGGGATGCGACAATTGTCGAAGGATGAAATAGATCTTGTGCACATGACATATGATGTGTGTGATATATCGGATTTTGTTTATATATGCCACTCAAACATGTGCTACTTGAATGTTCGTCTCGTTCACACTTAATCATACTGATAAAAAGAATGATGCCTTGTGAACTTAAGAATGGAATAGATTTTAATAGCTTATTTTGCTTTTTAAAGGACGGTAGTAATTAAGAGAGTACATTAAAACATGAAATGAATTTTAAAGAAATAAAATGATGATTTAACTAATATTCTTTTCAAGGAATATACGGATATTAATTATTCTATTTAAATGCTTTATTTCATAGAAGCATTATTTTGAAAAGAATATGAAAAAGGTTATGAAAGATTGAAAAGGAAAAGGATTTATTAATTCAAAACAAAATGAAAATTTCTCTCTACAGTTGCTTCTAGGTTCCGTAACAAGTATGGTATTCTAAAATACCTATCTTACTCTATTCGAATCCCTAGCCGACTGTAGTATCTTTCGTACATGCGAGCCTAGAGCCCATAGGAAAAATGAAAAAGATTTTCAGCATATAGGAAGCTGAGTATCAAGTGAGGCATATAATTCTCTTACTGAGCCGTGGTTTTGCTCACCCCTTAATTTTCAACATTTCAGGTTTTGATGAATGTGAGTTCAGTGGATTGTGGATCCTGGCTGTACACGAAGGAAAATGTGTCAGACCGACTGATTATTTGAGGTATGATCATTTATTCTCTGTATTTAGACACGTCAACAGTACTACTTATCTGATTAGTTACGATAGGGGATGTGGATAATATAAACAATATTATGTAGAATTGTTTAACAGTCAGTACAAGTGAAGTATCGCAGACAGCCCAATCGGTTAAGTTGTGTTTAAGAAGATGAAAAATGTGGTCACGGATCGTGACATGGCGTGAAGAGGGAGGCTGCCGATCCTTGTGTGGCTGAGTGGTGATGAATAAATTCTAATGAACTTAAAGTATTTGATGAATATGCTAAGTGAATAGAAAATGTTTATAAGGTTAGAGTTAAGGAAAAAAGACAAACAAAGTGCTAAATGTAGATTTCAATTTTTGCTGGAAAACTGTCTGTCCGAGCCACATATTTAAAAATTCAGTTTGGGGGTTTTAGGATAAAATAAATTTAGGAAAAAAATTATTACAGGTAGCTTTATGAGTTAGGCAAAATTCAGTTTTGGAATTACCTAATTTGGAGTTGTCTAGCCTGAGATATAGGCAGTTGAACACAGGGCACTCAGTGCAGTAGGCGAGATGCTCTGTGTCAATTTTGCAAATTTGTAGAAATTAGCACAGATTGAATTTGCTGCAAAGTTTATGTTTCTAGAAAGATAAATGAGTTGAGAATAATATTGTTTTGAGTTTGCACAATTTGGACAACCCTATCTTGAGATATGGCTCAATTTGTACATAGAGGTCAGTAGACAATCTGCCAGAATGCATCTGGAAACAGGGCAAATTTGAGGAATTATTAAAAATAATTTCGAAATGGTAAAATTTTGAAACTTGCTATTATGAATAGGAATTGGATTAAGATTCATATGGTTTTGGGATTCATAATTTTGGATATCCCTATAATTAGTAATATAAAATTTAATGCACAAGATCAGAAAACCATCATGTCATATGGGTCAGAATTGGGCTGAAATTTGGAAAATTGTGAGGAACAACATGGAATGAACTAGAAAATGGGCTTTATACTTCTGGATAGGGAATTAAGTCAGATTACATATAAAATTGACAGTGCATTAATCAGAATTCAATATTTTCCGTTATGAATAGAAAGGCATTGATAGGTTGGAGATTCTTATAAAGAATAATTCTACCTTAATGAGTAGGATTTCTAAGAATGCTTAGTGTATATGTATGTTTCGGAATTGAACTTGTATGACTCATCTTCTGCAACTCCGAAGCTAAATAAACGAAATGGGAAAGGAGATGAATAAGAACATAATCATTGGTTCAAGGCCACAAAGTGTATGGTTTGAATGAAATAACATCGTACAGTGACTTGGAGCGGTGTAGGAGCTCAAATCTTAAATTTGAAGATCGAGGAAGATGATTTCTAATCATTGAGGTAAGTGAGTTAAATAAACCATACTAGTATCATCTCGTAAGAGATGAAAGAAATCTTTATTCAATAATTATCTAATTTATATCAAGTTTGGTGAAATACGATGAAAAAGACTACGAAGGTAAGTCTTGGTAAGATACAAGTTGACTTGATGTGTTCGTGAGTAGTATTCTTCCGGAATAAAACCTTATTTGTAACTTGTGCATTATGTGTATGACTTGGTTATGCTTATTGAGTATATAGAATCGTATAAATTGTCGACGCTTGCATTATGAGAAATGCATGTGATTTATTAAGTTGCACCAAGTAAGCATGCTAATATGTGGCGATACTTTGGGAATGAATATGTGAAGTAGTATATAGTATATATGCAGCTTACGATGTTTAAATTCATGGACCTCGAATAGCACCTAGTTGTATTCATTGAAACTAGGATAATGGAATTGTGTGACAACTGATGTATATATGGGACTCGAGGATTTGAATGATTTTTAGAGCATTACTACTAGAAATCATACGCCAAAATGGCAAACCTGAGTAAAACTTAATCTTTTGTACCGTATGAGCCACCTCTAGAGAACTCAAAGGACCTACCTACTACATAGATTCTTCAAAACTGTGGGAGCCACCTCTAGAATCCTTTGAGAGCTAAGTGCTATACGAGTTTCGATGAACCAATAGAAAACATACGCCATAGAGGCCAATCCGAGTAAAACTCATTTCCTTGTACCGTGTGAGCCACCTCTAGAGAACTCAAAGGAACTAGGTGCTACACAGATTCTTCGAAACTATGGGAGCCACCTTTAGAGTCCTTTGAGAGCTAAGTGTTACACGAGTTCCGATGAACTATTAGAAAGCATGCGTCATAGAGGCCAATCCGAGTAAAACTCATTCCTTTGTACCGTGTGAGCCACCTCTAGAGAACTTAAAGGAACTACGTGCTACACAGATTCTTTGGAATTGTGGGAGCCACCTCTAGAGTTCTTTGAGAGCTAAGTGCTGCACGTGTTCCGATGAACCATTAGAAAGCATGCACCATAGAGGCCAATCCGAGTAAAACTCATTCCTTTGTACCATGTGAGCCACCTCTAGAGAACTCAAAGGAACTACGTGCTACACAGATTCTTCGAAACTGTGGGAGCCACCTCTAGAATCCTTTGAGAGCTAAGTGGTGCACGTGTAATGATGAATCATGGGAAATCATATGCCAATGAGACAATGGATAAACGATTGTGATCTGTGAATGTGACAACTATCATTAGATAAGATAGATATTATAAATATGATAGAGAATTGGAATAATTGTTGAACTTTACTTATATTATGCTATAGCATCATGTGCTATTTGAAATGGTTATTTATTTCACACTTAACCATATCGATGAAAGGAAAGAAAAGGATGATATTGTGCGAGTTAAAGATATGAAGAAAAGTATGAATGAGCTTATACAATCTGTTGTAGATTATATGATAGTAGCTAATCTTGACAGAGTGCATACATGATATTTTATGGAGTTCATGCATGTATGATCATATTTTAGGAGATGAGCCTAGTCTGTATTTATTTAAGCTAGTTACTGAGCCGTGGATTGCTCACCCCCTTAAATTTAACATCTATAGATCATACGGGTTGATATCCGGCTCAGGCTTCATATAGGCTCTCTCAGGAACTGTGCCTAGCTGTGGTACTCGTCTACATTCTCTGAGCCTTGCTTATGTGCTTTTCAGGTATACAATGGTATATCATTTTGATAATTATGCAAACTTTATTTTCACAGTACTAGGAAGTAAATGGGATGTAACTTTGGATCGCACTAGATTATTATATAGGTTAGTGTGGTTATCGAGTACGATCCGGGATAAGATTATGTTTTGAAATACGTATAAACTGTAAACAAAAGAATGCGAAATTATTTGTGAGTTGGATCTTAAGAAACATGAGATGCATGTTTGTATAAATTATGGAAATTAAAGCTGGTTGTTTTGTGAAAGTTAGAAATGTATTTTTAATGCAGGTGATTTTACTGGGGAAATTGATAAAATACAAAGGGAAGGTTTTCGACCCATTTCTTTTGGTATAAGTGAATATGAGGCTAAGATAGTTATATTCACCTTGAGATTTATAATATATCCAGAGAAATAATATTATTAAGGCAAGATTTAGTTTAGTTGCTATACTAACACTGAATACAAACCGTAAATAGAAAAAGAAAAATTTTGTTCGAAATTTTCTAAAGGAAATCAGGTAAGTGTGAAGTGAACATCACGGTCTTCGGGTCGTGATAGATTTAATAGTATCAGAGCAGGGTTTGTCTAGTACGCGTTAGTGTAGTTAAGATCATTTGTGGTGTTATATCCCATGTACTATGAAATATATGTTTGAAAAATTATTTATTAATTAACCTATATTGAGATTGGTCTACTCTTGGTATAGTTTGTTTTTAATTCGAATTAGAATAAGGAGGATTAGACGTAGAGGTGGGCCTGGAAGGTCACCTCGAAGGTTGACGATGCAACCATTGACTTTATCACCCTCATAAGCTGGACAAGTAACAGGCTACATATAAAGTTGGAAACTTTAAGTTATCTGTTGCATACTAGCACTCTTTTCAAGGAATCTCATATGGAAGTTTGAGTATTGTGTGTATTGTCAGTGTGAAGTGAATGTGGGAAATAGAGACCTAATAGCAGATTTGCTAATGTTGCATATTTACAACCTCGGTGTCATCTTGGGAATGGACGGATAGCCACTGATCGTGCTAATATACACTACTATAGGAAAACTGTAACCTTTTCCCTACCTAATCCATAAAAAATATGTTTTGACAAATAACGAAGCAATAAGTGCTCATTTGTTTTGTTCTAAATATATTGAGTAATACCAGTAAAGGCATAAGGGCCTACATGGTCGGAGATTGACGTGATATACCTGTCAAGACTCATGAATGAGAAATTAGCTATGTGATGGGTTGGAGTTTGAAGGATGTAGAATTTTGAATATCATATTATTAAAAGTTTTACGATTTAGAAACTATATTGATATTAAGATCACTGGTTTAAATTTATAATGAAGAGAAAGAAATAAATTTTTAAATGACAAATGTGTCCTTATATTGGACTAATTTCTAAATAGTGGACCAAATTGATCTTGAATTCCATGATAGTGATGAAGCTACTGATGGCATAAGAAATGTAAAATGTGTATAACGGTTTCGATTATTAATCCCATCTACAATTAGATTACGGATGCGATCCAAAATGTTTATAATGGGAAGTCGTAGGATGATAGGCCCTGCTATTGATTCTTAAGGGTCTAAATTAGAAGTGTATTAATGGGATGTTTATTAAGGGATCGTTGGGTATTATGAAAGATGAGATGATTACTGAAGATGATTGAGAAAGTGATATGTATAGTTGATGAAATTCATATCAATACTGTTAATTTTGGTTCTATACATTTAGTTTGCTTCTTAAGTATCAAATAGATATTTTTAGAATCGGAGCATTTTGAGATATGCTTTGCAGAATTGTATGCTGATTGGAGTATTATAAATTTAAAGAATATGTATAAGAACCGTAAAGTAACTGTAAGAGCAGAAAAAGATGATAGCTAACCCTAATTGTTAAATGAAAATGATTTCAAAGTGAATTATAGTAATGAATCGGTTAGCTATGAAATGTGTTAGTTAAATGGTTTTGTTAAATACAGCATACTAATTAAGATGATTGATACGCTGTGAAGTACAAGTAAATAGGTGAATTAAGGCGGAATATGTGTTAAAATGAGTTAAATGTTAAATGTCTCTGCCTTAAGGATATACAGTGGAAATGATAGGACATAGAGACAAAATGTCCAAAATGGTATGAGATTTATAATTAAAAAGTATCGGAAGTTATTCTTGATAAATTTTCAGAGTAATATAGATTTGAGAGATCGGGTTAACATTGACTCGACTATTGATATGGAATCTATATCTAAGCTTGTATCGGAGAACACTGAAAGAGTCCAAGAAGCTTAAGAAACAACTCTGGAAAATGTGTGGATAATAAAATACACTTGTGTAGGTGTAAATGATGGAAATACAGATGACTTGAATTGAGGATTTATAATTGTGAATTAAATTCCTATTGTTTAAAAGAGTTCTTACTAAGAACAAATATTCATCTGTATGGAATTGATGCCTATTTGATCTAATCAGAGATGTATAAGGAATTCATAAGACCAATCTCTGTACAAGGCGCCATCAGCTAATAGTTGGAGACTGATACCTATAAGATAATATTTAGAACTTGACAAATTCTTACGAGTTCCTGTTGAGGTTTACAAGATTAATAAAATACCTTGTGAGGTATGTAAGCCTAATGAATAAGTTATTTGAACCATACATGGATAAAGTGAAGAGATATCGATATATTTTAAGACATTAATGGAACATGAGCAGCATTGTTGTATGACCCTCCAAATTCTCCAAGATTGTGAACTATATGTTAAAGTTGGGAAACAGGAAATTTGGCTAGACAGTATCTCTTTCTGAGATATACGATCTCGACTAACATAACGACAGTGAGTCTGTCTATGATAGAAAGATAGTGATTGAGATACGAAATTAATGAGTCTAGCTAGATCACACTGTCAGTCTATGAAGAGTTATGGGCTAACTGCTCTACAGATGTGACTTTTAATTAAAGAATCAGTGGATGAATAAGTGTAAAGATGGTATTCAAAATGTTAAAAGCGTCGGATAGTGGAGTACTATACCACTTGGAAAAAAGGGATTAAAATGATGAGAGTGAAAAGATGAAAATGTAATAAGAAGATAAAATTACATGAGGACTAGGGAACATGAGTATGAAGCAGTTCCCAAATTAAGACTAAAAGTGATTTCTTTTGGTTATCCCATGATTATGGCTAGATGTAAGATTGAGCCAAACTAGATAGAGGAAATTTAATGATAATCAAAGGAGTAAATAAATGAATTACATTTTTACTGCTAGTAATGTGAATGGAAAAATGTTATATGGATATAACCACCTCAAAATGATAGAAATGGTGGAATTGTATAGATAATGTGGTGATTAAATGGATAATTTGAGGATTCAATCATAGAATCTAAATTATGAAAAGAGTATATTCCCAGGTATATTCTAAAATTTAAGTGATATTGAATATACCAAAAGAATAAGAGATGTAATGACCATACTACATGAAAAGAGACAATGAGAGAAAATGATTGTCTCATGATTTATTACTGTAAGAGATGATTAGCAGTAAAGTCTGCAATGAGATGTAGCCTTGATGGAATAAATGTGAAAATGAATATTGTGAACAATAAAGTGTTCAAAAGAGATATGATGATATGGAAGTGATTAAAGACTGATTGTCTAAATAGAATCAATTTCCATTATCAGACTCCTAGATTCTCTAATGCCATAGTTGGAGTATGAGTATGAAACGATGAGAATGTATATGTATAGTTCAAGTGAGCATTACATGTGATGGGAATCTCTGAGTTGCCATATGCTAATAGAAAACAGCAAAAGTCTTTGAAATCCTAAATGTACTGATAGCACCACTCCGTACTAATGTAAATATCTGAGCGTAGTATGGAAACGCTCAAAGATATGTTGAGAGAGCGTGTGCATGAGATTTGAAAGCTACTAGGACAATCACATACTACCGATTTAAATCGGTAAACGATAGTTACCAAACTTTATTAACTTGGCACCAAATGAGAGAAACGGATGATAAATAGTGTAAACAGCTTTTATGTGAAAAGAAATGAAAGTGATAACTTCAGAATTGATAAGAAATTTTAAGGAGTATAAGTATATGGAGAAAAACGATATATAATGGTGTAAACATGTTATGAGAATATTGATATGAATGAGCGATATGATTGATTGCAATGAGTAGTTGTGGAAATGATAAGTCTTCAAGTATTGAATTGTTAGAGTACTCGAATCAAATTTGGAGGACCAAATTCCTTAAAGGTGTGGAGAATGTGAGAACCTAATTTCTAATAATCGATATAAGCTACAAAGTTTAGGAATTTAAAAAGAAGATAGTAATTGTTAATATTTGCTAATTATGGAATTAAAGTACATAATGAATAAAGATATATTATGAAATTAAAATTGAAAAAGAATACAATTTAGTGTAATTATATTTTAGTAATACGTAATAAGAAATAAAGTAAATTAATTATAGGAATTAATAAAATAGAAGATAGGAAAAGAAAGAAATTACTAAGATTATAGTATAGAGATTGGAATATAATTTGGGAAATAATATAATCTAATGGTAAATTATGCTTTAAACAATTAATAAGAAATAACGTAAGTTAACTATTGAATTTAACAAAATATATATAAAAAAAAAGAAATGAAAAATCTGGAAATTGAAAATAATAAAATGCTTCAATGGTATGGATGTAAATAAATGATTTTAGAAGGGTGATTTAGTATTTTATGGTGTTAGATTTTTACATATGAATAAAATATTATTAAAGTGATAAAATATAGCAGAAAAAAAAGGGTCATTCTCGTTAGCCATTCAGCACCAGTTCACCATTTCTGCTCTGTTTCATTTTTTTTACTCCACCGACTTACCAATTTTCTGATGTGTTTCACCATTTCCCTCTTGGTTTGGCCATAAGTCCATTAAGTTTCATCACCAAAACATCAGTTATCCTTCACAAATTCTATTTCTTACTTTAAGAGCCGTATAAACCTAGAAATCCAAGTGCAGAATCGGTGATTAGAGGGCTGATTTTGGGTTTTGCTCTATTTGACTACATGGGAAGGTAAAGCAAGAAATATTTGCATTCAACTTTAACTTGTAATCATGATTTATGAGGTTGATAAGTCTATTTAATACCTTGGATTGAATTTAATTCATCTACACGTAATTATGGTGTGTCCGATCATGAAGTAGAAGAAAGGAAATTGTTGTGATTTAAGGAATGTTTTGATAGGAATTTGTAAAAATGATGAAACGAATTTCATTTGGAAATTGAATTAATGATTTTGAATTGATTATTTATGCTAAATTCTGGAAATGGCGTGAAGAGAGAGGCTGTCAATCCTTGTGTGGCTAAGTGGTGATGATTAAATTCTAATGAACTTAAAGTATTTGATGAATATACTAAGTGAATAGAAAATGTCTATAAGGTTAGAGTTAAGAAAAAAAAAAGAAACAAAGTGCTAAATGTATATTTCAATTTTTGCTGAAAAACTATCTGTCCGAGCCACATATTTAAAAATTCAGTTTGGGGGTTTTAGAATGAAATAAATTCAATTTTGGAATTACCTAATTTGGAGTTGTGTAGCCTGAGATATAGGCAGTTGAACACAGGGCACTCAGTGCAGTAGGCGAGGTGCTCTGTGTCAACTTTGAAAATTTGTAGAAATTAGCACAGATTGAATTTGGCTGAATACTTTATGTTTCTAGAAAGGTAAATGAGTTAAGAATAAAATGATTTTGAGTTTGCACGATTTGGACAACCTATCTTGAGATATGGCTCAATTTATACATAGAGGTCAGTAGACAATTTGCCAGAATGCATCTGGAAACAGGGCAAATTTGAGGAATTATTAAAAATGATTTCGAAATGATAAAATTGTGAAACTTGCTATTTTGAATAGGAAATTGGATTAAGATTCATATGGTTTTGAGATTCATAATTTTGGATATCCCTATAATTAGTAATATAAAATTTAATGCACAAAGGTCAGAAACCATCCTATCATATGGGTCAGAATTGGGCTAAACTTTAGAAAATTGTGAGCAACAACATGGAATGAACTAGAAAATGGGCTTTATACTTCTGGATAGGGAATTAAGTCAGATTACATATAAAATTGACGGTGCATTAATCAGAATTCAATATTTTCTGTTATCAATAGAAAGGCATTTATAGGTTGGAAATTCTTATAAAGAATAATTCTACCTTAATGAGTAGGATTTCTAAGAATGCTTAGTGTATATGTATGTTTCGAAATTGAACTTGTATTGTCACAGCTCATGACCCTATTTTTCACTCTATTCTATACATCTTATTTGGTTGGGCTGTCTGCGATACTTTATTTTTCTTTTACATATAAACAATTACATATTAAATTATAATATGAATTACATCCCCTATTTTAATTCATAAGGAAGTAGTACTGTAGATAAGTCTAAATACATAAAATAAATGATCATACCTTATTAAATAAATCAAGCTGTCGCATCGTCCCCAAATGCACAACTGAAGTCCTTTAGATGTCAGACTCTTAGTCCTCGAAAACCTAAAATGTTAATATTAAGGGGTGAGCAAATCACGGCTCAGTAAGTGAATTATATGCCTCACTTGATACTCAGCTATCTATATGCTGAAAAACTTTTTCATTTTTTCCTATGGGCTCTAGGCTCGCATGTAGGGAGGATACTACAGTCGGCTAGGGATCCGGATGGAGTAAGGTAGGTATTTTGAAATACCTATCTTGTCCCGGAACCTAGAAGCAACTCTAGAGAATAATTTCCTTTTCGTTTGGAATTTTAATCCTTTTTACCTTTTTATTCCATAACATTTTCATATTCTTTTCAAAATAATGCTTTTATAAAAAAAAAGCATTTAAATAAAGTAACTAATATTCATATATTCTTTGAAAAGAATATTAGTTAAATTCTCATCATTCTCATTTAAAACTTATGTCATGTTTTACTGTACAACCATAATTAGTACAGTACTTTAAATAGCAAAATCAGCTATTAAATCCTTTTCGTATAACATATATATCATTTAAATCTAATATTCAATTTAAAAATTAAAATAAGAATATTAGATTTATTTTCCTCCTCTTTCCTTTTTTTTTTAGAAAACATATCACATATTCATATCACATATAGTCTAATATTCAATTTAAAATCATAGTAAGTATTCATGTCACATATAGTCTAATATTCAATTTAAAATCATAGTAAGAATATTAGACTTATAAACTCTTTTTCCTTTTGAAACATATTACATGTCATATGAAGATCATCTCGTAGTACTAAAATCAGTACTGAAATAAGCATTATGTAAAATGTTGTAAATCACTTTCATTTAACTTATCACATATCATGTAAAACGTTTACATTTAACATATAACATATTATATAAAATATTTCTCATATATGGAGACTTAGGCACGCACGCCCAGCCCGTCCACTGGGTCGTTACTCATATCATGCTATAGACCTCGGAGGGTATAAATAATCATGTCAGATCTATGGTCATAGTCTATAATTGTCCTCGGCGGATCACTGATCAGGTGTCGTCCAGGACTACATATCACATATCACATATCACATATCAGCATGATAGGATGCCATCTAGTCTCAAAACCGTATTTTTCATCATAAAATAACCTTTATGAAATTTATAAAAATATATAATTTCATAATTTAAAACCATAAAGGTTATAAAATCATTTAGTGAATATTTAAGAAATATATATAAAAATATTCACTTTATTTCTTTTCATTTTCCATCTTGTATTACCTGTAATTTACATATCAGGAGAATTTTCGGTGATTTCATTATCACCATTCTCGAAAATATGAATAATTTAAAATCACTTTCATTTTATTCATGTTTTTATGGAAAATATTCATTTTCTCGATTTTCGTGGTTGAAAATCATTTCTCGTGAAATAAAATCATTTATTATGATTTTATGAAATTTTTTAGAGATTTTCGATAATTTTCGTTAATTTTTCGGCAGTATAATGGCTGCCGATTGGCTAACCTCCTACACAGAAAATACAGTTTATAATTTTAACTGGTACTTCACTACAATTTTCCAACCAATCATTCATCGCAATATTTTCATAAATATTTTCATAAAATATTTCATAATTAAAATCATGCATACTGAATATCCTTACAGTGTTGCACATGCATCCCTTACCTTTTTCGAGTCGGCGACTTCCTCTGATCGGTCGCGCCTGTACTCCATCTCTCCCGATCCATTGTCTCGATCGCTGAGAATAATTTCTGAAAATTAAGTTCTAAATTTTAGAATTTTATAAATAATTTATTAAATTTTTTACTCGAAATTATTTTTCGGAATTCTTATCGAATTTTCGTAATTTTCGAGTTGCCACCTTCACGACAATCTCCGAATTCGCGAAATTTTTCTTTTTCCTCTTTTTCTTCCTTTTTCTCTTTTCTTTTTCTTTCTTTCTTTTTCTTTTCTTTCTTTTTCTTTTCTTTTTCTTTTCCCTTTTTCTTTTCTTTTTCCTCTTCCTTTCCCGGTCAGATCGGTTCAGACCGATCAGTGTTCCTCCTCACCGGTTGCTCACCGACGGCCGGTTCACCTGCTGTTCAAGCGCCCTTCAGCTGGCCGACGGCACGACGAAGCTATCGGTGCCCTCCGTTTGCCCTGGATCGGCGACACGGCAGCGGATCGAGTCGATTTTCCTTCAGTTTCTTCTGCCTCTTCGCTGGCCCTCCTCCGCCGTTCACCGCGCCTCGAGTGGCATCCTTCCTCTTCCTCTTTGTGAAATCCCCAACTTCAGGAAATTCCTCCATAATTATAAAGTATGTTAGCTTAAATTGAAAAATAAGTAGATATGACAATTTTGAAGTATGAAGGATGTATGAAACATGGAAGAAGTAATGAGATGAAAGATTAAATAGTCAAGGAAATTAAATTGATGTTATAAGAATAATGGAGGTATGAGCAAAGAATTAATATCAGAAAATTAAGTGCAAGTAAAGACAAGTGTTATATGAGAGAAAGAAGACCAATTAAATGAATGTGAAGTTTAATGTATGAATGATGTATGCATGATGTATGGAAGAAATAAGAAAGTTGATAGTCAATAAGACAAATGATTTATTATGTTGATATCAGGAAAATAATTGAAGTAGGAAAGAAAATAAAATCAGATTTCATTTGGTAATTAAATGGATAAGTGGCTGTGATGAGAAGGAGGAAAAGAGGAATTAAATGAGGGTCAAATGGTCTTGAGTCAAAAGGATAAAGTGGCTGAGATGAGATGATATTGGATAGGGAAGCATTAAATGAGGCTGCATGAGTCACCATCTCCAGCCATCACCCAACGTCAGCCCCATTTCTAGCTCTCTCCATCGTGTTCTCCAAGTTTCTAAGTCTTCCTCCATAGCTACCTTGACAAGCTACCTTATTCCTCCATCAATCCCTTTAGCTAGTTGAACGAAAAACGATCCTAGTCACTAGACGAGGCTATATCTGAAGTTTAGTGGATTGATTCCAAGTATTGGAAGAGATCTCAAAGTTTGAGATTGTGGTCACTAGAAAAAGGTAAGAGAAGAAGATGATTTGTTTAAGTATGTTTATGGTATGGTGTTGTACTGAATTAGTATAACATGTTTATGGCAAATTCTTAAAGGTTTGCTTTGATATGATGATTTCAGATTTGAAGGAGTGAAAGCTAGGGTTAACGCATCAAGTGATTTTGCGTTTCCGAAGGAATCAAGGTAAGGAATTTATGTAACGGACGTAAGGCGGCTATGTCCGCATGTTTTATACTGTTTTATGTGGTTTGGAGAAAAGTACTAGTTGGATTTGGTGCATGAAAAGATGCATTTTCGGATTTGTTTCCTAGTACCAATTAGGCTAGGAGCAGCCGACTGCCTTAAAGGGGAAGTCGACTGCCTAGAGACAACCAAAACGTTGTTTTTCCGAAAACCGATGCAAACCAGTCGACTGCTATGTATGCCAGTCGACTGCTATTTTCAAGAAAAGCATTCTGTTTCAAACCAGTCGACTGCTATGTATGCCAGTCGACTGCTATTTTCCAGAAAAGCATTCTGTTTCAAAACCAGCCGACTGCCTATAGGACCAGTCGACTGCTATTTTCTGAGATGCATTCTGTTTCAAAAACAGTCGACCGCTATATGTACCAGTCGACTGCTATTTCTTAAGAAGCATTCTGTTTGAAAACCAGTCGACTGCTATATGGACCAGTCGACTGCCCTTATATGTTTTCAAAGATGAAAATATCGAAATTTTAAATGAAAATAATTTCGATAAATGAAAGTATGAAGCAGCAGCCGACTGCCCTGTTGAGCCAGTCGACTGCCCTGTTTTAAAAAAAAGGTTTTCATACCTAATTTCCGAAAGTATGAAATGTCATGGCTAGAAGCTACATGGCATATGTTTTGAGATTATGCACTTTCATGTTTCTAGTAGGGGCTCTGATCAAGTCCTGAAAATTATGTATGTTAAGGGCTGAGGACCATAAGTCAGGCCTCAGTTGCTACAGAGGACACCTGACTAGTGTTAGCTGTAGCCACCCGCAGTTGGCCAATCTGTTTATGTTTCATGTTCGGCTAAGGGAGAATTCCTGGCCCTACGGGGTACGCCACATGATTATGATGATGATGATGATGCAGTGCATAACTCCACAAAAGTATGAATAGTTTTTATGCTATCAAAAACTATATGTATATACGATTTCTAAGAATAAAGAAATCGAAAGTACTTGGTTTACTCGTACAAGAAGTTTAAAAAGAAGTATATGAAGTACGCTTTCAAGAAAGTATAAAATGTTTTAAGAAAGGTATGTATGTATGTAAATGATATTTCAAAGAAGTATTTGAAATATGTTTTGAAGAAGTACACGAAGCATGCTATGTTATAAAAGCATGTAAAGTATGTTTTAAAGTATGTTATGAAGTATGTTTTAAAGTAAAGAAGCATGATGTATGTTTTAAGAATACAATGTATGTTTCGATGCACGTTTATGAAGCATGATGTTTTAAAGAAAGTATAAGAAGAAGTAGTATGGTGCATGTTTCTATGTATGCTATATTAAAAAAAGAAGCATACCAAGTATGATTTGATGCATGATGTTTTCAAGAAAGTATGTTTGCCTACACCATCTGAAGGAAATATGCATGGTTGCAAACAATGCATGAAAGAGGTTTATGATGCATGCTTTATAATGCTTTACATGACATTATAGAGCCAAGTAGGAAAAAAAAACTACATATAGAGGCATAGCACGCTCTTTTACATATTTTTCTTACTGAGCGTAAACTCACCCTTTTACGAACATTTTTCATACAGACTATCTGAAGTAATCCCTCGCTCTAAATAGAAGAGCCTACGAGTGGATTTTGAAAGTTTACCTTCAAGAGACGCTTCCCAAGTAGTATAGAAGGTATACTTATGTAGTTACGCAAAGTAAACTTGTAATTCAGTTATGGTACAGTACAGCTAACATTTATGTATGTAAGATGTCGGGGATTTAAGTTAAGATGATGTATGAGATCCTGTGGAAACGGATGGTACATATATACATGTATCATTAGTCTGTTTTATTGTAATTGAATTAATTATATTGAGCTCTTAGACAGTAAGCTTAAGAAAGAAAAGTATGATTGGCATTGACAAGCAAATCTAATCAAGTTAAGTAAGAAAAAGGAAAAAGATGAATAAGAAATGTATGGTGACTGGGACGTCACAGAGTGGTATCAGAGCAATTAGATTGAGGTTTGTCAGTGTCGATAAGTTAGAATTAGAATATATCCCCAAGTGTACTGTACTTGTCTGAATACATATACGATGTATAACTGTTTGAAGTTATACTAAATAGCTCATCTTTGTGATTTTATCGACAGAATGAGCTCCGATAGAAGGAGTGTTGGTGAAGGAAGAGGAAGGAATTATGTAGAACAGTCACCAACACAGTCTCCTTTCCCATCTCCCCCGCATAGCCCGAATACTAGGTTAGCGAAGATGGAGAAGCATGTGGAGAATATGACCACTATGTTTACGCAGTTTATGGCGAACTTTCCAAACGTGGTCACAAGTGTACCATTCGCTATTCCTATAGTACAGCCACTACCAGTACAGACAGAGTTACCCCCACCATTCCCAGTTATTGAAAGGCGGGATCTCACAGCTTATTGCAGTATGACCTTAATTAAGGAATATAAGAAGCTGGATCCGCCTAAGTTTAAGGGGGATAAGGACACGTTGACCGCAGTGAATTGGGTGAAGGCGGTTATTAGATCCTTCGAGTATATGCTATGTTCCGAAAAGGAAAAGGTGGGTTTGGCTGCGTATCTGTTAGTGGACAATGCAGAGTATTGGTGGCAGTCCACTCGGGCCATTTTGGAGGCTCAACCTGTTGAGGTTACGTGGGATAGATTTTTAGAGGCCTTTACTGAGCAATACATCCCACGCACCGATCAGACTAGGTTGAAGATTGAATTTTTGAAATTGACTCAAGGGACAATGTCAGTTAATCAATATGAGTCGAAGTTTATTTCTCTAAGCGGATTCGATCGAGAGACCATCAGGAGTGAAGGATATAAGATATACAGATTTATAGAAGGACTGAAGTCTCCTATCAAATCCAAGTTGTATACCTTGGGTATCACTACTTATAATGAGACAGTCCGTAAGGCTCAGTTGTGTGAGCAGGACTATGAGTTTCATCATGACGATTTTCGATCCCAAGGTAAAGGTAAGAAACCGATAAAGCGGAAGTCAGAAAGGAAAACATCGAAAGATGGATGCTCATTTGGGAGATGTAAGCCATACGACAGAGCTTCTATAGGTAAGCAAGTAAATTATAAGAAAATGATGATTGTTTTAATTAAATTAAATGGTTGTGTGGAAAATATATATATTGAGTTGGGAGTATTATGATGATTATGGTATAGGGACTCCGAGAGTTACCGGGATCAAGATAAATGATGAGAGATCCCAACATTCAGCTAATATTACCGTTAGCTCACATAAGAGTACGAGACAAAGGTGTGAACATTGCGAAAAGTTCCACAGAGCACAGCCATGCCGGTTGGCAAGTGGCGCATGTTTCAGATGTGGTGAACAGGGACATATAATCAGGGATTGTCCCAAGAGGGATTTGAGGCCATTCGAGGAATTTGAGGAGACCCCTCAACCACAACACAAGGCCACTACTGAAGAGAAGGGAAAGACACTTATTAGTTATGATGTAAATGTTGAAGATGTCTAATGTAAAAGCATGTGGTATTATCTGACTCATTGTAAATGAAGTTAATAGAAGGTATGTATGGTTATATGAAGGATTTTTGCTTACGATGTTGAGATAGTAAAGAAAAGTCCCGAACTTAATGAAATACAATAATTGATGAGAAATGATAATTGAAATTCTGAAGTACTCCTTGGTATAAAATTTTATGATATATAGTGATGTGTGAAAGAAGTTTAAATAAGAATGATGATTGACTTTTATTAGTCGACTTTACATAAATGTTTTATTCTATGAAAGCATTACTCTGAAAAGAATATGAATTAATATGAGATGGATTGTCTCAACGATGGTAATTATTCCCTATAGTCGCATCTAGGGACCGGAACACGACAGGTACTCTAAAGTACCTTCCATACTCTACTCGGTTACCTAGCCGACTATAGTATCCTTCCTATTGGATCCCTAGAATGCCATAAGAGAATGAAGATGTTCATTCATTAGGTATGTTTGATGCTATGAGAAGAGGACATTTTTAGATACGAATTAAAAGAACTATGCTAATAGTTCAAAATGTGATCAGTATATGGGTATTTAGAGAACAAAGGCAAGAAATTATAAATAGCCATTGTGAATAAATTACGGCTATGATTCTGATTAAGATAGAAGAGATGACTCGAGTTTCTAAGGATTGTGAAGGTGAAATTAGATCACCTAGGGAAAACTACTGTGGTGGTAAACGCTCTAAGCTGAAAGCATGAAGTAATAATAGTTGTATAATGATAAGAAAGTATGATGTACTTGAGTAACTTACAAGCCTTAAGCTAAACGTTATGCCTTTAAAGTAAATTGGGAATGATGACTAGTATAATGATTAAGCCAGAATTGATGAACGGATCTGCTAAGTTAGCCTGCTTCCTACCTAAGAAGTCTATAGACGCACTTAGCGCTTTGGCAGAAATGTAAGTGAAAGAATGTCATTAGACTAAGTGGAGTTCCAATGAGCAATTTCATGTGATAGAGATTTCAGGTTCAATTCTCACTTTAAGAAGATTAGCAAGGAACCATGGGATCTCAGTTGAAAATTTTGCACAGCTTTTCCTCCGTAGACTGATGAGCAGTCTGAGCACATGATTTAGACTCTCGAGGACATGTAAAAAGCTGGTGCTATGTATTTTAAAGGCTCATGGGACGACCATCTGCCATTGACTGAGTTTATTTATGATAATAGCTATTATACAAGTATCTAGATGACACTATATGAAATGTTATAAGAATAGAAAGTGTCAATCTCCGAAGTGGTGGCAAGAAGTAGGCGAGTGAAAGTTATTAGTTTTTGATTTAGACGAGCAAGCATCTAAAGAGGTTAAGTGAGTGGTCCAAGACATAAGATAGCTCAGAATAGACAAAAAAAAAAGTTATACAAATGCTTGACAAAGACTAATTGATGTTTAGGTTGGAGACTCAGTAAATTGAAAGTTCTCCATCCAAAGGAATTATAAGATTTGGTCGACGAGGTAAGTTGAGCCCTCGTTATATCGATCCAATTGAAGTCTTAGATCAAATTGGAGATATCACCAATAAATTGATGTTACCTTCAGAGCTATTGAGGATACGTAATGTTTGTATATGTCAATACTTCGAAAGTATAATCCAGAATTCATCTTATGTCATAAAAGATGAAACCTTAGAAGTTCAGAAAGACATAAGTCATGTGAAAAAGCCATTTGGGATTTTGGACAGAAAAGATAAGGTATAGAAGTCTATGATGATTCCATTAGTTAAAGATTATTGAAAATACCACATCATGGAAAAAGATACATGAAGCTAAATAGCCTAATGAAGGAAGAGTATCCGGAACCATTTGAGACATGACCTGATTTGAATTTGGAGGACCAAATTCTCTAAGGTGGGGAGAATGTGAAATCCCCAACTTCAGGAAATTCCTCCATAATTATAAAGTATGTTAGCTTAAATTGAAAAATAAGTAGATATGACAATTTTGAAGTATGAAGGATGTATGAAACATGGAAGAAGTAATGAGATGAAAGATTAAATAGTCAAGGAAATTAAATTGATGTTATAAGAATAATGGAGGTATGAGCAAAGAATTAATATCAGAAAATTAAGTGCAAGTAAAGACAAGTGTTATATGAGAGAAAGAAGACCAATTAAATGAATGTGAAGTTTAATGTATGAATGATGTATGCATGATGTATGGAAGAAATAAGAAAGTTGATAGTCAATAAGACAAATGATTTATTATGTTGATATCAGGAAAATAATTGAAGTAGGAAAGAAAATAAAATCAGATTTCATTTGGTAATTAAATGGATAAGTGGCTGTGATGAGAAGGAGGAAAAGAGGAATTAAATGAGGGTCAAATGGTCTTGAGTCAAAAGGATAAAGTGGCTGAGATGAGATGATATTGGATAGGGAAGCATTAAATGAGGCTGCATGAGTCACCATCTCCAGCCATCACCCAACGTCAGCCCCATTTCTAGCTCTCTCCATCGTGTTCTCCAAGTTTCTAAGTCTTCCTCCATAGCTACCTTGACAAGCTACCTTATTCCTCCATCAATCCCTTTAGCTAGTTGAACGAAAAACGATCCTAGTCACTAGACGAGGCTATATCTGAAGTTTAGTGGATTGATTCCAAGTATTGGAAGAGATCTCAAAGTTTGAGATTGTGGTCACTAGAAAAAGGTAAGAGAAGAAGATGATTTGTTTAAGTATGTTTATGGTATGGTGTTGTACTGAATTAGTATAACATGTTTATGGCAAATTCTTAAAGGTTTGCTTTGATATGATGATTTCAGATTTGAAGGAGTGAAAGCTAGGGTTAACGCATCAAGTGATTTTGCGTTTCCGAAGGAATCAAGGTAAGGAATTTATGTAACGGACGTAAGGCGGCTATGTCCGCATGTTTTATACTGTTTTATGTGGTTTGGAGAAAAGTACTAGTTGGATTTGGTGCATGAAAAGATGCATTTTCGGATTTGTTTCCTAGTACCAATTAGGCTAGGAGCAGCCGACTGCCTTAAAGGGGAAGTCGACTGCCTAGAGACAACCAAAACGATGTTTTTCTGAAAACCGATGCAAACCAGTCGACTGCTATGTATGCCAGTCGACTGCTATTTTCAAGAAAAGCATTCTGTTTCAAACCAGTCGACTGCTATGTATGCCAGTCGACTGCTATTTTCCAGAAAAGCATTCTGTTTCAAAACCAGCCGACTGCCTATAGGACCAGTCGACTGCTATTTTTTGAGATGCATTCTGTTTCAAAAACAGTCGACCGCTATATGTACCAGTCGACTGCTATTTCTTAAGAAGCATTCTGTTTGAAAACCAGTCGACTGCTATATGGACCAGTCGACTGCCCTTATATGTTTTCAAAGATGAAAATATCGAAATTTTAAATGAAAATAATTTCGATAAATGAAAGTATGAAGCAGCAGCCGACTGCCCTGTTGAGCCAGTCGACTGCCCTGTTTTAAAAAAAAGGTTTTCATACCTAATTTCCGAAAGTATGAAATGTCATGGCTAGAAGCTACATGGCATATGTTTTGAGATTATGCACTTTCATGTTTCTAGTAGGGGCTCTGATCAAGTCCTGAAAATTATGTATGTTAAGGGCTGAGGACCATAAGTCAGGCCTCAGTTGCTACAGAGGACACCTGACTAGTGTTAGCTGTAGCCACCCGCAGTTGGCCAATCTGTTTATGTTTCATGTTCGGCTAAGGGAGAATTCCTGGCCCTACGGGGTACGCCACATGATTATGATGATGATGATGATGCAGTGCATAACTCCACAAAAGTATGAATAGTTTTTATGCTATCAAAAACTATATGTATATACGATTTCTAAGAATAAAGAAATCGAAAGTACTTGGTTTACTCGTACAAGAAGTTTAAAAAGAAGTATATGAAGTACGCTTTCAAGAAAGTATAAAATGTTTTAAGAAAGGTATGTATGTATGTAAATGATATTTCAAAGAAGTATTTGAAATATGTTTTGAAGAAGTACACGAAGCATGCTATGTTATAAAAGCATGTAAAGTATGTTTTAAAGTATGTTATGAAGTATGTTTTAAAGTAAAGAAGCATGATGTATGTTTTAAGAATACAATGTATGTTTCGATGCACGTTTATGAAGCATGATGTTTTAAAGAAAGTATAAGAAGAAGTAGTATGGTGCATGTTTCTATGTATGCTATATTAAAAAAAGAAGCATACCAAGTATGATTTGATGCATGATGTTTTCAAGAAAGTATGTTTGCCTACACCATCTGAAGGAAATATGCATGGTTGCAAACAATGCATGAAAGAGGTTTATGATGCATGCTTTATAATGCTTTACATGACATTATAGAGCCAAGTAGGAAAAAAAACTACATATAGAGGCATAGCACGCTCTTTTACATATTTTTCTTACTGAGCGTAAACTCACCCTTTTACGAACATTTTTCATACAGACTATCTGAAGTAATCCCTCGCTCTAAATAGAAGAGCCTACGAGTGGATTTTGAAAGTTTACCTTCAAGAGACGCTTCCCAAGTAGTATAGAAGGTATACTTATGTAGTTACGCAAAGTAAACTTGTAATTCAGTTATGGTACAGTACAGCTAACATTTATGTATGTAAGATGTCGGGGATTTAAGTTAAGATGATGTATGAGATCCTGTGGAAACGGATGGTACATATATACATGTATCATTAGTCTGTTTTATTGTAATTGAATTAATTATATTGAGCTCTTAGACAGTAAGCTTAAGAAAGAAAAGTATGATTGGCATTGACAAGCAAATCTAATCAAGTTAAGTAAGAAAAAGGAAAAAGATGAATAAGAAATGTATGGTGACTGGGACGTCACACTCTTCCTCTGGCTGTGCTTCGGCGGCAGTGGCGGTGGCCAAATCGACCGGCACCGCCGTTTCCTATTTTCTTTTCTCTTCCCGGTTTCCTCCGTTTTGCGTCCTCCATTCCGCTTCTATTTTTCGTTTTTCCCGCCGTCGGCCTCCTCTTCTCACATCGCCGGCGTCGTTCCCTTCTCTTCTTCTCTCTCATCCTGCCTGCAGTGGCAGGTTTGTTGTCGGCGATTTTCGGCTGGGAAGGAATCGGGCTCTATCTCGATTCTTCCTATTTCTTTCTTTTTTAATTTTATCCTCTTTTCTATTTTTATCTATATCATAATATATATTATATTTATATAATGTGTGTGTATATATATATATATATTTATATATTTATAGATATAGATATAATATAACAATATATATATACTTTATATTTATGTTATACATTTTAAGTATAATAATATTAATTTATATATAGTACTGTACTATACATAATATATATATATATATATATATATATAATATATATATATATATATATAAAGAGGTACATACATATATATATGTATATTATATATTACAAAATGTATATCTAGTATATTTATATGTATATTAATATCCTTAAAAATTTTAATAACCTTTACACATATTTATATATTGTATTTACAATATATAATTATACAACTTTCAATGTAAAATTTATATTTTACATTCTCCTATATGTATATATATTTTATATATACATAAAACATTATAATTGTATACATATTTATTATTTAACTTTATGAAATAGTATATATATTCCTATATACTAATGTATATAAATATATACTATATAGCATTTACATACATATGTATTTGTATAAAAACATGTGTAAATATATTTATATAATCTAATTATATAAATATATTTTTATATGCATTCTATTTTTATTTGGATTTTAACTTAACCAAATAATATTTGCTTCTCTTCATTATTTTTTTCAAAATTTAAATGTCTTTCACTAAATTTCTAATTTTCATCACTTCCTTAATTTTCGGAATTTCAACGATATTCCATCTCGTAAATAAATTTTATTTATTTACTTTAATTTATTTATTTTCTCTTATCTATTTTCTTTAATATTAATTTCCAAAAATAAAAAATTTGTGGTTATCACATTCTCCCCACCTTAAGAAATTCGATCCTCCAAATTTAACTTAATTCATAAGGTGGTAGCATCCTATATACTTATCATTCTTGACCTTTTGATCATCTTCCGTATTATACTGCCAGTATACCTTTAAGATCATAATCGCCTTTTATAACTCTATATATCATTTCTCATCATATACTTATACTCCCTTAAATTTCTTATCAATTGGGAGTTATCCATTTCCACTCCTTTTCATATCACATATGATTCATATTATTCATCATCCATCTTCCTTATTTGGTGCCAAGTCGATACATTTCAATAATTATCATTTACCAATTTAAATCAATAGTATGTACTGGTCCAGTAGCTTTCACATCTCGTGCATCCGCTCACTCAACATATCATTGAGCGTTTCCATATTACGCTCAAACATTTTTACATCATGTACGGAGCAGTGCTATCTATAAATTTGGAATCTCAGAGCCTTTTGCTATTTCCCATAACATATATCTACTCAGAGATTCCCATCACATATAGAGCTCATTGGAACTTCACATACATTCTCATCATTTTATAATCATATTTCGACTATGGCACTAAAGAATCTAAGAGTTTGATAATGGAGGAGTGATTTCATTAGACTATCAGTCTATAATCACTTCCATATTATCATATCTCTTTTAGATTCTTCATTATTATCCTCAATACTCTTTTCATATTTATTTCATAAACTGCTGCAGTTCATTTGCAGACTTTACTATTTACCACCTTTTACCATAATTGAATCAGGAGACAATCATTTTCTCCCCATATCTACTTCCATGTAATCTCATCATTACATCTCTTATTCTTATGGTATACTCTATATCAATTAGGTTTTAGAATATACCTGAGAATATACTCTTTTGATAATTTAGATTCCATTATGGCATAATCAAATTATAATTTAATCTTCTCATTATTTAACTTCACCATTGAATCTATAATTATCAATTTAATCATCTCATTATCCATATAAATCCATTATTTCCATCATTTCGAGGTGGTATATATATATATATACACACTTTTTGTTCCATTTACATAACTGGCAGTAAAATGTAAATCACTTCTTTACTTCTTTGAGTATAATTACTTTTCCTCTTTCGAGTTTGGCTCGATCTTACATTTAACCATAATCCTGTGATAACCACAAAATCACTTTTAGTTTTAAATTCAGGAACTATTTCATATTCGTGTTCTCTTTTCATCATGTACTTTCCTTTTATGACATATTCATCTTTTTCTTCATCATTATTTCAGTTACTTTTCATCAGTGGTAAAATATTTCACTATTAAATTCCTTTAACCTTTTACATATCATCTTTATGTTTATTCATCCATTAACTTTAACCTTTTACTTATTAGTCACATCAGTAGAACAGTTAACCCATAAACTCTCCTATAGACTGATAATAGTATTTAGCTAGACCCAGTACCTTCTGTATCTCGATAACTATCTCTTCATCATAGACAGATCCGCATTGCTCTGTCATTCGAGATCATATATCTTAGAAAGAGATATTGTCTAGCCCATCTTTTATTTGCCAATCTTAACATATAGATTACAATCTTTGAGAGTCTGTAGGGTCATACCACTATGCTGCTCATTTTCCATTGATGTCTTATACTGTATCAGTATATCATTACTTTATTCATATCTAGGTGCCTCATTCATTAGGCTTATATATCTCATAAGGAATTTCATTAACCTCGTAAACCTCAATAGGAACTCGTGATAATTTTATCGAGTTCAAAGCATTATCATCTTATGATCACTAGTTTCTAACTTTTCATCTAGTGATGCCTTATGCAGTTATTGGTCTTATAAACTCTTTATACATCTCCGATTAAATCAATTTAAGGCATCAATTCCATATAGATGATTATTTGTTCTTAATAAGAACTTATAAATTAATAAGAATTTAATACACCATTTAATTCATCCTCAAATCATATCATCTTTATTTCTATTAATTATCCTTATATAAATGAATTTCATTATTCACTAATTTTTTTTTTCAAAATTATTTCTTAAGCTTTTCGGATTCCTTTACGTTCTCCGATATAAGCTTAGAAATAACTTTCATATTCACAATCGAGTCAATGTTAGCTCGATTTTTCCAATCTATATAACTCTGAAAATTTATCGGGAATCTCATCCGATACTTCCTTTAATCACACATCTCTTATCATTTTGGACATTTCATCTTTGTGTCCTATCATTTCCACTGTATATCCTCAAGGCAGAGACATTTAATATTTAAATCAGTTTAACATCTACTCCGCCTTGATTCACTTATTTCTTCATACTTCAGAGCATATTGATCATCTTAATGAATATACTATATCAAGTGTCATCATTTGATTAACACCTTTCACAGCTAACCTATTTATTACTACTGTAATTTACTTTTACAATCATTTTCATTTAATAATTCAGGTTAGCTGTTGTCTTCCTCATCACTTATCTTCACTTATTGTTCTTATGCATATTCTCCAATTTCATATACTCCATACAGTACATTATTCTATAAAACATATTCTAAAATATTCCAGTTCTATAAATATCCATTAAATACTTCAGAAACTAGAATAACAATATAAAACTGGGATTAACCGTACCGTTATGGATTAGATCCTCTATACTGATCTCTTTCTTATTCATCATCTGTAATCATATTACTTTTCATCATATCCCAAGATCCCGTAATCATATCCCGTTAATACACTTTTTAATTCAGACCCTCAAAAATCAATAATAGAGTCGCTCATCTTACGACTTCCCTATAACCATTCGGGTCACATCAACACTCCAAGTGTAGTGAAATTTATAATCGGGATCGTTATACTCATATTATGTCCTTTATACCCTCAATAACTCCATTACTGTCAATAAGTTCAAAATCAACTTGATTTATCACAATTCAAAACATAATCCCACATAGAGGCATTTTCGTCATTTCACATTTTTTTCTCCTCATTATACATTTAAATCAGTAATCTTATTATCAATTTGCTAATAGTACTTCTTTCTCATACCAATATCAACATTTTAAGATCTTATTTGATTTCGACAGAAAAGTTTGCATGAAATGAAGCTTTACATCATCAATTTCTCTATCAAATCAATCAATTTCAACTTCTGTTGGTCTATTTTGACTCCCGGTAAAATTTCAGAGGCAGGGGTATTTTGGTCATTTTTGGTCAAAAATATTCTCTCTCCTCAAAATACCTTCAATTGGTGATCTTAAAGTCTATTTAATGATGATATTTCATTCCCCTCCTTTATATCATCACTTTCAGGTCTCAGTTCGATCCGGACAGAAAAATACTGGTAGGGCCCTCACCGAGTCCATTTCTGTTCCTTACGAACCGACCTTCATTTAGATTATAATATCACGATTTCAGTTAACACTCATGAGCCGTTTTCCCTTTTTGACATCTTTAGTTCATAATTCTCACCCCTTCTAAACATTTAACTCAATTTACAATCATTTATTTTCTCTATGTTTTTAGACTACACAGTACTACAGGGGATGTTAACCTTTTCAACACATTTCCTTTCCAAAAGTATCGACAGACATTAAGCCAACCCTGCTCTGATACCATTAAATCTGTCACAGCCCCGTGACCCTATTTTTCACCTTATTCTATACATCTTATTTGGTTGGGCTGTTTGCGATACTTTACTTTTCTTTTACATATAAACAATTACATATTAAATTATAATATGAATTACATCCCCTATTTTAATTCATAAGGAAGTAGTACTGTAGATAAGTCTAAATACAGAAAATAAATGATCATACCTTATTAAATAAATCAAGCTGTCGCATCGTCCCCAAATGCATAGCCGAAGTCCTTTAGATGTCAGACTCTTAGTCCTCGAAAACCTAAAATGTTAATATTAAGGGGTGAGCAAACCACGGCTCAGTAAGGGAATTATATGCCTCACTTGATACTCAGCTATCTATATGCTGAATAACTTTTTCATATTTTCCTGTGGGCTCTAGGCTCGCACGTAGGAAGGATACTACAATCGGTTAGGGATCCGAATGAAGTAAGGTAGGTATTTTGAAATACCTATCTTGTCCTAGAAGCAACTGTAGAGAATAATTTCCTTTTCGTTTGGAATTTTAATCCTTTTTACCTTTTTATTCCATAACATTTTCATATTCTTTTCAAAATAATGCTTTTATAAAATAAAGCATTTAAATAAAGTAACGAATATTCATATATTCTTTGAAAAGAATATTAGTTAAATTCTCATCATTCTCATTTAAAACTTATTTCATGTTTTACTGTACAACCATAATTAGTACATTACTTTAAATAGCAAAATCAGCTATTAAATCCTTTTCATATAACATATATATCATTTAAATCTAATATTCAATTTAAAAATTAAAATAAGAATATTAGATTTATTTTCCTCCTCTTTACTTTTTTTTTGGAAAACATATCACATATTCATGTCACATATAGTCTAATATTCAATTTAAAATCATAGTAAGAATATTAGACTTATAAACTCTTTTTCCTTTTGAAAAGATATTACATGTTCATATCACATGTCATATGAAGATCACCTCGTAGTACTAAAATCAGTACTGAAATAAGCATTATGTAAAATGCTGTAAATCACTTTCATTTAACTTATCACATATCATGTAAACGTTTACATTTAACATATAACATATCATATAAAACATTTCTCATATATGGAGACTTAGGCACGCACGCCCAGCCCGTCCACTGGGTCGTTACTCATATCATGCTATAGACCCCGAAGGGTATAAATAATCATGTAAGATCTATGGCCATAGTCTATAATTGTCCTCGGCGGATCACTGATCAGGTGTCGGTCGGGACTACATATCACATATCACAAATTACATATCACATGTCACATATCAGCATGATAGGATGCCATCTAGTCTCAAAACCGTACTTTTCATCATAAAATAACCTTTATGGAATTTATAAAAATATATAATTTCATAATTTAAAACCATAAAGGTTATAAAATCATTTAGTGAATATTTAAGAAATATATATAAAAATATTCACTTTATTTCTTTTCATTTTCCATCTCGTATTACGTGTAATTTACATATCAGAAGAATTTTCGGTATTTCATTATCACCATTCTCGAAAACATGAATATTTTAAAATCACTTTCATTTTATTCATGTTTTTATGGAAAATATTCATTTTCTAGATTTTCGTGGTTGAAAATCATTTCTCGTGAAATAAAATCATTTATTATGATTTTATGAAATTTTCTAGAAATTTTCGATAATTTTCGATAATTTTTCAGCAGTATAACGGCTGCCGATTGGCTAGCCTCCTGCACATAAAATACAGTTTATAATTTCAACCGGTACTTCACCACAATTTTGCAACCAATCATTCACCGCAATATTTTCATAAATATTTTCATAAAAATTTCATAATTAAAATCATGCAGACTGAATATCCTTACAGTGCTGCACATGCATCCCTTACCTTTTCCAGGTCGGCGACTTCCTCTTATCGGTCGCACCCGTACTCCATCTCTCCCGATCCATCGTCTCGATCATTGAGAATAATTTATGAAAATTAAATTCTAAATTTTAGAATTTTCATAAATAATTTATTAAATTTTTTACTCGAAATCATTTTTCGAAATTCTTACCGAATTTCTGTAATTTTCGAGTTGCCAACTTCCTGGGAATCTCCGAATTCCTTATCCTTTTTCCTCTTTTTCTTCCTTTTTCTCTTTTCTTTTTCTTTCTTTCTTTTTCTTTTTCCTTTTTCTTTTCTTTTCTTTTTTTTTTCCTTTTTCTTTTCTTTTTCCTCTTCCTTTCCCGGTCAAACCGGTCAGTGTTCCTCCTTGTCGGTTCCTTACCGAAGGCCGGTTCACCGGCAGTTCAAGCACCCTTCAGTTGGCCAACGGTACGGCGAAGCTATCGGTGCCCTCCGTTTGCCCTGGATCGGCGACACGGTGGCGGATCGAGTCGATTTTCCTGTGGTTTCTTCCGCCTCTTCGCCGACCCTCCTCCGCCGTTCACCGCGCCTCAAATGGCATCCTTCCTCTTCCTCTTCCTCTTCCTCCTCCTCTGGCGGTGCTTCTGTGGCAGTGGCGGTGGCCAAATCGACTGGCATCACCGTTCCCTATTTTCTTTTCTCTTCCCGGTTTCCTCCGTTTTGCGTCCTCCATTCTGCTTCTATTTTTCGTTTTTCCCGCCGTCGGCCTCCTCTTCTCACATCGCCGGCGTCGTTCCCTTCTCTTCTTCTCTCTCATCCCATCGGCAATGGTAGGTTTGTTGCCAGCTGTTTTTGGCTGGGAAGGAATCGGGCTCTGTCTCGATTCTTCCTAGTTCTTTCTTTTTTTATTTTATCCTCTTTTCTATTTTTATCTATATCATAATATATATTATATTTATATAATGTATATATATATAGAGATATAATATAACAATATATGTACTTTATATTTATGTTATACATTTTAAATATAATAATATTAATTTATATATAGTATTGTATTATATATAATATATATATATATATATAAAGAGGTACATACATATATATATATATATATATATATATATATTATGTATTACAAAATGTATATCTAATATATATATATATACATATATATATATATATGTATATTTATATCCTTAAAAATTTTAATAACCTTTACACATATTTATATGTTGTATTTACAATATATAATTATACAACTTTCAATGTAAAATTTATATTTTACATTCTCATATATGTATATATATTTTATATATACATAAAATATTATAATTGTATACATATGTATTATTTAACTTTATGAAATAGTATATATTCCTATATACTAACGTATATAAATATATACTATATAGCATTTACATACATATATATTTGTATAAAAACATGTGTAAATATATTTATATAATATAATTATATAAATATATTTTTATACGCATTCTATTTTTATTTGGATTTTAACTTAACCAAATAATATTTGCTTCTCTTCATTATTTTTTTCAAAATTTAAATGTCTGTCACTAAATTTCTAATTTTCATCACTTCCTTAATTTCCGAAATTTCAACGATATTCCATCTCGTAAATAAATTTTATTTTACTTACTTTACTTTAATTTATTTATTTCCTCTTATCTATTTTCTTTAATATTAATTTCCAAAAATAGAAAATTTACGGTTATCACATGTATGACTCATCTTCTGCAGCTCTGAAGCTAAATAAACGAAATGGGAAAGGAGACGAATAAGAACATAATCATTGGCTCAAGGCCACAAAGTGTACGGTTTGAATGAAACGACACCGTACAGTGACTTGGAGTGGTGTAGGAGCTCAAATCTTAAATTTGAAGATTGAGGAAGATGATTTCTAATCATTGAGGTAAGTGGGTTAAATAAACCATGCTAGTATCATCTTGTAAGAGATGAAAGAAATCTGCATTCGATAATTATCTAATTTATATCAAGTTTGGTGAAATACGATGGAAAAGACTACGATGGTAAGTCTTGGTAAGATACTAGTTGACTTGATGTGTTCGTGAGTAGTATTCTTCTAGAATAAAACCTTATTTGTAACTTGTGCATTATGTGTATGACTTGTTTATGCTTATTGAGTATATAGAATTGTTTAAATTGTCGGTGCCTGCATTATGAGAAATGCATGTGATTTATTAAGTTGCACCAAGTAAGCATGCTAATATATGGCGATACTTTGGGAATGAATATGTGAAGTAGTATACAGTATATATGCAGCTTACGATGTTTAAATTCATGGACCTCGAATAGCACCTAGTTGTATTCATTGAAACTAGGATAATGGAATTGTATGACAACTGATGTATATATGTGACTCGAGGATTTGAATGATTTTTAGAACATTACTACTAGAAATCATACGCCAAAATGGCAAACCCGAGTAAAACTCAATCTTTTGTACCATGTGAGCCACCTCTAGAGAACTTAAAGGACCTACGTGCTACATAGATTCTTCGGAAGTGTGGGAGCCACCTCTAGAATCCTTTGAGAGCTAAGTGCTACACGAGTTCTGATGAACCAATAGAAAACATACGCCATAGAGGGCAATCCGAGTAAAACTCATTTCCTTGTACCGTGTGAGCCACCTCTAGAGAACTTAAAGGAACTAGGTGCTACACAAATTCTTCGAAACTGTGGGAGCCACCTCTAGAGTCCTTTGAGAGCTAAGTGTTACACGAGTTCCGATGAACTATTAGAAAGCATGGGTTATAGAGGCCAATCCGAGTAAAACTCATTCCTTTGTACCGTGTGAGCCACCTCTAGAGAACTCAAAGGAACTACGTGCTACATAGATTCTTTGGAACTGTGGGAGCCACCTCTAGAGTCCTTTGAGAGCTAAGTGCTGCACGTGTTTCGATGAACCATTAGAAAGCATGCGCCATAAAGGCCAATCTGAGTAAAACTCATTCCTTTGTACCGTGTGAGCCACCTCTAGAGAACTCAAAGGAACTACGTGCTACACAGATTCTTCGAAACTGTGGGAGCCACCTCTAGAATCCTTTGAGAGCTAAGTGCTGCACGTGTAATGATGAATCATGGGAAATCATATGCCAATGAGACAATGGATAAACGATTGTGATCTGTGAATGTGACAACTATCATTAGATAAGATAGATATTATAAATATGACAGAGAATTGGAATAATTGTTGAACTTTACTTATATTATGCTATAGCATCATGTGCTATTTGAAATGGTTATTTATTTCACGCTTAACCATATCGATGAAAGGAAAGCAAAGGATGATATTGTGCAAGTTAAAGATATGAAGAAAAGTATGAATGAGTCTATACAATCTCTTGTAGATTATATGATAGTAGCTAATCTTAACAGAGTGTATACATGATATTTTATGGAGTTCATGCATGTATGATCATATTTTACGAAATGAGCCTAGTATGTATTTATTTAAGCTAGTTACTGAGCCGTGGATTGCTCACCCCCTTAAATTTAACATCTACAAATCATACGGGTTGATATCCAGCTCAGGCTTCATATATGCTCTCTCGGGAATTGTACCTAGCTATGGTACTCATATACGTTCTCCAAGCCTTGCTTATGTGCTTTTGAGGTATACAATGGTATATCATTTTGATAATTATGCAAACTTTATTTTCACAGTACTAGGAAGTAAATGGGATGTAACTTTGGATAGCACTAGATTATTATATTGGTTAGTGTGGTTATCGAGTACGATTCGGGATAAGATTATGTTTTGAAATACGTATAAACTGTAAACAAAAGAATGCGAAATTATTTGTGAGTTGGATCTTGAGAATCATGAGATGCATGTTTGTATAAATTGTGGAAATTAAAGCTGGTAAGTTAGAAATGTATTTTTAATGCAGGTGATTTTACTGGGAAATTGATAAAATACAAGGGGAAGGTTTTCGACCCATTTCTTTTGGGATAAGTGAATATGAGGCTAAGATAGTTATATTCACCTTGAGATTTATAATATAGCCAAAGAAATAATATTATTAAGGCAAGATTTAGTTTAGTTACTACACTAACACTGAATACAAACCATAAATAAAAAAAGAAAAATTTAGTTCGAAATTTCCTAAAGGAAATAAGGTAACTGTGAAGTAAACGTCACGGTCTTCGGGTCGTGACACGAATCCACTCCATAACTAAAGATCAAGTTCCTCACTTCTCATGGGATAGGTGATGTCCGAGGTGACTAATATTTGGATTGTTAGTGTTACATGACAACCTTAAAGGTGAAAGAAAAAAGGAATGAAACACTCACCATAGAAATATCAAATCAAAGGCTTGAGATAAATAAGAGCCAACTTGTGCCAGGAGATGAACTCATCAATGTCCTTTATGGTAAGAAAAGTGAAGACAGCAAATTTTTCATACCTAGTTTGTAAATAAGTGAAGGAACTAAATAAATTAAGTATTGAGAGGTATTTTGAAAAATTTTTATTATCTTAAGTGATGAAACCGAAGATTTGAGTTTAGTGCATTTAAAAATATATAATTAATATATATAATTGAGATTTATATAACCTACTTTATATATATATATATATATATATATGTATTAATTCAATAAAGAAAATAAATAGATATTTTGTACATTAATGATATAAGCTAACAAACATATAAATGCACTTACAAAACCTAAGTGCATGTATTATAAGTGATTAGATAATTAAAAGAACAAATAAATATATATATGTATTTATTTAATTAAATAAAGGGTACAAGTATATTAAATTAAATGTGATATACACATGAGTATATGAAATATATATAAAATAAATAAAAAAATATATAAATATATTAAGTATAAAATATATATTTAAAATAATGGAAAAATAAAACATATACATATTATTATATATATTAGACATAAAATATATAATATATATAATTAAGATAAGAATGCAGGTATAGTATATATCATACAAGAAATATACATATATATATATATATAATATAAGAGATATTAAATAGAAAAATAATAAACTAAAAAAACCCGATTGGCTTCCCGCGAAAGCCAATCCGGTTTCACCTCCTCCCACTAACGTCGGAGCAGATTTGAAAAACAAAGAAAAGGTCCTCTACAAACCAACATACAACCATAGAGAAGTGAGTAAGATTGGCAAAAGAGAACGAGAAAGAGAGAGAAAGAAATAGAAGGAATGATCATGAGACAGAAAGAGTGAAAAGGAGCAACGATGATGGGCCTCCATTAATGATCAAACAATGGAGAATGCTGCAAGATCAAGCGAGGAAGAGGGGTGGAATCCAAGCTGGAAACATGAACTGTGTAAGGTTATCGGTAATTGCATTAGGACTGGTTTTAGAGCTGTCTAGAGCTATTTTTTCCGAGCTGTGAGGCTGAGTCGATGGCCTAAAAACAGAGAGAAAAGTGGCAACCATGGAGAGAAACTGAAGTTGCTGCAGGGAACCACATTCGGTGTTGTGGGTTGTTATAGGCTAGGTTGAAAGGAAGGGTTCTTGTGGCATTTTGAAGGAAGAGAAGAGCAAGGAAATGGTGGTAGTTGGGTGTGTGTTTTATGCCTAAAAGAGAGGTTGCCTGGAGCCGTTAGCTTCCTGGAGGGTAGAAAATGGCCAAACAGTCCTATGGTGAAATGTGACTGGTTTAGGTGCAGATTTAGAGCAATAAGAATGTGGCTAAAACAGAGTTTAATTGGGACTGTATAAGGTGTGAAACAGGCTAGTTTAGCATGGTTCGTTTGGCTGTTTTAACAGGCTGTATAAGGGACTAAGATCGATTATTTAGCCCAGCAAGAAAGTTAGTTCAAGGGTTAAAAATAGTATCCAACCTATAGACTTGAGTTGGGGCCAAATAAGGGAGGTTGCTGCTGTCTCAGGATTGAAAGGTTTAAAGGGCAACCACAAATCGAAACATTGAAGGCCAAACAAAGATATAAGGCTCGGCTTTGATAAATTTTAAAGGTAAAAGAAAGACTTTGTGTTATTTAGTTTTAAGACTAAGTATATGTATGCCTGTATGTATATCATGGATATAATAAGAATGGGTATTGTGCATTGATTATATATATGTATATGTGTGCGTGTGTGAAAATGTACGTGCGTGTGTGGCTACTATGAAGTCTTTAGTATAGATATATGGCAATAGTAGGATATATATATATATATATATATATATATATATATATATATATATATATATATATATTTATAGGTGTACATAAGGATATAAAAATACATACACATATATATATATACATGACTATATGTCATGTATGTATAATTAAGAATGAATTTGGTATAGGATTTAATTGAATATTTTGAGGAAAAGAGGTGGTATGAAATGTAGCTAAGCAAAGCTTTTCAAGAATATGGAATTATATATTTAGTTGAGATTTATGTGTATAAATATAAATATATATTATACAGACCTATATATGCATATATATATATATATATGCATATATATATATATGCATATATATATATATGTATATATATACACGGAAAGTGTATGGTACTGGAGAGTTGAGTTTGGGCATAGTAATGAACTTAGGTAATTATGATTTGTGTTAGACATTTGCCTTAACACATGATTAAGTCTAATTAGAATGAGTTATTGAGACGGGAAACGAATTGTATTTGAAGTGAATCAAAGCAATATTGGAGTCTAATTTTTGGATTAGACGCTCGTAGAAGATATTCACTAAGGGTGTAAGGTAAGTGGATTGAATAAGCTTTAGTACCATCTCATAGGAAATACTTAAGCTTATTTAATAATTAAGTTAGCATATGAATTAAGAGGCGAAATGTCATTGATCGGGCTACTAAGGTAAGATGTAAAAATATGACTGAATTATGAATCTGGAAAATGCTTGGGCTTGAATTGAAATATTGTTTTCTACTTTGTGTGTTGTGGCCAGCCAAACTCACATGTTGAGCGAAGTGAAAAGCTCTAATTTAATAAAATTATATGAACTTGTAGTTGTGTCTATGTAAGCTGAATGTATATATGCATGGCCCGTATTAGACTACGATTGGTAGCCATGTAAAACGCATAGAGAGAATTCCATTGATGCATACATGCACTCACATATAACATGTTTTGATTTAAGCTATTTTACACATGAGTTTTATAATGGCTTGCATTATGTTTAGCTTGAATTTTCTGGTTTGAGTTGACTTTTAAAATAAATTGAAATTTATGCATATTAATAACTCAAAATTGGTTTCATCAGTGTTTTGAAATTCGTGGAAGCTAAGTGCTACACAAAAAAAAATTTAGACCCATTTTCGAGTGCAGGTAGGTCCGTTTGACCTTCGGGTCACCTAAGACTATCAAGCATTGCTCTAGGTTCTATTACCCATCATCGAGCTTGTGCTCTAGACTTTCAATATCAGTATCTGCGCCTTACCAGCCTTATGCTCTATGCATTATCAGTCTTGTCTAGAAAACCAACGACAAGTTCCAGCTCTCGATTGATCAGTAAGATTGGAGTATAAGCTATGGCCATAGGTATTGTGTTGCTTGCGACACCTTCTCCATCACTAGTTGGATGGACATCAGTATCAGTTATCAAGGATTCTTGCCTAAACTTCATCATTCTTAGTTTTCAGTACTTTAAGGCTTCATGCCTAAATTGATTGATTATAAGTTTTTTTGTATGATTATCTATTTTAAATTAAATGCATCAAAAATCTATTTTGATATCAGTATTAGTTTCAGCACTTGAGGCATTATGCCTAATCTTATTAATTATCAGTTTTCAAATGATTATCTATTTCGAACTAAGTGTGTTAGAACTTAGTCTTCAAATTGAACCACATGGATCATTGTAGTACTGAATATTCTGGTGACATTATAGCATTGAGTCAATTGACTATATCTTAGAGCACCATGTTGAGACTCAGGGAAATACGGTACCTAAGGTATCCTTCTAAATAATATTCCGTACAATCTTATTCTTAATGTGTGAGTCCAAGTAGGTACATCCAGTATCCAGGACATAATATCATGCATACAGGTCGCCTTATCTTCTATCATGCATACATGTGCATATAAATCGACATAAGCCCAGTATCTGTTTATTTAAACTAATTATTGAGTCGTGGATTGCTCACCCCTTTTTTCACATCTTGCGGACTACTTGAGCTAGGCCTCAGCTTGCGAGTTTTTGTGTGAGCGCCTTCGGAGTTTGTACCTAGTATTAGTACTCACTTTAGTCCTCCGAGCCCTACTTTTATGACTTTTGTGGCATACAAAAATTGTATATGTAAAGCACTGACTATATAAATTTATTGCCAACTTTTTCCATTTTGTTTTGATTTGGTTAGGCTATTTGTTATGTCATTATCTTTCATTTACTTTCTCACTTTGTTGTGATCATGTTCTGCATCTAATATTTCTAATTCGTTCAATCTTATTCAGTCAAATAGATTGATATCAAAAGAGGATAACCTCGATATCATTATATATATTTATCAAACATTAAACTTATTCATAAACAGTTTGGAACTTACTATTTATAATATCACTATCCTTATGGTTTACATCCCTGGTACAAGCTAAACGTACATAATTGTACTGTACATAATGTCTGAACATATAAAGAAAACACAATATACCTCCAAGGAATCAAATGCACGCCTTGAAGGAATACGTCCCAAAAGTAATATATCTCCTCTATGTCGAACAGATACTGCTGTAGATAATCTGGAAGGAAAAGTAACAGAGGTGAGCTTACGCCCAATAAGAAATGTATATACTGCATAACATTATGCATGTATCCTACTTAAGTTCGATGATGATATGTACAATCAATAAAGATAACGAATAACTCAACATAGAAAGATTCTATAGTCAGTCAGGGATACCAAGCTGAATATGGAATGATGCTTTAGAGCACTTCACTTGTCCCGGTCCTTAGGTTTGACTATAAGGATTCTTTAAGGTATTCTCAAAGGAGGAATTATGTGTATGATTAGGTTCTATTTATCTCTTGACTTAGATAACAATGTAATGTAATAAGAAACAATCGGTTATTTTAATCGATAAACAATCATAACAATGAAATCATGTCAAATACGATTCAATAAGTACTTTCACTTTCAAACGATATAGTCAAACTATCAATATCTTTTCTAACAATTAAACATTTCATTTTAATAGGTAAAACGATCAAGCCTTTATTTCATCAATCAATCAAACGATAAAATATTCGGTGGAAACAGTCAACATTTCAATAGAATCATGCGAATAAAGTTTTTGTAAGGGATATAAAATACGGCACATGACTATAGTCAAAAGATCCACAGTGTGCAATAGTCAGGTGATAGCTATGGGTGCTGAAGAAGTGATTAAGGTCAATCAGTAAATAGTCAATCGGTCGGTCGATAATGCATGAATGCAAAGGCAACTACAAGAACTAATAGTCTTATACCAGTTTATATAACATTCGTAAACATGTATAGGAATTCAATTCAATAAGATTCATCTTCATTCAGTCCATAAATGTCAAAAATCGATAATAATTACTCTTCAAATAGAAAAATTCAGTAAATATTCTTGATACGAAAATTGATGTTTAAAATATTTTATTTAGTATAAACATGTATCTAGAACATGAAGGTAGCTTAAAACGTGTAGAAATAATTAAAAACCCTTTTGCAAACTGAATTACAAAATCACAAATCCTAAGTGTCAAACTACCCACTTTCTGATTTTATTCATTCTATCTATTCTATACTATTTACTACATCGATGCATTGGTTTTGGGTTCATTTTACGAATTTTCAACAGCATAAACGGTACTAATAAGACTAACCTTTCTGCACTTAAAGCACAGTTTCTATCTCACATTCAACCAACAATTCCTAATGCAAGCATAGTATCCCTACGCCATTTTACATATATTCCTTACCATAATATGCCACAACACAATGTAGCAGCTTACAGCATCGATGATACTCCTTTACCTTCTTGAGTTCAGCGCTGCAAAACAATATCAAAATGCATTCAAAATTCAATTCTCCACTTATAAATGATAATCTAAGCTCAAAGACCTTTCATACTTTCTAATACAATAACAATTTCGGTCTAATTACTACCTGACTCTATAAGAAAAACTACAGTCAAAACGCATCCTTTTTCGAATCTAACTTCATGGATAGTCTTATTATCATTTATACATTCTTCTTTAACCACCAAAGTGTTGAATTGAGCATGGTGACCCCATATTCTCGCCCTGACTGAAACTCCCCTATAGTGTCCAATTCATCGTTTTTCAAATCTAACATCATAGCTATCTTCCTCTCACTCACCACTCTCATTCTATACCATCCATGCATTCAAATCATATAGGTACCTTATAAACCCTCTGTTGGTTGAAACCCTAAAGGCTCCCTATACTTAATTTTGTTTCATTCTAAGCATATATAAATGTTATAAAAACTTAGAACAATCATACACACTAGATAGAATCAAAGAAAACTTCATTCTCTCTCACCTCCTATAATGGCCGAAAAGTCCAATAGCCAAAACACCAAGCAAATGGATGATTTAGACTTCCAAATTCTAGGTTTAAGGAGAGCTAATTGAGAGGAACAATTCTTCTTTAGGGTGAAAACTGATTTTGTGAGGTTTAATGGGTGATTTCCTAGGTTTCTCTCTCTAAAAACCTAGAAACTTCATGAACTTTGGAGAGCTTCAATGGTGGCTGGCTATGGGAGAGAGAGAAGCAAAAATATCATATTTAATTAATATTTTATGATTAAAATATCAGCCAAGGAGAAAGGATGAATATGCCCCTTTAAAATTTTATTATTTCCATCCATATCCCACCATTATTTAATTATTTAATCACTAATTAAATTTCAAATTTTATTTTTATTTATATTTAAATATATTCATTTATAATAATATAAGTCAAACATTGACTATTGGTAGGGTTTGACCTGCCATTAGGTGTGAAATTACTAAAATACCCTAAAACGAAGGCTTTTGGGCTCGTTCGCATTGTGTTTAGCATTTTCGCATGATTCAGTCTACAGCTTGGAATTGCGTAAGACATCTTTACATGAGGATCTAACTATAATAGCCTGTGGGTCAAAAGTCAAACTAGGTTAACTGTTATTCACAAAAGTTTTCTAGGCCTATGGACAAAACTGTTATTTTTTAATTTGTTGCATGCAAACCTAAGTATGCTCAAACGAAGAAATTTCGAAAAGTGCTTTTCTTACCAATTATGTATTTTGAGTCCAAAATTAAGAATTTACCATTTTGGTGCCCATTCGAGTTAAGGATAATCCTTTGGGGCCTGCATTGCTGTTTCTCCATTACCTACAAGGCAAGAGGCGACTTATCGTTACAGTTTTGTCTAGTTATTCTAACTTAAAATACTATATCATTGTGGAAAGAATAGGTGAAATTGTGAATCTCATAGTTTATCATTTTGTTATCATGTATAGATATTATGTAACATATAGTACATGTATAATTCAAATGTGTTAGGATGTAACTTAAGATTGCTCTAGATTATTATATAAACTAGTATGATTATCGAGTGCAATCGAGATATGGTTATATTATTGTGAATGTGCAAATTATGGAAATTGAAAATATTATTATGATGATCTTGGAAATATGTATAGTGTATGATGGATATTAATTGTGGATTGAAGATTGATTATGATGTTGGTTATAAATGTGTTTACCTTACAGGTGATTAATTGGGGGAAGTGTCTAAATGTAAAAGGGACCATAACAAAGATTTTCCAAAAGAAGCCAAAAACTTGCAAATAAATAACATCTTAATATATGAGATATGCAAGACAATCACAAGTAATATGTGACGCTTTATATAGAAACTTGTAACTCGTAAAGAAATTATCAAAAGCCAATAAAATTTAATAAAATAGATTTACATACTTTGACATTATCTCAATTTCTAAAAAAACATAGTTTCATTTTCGAACAATCTTTATAAGAACCAGATGAATGAGCAAACAAACAACTTTCTCCTTTAAATCTAAAAACACAAGTGACAAATTAAACAAAATTATATTTAACATTAAAAACTTAAAAAATAGTAGAAAATAAATATTAGAAAAAAGAAAGGGGGTTTTCATGCAAAACAAGATATTTTACACCAAACCTCTTTATGCAAGAACTAGATGAGGTAAGTGAATCTTTTTAGTAGGAAATCAAACCTTCTTCTCTACTGGAACCAAATAGGAAAGCAAACAAATAGCTTTCTCCTTCAAATCTACAAACACAAGTGACAAGCCAAACAAAATTATATATAAAAATAAAAACCTAAAAATTTAAGTAAATAATGAAAAGAAGAAAATAAACCATAGAAATGGGGAAGGGGCATTTCCATGCCAAACTAGATTTTCTTTTTTTACACTTGTCACAGCCCGTGACCCTATTTTTCACCTTAGTCTATACATCTTATTTGGTTGGGCTGTCTGCGATACTTTACTTTTCTTTTACATATAAACAATTACATATTAAATTATAATATGAATTACATCCCCTATTTTAATTCATAAGGAAGTAATACTGTAGATAAGTCTAAATACAGAAAATAAATGATCATACCTTATTAAATAAATCAAGCTGTCGCATCGTCCCCAAATGCACAGCCGAAGTCCTTTAGATGTCAGACTCTTAGTCCTCGAAAACCTGAAATGTTAATATTAAGGGGTGAGCAAACCACGGCTCAGTAAGGGAATTATATGCCTCACTTGATACTCAGCTATCTATATGCTGAAAAACTTTTTCATTTTTTCCTATGGGCTCTAGGGTCGCATGTAGGAAAGATACTACAATCGGCTAGGGATCCGGATGGAGTAAGGTAAGTATTTTGAAATACCTATCTTGTCCCGGAACCTAGAAGCGATGGTAGAGAGTAAATTTCATTTTTGTTTTGAAATTTAAATCCTTTTTCCTTTTTATTCCATAAGCTTTTCATATTCTTTTCAAAATAATGCTTTTATGAAATAAAGTATTTGAATAAAATAACTAATATTCATATTCTCTTTGAAAAGAATATTAGTTAAATCATCATCATTTTCCTTTAAAACTTATTTCATGTTTTACTGTACAACCATAATTAGTACAGTACTTTAAATAGCAAAATCAGCTATTAAATCCTTTTCGTATAGCATATATATTATTTAAATCTAATATTCAATTTAAAAATTAAAATAAGAATATTAGATTTACTTTCCTCCTTTTCCTTTTTGAAAACATATTACATATTCATATTACATGTCATATGAAAATCATCTCGTAGTACTAAAATCAGTTCTGAAATAAGCATTTTGTAAAATGCTATAAATCATTTTCATTTCACGTATCACATATCATGTAAAACATTTTCATTTCACGTATCATATATCATGTAAAACATTTTCATATATGGAGACTGAGGCACGCCCAGCCCGTGCACTGGGTCGTTACTCATATCATGCTATAGACCCCGAAGGGTATAAAATAATCATGTCAGATCTATGGCCATAGTCTATAATTGTCCTCGGCGGATCACTGATCAGGTGTCGACCGGGACTACATATCACATATCACATATTACATATCACATATCACATATTACATATCACATGTCACATATCAGCATGATAGGATGCCATCTAGTCTCAAAACCGTATTTTTCATCATAAAATAACCTTTATGGAATTTATAAAAATATATAATTTCATAATTTAAAACCATAAAGGTTATAAAATCATTTAGTGAATATTTAAGAAATATATATAAAAATATTCACTTTATTTCTTTTCATTTTCCATATCATATTACGTGTAATTTACATATCAGGAGAACTTTCGGTGATTTCAATATCACCATTCTCGAAAACATGAATATTTTAAAATCACTTTCATTTTATTCATGTTTTTATGGAAAATATTCATTTTCTCGATTTTCGTGGTTGAAAATCATTTCTCGTGAAATAAAATCATTTATTATGATTTTATGAAATTTTTTAGAAATTTTTGATAATTTTCGATAATTTTATGCAGTATAACGGCTGCCGATTGGCTAGCCTCCTGCATGGAAAATACAATTTATAATTTCAACCGGTACTTCACCACAATTTTCCAACCAATCATTCATCGCAATATTTTCATAAAATACTTCATAATTAAAATCATGCAGACTGAATATCCTTACAGTGTTGCACATGCATCCCTTACCTTTTCCGGGTAGGTGACTTCCTCTTATCGGTCGCGCCCGTATTCCATCTCTCCCAATTCATCGTCTCGATCACTGAAAATAATTTTTGAAAATTAAATTCTAAATTTTAAGAATTTCATAAATAATTTATTAAAATTTTTACTCGAAATCATTTTCTGGAATTCTTATCGAATTTCCATAATTTTCAAGTTGCCAACTTCCCGGGAATCTCCGAATTCTCGAAATTCTCCTTTTTCCTCTTTTTCTTCCTTTTTCTCTTTTCTTTTTCTTTCTTTCTTTTTCTTTTCTTTCTCTTTCTTTTCTTTTTCTTTTTCCTTTTTCTTTTCTTTTTCTTTTCTTTTTCTTTTCTTTCTTTTCTGGTTCAGACCAGTTCTAGACCGGTCAGCCTCCTCCATGGCCTGTTCTTCTCCGGCGGTTCGGCAGCTCCTCAACTGGCCGGCGTTGAGACGAACTTGCTAGAGGCCTCAACTCGGCCAGGATCGACGGCACGACGATGGATCTACTCGATTTACCTTCGGTTTCTTCTCCTCCTCCGTCAGCCTTCCTCCGTTGTTCCCCGCCTCACGGTGGCTTCCCACGTCTTACTCTTCCTCCGGCGAAGCTTTGCTTGCAGTGGCGGCGACCGATTTGGCCGGCACCGCCACTTTCTCTTCTCTTCTCCTTCTCGACTTCCGCCAGGTTTTTGCTTCTGTTTCTTTATTTTCTTCCGCCGCCAGCAGCTTCCTTCTTTTCTCTGGCCAATGGCGTCTAATCTTTTTCTCTTCTTTTTTTTTCCTCGCCTGCGGTGGCGGCTCCGCCACCGTCGACCCCTTTGGCTGGGAAGGGTCGGTCTCCCGATCCTTCTGTTTCCTTTCCTTTCCTCTTTTGTTTTCTTTTTTGTTTTTCTCTTATTTCCTTATTTAGCATATAATATACTATATACTATATACTATATGCTATAACATATATTTTATACATATAATATATACTATATATTATACATATATTATTTCATACATAATATAATACAATATCTATTATATACAAAATATGTATATTGTATATTACAAAATATATGTCTAATATATATATATATATATATCTATATTTATATATTTTAAATTTAAATAACTTTTATATATATTTTCAAACTTTAATGTAAATTAATATTTACATTTTTCTCATATATGTATATATTTATATATACATAAAATGCTATTCTTGAATGCATATGTATTATTTAAATTTATACCATAGTATATATATATATACACCTCAGTATATTAATGTGATAACCGTAAATTTTTCAATTATTGAACATTATAAATATTGAAAATAAATAAAATTTTGAGAACGGGATATTGGTGAAAAATCCCGAGAATTGAGAAGAAGGAACAGATAATGAAAAATCCTAGTGAAGGAAAATAAGATGAGAAATTCGGAAAACAATGAAAGAGGAAATTTACTTTGGATAAATGAAAATCCAAATTAAATAAGAAATTGAGAAAGAAAAAATATATATATATATATATATATTGTAAATACAATATATATTTTATTATTATATTTATATAGATATATATAAATGTTATTTATTTTAAAGTATATAAATATATACATATATATTTATACTAGAGATATATTTTTTTTATACACAAAATATATATATCTTTATACACTTAAAATATACATAGTACTATATAATATATATAATAATAATATTATATGTATTATGTATATATGATATATGTATATATATGTATATACAATTAAAGGAATTAAATAAAACAAAAAAAAAAAAGAAAAACAATAGACTAGAATCGGGGAAGACTCCCGATTCTATCTCCCAAGGAGGCTGACCCCGTCAACGGTCGCCGGAAAGGGAGAGAAGGGGCAGACGAGGTTGTCGTCGGCAAGGAAAGGAAGAGGGGAAATCGACCGGCGGTGGAAAAGAGAAAGGAAACAGAGGGGCGACGCGAAATTGGGGAAAGCCGAAAAGAAAAAGAGAAATAGGAACCGGCGGTACCGACCGAACTCGCCGTCGCCACTACAGCCACACCACCACTAGAGGAAGAGGAAACGGTAGGAGGCCATCGGTGAGGCCACCAACGGAGGAGGAAGGCCGACGGAAGAGGAGAAGAAACCGAGGGAAAACCGACTCGATCCGCCACCGTGCCGCCGATTCAGGCCAAGCTGAGACCACAACGAGTTCGCCTCGACGTCGACCAGCTACTGAGCCACCGAGCCGCCGGAGAACCGGCCACCGGAGGTGAACCGGCGACGAGGGGAGGGGACCGGCCTGGAACCGATTTGAGCCAGAAAAGAAAAGAAAAGAAAAAGGAAAAAGAAAAGGAAAAGAGGAATTCCGGGAATTTGAAAAATTCCCAAGAATTCAAAAATTACGAAAAATCCCGATAATTACGGGAATCGGTAAGAAATCTAGAAAAGTGTTAAATTATTTAAATAATTTATTTATTTAAATAATTATGGAAAAAAATTCTAAATTTTAGAATTTAAATTCCAAAAAATTCCCTCGATGACCGAGCCGATGGAATCGGGCAAGGTGAACACGGGCGCGACCTTCGAGAGGCAATCGCCGACCCGAAACAGGTAAGGGAGACATGTGCCGCCTGTAAGGATATTCGGCCATGTTTTAAATTATTCATTTAAATTATAAATGCAATTTATCATGATTGGTTTTGAAATTTGTGGTGATTTATCGGTTTTAAATTGTGGTGAAATACTGGTTGAGAAAATATAAACAGTATTTTCGGGCAGGAGGCTAGTCAAATCCGCAGTTGTTATACTGCCAAAAAATTATCTAAAAAATTACTGAAATTTACCGAAAATCATCGAAAGCCATAATAAATGATTTGATTTCACGTGAAATGATTTTCAGGCACGAAAATCGAGAAATCAAGTAAATTTCATAAAACATGAATATAGTGATATTTAATTTTAAAATATTCATGTTTTCGAGTATGGTGAAAATGAAATCACCGAAAATTCACCCGATAGGTGATATTTCACGTGAAACGAGATAAAAATGAAAAAGAGACTAAAGTGAATATTTTTATAAATATTCTTAAATATTCACTTGATTTTACATAAAACCTTTATGGTTTTAATTATGGAAACAAATAATTATGAAAATTGCATAAAGGTTAAGAAATGATGGGAAACCATGATTTCGAGACTAGAGGTCTCTACACGTGTTTCTAAAAGAAAAACATGGTTAAGGGATTTTGAATTTGGAAAGTAAATAATTTATTTTTACATAAATTATGAAAATATTTGATTTGAATCCCGATTTCTTTGAAAACCATGTTTTGGATAAAAAGCACGGGAAAGCGTGCATATGTGTTTTATGGTGGAAAAAGACAGTTTTGCCCTTCTATTTTTATAGTGATGATTTTGCAAACTGTTTTCACCGTATCGAAAACATAATTTATACGTCTATGAAATAATTTGAAAAATATTATTTATTTTATAAATTTCATAAAGGTGATTATATTTACATGTGAGCCTTATGGATATTTGATTTACAGTGTTTAAAAATCCATAAAGGCTATGGTACGGTTTACACTGTTTTGAGACTTAGGCCCCGAGCTTTATGCATCACATATACTGTTGCTGTCACGTGGCTGATTGACCAGCTAGTCATCAGCGTCCCGGATTGTCGCCTAGCAAGCGTACACCGAGGACATATTATAGATCATGGCCATAGATCTCATTATTGTTACTGTGTCCCTAGTGGACGAGATAGCATGATTTGATTGTAGGGTGATGCCTAGTCTCACTTACTGTTTACTGTTTACTGAAAGGATTTGCGAAATCCTACTTACTGTACTATACTGTTTACTATATTGAATTACTGTACTGTTACTGTTTACTGAGCAAAATCGTACCAAAACACTGTTTACTGAAATGTACTATTTACTGAAATGGTAGCCATTGATTACTGTTTTACTGAAGAAAAATCTACCAAAATATTGTTTACTGAACTGCGCTGTGTACTGAAATGGTAGCCACTGATTACTGTTTTACTGAACTAAAAGCTACCATTTACTGTTTATTGAACTGAAAGCTACCGTACACTATTTACTGAATTGGTAGCTACTGTTTACTGTTACTGACTGAACCGTATCGAGATACTGTTTTACTGAATACTGAATATATTGTTTTACTGAACTGTACGATACGGTGACTAATTTGAAAAGAGAAATAAATGTCTATTCTAAAAGACTAACATAAGAATTATTTCTAAGAAAGAAATAATCGAAGAAGTAACTATCCAATGATTGGATATTTACAAATCACTGTATTGTCATGTGTTTTACTGTACTGAAGAGAAGAGAAGTAAACCACTGTTTTACTACTGAACTGTCACGTGTTTTAAGGTATACTGAAAGTGAAAAGAGATAAGTGGTTTACTTTGTGGAAAAACGAAAATTATATCGTTTGAAAACAACGAAAATAATACTCTCTACAGTTGCTTCTAGGTTCCGGAACAAGTCAGGTATTTCAAAATACCTGCCTTACTCTATCTGGATCCCTAGCCGACTGTAGTATCCTTCCTACATATGTGCCTAGAGCCAGCTAGGAAGATTTTAAAAAAAATGAAAAATTTTTTTTTCAGCATATAGATAGTTGAATATCAAGTGTAGCATATAACTCTCTTACTGAGCCGTGGTTTGCTCACTCCCCAATTTTAACATTTCAGGTTTTGATGATGGTGAGATCCAATATTTGTGGATTACGGCTGCACATAGTAGACAATGTGACAGATCGACTAAGATATATGAGGTACGATCATTTATTTTTTGTATTTAGACATGTATACAGTACTGCATTTTTGTAAATAAGATAGGGGATGTGTATTGTATTAATAATGTTATATTAAATATGTTTAACATTAAGTGCAAGTGAAGTATCGTAGACAGCCCAACCGAATAAATGGTGTAAAATTAAGGTGAAAAATGTGGTAACGGGTCGTTACAGATTTAATGGTATCAGAGCATGGTTGGGCTGATTTCTATGAATACTTTTGGAAGGAAAAGTGTTAAACATCCCCGGTAGTACTGTGTCATCTGAATACATAGAGAAAATAAATGATTGTCAATTGAGTAAAATGATTTCAAGGGAGTGAGACTTTGTGAATTAATAATGTTAAAGAAGAAAATAGGCTCAGGAATTACCGGAAAGCGGTGATCTTATAATCTAAATGAAGGTCGGTTCGGTAAGGATCAGTAAAGGACTCGATGAAGGCCCTACCAGTATCTTTTTGTCCGGATCGAACTGAGACCTAAAAATGATGATATAAAAGAGGGGAATGAAATATCATCATTAAATAAACTTTAAATCACCGATTGAGGGTAATTTTAAGAGAGAGAAAATTTTTAGCCAAAAATGACCAAAATACCCCTGACTCTGAAATTTTACTGGGAGTCAAAATAAACCAACAGAAGTTGAAATTGATTGATCTGACAGAGAAATTGTTGATATAAAGCTGAATTACAAGCAAAATAATCCAATTGTGAATTTTAGTGAACTTCTCTATCGAAACCGAATGAGATCTAAATTGCTGATATAAGTATCAGAAAGGATAATATCAGCACATGGATAATGAGATCATTGATTTCAATGTATACTGAGGAGAAAGAAATAAATGTCGAAATGACGAAAATGCCCCTATGTTGGGCGATGTTCTGAATAGTGATAAAATCAAGTTAATCTTGAATCCATTGATGGTAATGGAGTTATAAATGACATAGAGGATGTCATATGGATATAACGATCCCTATTACTGATTCCACTGACACTTAGAGGACGGATGCGAATTACGAGTGACCTAGTGAACGGGCTAGGCCTCATGATAAAACCTCGAGGGGTGACCCAGTGAACGAGCTGGGCATTCTCAAAGAGGTTAATACACATGTGTACAGGCGGACGGCGGACGGGCCGGGGCCTTATATGATACGATTCGATAAAAGTGTAGTGGAATGCCACAAGATGATTGGCCCGGTTATTGATTGTAAGGGCCTGAATTACGAGTGTATCGACTCAGATAATTGTTACGAGATCGTGGATATTATGAAAAGTGAAATGATTACAGAAAATGACTGAGAAGGTGAATAGTACAGATGATGAAATCCATAGCAGTACGGTTGATTGAAGTTCTATACATTTATACTGTTTTGAGGTATTAAATGAATATTTAATTATAGAACTCGAGCATTATGAGATATGCCTTGCCATTGATGTATTGCATGGAGTGTTGTGAATTGGAGAATATTCCAAAGAACAGTAAAGTGATAAACAGAAGAAGATGACAGCTAACCTAAGTTCTTCAGGACCCTTGAGATAGAACTGTGATGGGTGACCCAATGATGGGCGACCCGTAGTGGATCATGTGTTGTGAGGTGCGGGCGAACTATGTGGTCGCCAACTCACTTGTAGGGGTAAACCTGGGGTGAAAGGATCGCCTAGGGGATGCTCGCCGACGGCCGATACGAACGGGCGGGACTCTTACAATTATTTTAATGGTAACACGAGTGAAAGGGACTAGGTACGTAAGGATGCCAGGGTTCAAACCTCGTGGATAACATACTCAAGGGAATTAAACCTGAACTTATTAAATGAAATTGATTTTAAAGCAAATTATAGAGATAATAAATTGGTTAGTTGTAACATGTGTTGATAACTGTTGTACTTACTACAGCTTACTGGAATGAGATTCGTAAGGCTGTAAAGTATGAGTAAACAATGAAATCAAGGTAGAGTATGTATCAAAATGAATCGAATAGTAGATGTCTCTGCCTTGAGAATACCCAGTGTAAATGAAAGGACATGAGGATGAGATGTCCAAGATGATAACAAAATGTGTGATTAAAGAAAGTATCAGAAGTGATTCCCAATATATTTTCAGAGTTATATAGATTGGAGAAATCGAGCTAACATTGACTCGGTTAACGATATGAAATTTAAATCTAAGCTTATATTAGAATATAGAAAGAATCCGAAAAGCTTAAAAAAATGACTCTAGAAAATGAGTGAATAATGAAATTCACATGTAAAGGTTTGAATGACAAAAATACAGATAGTGAAATTGAGAATAATGAAGTTGTCTGTACAATTGAAATGAGAGAAATACAGATGACCTTGATACGTAGATGAATTAAAGTGATATAGTAAATGTTTACTATCTAATAAGTTCTTGTGAAGAACGAGTATTCATCTACTTGAAAATAGACGCTTTATTGATGTGATCACAGATATATGAGGAGCTTATAAGACTAGCCTCAGTATAAAGCATCATCAGATAAAAGATTGGAGATTGATGACCATAAGATGACGATTAGAACTCGGAGTGAATTTTACGAGTTCCTATTGAGGTTACGAGGTTAATGATTTGCCTTGTGAGGTATATAAACCTAAGGAATAAGGCATCCATATATGAGTAAATGGATGAAATATTGATAGTCTAAAGTATAAATGGAACAGGAGCAGCAGTGTGGTATAACCCTTAAACTCTTAAAGACTGTGGAATTGTATTAAGATTGGCAACTAAGAGATTTGGCTAGACAGTATCTTCTCCTGAGATATATGATCTCGAGATGACAGGATGACAGTGAACCTGTCTATGACATAGAGATAGTGATTGAGATACAAAAGTAATGAATCTAGCTAGATACTACTGCCAATCTATAGAAGAATGATGGGACTGGCTGCTCCTAGATAAGATCTAAATTAAAGAAGTTGAAATCGGTAAATGGACAAGTGTAAAGAAAAGATGGTATGCAAGATTTTAAAAGATCTTAGCAGTATAGTACCATACCAATTGAGAAAACCGACTAAAAGGATGAGAGTAAAAATATGAAAAGATGAAAGTGGGAATATGAAAACGAAAATGAAAGTGGAATAAGGAAATAAATTGCATAATGAGTAGGGAACATGAAATAGTTCCCGAAAATTCAGACTGAAAAGTGACTCTTGTTGGTTATCACATGACAGTGGCTAGATGAAAAATCAAGCTAAATTTGACAAGTGAGAGTAATGGTACTCAAAAGAGTAAGATAAATGACAAGTAGTGTTTACTGGCAGTATCTAAATAGAAAAGTGTTATACATACACATAACCACCTTGAAATGATAAATGGTGGAAATGTATAGATAATGTAATGACTAAATGGATAATTGAGGATTCAATCATCGAGTGACCATACTACATGAAGAGGACATGATTGTCTCATGATTGGTGATTAATAGTAAAGTCTGCAAGTGAAATGCAGCCTTGATAAAATGAATATTGGGGATAATAAAGAGTCCAAAGGAGATATAATGATATGGAAGTGATTAAGGACTAATGATCTAAATAGATCACTTTCCATTATCGGAATCCTCTATTGTCTAGTGCCTTAGTCGTAGTATGAGTAAGAAACAGTAGAAATGTATATGTACAGTTCCAGTGAGCATTACATGTGATGGGAGTCTCTGGGATGCCATATGCTTAATGAGAAACAGCAAAAGGCTTCGAGATCCCAAGTGTATTGATAGCATCGCTCCGTACTAATGTGAATATCTTAGCGTAATATTGAAACGCTTGAAGATACATTAAGAGAGCAGATGCATGAGATATGAAAGCTACTGGGACAATTACATATAACTGGTTGACAGGTGTACATGATATTACCAAACCATATCAACTTGGCACTAAGTGAGAAAAATGGATGATGAACAGCATAGATCAGCTGTGATATGAAAAATAGTGTGACTGGACTCTATGTGAAAAGAGTGGAAATGAATAACTTCCGATTTAATAAATGAACTTATGGGAGTATAGACATATGTGATGAAAAACAGCATGTAGTGGTCTAAACTACTCTTGATGTTGAAAGTGTACTGGCAGTATTACTTGGAGGATGACCTAGAGGTCAGAAGTCATAAGTATACTGCATGTACCACCTTTGGACTTAAGTTAAATTCGGAGGACTGAATTTCTTAAGGTGGGGAGAATGTGATAACCGTAAAATGTTCAATTATTGGAAATTATAAATATTGGAAATAAATAAAATTTTGAGAACGGGATATTAGTGAAAAATCCCGAGAATTGAGAAGAAGGAACGGATAATGAAAAATCCTAGTGAAGGAAAATAAGATGAGAAATTCGAAAAATAATGAAAGAGGAAATTTAATTTGGATACATGGAAATCCAAATTAAATAAGAAATTGAGAAAAAAATATATATTTTGTAAATACAATATATATTTTATTATTACATTTATATAGATATATATAAATGTTATTTATTTTAAAGTATATAAATATATACATATATATTTATACTAGACATATATTTTTTTTATACACAAAATATATATCTTTATATACTTAAAATATACATAGTACTATATAATATATAATAATAATATTATATGTATTATGTATATATGATATATGTATATATATGTATATATAATTAAAAGAATTAAATAAAACAAAAAGAAAAAGAAAAACAATAGACCAGAATCGGGGAAGACTCTCGATTCTGTCTCCCGAGGAGGCTGACCCCGTCAACGGCTGTCGGAAAGGGAGAGAAAGAGCAGACGAGGTTGTCACCGGCAAGGAAAGGAAGAGGGGAAATCGACCGGCGGTGGAAAGGAGAAAGGAAACAGAGGGGCGACGCGAAACGGGGGAAAGCCGGAAAGAAAAATAGAAATAGGAACTAGCGGTACCTACCGAATTGGCCGTCGCCACTGCAGCCACACCACCGCCGGAGGAAGAGGAAACAATAGGAGGCCATCAGTGAGGACATCGACGGCGGAGGAAGGCCGATGGAGGAGGAGAAGAAACCGAGGGAAAATCGACTCAATCCGCCGCCGTGCCGCCGATTCAGGCCAAGCTGAGACCACCGACGAGTTCAACTCGACGCCGACCAGCTGCTGAGCCACCGAACCGCAGGAGAACCGGCCACCGGAGGTGAACCGGCGACGAGGGGAGGGGACCGGTCAGGAACCGGTTTGAGCCAGAAAAGAAAAGAAAAGAGAAGAAAAGAAAAGAAAAGAAAAAGGAAAAAGAAAAAGAAAAGAAAAGAAAAAGGAAAAAGAAAGAAAAAGAAGAAAGAGAAAGAGAAAAAGAAAAAGAGGAATTCCGGGAATTTGAAAAATTTCCGAGAATTCAAAAATTACGGAAAATCCTGAGAATTACGAAAATCAGTAAGAAATCCCGAAAAGTGTTAAATTATTTAAATAATTAATTTATTTAAATAATTATGGAAAAAAATTCTAAATTTTAGAATTTAAATTCCAAAAAATTCCCTCGATGACCGAGCCGATGGAATCGGGCGAGGTGAACATGGGCGCGACCTTAGAGAGGTAGTCGCCGACCCGAAACAGGTAAGGGAGACATGTGCTGCCTGTAAGGATATTTGGCCATGTTTTAAATAATGCATTTAAATTATAAATGCAATTTATCATGATTGGTTTTGAAATTTGTGGTGATTTATCGGTTTTAAATTGTGGTGAAATACTGGTTGAGAAATATAAACTGTATTTTCATGCAGGAGGCTAGTCAAATCGGCAGCTGTTATACTACCGAAAAATTATCTAAAAAATTACTGAAATTTATCGAAAATCACCGAAAACCATAATAAATGATTTGATTTCACGTGAAACGATTTTCAAGCACGAAAATCGAGAAATCAAGTAAATTTCATAAAACATGAATATAGTGATATTTAATTTTAAAATATTCATGTTTTCGAGTATGGTGAAAAGGAAATCACCGAAAATTCACCCGATAGGTGATATTTCACGTGAAACGAGATAAAAATGAAAAAGAGACTGAAGTGAATATTTTTATAAATATTCTTAAATATTCACTTGATTTTACATAAAACCTTTATGGTTTTAATTATGGAAACAAATAATTATGAAAATTCCATAAAGGTTAAGAAATGATGGGAAACCATGATTTCAAGACTAGAGGTCTCTACACGTGTTTCTAGAAGAAAAAATGGTTAAGGGATTTTGAATTTGGAAGTAAATAATTTATTTTTACATAAATTATGAAAATATTTGATTTGAATCCCGATTTCTTTGAAAACCATGTTTTGGATAAAAAGCACGGGAAAGCATGCATATGTGTTTTACGGTGGAAAAAGACAGTTTTACCCTTCTATTTTTACAGTGATGATTTTGCAAACTGTTTTCACCGTATGGAAAACATAATTTATACGTTTATGAAATAATTTGAAAAATATTATTTATTTTATAAATTTCATAAAGGTGATTATATTTACATGTGAGCCTTATGGATATTTGATTTACGGTGTTTAAAAATCCATAAAGGCTATGGTACGGTTTACACTGTTTTGAGACTTAGGCCCCGAGTTTCATGCATCACATATACTGTTACTGTCACGTGGCTGATTGACCAGCTAGTCATCAGCGTCCCGGATTGTCGCCTAGCAAGCGTACACCGAGGACATATTATAGATCATGGCCATAGATCTCATTACTATTACTGTGTCCCTAGTGGACGAGATAGCATGATTTGATTGTAGGGTGATGCCTAGTCTCACTTACTGTTTACTGAAAGGATTTGCGAAATCCTACTTATTGTACTGTACTGTTTACTATATTGAATTACTGTACTGTTACTGTTTACTGAGCAAAATCGTACCAAAACACTGTTTACTGAACTGTACTGTTTACTAAAATGGTAGCCATTGATTACTGTTTTACTGAAGAAAAAGCTACCAAAATATTGTTTACTGAACTACACTATGTACTGAAATGGTAGCCACTGATTACTGTTTTACTGAACTGAAAGCTACCATTTACTGTTTACTGAACTGAAAGCTACCGTATACTATTTACTGAATTGGTAGCTACTGTTTACTGTTACTGACTGAACCGTATCGAGATACTGTTTTACTGAATACTGAATATATTGTTTTACTGAACTGTACGATACGGTGACTGATTTGAAAAGAGAAATAAATGTCTATTCTAAAAGAATAACATAAGAATTATTTCTAAGAAAGAAATAATCAAAGAAGTAACTATCCAATGATTGGATATTTTTACAAATCACTGTACTATCACGTGTTTTACTGTACTGAAGAGAAGAGAAGTAAAACACTGTTTTACTACTGAACTGTCACGTGTTTTAAGGTATACTGAAAGTGAAAAGAGATAAGTGGTTTACTTTGTGGAAAAACGAAAATTATATCGTTTGAAAACAACGAAAATAGTACTCTCTACAGTTGCTTCTAGGTTCCGGAACAAGTCAGGTATTTCAAAATACCTGCCTTACTCTATCTGGATCCCTAGCCGACTGTAGTATCCTTCCTACATGTGTGCCTAAAGCCAGCTAGGAAGATTTTAAAGAAAATGAAAAAAATTATTTTTAGCATATAGATAGCTGAATATCAAGTGTAGCATATAACTCTCTTACTGAGCCGTGGTTTGCTCACTCCCCAATTTTAACATTTCAGGTTTTGATGATGGTGAGATCTAATATTTGTGGATTACGGCTGCACATAGTAGACAATGTGACAGACCGACTAAGATATATGAAGTATGATCATTTATTTTCTGTATTTAGACATGTATACAGTACTACATTTTTGTAAATAAGATAAGGGATGTGTATTGTATTAACAATGTTATATTAAATATGTTTAACATTAAGTGCAAGTGAAGTATCGCAGACAGCCCAACCGGATAAATGGTGTAAAATTAAGGTGAAAAATGTGGTAACGAGTCGTTACAATTAATATATACTATATAGTATTTCAATACATATGTATTTATATAAAAATACATTTATATAATTTATCATTATATAAATATATTTCTCTTTTATTTTTTATTTTCTTATTTAATTTGGATTTCCATTATCCAAATTAAATTTCCTCCTTTCATTATTTTCCATAATTTCATCCTTCTCCTTATTTACAATTTATCCAAATTTAAATTCCTCAATTTCCTCACTTCCTAAATTTTCGGAATTTCAACGATATTCCATCTCGTAAATAAATTTAATTTATTTACTTTAATTTATTTATTTCCTCTTATCTATTTTCTTTAATAATAATTTCCAAAAATAGAAAATTTACGGTTATCACAACACTAAACCTCATTATGTAGAAACTAAATGAGGTGAGTGAACTTCTTTGACAGTAATCATATAGAAAGCAAGGGAACTTTGAGCTCAAGGAGGCAAGATGAGTCAAGATAAAGGGATGGTCTTTTGACACTAGATGAGATTGCTTAATGGGGAAAGGAAAAACAAGAAAGAGGGAAAGATTAGGTTAGATGGGTTTCAATCTAGAAAATATTGTTTAAATATATACTAATTTCATAAATATAAAGTCTATGACCAAAGAGAAAATTGTAGCCTAAATAATAAAATGAAAAACATACATTGCATTTATTAAAAGACACACAATCTTAAATTATACTATTTATCTATAAAAAGAAAATATATAATACTACTTTATTTTTCAAGTAAATAAACTATGCTTTTTATCATAAAAGAGTATGCTTATTAAACGAAGCGAAGTCTTAGATAATTCTATTAAACTAGAATACATACATACACACACACACACACACACACACATATATATATATATATATAAAAGAAAGTTTGTTTGATTTTTCAAGTAAATAGAATACGCTTTTTATCAGGAAAGTGTAATGTTTAATATATAATTTAGACTACAATGAAATAAAAAGAAACAAAATCTTAAATAATATTATTTATCTACTAAAAGAAAATATTTTATAAAAAGACTTGAATATTGATTAATACTTTTATTTATTGAATCCTTTTTTTTTTTCATAACATTCATTTCATTTACTTTACATTACAACATCTAATTAATTCAATTATACATGATGTAAAATCAATCATAGAAATATAAATTAACTTCTAATTAATAACTAATTCTAAAAGACTTGGATATTGCTTAAATACTTTATTTAGTGAATCCATACTTTTATTTCTTAATATTCAATTTATTTACTTTGCATTGCAACATCTTACATATGATGTAAAATCAACCATAGAAAATATAAAATTAACTTCTAATTAATACTAAATCTAAATAACTTAGATAATGCTTAATACTTTCCTTATTTTTATTTCTTAATTTGTGTTAGCTTTAAATTGACAAGTATTTTGAAATGACAAAAACTTAAGTAAGGCTATACATTTTCTCTATAATGTAAATTTGCTCAAAATGAACTCAATCATAGAAAATCTTTTAAACAAAGTTTTGGACTATGATTTCAATTGAGAAAGTCAAAAAATACTATTATAAAAGTGAAGAAATGTTTTTAACTGACTTAACATCAGGAAAACCCATCACATTATCCCAAAATAGCTCACAAAAATTACAGGAAGAGCTTGAGGGATCGATCCCCCCTGTTGAGGGATCGATCCCTATATGGCAGAATGGTTCCCATGTGCAGAGAAGGTCCCAAAGCTAGAAAAACGTCATTTAAGAACCTAGGGATTAATTCCACTTAGTAGAATAGGCTGGAAGGCTCTCTAGAACTTAGGGATCGATCCTTTTTCACGAAAACAGTGCCCAACGGCTAGTTTTTAAGGGTTTCAATAGTATGTTTTGCATTAAATGCTTCAACAACCGTCCCAAGCAGTTGGTGGACTATAAATAGAGGCATTTATGAAGATGAAAGCAAGAACAAGCACTCAGCAACTTCTCAAAGCTTCAAGAAAGAAATCCAATCTGAAAAGTCATTCTTTGTAACTCATTTGTAATATCCCATCTTGTGCATCACCCACTCACTTTAATTTCTGATATTCAAAGGGGTGTGCTAGCCTTGTAAGGTCACCTTGTAAGAGTGAGGGTAGCTTAGCAAGGGGTTAGATTGAGAAGGTTATTCCTAAGCCTTCAAAAGGAATTGTAAGAGGTCTCACCACACCTTGAGGTGGTTTGTATGCATTCATAAAGAAGAGTGGAATCAATCCTGTTAGCTTTAAATTGCAATATATATTTTGAAATGACAAAAACTTAAGTAAGCTTTAATGTTTTAATTCATATTGTAAATTTGCCTTATCACACATGATTTTCTCAATCCATTTTTAAGTGTTCATATCAAACATTAAGACCATGATTTAATGATATATTCTTATGGGTCTTAATACTTTATAAAATGGTTTTCAATATTAAGTAATTTTCTCAAGAATTATTGAACATAAGTTTAGAAAATTACTTATAAGTTTTTGGATAATATTTTTATTTGAGAAAGTCAAGAAAAACTCCCTTAAAGCTTATAAATGTTTTGGGTTGAATTAAAATCAAAAGCCATATCATTTCTAACCCAAAAGTGCAGGAAAAATGCCCTCTGGAAGCATGGGATCGATCCCATATGGAAAGGGATCGATCCCTTTTTGGCAGAAGCACTCCATTGCATGAAATGAAGGAAAGGATCGATCCCTTTGGTGAAAGGATCGATCCCTTTACACCAGAAAGTCCCCAACGGCTAGTTTCTGTGAGATACAACGGCTAGTTTCTGTTTTGGCTCCAACCAACGTCCACAAACCATCCAAGGGACTATAAATAGAGGCTTAGAAGCTAAAGGAAGTAAGAGGAACTACTCAATCAACTCCAATACTCATTTTCCTCAAATCCTCAAGCCTCAACAACAAATCAAGAGCTACAAAGTCTTCATCTTCCATCATTCACATATCTCTTGTATTGCTTAGCACAAAATATTGTATAGGCTTTCACTTGTGCCTAATTTCTGTAATCATTTGCCTACTTAAAGGCCTTCTTTGATTGCACCACTTGTAAACCAACTCATTCCTTATAAAAAGGGAGGTTTCTCTTTAGTCTTAGAAAAAGAGGGAGGTTTCTCTTTAGCCTAGAAAAAGAGGGAGAAGAGGTTTCTCTTGAGCCTAGAAAAAGAGGGAGGTTTCTCTTGAGCCTACAAAAAGAAGGAGTGTAACACAAATTCAAGAATAGTGAATTTGGAGAAAATCCTTGGGAGCGTCTCAAGGTAGAGGACGTAGGCAAGGTTGCCGAACCTCTATAAATCGCTTGCGTACATTTCTCTATCCTTACTCTCTTTACTTATTTGCAATTATATTTGTGTTTATTGTATTGAATTTATATTGTATAATTGCCTAGCTTAGAGAACTTAGAAAACACTCAAATAGGCTAAAGAATTTAGAAGAATCGAAAAACAAGCATAAGGTTAGCTAAGAACCGATTCACCCCTCTCTCGGTATAGCCTATAGAGTCAATAATTGGTATCAGAGCTTGGGCTTGAGATTGATTTAGACTAACCTCTATCGAGCAAAACGATCTTAAATGGCTCACTTGAATGCAGGCACACCCCTAGGAGAAGATAGACACTCATTAGTTAGACCTCCACTCTTCAATGGTGAGAATTACTCCTATTGGAAAATTACGATGATGTTATTTGTGCAATCCAATGACTATGAAGTGTGGAGAGTAATTGTTAATGGCCCTAGAATCCCAATAAAGAAAGTAGATGGAAAAGATGTCCGTAAGAGTGAAGATGAGCGGGACACCAATGACATGAGATTGGCACAATTGAATGCCAAGGCTATGCACACCCTCTTTTGTGCTTCAGGTCCCAATAAGTATAATAGAGTATCCTTATGTGAGAATGCTAAACAAATATGAGATAAACTAGCCAGCACACATGAAGGGACAAATCAAGTTAGAGAGACCAAAGTAGGAATGCTCACACATGATTATGAGCTATTTAGGATGAAAGAAAATGAGTCCATTAGCGAAATGTTCACTAGGTTTAATGATATAATTAATGGACTTAAGGCTCTAGGCAAGGCTTATTCCAATGTTGAAATGGTAAAGAAAATTTTGAATAGCATGCCTAAGTCATGGGAGGCAAAGGTAACCGCAATAGAAGAGTCTAAGGATCCAAGTACCTTGTCTTTAGATGAGCTTATGGGCTCCCTACTTACATATGAAATGAAAATAAAAAGAAATGAAGTGCCTTCAAAGAAAGTAAGGGTATCACTTAAGTCTTCCACTCATAAGGACATTGAAGATGATAGTGATGAGAGTGGAAATAAGGAAGAAAAGGAAATGGCAATGTTTGCCAAAAGATTCAATAGGTTCATGAGAATGAATGAGAGAGAGCAAAATAGGAGACACATAGGGGAGAGTCAAGTAGAAGAGAAAAAGACCCCTTAGTGTGTTATGAGTGTAATGAATTGGGTCATACTAAATTAGATTGCCCCTTACTTAGGAAGGAAAAGGATAAGAAGCCTAGGAAGAAAGCATTTGTGGCTGCATGGAGCGATAGTGATAGCTTCGATGAGGAAAACATAGATAATGAGGTAGCCTACTCATGCTTTATGGCTATTAGTGACGATGAGGCTAGCTCTAGTTCTACTGAAAATAATGATTTTACATTTGATGAGTTACAAAATGCTTTTAATGAATTAGCAAATGAATTTCAATGCATGAATTCTAAATATAAGAAAATCATTGCTAATTTGAAAATAGAAAAGGAAACCTTGACCAATGTTAAGCTAGAATTAGAGAAGAAACTAGAAGAAGCCAACTTAGAAATAAATGAGTTAAATAAAAAGAATACAAATTTGCATAACTCATTTACTAGGTTTTATATGGGTCAACAAAAGCTAGATCACATGCTTGAGACCCAAAGAGCTTTCTTTGATAAAGATGGGTTAGGTTATAATGCAATACAAAAAGAAACCCATCTAAAGAATTTCCTAGTGAGCAAAAATACTATGCATGATTTATCTCTTACATGCTCAATATGCAATAGAATAGGACAATCTTCACAAGCATGCACTTATAGAAAAACTACATTTAGAGGAAGAGTTGTTAGAAAAATGTGGGTGCCAAAGCATGCAATAAATAATGATGATTTGTGCTTGAAATGGATCCCAAAAGGATAAAAAATTATTTGCACTAACTCTCATGGACCCAAGAAAAGTTGGGTACCAAAGCATGTTTGAAATTGTTTGATATAGGAGGGTTAGAGCATGAGAATACAAAGAAACAATGGAGTTCAAATGCTCTATATACCCCCCATGGAGATTGCTTATGCCAATAAGAAAAAGGAAGAGCTTGGAAATCCATCCTTAGCAAGGTGACAACAATTTCTCAAAGAATGGCTAATGGTGGATCCAACACATCAAGGCAAAGCACTCTCAAGCAAAAGAGTTTTGTAAGCTTAATTCCTTGCTCCTTAAACTTTTTATTTGATTAGTTGTGCTTTGATGAGAAAATGTGTTAATGATTCTTGGTGCATTATGAGTTGAATGAATAAAGAAAAGGCATGTTGAATGGTTGTTGATTGGTTGATGGATGGTTCTTGAGGCATTGGATTATTGGATGGAAGCATGTTTAGTAATTTTGAAGTGATTATTGGATTTCTGCATTTTGAGCAAGTTTCCTATGTGTTGATAATGTATTTACTTGTCTCAAAATACCAAATATGTCACATATGCAAAATGCCTTGTCATGTGCATTATTGAAGAACTTGTTTGTTGGAAATCATGGCATAATGTTCACAAGTATGATGATTTGATGTAATATGTGCTTAAAATCTATGTGAACAAGTTTGTTTTGGCATATTTATAAAATTCAATGCATTGGTTTTGCCAAAACAAGCATGACTCTCAAATGACCTCCTTTGAGGCCAAAAATGCATTTATTGGTAAAAATCCTTCCAAAATTGCAAAATCTATTGATAAATGGTTTTTCATTCATGTTTTTCATTCATACAAGTCCAAAATCATGTTTTACAAATGTTTAAACCCTTACTTGGACTTAAAATACTCAAAAACGAAGTTTTGGCGCCTCACAAGTTGGATTTTCTGTCAAAAATCTGCAGAACCAGGATGAGGGATCGATCCCTCTACATACAGGATCGATCCCTTTGGAAAAACATGCAGGAAACTTGATTCTGGAGTTTAGGGATCGATCCCTTTGCTTATGGGATCGATCCCTCTAGGCAATTTATACCCTTTTCTGCATTTTTAAGCCTTAGTTGAGAAGTTTTCTTAATTCTCTTGATATCCTCTTTCTTCTCAACTTAAAATCCAGTATTTTAACTTCTTTTTGATGATCTTTAAACTATGAAAATTCATTTTTTATTGATATCATGCCTCAACTCCATCAACTTGTGTTATTTCCAACAAATGGCATCACTTTCAACAATTAATATAATTTTTCTTGAGCTCACAAGTGCAAAATCATTTTTCTTGTTGAAAACATTCATGAATCTTGAAATAATCTTGAAATATACTTTCAATGAATGCTTAAACATAATTTTGAGAAATATTTCAAGAATTTATGGATATATTTGAGAATTTGATGAACTTGTGCATAATGAATATTCTTCATTCCTTTTGTTCATCTTAGTCAAGCATGCTTATAGGATTATGTCTCTTAGCTTGACTTATCATTCCACACTAGGTTTCATGATAATTATACATCTAGTGGATTGATTTCAAATGTAAATTCAATAATTGGTAATGGTCATTGGCCTATAATTTATAATGGTAAATGGATCCTAAATGTTCAAATGCATGAAACTTTATCATCCTTGTACTTAAAGAACTAGGGTCTTAATGACAACACCAACATTCAAAGATAAATGTAAACTTGAACAAACTTGATATTCATGCATTTATTATTTGAATCTTTCCTTGCTCATAATTGGTTAAGGACTTGAATTGGAAAATAAGCATCGGATTTTTGTGATTGAAAACATGGAAGAAAATGTGTTTGCTTGAATACTTTGATTTTATGAATCTTCCATATGATATAACTTTGTGATTATGAATATGGATTAATACTTTATGATTGTATGCTTATGTTTAATTAATCCATATGCATATTTGATGATGTGTGATTGTGTTCTTACATATTTAGAATGATTATTCTCTTGACATGAACACACTACACATAGATATTGGATTCATGCAAAATGCCTAAGTCAACCATTAGTAATGTTAGCTTTAAATTGACAAGTATTTTGAAATGACAAAATTCAAGTAAGCTTAAAAATGATTTTTCTCTAAGTAAATTCGCTTTGAATGAACTCTATGATAGAAAATATTTTAAACAAGTTTGGAGTGTGATTTCAACTGAAAAAGTCAGTAAATACTCTTAAGAAAAGTGGTAGAAGTTTTTGAACTGACTTAAAATCACAAAAAACCATAAACTATCTCAAATTGCAGTTAAAGACGTGCAGGAAGGCATTCTGGTTAAAAGGGATCGATCCCTTCTGTAAAAGGATCGATCCCATTTTGGCAGTAAGTTGGACAGGCTTCCTGGAACAGGTTGGAATGCCTACTGGAGAAAAGGGATCGATCCGTTTGGTAAAGGGATCGATCCCTTTGCACTGGTCCTGACACTAACGACTAGTTTTTGAGGGTTTCAACGGGAAGAAATGCATTAAATGCTTCACCAACTGTTCCATTCGTCTGGTGGGTTATAAATAGAGGCATTTATGAAGTTTGGAGGCAGAACAAGCACTGAAAAATTCTCAAGCTTCAAGAGAGAAATTCAAATCTGAAAGTGTTCATTGTGTTTACTCCATTTTGTGAGACTCATCTGTATTCTTCACCCATTCACTGAAATTCTTGTTATTCAAGGGGTGAGCTATCCTTGTAAGGTCTGATATTGTAGAGTGTTGGGTAGCAATACAAGGGTAGAGGCTTAGAAGGAGATTTCAAAGTCTCTAGAAAGATTGTAAGAGGTCTTGCCACACCTTCAAGTGGTTTGTAAGGATTCTCAAGGAAGAGGTGAATCAAAACCTTGACAAGGAGTTCAAGGAGAGAGGACGTAGGCAAGAGATTGGCCGAACCTCTATAAACTTGTGTTTGCTTCTCTTTCCCTTATTCTTATTTACTGCATTTATTTCATCATTGTTTATTTTGCTTGGATTGTGCATTAAGAGCTAGGAAAATTAGAAAGAATTAGAAAAACCGATTCACCCCCCTCTCGGTAGAGCCAACAATTGGCATCAGAGCTTGGGCTCGAGATTGAATTAGATTAACATCTATCGAGTAAAAACGATCACTAATGGCTCAAACTAGTTTGTCTACACCCTTGGTAGGAGAGGGACACTCTACGGTTAGACCTCCACTCTTTAATGGTGAAAACTATGCCTATTGGAAGACTAGAATGATGCTATTTATTCAAGCCAATGATTATGAAGTGTGGAGAATTATTGTTAAAGGCCCTCTTATTCCTATTAAGAAAGTAGATGGGTCGGATGTGCCTAAGAAAGAAGATGAGTGGGATACTAATGATATTAGGATGGCACAACTTAATGCTAAAGCAATGCACACACTATTTTGTGCATTAGGACCAAATGAGTATAATCGAGTTTCACAATGTAAGAATGCTAAACAAGTTTGGGATAAACTAGCAATCACACATGAGGGAACCACACAAGTCAAAGAAACCAAAGTAGGCATGCTTACTCAAGACTATGAACTATTTAGAATGAAGAATGATGAGTCAATTAGTGACATGTTTACTAGGTTTACGGACATAATAAATGGTCTTAAAGTTTTAGGGAAGACATACTCTAATGTAGAGATGGTGAAAAAGGTTCTCAATAGCTTACCTAAATCATGGGAAGCTAAAGTCACTACTATTGAAGAATCTAAGGATCCTCATACACTCTCTTTGGACGAACTTATGGGATCTTTACTCACTTATGAGATGAAAATTAAGAGAAATCAAGATCCCCCAAAGAAAGTTGGAGTAGCACTAAAATCCACCACAATTGAGGAATCAAAAGATGATCATGATGTAAGTGGTGATGAAGAGGATTTGGAAATGGCCATGTTTGCCAAGAGATTCAATAAATTCATGAGGATGAGAGCTAGTGGAAACTCTAGGAGACCCTCTAAGAGAGAGTTAAATAGAGGTGAAACTAGTAGGAAAGAAAAGGACCAAATTATTTGTTATGAATGCAAAAAACCTGGTCATATTAAATTTGATTGTCCTTCGTATAGAAAGCAAAATGAGAAGAAACAAAAGAAGAAGGCAATGGTGGCTACTTGGAGTGATAGTGATTGCTCCGATGAAGAAAATGTGGAAGATGAAGTAGCCAACCTTTGTTTCATGGCTTTTGAAGATGAGAAGGTAACCTAACTTGTTAGATACTAATGAATACACTTTTGATGAATTGCAAGATGCATTTGATGAGTTAGCCAATGAATTTGAATGCATGAATTTGAAATATAAGAAAATGATCTCTAAGTTGAAAAAGGAGAATGAAATGCTTGTGAATGATAAATTAGAATGTGAAAAGAAATTAGAGAATGCAAATCAAGAAATAGAAGAATTAAATAGAAAGAACACTAACTTGCATAACTCCTTTTCTAGATTTTACATGGGTCAACAAAAACTTGATCAAATGCTAGAGACTCAAAGAGCATTCTTTTATAGAGAAGGGTTAGGCTACAATGCATCTAACAAAGAGACTCATCTTAAAAATTTCCTAGTTAAAGATAGAAAATTTGTTTTGTGCACATTATGTAATAAACTAGGACACTCTTCACAAGCATGCACCTCTAGAAAGACCATGTTTAGAGGAAAAATGGCTGTCAAGATTTGGGTGCCTAAACATGTTTTAAATTCAAGTGATGAGTCCTTAAAGATGAAATGGATCCCTAAAGGATCAAAAATTATTAGTACTAACTCTCAAGGACCCAAGAAAATTTGGGTACCTAAGATAAAAGCTTGATGTGTTTGTAGGAGGAAGAGTATTGCTACAAGGCTAAGTCTAAAGAGCATTGGTACCTTGATAGTGGATGCTCTAGACACATGACGGGTGACAAGAGCCAATTCAAGTTCCTAAAGCATAAAAGTGGTGGAGAAGTCACATTTGGAGACAACTCCAAAGGACAAATTGAAGGAATTGGCTCAATTGGTAACTCTTCCTCAACTATTGAGAATGTGTTGTATGTTAGAGGCTTAAAACATAATTTACTTAGTATTAGTCAATTGTGTGATAAGGGATTTAAAGTTATGTTTGATGATTTGTGTTGCAATGTTGTTTATGCCAAAACTAATCAAATTGTGTTTATTGGACATAGACATGGAAATATTTATATTGTGGATTTAAATGAACTTAATAGCAAAAATGTATGCTTTATGGCCACTAGAGAAGATGAACCTTGGTTATGGCATAGAAGACTAGGTCATACTAGCATGCATGTTTTGTCTAAATTAGCCAAAAGAGACCTAGTAGTAGGATTACCTAAGCTTCAATTTGAAAATGATAAAGTTTGTGAAGCATGTGTAAGAGGAAAACACAAAAGAAATTCATTTAAATCTAAGAAGTGTGTCACTACCTCTAGATCACTTCAACTTCTTCACTTAGATCTCTTTGGACCAACTAGGAAAACTAGTTTAGGAGGTAAACACTATGGATTTGTGATAGTTGATGATTACACTAGGTTCACTTGGGTGTTCTTTTTAAGTATGAAAAATGAAGCCTTAGAAAAATTCATTTCTTTCTCAAAACTTGTTCAAAATGAAAAAAGGTTACTCTATTTCTAGTATTAGGAGTGACCATGGAAAAGAATTTGAAAATATGGGTTTTGATACATTTTGCAATGAGAATGGCATTAGCCATAATTTTTCAGCTCCTAGAACTCCTCAACAAAATGGGGTAGTTGAAAGGAGAAATAGAACATTAGAAGAAATGGCTAGAACCATGCTTTGTGAAAATAACTTACCTAAATATTTTTGGGCTGAAGCAATAAACACTTCTTGCTATGTCATAAATAGAGCTATGGTAAGGCCTATTTTAAAGAAAACTCCCTATGAGCTCTATAAAGGAAAAAGACCTAACATAAGTTATTTTCACCCATTTGGATGTAAATGTTTTGTTTTGAACAATGGTAAAGATAACCTAGGAAAATTTGATGCTAAAAGTGATGAAGGTATTTTTCTTGGCTATTCTCTAAATTCTAAGGCCTATAGAATTATCAATAAAAGAACACTTGTAGTAGATGAGTCAATACATGTAATTTTTGATGAATCAAATATCACTAGTAGAACCAATCTTGATGATGAAGTTGAGATTTTTGATGAACATATAGTTGATCCATCTCAAGATAAGGATGTTAGAGATCAATTAGAAGATCTTACTATTAACAAAAATGAGGAGTCCATGGAATAAGAAATAATTGAGAAGGAATCTAGGTTTCCTAGAGAACTAGGATATGTGAAAGAAAATGATATTGTTGGAGATCCAACCATTGGAGTTAGGACTAGGTCAACATATAGAAACATATGTCAACATGTAGCCTTTGTGTCACAATTTGAACCAAAGAAAGTGGATGAGGCCTTGAATGATGAAAATTGGATTATGGCCATGCAAGAAGAATTAAATCAATTTGAGAGAAGCAAAGTGTGGACATTAGTAGAAAGACCTAAAGATTATCCCATCATTGGAACCAAATGGATATTCAAGAACAAGATGGATGAAAATAGCATTATTGTTAGAAACAAGGCTAGGTTAGTAGCTCAAGGATATAGACAAGAAGAAGGAACAGACTATGATGAAACCTATGCTCTGGTAGCTAGATTAGAAGCCATTAGGATGCTACTTGCCTTTGCATGCTACAAGAATTTTAAGTTATATCAAATGGATGTGAAAAGTGCTTTCTTAAATGGTTATATAAATGAAGAGGTTTATGTTGAGCAACCTCCCGGTTTTGAAAATCCAAAATTTCCTAACCATGTTTTCAAACTTTCAAAAGCCTTATATGGATTAAAACAAGCTCCTAGAGCTTGGTATGAAAGACTTTCAAAGTTTTTAATCGAAAAGGATTTACAAGGGGAAAGGTAGACACAACCTTGTTTATTCAATCTAAGGGTCATGACTTATTAGTAGTTCAAATTTATGTCGATGATATCATTTTTGGATCTACAAATGAGTCATTGTGCAAAAACTTCTCAAAGCTAATGCAAGGTGAATTTGAAATGAGTATGATGGGTGAATTAACCTTCTTTCTAGGACTTCAAGTTAAACAATGTAAAGAAGGTATTTTCATAAATCAAGCTAAGTACACCAAAGATTTGCTCAAAAGATTTGGAATGGATGAAACTAAACCTTTCTCTATACCTATGAGCACAAATATTAAGCTTGATAAGGATGAAGGAGGAAAATGTGTAGACACTAAACTATATAGGTCTATGATTGGTTCATTGCTATATTTAACTGCTAGTAGACCCGATATAATGTTTAGTGTATGCTTGTGTGCTAGATTTCAGTCATCCCCTAGAGAATCACACCTACAAGTAGTAAAAAGAATCCTTAGATACCTCAAAGACACTTCCTCCTTAGGACTTTGGTATCTTAAAGATTCTACACTAGATCTCCATGCTTATTCCGATGCGGATTTTGGTGGATGCAAAGTGGATAGGAAAAGCACATCGGGAACATGCCAATTCTTAGGAAGTAGGCTCATCTCATGGTTCTCTAAAAAACAAAATAGTGTAGCTCAATCCACAACCGAGGCTGAATATATAGCTTCCGGAAGTTGCTGTGCTCAAGTTTTATGGATTAAGCAAAAAATGAGAGACTATGGAATAGAAATGAACCAAGTTCCCATTAGGTGTGACAACACTAGTGCCATCAATCTTACAAAAAATCCCATCCAACACTCTGGAACCAAGCACATTGAGATTAGACATCATTTTATAAGAGATCATGTGCAAAAAGGAGACATAATTCTAGAGTATGTGGACACCTTGCACTAATTAGCTGATATTTTCACAAAGCCCTTGGACAAGGAGAGATTTTGCACTCTTAGAGGTGAATTAGGCATTATGAATGCTCTTTGAATTGATTTGATGTTGAATGAATGACTTAAGTTGGTTTGATATGATTGCAAGAAAGAAATTTGGAGCATATCATTTCCACTTGCAATTCATGACCTTAATTTACCATGTTACTGCTCATGTTCTTACCTTTTTGAAATTGAACTGTTGATTTGTGTGTGTTTTGATCATGATAAACTTCCTTCATTAACCAAAACCCTTTTCTAATGGTTAAGACACTATCACAATCATGGTTACTTATTGCTCAAAACTGCTCTGCATCATTTCTGGATACTTATGCATTTTTCTGCATTTTTCAGCAATTTTTCTGCAGTTTTCAAAACATGTCTCATGCATCCTAAGTGGCCAAACCAGATTTTGTTTTTAAACAATGAAAATGCACAAGTTCTTTAAGTTGCAAATCATTTTTCTGCATCACAACTGAGGCAATGGACTAAGGGGTCAATTCTTATGAAAATTAGATTGATTTCCAGGTCATTAAGGCCTAAAATTCAAGGTTTTTGCTATGAGGGATCGATCCCTTTCATCATGGGATCGATCCCCTAGCATCAGAATGGGCAGGGGTACACACTGCCAAAAACGGATCGATCCCATCCTTAAAGGGATCAATCCCTTAGGGCAAACCTTCACGCGTGCCTTTGTTAAAAAGTCGGGATTTCACTCATTTTCTCTATTCCTCTTCCCCATCGTCCGTAAGCCTTCCCCCTTCTCCATTCCTCCTTCCACAACCTTCAAGATCTCACTCATTTCTACACCAAATCACTTCATTCTTTCACCAATCTTCCTCATTTCTTTCTCTTTTTCATTTCCCCTCCTCATTTCCTGACAAAATCTCTTCTTTTCTTCTCTTCCTTCTTCCTCCACACCATGGTTACTATTCACCCAACATTTCAATTGTAAGTTTTTCTCACATTTTTCATTCCATTTTTCTTACATTTCTAATTTCTTTCATCTTGTCTTGACTGCCCATTTGCATATCTTGCATTAATTTCCTCTCCATCTAGGTTTTCATTTCATTTGGCACTTGTCTTTTTCTAGGAATTATACTTAGCCTATTTGTAGTTGTTCATCCGAAATTCCTTATCATAATTGTTAAATGCATATTGGGTTGTGGCTCTCCGCTATGGATTAGATCATATTTCTCACACACATTCACCCACAGTTCCCCAAACCTGTGCCCATCACCTGTTCGACAAAACTCCTCTTAGAAATTTTCCTCATCATTCTTCCTCCACATGGCTCCCAAAGTCAAACATGCTATCTCTCAAAAAAGATCTCGTCCCTCCTCTTCCTCCGCCTCCATTCCAACCGCCTTCAATCGCTGCTTTAGGAATGTGGAAGAGAAAAACTGTTACCATGCCCTCTTTGCCCATATGCACATCAAGCACTGCCGCCCAATTGACTTCGGGTTTTTGGAATCGATTAACTTTCCCTACTTGGCCAAATTTGACGCCTTCCATTGGACATACTTTCTCAAAATCAACACTCTGGTTCCTTTGAACATCATTCGAGCTTTCTTTTCCAATGCCAAAGTTATATATTCGCCTAATAACCCATGTAAGGCGGTGGGAATTCAATCATTTGTTATGGGTCGGGATGTTGAAATCACCAAATATTCTCTCTCCCGTGCCTTTCGAATTTCGGAGCATGGTCTTGCACGCAAAAATGTTAATGTCCCATTAGAATTCAATATCGTCAATGACCGTGCGGGTGACCTTCCCGTCTTTGCTCGCTTTCTCCACATCATCATCTCTTGGAATCTTCACCCACTTGGCACCAAATATTCCCAACTCCGGAGACTTGATCGTTTTTGGCTTCATCACATTCACTCCCCTGATGGCAATCGCCCGGATCTTCTCCATTTCATTCTCCACAATTGGATCAAGATTGTTCTTGGCAAAGTTCAGACAATTGTCTTCCCACAACCACTTGCCTTCTACCTACTCGACCACGGTATCGACTGTTCGTGTGAGCCTGGCATCCTTCCAGAGGCAGGCCACATCATCAACCTTGCTACTTTGCATAATCTTGGTTGGTACTCTCGTCAGCAAGGTGATACCCTCGTTTGGGAAAAGGCACATGGTGATCTAGCATCTCCCAGACGTGACCCGGATGAAGGCGGCGATGAAGGCGATGACGAAGAGACAGCTCCTGCCGCAACCACATCTTCAGCGCCATCCGCCTCGACCTCGGTCTCTCTTGACCAGATCATGCTATCGCTTCAAAACCTCCAGGCCACCGTTACTCAACGGTTTGATCATGTCGACGCTTGCCTTGACGCCATGGAGGCTACACAGGCTGCCGTATTTGATGAAGTCCAAGACATCCGCATGCAACATGAGGACTTCATGGATCAGTATCATAAGACCTTTCCCAGGCATTGATTTTGCTCTTTTTATGTAGGGTGTGCCTTTACCTTGTTATGCTTAGATGTTTGAACCTCTGTGCTATGTTTGTTGAACTTCACTGTCAGATTTTGTCTTTGTCTATGTAAACTTTGTTAGATGTTTGAACCTCTGTGATATGGCATGTTATATATTTCTGGTTATTTTATCATTCTGCCATGGTTTATCTATGTTTTTCAATATCTCTCCTTGACCTAGTGCTTTAAATTGACTAACCAATTCTTCATGTCACTTATTCTTGTTGAGGGGGAGTATGTCATTTTTTTTGCTATGACAAAAAATGGGAGAATTAATGTAATCTTGGTACTTAAAGGGGAAGCTAATTTTGAAATCTTGGTATAAATTAATCTTGGTACTTAAAGGGAAAGCTAATTTTGAGAGGGAGCAAATATTAAGGGGGAGCATTATTTTCAAAAATTTAAGCACTCTCATTTCCTAAGCAAATTTACCTTAAGTTTTGTCATATCAAAAAGGGGGAGATTGTTAGCTTTAAATTGACAAGTATTTTTGAAATGACAAAATTCAAGTAAGCTTAAAAATGATTTTTCTCTAAGTAAATTAGCTTTGAATGAACTCTATGATAGAAAATATTTTAAACAAGTTTGGAGTGTGATTTCAACTGACAAAGTCAGTAAATACTCTTAAGAAAAGTGGTAGAAGTTTTTGAACTGACTTAAAATCACAAAAAACCATAAACTATCTCAAATTGCAGTTAAAGACGTGCAGGAAGGCATTCTGGTTAAAAGGGATCGATCCCTTTTGTAAAAGGATCGATCCCATTTTGGCAGTAAGTTGGATAGGCTTCCTGGAACAGGTTGGAATGCCTACTGGAGAAAAAGGATCGATCCGTTTGGTAAAGGGATCGATCCCTTTGCACTGGTCCTGACACCAACAGCTAGTTTTTGTGGGTTTCAAAGGGAAGAAATGCATTAAATACTTCACCAATTGTTCCATTAGTTTGGTGGGTTATAAATAGAGGCATTTATGAAGTTTGGAGGCAGAACAAGCACTAAAAAATTCTCAAGCTTCAAGAGAGAAATTCAAATCTGAAAGTGTTCATTGTGTTTACTCCATTTTATGAGACTCATCTGTATTCTTCACCCATTCACTGAAATTCTTGTTATTCAAGGGGTGAGCTATCCTTGTAAGGTCTGATATTGTAGAGTGTTGGGTAGCAATACAAGGGTAGAGGCTTAGAAGGAGATTTCAAAGTCTCTAGAAAGATTGTAAGAGGTCTTGCCACACCTTCAAGTGGTTTGTAAGGATTCTCAAGGAAGAGGTGAATCAAAACCTTGACAAGGAGTTCAAAGAGAGAGGACATAGGCAAGAGATTGGCCGAACCTCTATAAACTTGTGTTTGCTTCTCTTTCCCTTACTCTTATTTACTGTATTTATTTCATCATTGTTTATTTTGCTTGGATTGTGCATTAAGAGCTAGGAAAATTAGAAAGAATTAGAAAAACCGATTCACCCCCCTCTCGGTAGAGCCAACAAGTAACAATTGGTATTTAGATTGAAATAACAATTAGTATCACTGGCAACCATATTTTCAATAATTGGTAAGCCAAATCTAAATTGCCAATTGGTATAAGCTTTAAATTGACAATTCTTCTCATACTCTTTAGTTTGAAATGACAAATAGAGAAGAATTCATTTAGGATATTTTTGCATGAAACTCTTGTGTGGTAGAATTTGTAGTTAATTGCTATATATCTTGATTCTATGCACACTCTTGCTTGAACGTGATTTATGAGCTCTTGCATATGATATGTCATCTAATTTTAGCTCATAATCATGATGTATTGCCATGCACCTTAGTTAGACTTTAGAGAACAATTGTTATACTTAAGTGCTTGCTTAATTTCTTACCAATTGAGACCTTATTGCAAAATTATTTATAAACAATTGGTTTAGGATCATAAGTCATATTCTTTGATGAATATTTCATACTCTTTGTGAATATTGACTTATTTATTTGTGCTATGAGTCCCATGTACTAACACCTTTCTTGTTGGATGGAGCATATTTATTTATTCTCACATAGCCATGATTTATGGGGAGCATATATTTTTTATTATTTTTTCTTCTTTTTGCTATGACAAAAAGGGGGAGAGATAGATATTAAAAGGGAGAGATATTAAGGGGGAGAGATAATAGGGGAGAAATAGTTTGAAAATTCTTTTAAAAACCCATGCTTATATTAAGGGGGAGCTTTATAAAATCCTGCTTTATTTGAGGGGGAGTATTTTATAAAAGAATTTTCAAAACGAATTTACATTAAGTTTTGTCATATCAAAAAGGGGGAGATTGTTAGCTTTAAATTGCAATATATATTTTGAAATGACAAAAACTTAAGTAAGCTTTAATGTTTTAATTCATATTGTAAATTTGCCTTATCACACATGATTTTCTCAATCCATTTTTAAGTGTTCATATCAAATATTAAGACCATGATTTAATGATATATTCTTATGGGTCTTAATACTTTATAAAATGGTTTTCAATATTAAGTAATTTTCTCAAGAATTATTGAACATAAGTTTAGAAAATTACTTATAAGTTTTTGGACAATATTTTTATTTCAGAAAGTCAAGAAAAACTCCCTTAAAGCTTATAAATGTTTTGGGTTGAATTAAAATCAAAAGCCATATCATTTCTAACCCAAAAGTGTAGGAAAAATGCCCTCTGGAAGCATGGGATCGATCCCATATGGAAAGGGATCGATCCCTTTTTGGTAGAAGCACTCCAATGCGTGAAATGAAGGAAAGGATCGATCCCTTTGGTGAAAGGATCGATCCCTTTGGTGAAAGGATCGATCCCTTTACACCAGAAAGTCCCCAACGGCTAGTTTCTGTTTTGGCTCCAACCAACGTCCACAAACCATCCAAGGGACTATAAATAGAGGCTTAAAAGCTAAAGGAAGCAAGAGGAACTACTCAATCAACTCCAATACTCATTTTCCTCAAATCCTCAAGCCTCAACAACAAATCAAGAGCTACAAAGTCTTCATCTTCCATCATTCACATATCTCTTGTATTGCTTAGCACAAAATATTGTATTGGCTTTCACTTGTGCCTAATTTCTGTAATCATTTGCCTACTTAGAGGCCTTCTTTGATTGCACCACTTGTAAACCAACTCATTCCTTGTAAAAGGGGAGGTTTCTCTTTAGCCTAAGAAAAAGAGGGAGGTTTCTCTTTAGCCTAGAAAAAGAGGGAGAAGAGGTTTCTCTTGAGCCTAGAAAAAGAGGGAGGTTTCTCTTGAGCCTATAAAAAGAGGGAGTGTAACACAAATTCAAGAATAGTGAATTTGGGGAAAATCCTTGGGAGCGTCTCAAGGTAGAGGACGTAGGCAAGGTTGCCGAACCTCTATAAATCGCTTGCGTACATTTCTCTATCCTTACTCTCTTTACTTATTTGCAATTATATTTGTGTTTATTGTATTAAATTTATATTGTATAATTGCCTAGCTTAGAGAACTTTAAAAACACTCAAATAGGCTAGAGAATTTAGAAGAATCGAAAAACAAGCATAAGGTTAGCTAAGAACAGATTCATCCCCTCTCGGTATAGCCTATAAAGTTAAAGTTAATAAATCCCTTGACAAGAGAATCAAGGAGAGGGGACGTAGGCAAAAGATTGGCCAAATCTCTATAAACTCTGTGTTTGCTTCTCTTTCCCTTCCTTATTTACTGCATTTACTTCATTATTACATTATTTGTGTTATTTGTGTATTAAGCTCTTAAAAATCAAAATTTAGTAGAAAAACCGATTCACCCCCTTTTGATAGAGCCAACAATTGGTATCAGAGCTTGGGCTTGAGAATTGATTTGGAGTAATTTCTTTCAAGTATAAACAATCTAGATGGCTCAAAATAGTGTAGCTACACCCTTAGTAAGAAAGGGACACTCTACAGTTAAGCCCCCACTTTTCAATGGTAAAATTTATGCATATTGAAAGACTAGAATGATGTTATTCATTCAAGCTAATGACTATGAAGTGTGGAAGATTATTGTTAAAGGTTTAATATTAAATTTACAAATATTTAATACTAATTTTAGATTTAATGGTATCAGAGCAAGATTGGCCTGATGTCTGTTGATACTTTTGGGAAGAAAATGTGTCGAAAAAGGTTAACATCCCCTGTAGTACTACGGGTCATTCATCACCTCACTCGTCTGTACTGTCCGCTCTGGGTTCTAAAGGTGGCCCCCATCACATAGACGTGGCACTTAGCCCCTCACGGATTTATTGGGAAACTTATCCCAATTCGCGTCCACCGCTACTCGAATCTCTTACCACTTGTAAGTGTCTAGTAACGACTAACCATTGGACTTTAAACTGTCGCGCCCGATCTTTCTTAATATCTTACGGAAGCCTAAATTGCAGAATTATTTTTTTTTCTTATATCACTATCCATTTGTAGGTGAATATGTAGGCCAATCTCAATTTCATATAACTCCCTTGATATATCTAGGCACATCTACCAACATACATAATGCCAATTCAAAAAGTATATTGATCGTCATATTCCAATAATACATAATCTAGCTTACATCCTAGACTCATCACATAAATATATATATGTACAATCAAAAGAATTCCAATACACTGTGCCATCATCCGTCAATGTCTATACAAATCGCTGAGAGCCATATACTTTAGACTGTGCAGGGAAGTCCACTCTCAAGAAGCTTCCCAAGCCAAAAAGAACAGTCGTTGTATCGATCACTCTGAAAGGGAGGGGAAAGAAGAGGGGAGTGAGTCGTAAACTCAGTAAGTAACAACAATAAGCAACTAAATTTTACCGAGCATCCCTCATTTATGAAAGCTAATTCAAATTACTTTCAAATAAATCAAATCAATTATGCTGCATCAAACTTAAAACACAGTATGGAAACTCAATAGCAAAACATAGTCAAATATGGAGTTCCATCATTAAAGTATGCAGTGAAACCAATAAAACAAACCATAGTACCAAGAGAGTTCACAGAGTATCAATCGATGCTACTTAGAGCAAACAAACCCACGGTAGCTAACCGTAGCCAAACTCCCATAAAGGGCGCTGCCTATGCATAGACCAATCAAACCCCCGCTCATTACGCATATGAAACCAGGACCTGTCCAAACGTAATATACGGGACAAGCCAAACGTCTCCGAGGCTAATGCTCGAGAAACAGTGCTCTAAGTCAATCAAATGTGTCTACAAAGTTCTCAAGGTACAGTGCCCTGAGGTCTCAATACCTCGAGTCTAAAACAGATATCCGGTAGTCTTAAAACAAATTTCATTCTTCTCTGACCTCATAGCAATCTTTGGAGTTTATAAGGAAGTAATTCAACAAACAAGGCTCACAAGGCATTTAAAAGCATTAACAAGGTTACAACACAAGGTATAAAATCATATTAAATCAGAATTTAATTTGAACCTTTAAAACATTTAAAATATTTCTTATGTATATAAATACGCGCAAATAGTACATTTCTTGCGAGCCCATCACCTGTTTACAAACCATTTCTAGTAAAGCAAACTCAACAGTCAAGGGAAGACATCTCATATGCAGCATTCATTTAGTTTCAATTGCCAAATTCCAAGAGTTTATAGCATTAAGCAAATTGGATGCAAGTAGTCGCTTAGGGTTACTTACAGTACTTCCTTAGCTTCTGAATCAATTCTCCCTCGCCTAACAAGTCTTGGAGTATTGATTGATTTCGGGTCTATCTCAGTCCTTAGGACAACTCTCTACATAACAAATGGTAGATTGAATCAATCTCTATACATCCATCGATCTTAGTATTTCCAATCATAAGCTAACATTAACTATTATATAATTCAACAAGAACAATACTTGGCTGTGTTTCTAGAGTTATTCAAACGTTACTAGCACCGTTTATTGCCTTTTTGTTCGTTTGAACTACTTACGACTCATTTGGTCCATTTCTGTTCTTTAAGGTTTTGGACCTTATGGCATTGTGCTAGACTTAGGTACAATTTCCAGAACTTAATTATCAAACCGTAATTTTTATATTACTTCTAACTCAAATCCCTATTTAGACATATAAGGGCTCATTTCCTAATTCATTTTGTGCCATTTTCCATCAATTTTTAGACCTTGGTCCAAATCTGGCACAGTAGGTAGGAAATTTCCTGACCTGTGTACAGTAAAATGCTTACTGCCAACTATAGGGATATGAGATCTGTACAAACTCAATACCATGTCAATCATGACTCATTTATCTTTCTGAACATGTAAAGTTTGCAGTCATATTTGATCTAGGCAATTTTCTATGAACATTTGAAGTTTACATTAAAAATCTGTCCCCAGCAGTGAGTATCCTGCATGCATTCATACATATCTTAAGCCATGAAGTTCCAAATCTGGAAATTCTAAAACTAGATGAAAGTTAACTCATTTCCCTATTTAGAAATGTAAGATTCATAATTTAACTCCTCCTATATCAATACCAGGAATTTTCCAAAATTTCAGTATGTACAGTAGTCTCCTGACATAGTAAACACTGACCAATATGCACAAACTGTCTCATATCTGGTTATAGGAGTATCCAAATGATGCAAACCCAGAACCATCATGTTACTAACTTAATTATCCTTTCTAGACATGTAAGGCTTGCACCATAATTCTGTTTAGGCCATTTGCTATGATTTTCCAAAGTTTCAGTATGTACAGTAGTCTCCTGACACAGTAAACACTGACCAATATGCACAAACTGTCTCATATCTGGTTATAGGAGTATTCAAATGATGCAAACCCAGAACCATCATGTTCCTAACTTAATTATCCTTCTAGACATGTAAGGCTTGCACCCTAATTCAATTTAGGCCATTTGCTATGATTTTCCAAAATCAGGACTGTGATTCACGTTTCTGGACAGAACACCCTGCACTCATTTGTGCATAACTCAAGCTACAAAAGTCCAATTCAAGAAATTCCAAAACTGACTTTCTTGTAACTTAAAGGGCCATAATTCATAATTTTTCCAGAATTTTTCTCCATACAGAACTATTAAACTGCTCAATTTAATTTTCACCCAGACAGAATAGCAAATTCCAGATTCAACATCAAGTCAGAATTTCATTTTATCTTTATCTAACCATAGCTATTTAAATTTAGCTCATCACAATATCATTTTCATGCATAATAATCAATCATTATAAGGTTAGAACCTTACCCCCTTAATTTGATGCACAAACAGAATCGGTTGGAAGACCATTTCTCCTAGCTTGTTTGCTGTCACACCTATACACATCAATGCCAATCCAATAAACACATTTGCATTCTATTTCCATAGATTAATTCCAGCATAAACACATCAACTCACCTCAATTTACTACCTTTCTTATTTGCCCTGAATCCCAATCTAAATCTGCTGTAGTTTGAGTTTCAACTCCTCACTTCTTCAATCACCAATGGGCAGCTCTTCTCACTTCTTCTCCTTCACTTCCAATGCCCTAATCTTGTTGAACCCAAGCTCCCATTGCATCCATGGCTCACGATTCTTTGGCCAGCTCTAGCATGAAACTTGATCCTTCATTTTCGTTGTGGCCTCCTTCACAATGTAGATTCTTAAATCAGTTTGGGTGGCTGGGTGAAATGGAAGAGGGTTTGAAGAAGATTCCTAAATCTTGGCCGGACTTGAGGGAGGAGGAAGATGGGTTATTCTTGCTAGGGTTGTTGACACTTTGCTGAAGAAGTTTACTCTTCTTGGTTTCGGTTTGGGGAGGGAAAACAGAAGAAAAAACGTGGCTGCCAATTTTTCCAGCCTTTAACTTATGTATTCCAGCCCTTTAGTCTTAGATCTCCAGCCCTTGATTTAAAAGGGAACCTCTTACTTTTATTTTCAACCCTTGATTATTTGGCAATCCTTCCCACTTGTATTTCCAGCCTATTTATGTTGTATTTTCAATCCTCATTTCATCAGTTTCTAATAACCCAATTTAACATAAATGGATTAATAGATGAATAACCATTGTTTCAAGCAAAAAATAATGTCTTCCATTTTTCTATTGTCTTAATAATTCTAATTTCCATAACTTATATATGTGTGTGTGTGTGTGTGTGTGTATATATATATATATTTATACACATATATATTTAATTCTCTCATAATATATCTTAATCAATTTAATTTATTTCCTACTTCATATCTTAGTACCTACATACTCACATTTACGTATCCATCGCTTCTTGACCAAGATGGCCCGGACATTCTCAACTTCCATAATCTGTCCAAATTCTAAAGTAACCTCAAGTCAGTCAAAATTTACTCTAGTATACTTATGATAGATATCGAAATTAAGGGTTATTACACTTTTCAACACATTTTCTTTCCAAAAGTATCGACAGACATCAGGCCAACCCTGCTCTAATACCATTAAATCTGTCACAGCCCGTGACCCTATTTTTCATCTTATTCTATACCTCTTATTTGGTTGGGCTGTCTGCGATACTTTACTTTTTCTTTAAATATAAACAATTTCATATTGAATTTATAATATGAATTACATCCCCTATTTTACTTCATAAGAAAGTAGTACTGTCAATAAGTCTAAATACAGAAAATAAATGATCATACCTTATTAAATAAATCAAGCTATCGCATTGTTCCCAAATGCACAGCTGAAGTCCTTTAGATGTCAGACTCTTAGTCCTCGAAAACCCGAAATGTTAATATTAAGTGGTGAGCAAACCACGACTCAGTAAGAGAATTATATGCATACTTGATATTCAGCTTCCTATATGTTGAAAATGTTTTTCATTTTTCCTATGGGGCTCTAGGGTCGCATGTAGGAAGGACACTACAGTCGACTAGGGATCCGGATGGAGTAAGGTAGGTATTTTGAAATATCTATCTTGTCCCGGAACCTAGAAGCAACTGTAGAGAGTAAATTTCATTTTTGTTTTGAAATTTAAATCCTTTTACCTTTTTATTCCGGAACCTTTTCATATTCTTTTCAAAATAATGCTTTTATGAAATAAAGCATTTAAATAAAATAACTAATATTCATATTTTCTTTGAAAAGAATATTAGTTAGTTCATCATCATTTTCCTTTAAAACTCATTTCATGTTTTACTGTACAATCATAATTAGTACAGTACTTTAAAATAGCAAAATAAGCTATTAAACCTTTTTCGTATAACATATAAATCATTTAAATCTAATATTCAATTTAAAAATTTAAAATAAGAATATTAGATTTACTTTCCTCCTTTTCCTTTTTGAAAACATATTACATATTCATATTACATGTCACATGAAAATCATCTCGTAGAACTAAAATCAGTACTGAAATAAGCATTTTGTAAAATGCTGTAAATTATTTTCAGTTCACGTATTACATATCATATAAAATATTTTCATTTCACTTATCACATATCATGTAAAACATTTTCATTTCACGTATCATATATCATATAAAACATTTTCATATATGGAGACTAAGGCACGCCAAGCTCGTCCACTGGGTCGTTACTCATATCATGCTATAGACCCCGAAGGGTATAAAATAATCATGTCAGATCTATGGCTATAGTCTATAATTGTCCTCGGCGGATCACTGATCAGGTGTCGGCCGAGACTACATATCACATATCACATATCACATATTACATGTCACATATCACATATCACATATCAGCATGATAAGGTGCCAACTAGTCTCAAAACAGTATTTTTCATAATCAGAAAACCTTTATGGAGTTTATAAAAATAATAATTTCATAATTAAAACCATAAAGGTTATATAATAAATCAAGTGAATATTTAAGAAAATATTTATAAAATATTCACTTTATCCCTTTTTCATCTTTCATTTCATACCACGTATAATTCATATATCGAGAGAATATTTAGAAAACCTTTATAAAATATTCTCTTTATCCCTTTTTCATTTTCTATTTCATATCACATATAATTCATATATCGAGAGAATTTTCGGTGATCTCATTATCACCAATTTCGAAAACATGAATATTTTAAAATGAATTTCGTTATATTCATGTTTTATGAAAAATAATCATTTTCTCGATTTTCATGGTTGAAAATCGTTTTTTTTTTTTCGGAAATAAAATCATTTAATATGATTTTGTAATTTTCTAAAAAATTTTGGCAGCATAACGACTGCCGATTGACTAGCCTCCTGCACTGAAAATACAGTTTATATTTTCAACCAGTACGTCATCACAAATTTTCAGCTGATGAATCATCACAACATTTCTATAAAATAATTTATAATTTAAAAACATGCAGACTGAATATCCTTACAATGCTGCACATGCATCCCTTACCTTTTCCGGGTCGGCGACTTCCTCTTATCGGTCGCGCCCGTACTCCATCTCTCCCGATCCATCATCTCGATCGCTGAGAATAATTTATGAAAAGTAAATTCTAAATTTTAGAATTTTCATAAATAATTTATTAAATTTTTTTTACTTGAAATCATTTTCCGGAATTCTTACCGAATTTTCGTAATTTCCAAGTTGCCAACTTCCCGGGAATCTCCGAATTCCCGAAATTTTCCTTTTTCTCTTTTCTTTTTCTTCCTTTTTCTCTTTTCTTTTTCTTTCTTTCTTTTTCTTTTCTTTCTCTTTCTTTTCTTTTTCTTTTTCCTTTTTCTTTTCTTTTTCTTTTCCTTTTCTTTTTCCTCTTCCTTTCCCGGTCAGATCGGTTCAGACTGGTCAATGTTCCTCCTCGCCAGTTCCTCACCGGCGGCCAGTTCACCGACGGTTCAAGCGCCCTTCAGCTGGCCGGCACCACGGCGAAGTTACCGGTGCCCTTCGTTTGCCCTTGATCGGCAGCATGACGGCGGATCGAGTCGATTTTCCTTCGGTTTCTTTCGCCTCTTCGTCGGCCCTCCTCCGCCGTTCACCGCCCTCGGGTGGCATCCTTCCTCTTCCTCTGACTGTGCTTCGGTGGCAGTGGCGGTGGGCAAATCTGCTGGCATTGTCGTTTCGTTTTCTCTTTTTCTTCCCGATTTTTTCTTTCTTCGCTTCTATTTTCCGTTTCGGTTTTCGCTTTCGATTTTCCTTCTTTCTTTTCCTTTCCCATCGCCGGACATTCCTTTCTCTTAATCTCTTGCCGAAGACGGCTCCCCCCTCTTCTTTCCTCTTTCAGTCGTCTGCGGCAGTTTTCCTTCTCTGTTTTGTAACAGAGAAGGAAACAGGGATCGGGTTATATCCCAATCCCGTTTCTTTCTTTTTTTTTTTTGTTATATATAATATGTATATATATTATCATATGTATATAATTATACATATACTTATAAAATATATTTATACAATATATGTATAAATATACTATTATTACTATATGTATATAAATACATAAATTTGTATTTTATATTGATACATATATATATATATATATATATATTTTTACATTAGCAATATATATATATGTACAATAGGATTTATATTTCATGTATATACATATATTTATGTATATCAAAACTTTATAATAGTATATATGTTACTTATTTAGTGACTTAAAATAGTATATATCACTAAATAATAATATATACATATATTTCATATATGTAGATACGTATTTATATTTAAATATATTTATATAAATATATAATAGTACATATGTATTTATGTAACCATATATTTATATAATATAATTATATGAATATCTCATTATATTCATTTTTCTGTTTTTCTTATTTTATTTGGATTTTTTTATTCAAATAATTTCCCATTTTCCTTTTCTTATTTAATTTGGATTCTAATTTATCCAAATTAATTTCCTCCATATAATTTATCAATTCCTTAACTTCATTATTTACAGAATTTCCAACAATATTCTATCTTGTAATTAATTCCTTTATTTACTTTAATTTATCTTTCGCATTTAAAAAATTAAATTTTCGAATAAGTAATATAAAAATTCAAAAATTTGTGGTTATCACATAAACCCACGCCTCCGAATTCGGCGCCATCACTGTCGATGGGGAAAAACGGAGGCCAGATCCAACCTCGCCTCCACTCCAGCAAGCTTCGGAGGGACTGATGATGGTCGAACTGGCGGGAAAAACGTGGACCGACTGAACCCAGCCGAACTGGTTTGAACCAGTTCGAACCGACTCAGACCGAAAAAGAAATGAAAAAGAAAAGAAGAAAAGAAAAGAAAAAGAAAAGAAAAAGAAAGAAAAAGAAGAAGAAGAAGAAGAAGAAGAAGAGGAAAAATGGTAGGAAGTTAATAATAAATTTATTATTATTATTTATTGAATAATTGTGTAAAATTCTAAATTTAGTATGGAAATTGTAGAAACCATACTCGGTGAATTGAGACGATGGAAATCTAAAGAAGTGGACTACGGGCGCGACGTAACGAGGAAGTCGTCGACCCGGAACAAGTAAGGGATACATGTGTGAATTTGTAGGGATATCCAAATGCATGGTTTTCATGCTATGAATTTTATAAGATTTATTGGATATTGAATTGCCTTGAAATGCTACAAAATTATGGTTTTTGGCTGTTGAGATTGTGTTTGAAAGTGCAGGGAGGTTAGGACTCTGACAGTCATTATGTCACGACCCGAAGGCCGTGACTTTCTCTAGATTCTCATACTTTTTCTTAGTCTACAAATTTATGGACTAAATTTTTTTTTTCATTTTAAGGTTTGTATTCGGTGTCAGTGTAGTTACTACTCTAATTTCACTGATCCTCTATTCAATGTTTTATCACATCTCTAAGTTACATCCTGACTCATTGAACAACATACGTACAGTGTATTAATAAAAGTCTGTACATGTAAACAAGAGATTTACAAAGAATGTATACCTCAAAAGTAGCGAAGTGAATTCGCAGGATGATGGACAGTACCAAACTTGCAAATCATCTCCGAAGGTCCACTTAAAAGCTCTCATAGCATATTGTAGCTTCAATAGTCTGAAAAGAGATGAAATTTAGTAGGGTGAGCAAAACCACGGCTCAGTAAGATACTAATATAAATGCAGGAGTAGAATTATACTGTCTTAATCCTCAATGCTTAAAACCTGCAAGTTACAATTACAATTCATCATTTCCATCGATAACTCTCGTTATCTCAATTCCTCTCATCTGTCTATCACTCTGATCTCTTTATAATCATCATAAGTACTTTTTATTTCTCTCATCATTATAATATAGTGTATCGCACAACAATATGTCGTGTCCAATTTGAATATCATGTACTATTAGTCCATACTCTCATCAATCTCATAGTACATCATGTCCAAATGAGATATCGTATCAATCACTTTTCGTTTCATAGTCATACTTATGTATTCTATCATCTCATATCACTTTCCATATGTAGGATCATGATCACGGTGGTACGAAGTCATAATTTTCTTTGTGCATGTTCAATGTTCATGTATCATATCATATCATATCATCATATAGATGAAATATCGTTACCACCAAGTCGTGATACTTCTCATATACTTTTCATGTTTTTGTACCATATAAGGTCATGACATATCTTATGTAAAAAGTATACTATTATGTCATGATTTAGTAGATAGTTTATGTAACTTCACTGTATAAACTGCTATCATTTCAAATCGTATCATATATGCTTTTAGAACATGCTCAAACATATAAGTTTTCAATTCATTTCATATTTACTTTTAAGACATGATCAAAGCATGTACGATTTGCAAATGATGTATTCGTTTTTAGAGCATGTCTAAAACAAGTGCGGTTTTAAAACATTTTTCATATACTATAAGTCATATCAGGTCTAGAGTTCATATCAAATCAATCTATACTCTAGACCGCATATCATGTCAAGTTCGACACAAAATCGTATATAAATCATATAAGTGTCGAAATCATATCACATGTACTTTTAAAACATGTTTAAGACATGTACTGTTTCAAAATATTTTTCATTTCAAACATGTCTCATGTACTGTATAAATCATGTCAAGTCTAGAGTTCATATCAATAAAATCATACTCTAGACTTCATATCATATCGGTTAGAGACTAGGCTAGATCCCTATCATCTCTATCAATAAAGACTTAAATCACTGTAGCTAGTAGTGAAAATCATGCCATCGTCCCCTGGAAACCAACTAGGGCGCTATCTATGGCCATAGACCTCATCTCTCTCAGCCCCACTGATCAGGCGCGACTGAGACCTATCCATGACTATTGTTGGACAAGCATCTTTGCCTAATGAGCAAAGCTTCAATTAGGCAGTTTCCACTATGCTTTATTGAATTTAATTCTTTTAGGGTTCCTACAGTCTCATAAAACATTTAAATCTTTAGCTTTCTTTTCAATATCATGTAAAGCATATGGTAAAATTCTGTATGAGGTTTCATATATCAAAATATATATATCTACCATACACTTTCATTTCAAAACAAATCAATACTTTACAGTATTCATATAAACATTATTATAATGTTTCAAGTTATAAGAAGGCATGCTTAAATGCAATGCAATTTAAATCACGAGTTCAATAGTGAACTATCATTTTTATCAACCGTGTCATTTAATTTTAACGTTCACTATAGTTCAATTTTCTCATTTCCATCATTTTGATTTCAATCAGATCATACCTAATAAGTAAATTCGATACTATTTTCAATATCGATATAAATCATATTTCATCTAATATAGTGAAGTAATTCATTCAATTTTTATCACCATCAATCATTCGACTTCGAAACTTCCTCTTTGTCAAATTAGTAGATCCGTATTCAACTCATTCAATATTCGATTCATTGGATATTCAAATTGTTCAGTATTCAATTCATTCGATAATTAAATCACTTGGTATTCAGACCATTCGATATTCAATATCCTTTCTCAATCGTCATCGACTGTAATAATCATTTATACATCTCATCATCAATATTAGGATCACATCATTAGTATGAATCCTCTTAGTTTCTATAAGCATTTAGATATCATGTTTCAGTGTAACCATCAAGATACGGAAATTATGTAATTTCCAATATCGTCATCCAATATCTACTCCAGAGTCAATATTGAAGATAACAGAACCACTTGATCAATAATCACTTATCAAATCCTATTATGGTTTGACCTATTGACACACGTTCATAATTTCCGACTTGAGTTTCAATTTCATTCACTATCATAAAGCTAGATCACAATCCTCAAATCAATTTTTTTATATGGCCTGTATAATTTAATATCGAACTTATGCGATTATTAATCTTATTATTCAAGGCCTACTCTATGGTTATAAGCAAAACCATATATTCATATATTTTCATCACTCATTTACTTGAATCTATAACTGATCGGATTGTGTCGTAATTCAACCTCAATGTCAATAAAGTTATGTGTGAGACCTGATTTTCTAATACTGTACACTATACTTTGTAAATGATTGATAGTGAAAATAAATTATTTAGTGGAATTAAATAAATATTGAATGTGCATTTCCAGTCTCAATTTGAAATTATTGGAATTATAAATTATAGTATAGTGTATAAGATTTGAAATGAATATTAAAGGATGGATCGAAGGTATGGAAACAAATAAAGAAATAAATCTGAACATTGGAATTTAAAAGTAATTTAAATGGTGTAAAATGTAGATATATGATATTTAAAGGAAGGGAAATTTTATATTATGATACATGGTAAATTGCTATTGAATGTGGCACATAAAAAAAAAAGAATTTGAAACAGAGCAGTAACGTGAATAATGGTATGGTCGGCTATAGCTTAGGCTGGTTGATTTTGATGATAATTAATGAGTACAAATTATTTAAGGAAAATAATGGAGCTGCCAGCCGTGGGAAGGAAAAACAGAAAATGAAAAATTAAGAAAGCATGACCATTAAAGGTCACGGTTTTGGGCTGCTGAAAATGAAATTGAGGAAATTTAAATACAAGAGAAGTATAAAGCCAAAAAAAAATGGTAGGACAATAAAGAGTAATTAAAGACTAAATTGAGATATATATAATATATATATATATATATATAGATATATATATGAATGGAGATGAGAAATCTTAAAGTGCTCTTGGTCAAAGCAAACCATATGGTTAAAGTGAAAATTTTATGGTGGATAGTTAAGAATTATTTTAAGAAGGAAAATTTCATTGTTTGAAAAAGAAATGGGAATTGAAAGAAGAAATCAAAATTGAATAAATGAATGAACCAATTAAGCATTGTTCATGAGAGATTCTCATATCAATCTATGATAAATGATTAAAGAAAAATAGTTGAGGATGAGTAGAAAGTATTTCCTAAATTAATTGAGAAGGGAAATAAAGGAAATAATAGACTTGCATAAATGGGATTAAGGAAAGAGTAGATGAATCACCATAATAAAGGGTTCAAGAAGACATTCGGCCATGAGCATTTTTGGACTGTTATTATATTGCATTTTATGGTTTAAACATGAGAATTGACGATCGAAATCAAGAGAATAATTAATGATAATTTTTGATAAAAAAATTATTCTGCAGCATGAATAATCGGAGTTCGTGTGGTGACATCGGGAAGTAGGACACCACGAAATAGGTAAGGGATGCATGTGCAGCACTGTAAGGATATTCAGTCTGCATGCTTTTAAATTATAAATTATTTTATGAAAATGTTGTGATGCTTCATCGGCTGAAAATTTGTGATGATGTACTGGCTGAGATTATAAACTGTATTTTCCGTGCATGAGGCTAGCCAATCGACAGCCGTTATACTGCTGAAAAAATTATCGAAAATTTCTAAAAAATTTCACAAAATCATAATAAATGATTTTATTTCACAAGAAATGATTTTCAACCATGAAAATCGAGAAAATGAGTATTTTCCATAAAAACATGAATAAAATGAAAGTGATTTTAAAATATTCATGTTTTCGAGAATGGTGATAATGAAATCACCGAAAATTCTCCTGATATGTAAATTACACGTAATACAAGATGGAAAATGAAAAGAAATAAAGTGAATATTTTTATATATATTTCTTAAATATTCACTAAATGATTTTATAACCTTTATGGTTTTAAATTACGAAATTATATATTTTTATAAATTCCATAAAGTTTATTTTATGATGAAAAATACAATTTTGAGACTAGATGGCATCCTATCATGCTGATATGTGACATGTGATATGTAATATGTGATATGTGATATGTAGTCTCGGCTGACACCTGATCAGTGATCCGCCGAGGACAAAAATAGACTATGGCCATAGATCTGACACGATTATTTATACCCTTCAGGGTCTATAGCATGATATGAGTAATGACCCAGTGGACGGGCTGGGCGTACGTGCCCATATATGAGAAATGTTTTATATGATATGTTATATGTTAAATGTAAACGTTTTACATGATATGTGATAAGTTAAATGAAAGTGATTTACAGCATTTTACATAATGCTTATTTCAGTATTGATTTTAGTACTACGAGATGATCTTTATATGACATATGATATGAACATGTAATATGTTTTCAAAAGGAAAAAGAATTTATAAGTCTAATATTCTTACTATGATTTTAAATTGAATATTAGACTATATGTGACATGAATATGTGATACATTTTCTAAAAAGGAAAGAGGAGGAAAATAAATCTAATATTCTTATTATAATTTCTTAAATTGAATATTAGATTTAAATGATGTATATTTTATATGAAAAGGATTTAATAGCTTATTTTACTATTTAAAGTACTGTACTAATTATGGTTGTACAGTAAAACATGAAATAAGTTTTAAATGAGAATGATGAGAATTTAACTAATATTCTTCTCAAAGAATATATGAATATTAGTTACTTTATTTAAATGCTTTATTTTATAAAAGCATTATTTTGAAAAGAATATGAAAATGGTATGGAATAAAAAGGTAAAAAGGATTAAAATTCCAAACGAAAAGGAAATTATTCTCTACAGTTGCTTCTAGGCTCCGGGACAAGATAGGTATTTCAAAATACCTACCTTACTCGATCCGGATCCTTAGCCGACTGTAGTATCCTTCCTACATGCGTGCCTAGAGCCCCATAGGAAAAATATAAAAAAAAATTTCAGCATATAGATAGTTGAGTATTAAGTGAGGCATATAATTCCCTTACTGAGCCGTGGTTTGCTCACCCCTTAATTTTAACATTTCAGGTTTTCGAAGATTGAGAGTCGGACTTCTAAAGGATTTTTGGCTATGCATTTGGGGACAATGCGACAGCTCGACTTATGACATGAGGTATGATCATTTATTTTTCGTATTTAGACATTTTCACAGTACTATTTTCTTATGAAGTAAGATAGGGGATGTATTTCATATTATAATTTAATATGAAATTGTTAATATGTAAAAGAAAAATAAAGTATCACAGACGGCCCAACCATATAAGATGTATAGAATAAGGTGAAAAATAAGGTCACGGGCTGTGACATTATGTGTACTCAAATCATATATTCGTTATGACTCAACATCATAGCCATCCATTGTGTACCACAACATTGATACTAAGACCCATATCACTAGTGTAGGTCTGTTTATCATCTTATGTATAATCAGTAATACGATGTAATATGGTAAAATCGTCTCAGCATCGACCTCTTGCATTGTCCATATTATCACATTCGGAACCATTTAAAATCAAGAGATCGAATTCGACAAATTCTCAAATCATCACGCCGGTTATAATTCCACAATTCAATCGCTCAACTATCAAAATTCCAACTGCGCTCTCCTCTTCCAAGCTATATCGTATAATTATCATTACTTTCATCACTATTTCAACGAACTGATATTCCATCTCATTTTCAACTCAATAATCGACTTGCAAAGTTGATATAACTCGAATTGTCGATTCTATAAGACTCACAATATAATTCCTCATGTTATCGTGTTCATCCATTTACCTTCTCAACCATTTCAAAAATCAATTTTCCTATGACATGATAAGGTCCTTTCATGTTTATCTTCGATAATTCTTTATAAATTCCATTTATATGAGAAACTTAATCTTTTTCCTTAAACATTTGCATGAAAATTTTGGCAGCATAACGGCTTAATTTTTACTAAACCTCCTGCAAGGAAAACACAATTTATACCACAGCCGTTGATTCTTACAATTCCTATGTCTCTACTACGACCCCCACCATCAGTTGTGGGTCCTCTTAGCATTTTTAGCATCAATTCAATCAATGCATCATAAAAAAAAAATCGCAATTCCATTAAAAATCATTCCATCAATGCACCATATAAAAATCATAATCCCAAAACATATAATATAACGCTACTAATGCTTTATAAAAGTATCTTACTTATTAGCCAAAGCTTAGCGCACTTTCCGATTTTCGAGCCTTGTCGAACTCCACCATTCGTTTCATTTCCGTTTTACTACATTTTCAATATCAATGCACTTACATCAATATAACAATAAAATTATTCGATAAATATCATCAACTTATTTTCCTTAATTTTACTTACCATTTCTTTTTCTTTCCCTTTTCTTCTTCTTTTTCTTCTTCCTTCTCCTTCTTTCTCTTTTCCTATTCTTTTCTTCATTTTTTTCCTTTCTTTCTTTTTTTTCTTTTTCTTTTTCTTTCTTTCTTTTCTTTTTCTTTTTCTTTTTCTTTCTGGTCTGAACCGAGTGGGGTCAGGTCAGATCGGGTCGGACCAGTTCAGTTAGGTCGGACCGGTTCAGTCGGTTTAGCTTTTGCTGGCCGGTTCGGCCACTGGCAACCAGCCATTCCAGCAGTTCATGCTTCCCACAACTGGCCGACGTTGCGAGGATGCCGGATCCGGCCTCTGTTTCTAGATCGGCGACGCCGGCTGTAGCAGATCTGGGATAGGTGGCGGCGGCTCCTTCTCTCTTTTCTTCCTCTCTTTTTCTGTCGTTTTCCTTCACCGTCGACCCTTTCTTCCTCTAGATCTGACCTCATCACAGTACTACAGGGAATGTTTAACTCTTTTCTTTCCAAAGTATCCACAGACATCAGGCCAACCAATGCTCTGATACCACTAAATCTGTCACGACCTGTGACCACATTTTTCATCTTCTTATACACATCTTAACCGGTTGGGCTGTCTGTGATACTTCACTTGTACTGACTGTTAAACAATTTTACAATGTATTATTTATATTATACACATCCCCTATCGTAACAAATCAGATAAGTAGTACTGTTGACGTGTCTAAATACAGAGAATAAATAATCATACCTCAAATAATCAGTCGGTCTGACACATTGTTCTTCGTGTACAGCCAGGATCCACAATCCACTGAACTCACCAGCATCAAAACCTGAGATGTTTAATATTAAGGGGTGAGCAAAACCACGGCTTAGTAAGAGAATTATATGCCTCACTTGATACTCAGCTTCCTATATGCTGAAAATCTTTTTCATTTTTCCTATGGGCTCTAGGCTCGCATGTAGGAAAGATACTACAGTCAGCTAGGGATCCGAATGGAGTAAGGTAGGTATTTTAGAATACCATACTTGTTACGGAACCTAGAAGCAACTGTAGAGAAAAATTTTTTTCTTTTTGTTTTGAATTAATAAATCCTTTTCCTTTTTAATCTTTCATAATCTTTTTCATATTCCTTTCAAAATAATGCCTCTACGAAATAAAGCCTTTAAATAGAATAATTAATATCCGTATATTCCTTGAAAAGAATATTAGTTAAATCATCATCTTATTTCTTTAAAACTTATTTCATGTTTTAATGTACTCTCTTAATTAGTTCTGTCCGTTAAAAAGCAGAATAAGCTATTAAAATCTATTTCATTCTTTGACATTTGTCGAATTCACGAATCACACTCACTTACTTATCGTCACAATATCCTACGATTTCTCATACTAACATCGGAACACGTGTAGCACTTAGTTCCCGAAAGACTCTAGAGGTGGCTCCCACGGTTCAATCATCGAGTCTCTACTCAATATGGCCTGTACTGAAACATCGGAACACGTGTAGCACTTAGTTCCCGAAGGACTCTAGAGGTGGCTCCCACGGTTCAATCATCGAGTCTCTACTCGGTATGGCCTGTACTGAAACATCGGAACACGTGTAGCACTTAGTTCCCGAAGGACTCTAGAGGTGGCTCCCACGGTTCAATCATCGAGTCTCTGCTCGGTATGGCCTGTACTGAAATATCGGAACACGTGTAGCACTTAGTTCCCGAAGGACTCTAGAGGTGGCTCCCACGGTTCAATCATCGAGTCTCTGCTCGGTATGGCCTGTACTGAAATATCGGAACACGTGTAGCACTTAGTTCCCGAAGGACTCTAGAGGTGGCTCCCACGGTTCAATCATCGAGTCTCTGCTCGGTATGGCCTGTACTGAAATATCGGAACACGTGTAGCACTTAGTTCCCGAAGGACTCTAGAGGTGGCTCCCACGGTTCAATCATCGAGTCTCTGCTCGGTATGGCCTGTACTGAAATATCGGAACACGTGTAGCACTTAGTTCCCGAAGGACTCTAGAGGTGGCTCCCACGGTTCAATCATCGAGTCTCTGCTCGGTATGGCCTGTACTGAAATATCGGAACGCGTGTAGCACTTAGTTCCCGAAGGACTCTAGAGGTGGCTCCCACGGTTCAATCATCGAGTCTCTGCTCGGTATGGCCTGTTCCGTTTGACATATTCCATGTCATGTAAAATATTTCCCTTTTTAACATGTCACCTATCATTTATGGATTTTAATATAGACGTTAATCTTGTCGTACTATAAACCCCGGAGGGTAAAGGACTAAACCGATCAAATCTATGACCATAATCTATATTGTCCTCGGTGGATCACGGATCAGGTGTCGACCGGGACTAAACATGTCACATATCATGTATCAGCATGATAAGAATACCAACCAGTCTCAAAACCGTATTTTTCATCGGAAAATACACCTTTATGGAATTTATATAATTATATAATTCCATGATTTAAAACCATAAGGGTTATAATCCTTTAGTGAATATTGATAAAAATATCCATAAAAATATTCACTATAATTCACTTCATCTTTCGTCTCGTAATTCGTGTAATTTATCTATTTCGAGAATTTTCGGTGATTTCATTATCACCATTCTCGAATACATGAATATTCTAAAGTTCCATCTCATTATATTCATATTTTATGAAATTTAGAAATTTCCTCATGTCTTGTGATTTACTATCGAAATTCGGAAATAAATCATTTAATATGATTTTATAAAGTTTTTCTAAAATTTTCGGCAGCATAACGGCTGCCGATGCACTAACCTCCTGCACGAAAAATACAGTTTAAAATCTTTCAGCCAGTACTTCTTCCCAAATTATTTTCAGCAATTCATGCATCATAATAATTTTCATAAAATAATTGCATAAAATATTTCAAATTAAATTATGCAGACTGAGTATCCTTACAGTGCTGCACATGCATCCCTTACCTTTTTCCGGGTCGGCGACTTCCGCTTATCGATCGCGCCCGCGCTCCATTTCTCCCGATTCCTTATCTCGATTGCTGAAAATAATTTCTGGAATTAAAATTCTAATTTTTAGAATTTTTCATAATTTATTTAATTTTTTTTGAAATTAAATTCTCGGGAAATTTCTTACCGAATTTGTAAAATCCCAGGTTGTCGAATTTTCGGGAATTTTCCGAATTCCCGAAATTTTCCGTTTTCCTCTTTTTCTTCCTTTTTCCTCTTTTTCTTTTCTTTCTTTCTTTTCTTTTTCTTTTTCTTTTTTTTTCTTTTCCTTTTTCCTTTTTCTTTTCTTTTTTTTTTCTTTTCTTTTTCTTCTTCTTTTCCCGGTCAGACCGGTTCAGACCGGTCCAGCTTCTTTCCTCGCCGGTTCTTCGCCGGCGGTCGGTTCTCCGGCGGCTCGTTGGTCCCTCAGCTGGCCGGCGTCGAGGCGAAGCTGCCGGTGGTCTCAGCTTGGCCTGGATCGGCGGCACGGCGGCGGATCCACTCGATTTTGCCTCGGCTTCTTCTCCTCTTCGCCGGCGTTCCTCCGCCGTCCATTGCGCGTCGGGTGACCTTCATCGTGTTCCTCTCCCTCCGGTGAAGCTTCGGTGGCAGTGGCGGTGCCTGGATCGGCCGGCATCGCCGTCCGCCATTTTCCTTTTCTTCCCGGATTTCCTTCGTTTCTGTTTTCCCGATTTGTTTTCCGTCGCCGGTGGTTTCCCGGCCTTCTTCCTTGGCCGGCGACGCATCCCCTTCCTTTTCCCTCGCCGGCGGTGGCATCTCCGCCACCGACGGTCTCACCTGGGGGGGGATCGGGATTCCTGCCCCGATCCTCCTTTTCTTTTTTTTTTTTTTTGTTTTCTATTTCTATTTTTTAGGTTATTTCTATTTTTAGTATACTATATATAATATATATTATACCATAAGTTTTATACATATAATATATATTATATGTTATACATACATTATTTCATACATAACATTATACAATATATATTATATACAAAATACATATTGTACATTACAAAATACATGTTTAGTATATATGTGTATATTTATATATATACTTAAAATTAAGTAACATTTATATATATAAATTATATAAATGCTATAATAAAATATTTATACATATAAAGTTTAATATAAAATCACATTTACCTTTCTTCTATATGTATTTACATAATTATATATACACATAAAACATTATATTTATATACATATGTATTATTTGAATTTATGAAATAGTATATATATATTTCTATATATATAACAACGTATTTTAAAATATACTATATAATATTTTGAATACATATGTATTGGTATAAAAATACATTTATATAATAATATATAATTATATAAATATATTTCATTTATTTTCTTATTTTTCTTAATTAGATTTGGATTTTAATTTATCCAATTTAATTCTTTTCCTCTCTCTATTATTTTTATCTTCACTTCCTCATTTCTCAGGATTTTCACCAATATCCCGTTTCTCGCAAATTTATATTTATTTCGTCTTATTTAATTTCTCTAATATTTATTTTCAATATTTCTAATTTCCAATAAATGGAAAAATTTACGGTTATCACATCCTCCCCACCTTAAGAAATTCGGTCCTCCGAATTTAACTTAAGTCCAAAGGTGGTATATGCCGTATACTTACGACTTCTGACCTCTAGTTCATCCTCCAAGTAATACTGCCAGTACACTTTCAACATCAAGAATGCTTTAGACCACTACATGTTGTCTTTCATCACATATATGTCTATACTCCCGTAAGTTCATTTCTCAAATCAAAAGTTATTCACTTTTACTCTTTTCATATAAGAGCCATACATAATATTTTAATATTACAGCTGATTTATGCTGTTTATCATCCATTCTTCTCACTTAGTGCCGAGTCGACAAAATTTGATACTATCATGTACTCGTGTCGATCAATTATATGTAAGTGTCCCAGTAGCTTTCACATCTCGTGCACACGCTCTCTCAATATCATGGAGCGGTTACATCTCACGCTCATATATATAAATATATATCAGTATGGAGCGGTGCTATTAATACACTTGGGATCTCAAAGCCTTTTGCTATCTCTCATTCGCATATGGCAACACAGAGACTCCCATCACATGTAAGGCTCACTGGAACTGTACATACACATTCACACCGTTTAACACTTATACTTCGACTAAGGCACTAGAGAATCTAGAAGTCTGATAATAGAAAGTGATTCTATTTAGATCATCAGTCTTTAATCACTTCCATATCATCATTTCTCTTTTGGACTCTTTATTGTCCACAATATTCATTTTCACACTTATTCCATCAAGGCTACATATCATTGCAAATTTTACTGTTAATCATCTCTTACAGAAATAAATCATGAGACAATCATTTTCTCTCCATGTCTCTTTTCATGTAGTAAGGTCATTACATCTCTTACTCTTATGGTATATTCAATATCATTTAAATTTTAGAATATACCTGAGAATATACTCTTTTCATAATTTAGATTCTGTGATTGAATCCTCGAATTATCCATTTAAGCACCACATTATCTATACAATTCCACCATCTCTATCATTTCGAGGTAGTTATGTGTACAAACATTTTACTGGCAGTAAACATATCAATTATCTTACTCCTTGGAGTATCATTACTTTCACTTATCAGTTCTGGCTTTGATTTTACATCTTGCCACAGTTATGTGATAACCAACACCATTCACTTTCAGTCTTAACTGCGGGAACTGTTTCATATTGAAGTTCCCTTCTCGTTGTGCAACTTATTTCCTTATCTCACTTTCATTTTCGTTTTCATATTTTTACTCTCATTCCTTTTTGTCGGTTTTCTCGATTGGTATGGTACTATACTGCTAAGATCTTTTAAAATCTTGCACACCATCTTTTCTTTACACTTATTCATTTACCGACTTTAATTTCTTTAATTAGATCTCGTCTATAGAGCAGCCAGTCTCATCACTCTTTTATAGGCTAGCAGTAGTATTTAGCTAGACTCATTACTTTCGTATCTCAATCATTATCTTTATATCATAGACAGGTTCACTGTCATCTTGTCGTCTCAAGATCATATATTTCAAGAGGAGATACTGTCTAGCCAAATTTCTTAGTTGTTAATCTTAGCACAATTCCACATCCTTTAAGAGTTTAAGGATTATATCACAATGCTGCTCATGTTCCATTTATACTTTAGACTCTATCAGTATTTCATCAATTTTACTCATGTAAGGATGCCTCATTCTTCAGGCTTATATACTTTACAAGGCAACTCATTACCCTTGTAACTTCAATAGGAACTCGTAAAATTCACTTCGAGTTCAAATCATCATCCTATGGACACCAACCTTCAATCTTTTATCTAAGGACGCTTTATATAGCAGCTAGTCTTATTTACTCCTCACGTATCTCTAATCAGATCAATAAAGCGTCTATTTTCACGTAGATTAATACTTGTTCTTCACCAGAACTTCATCAATGATAGAAATTTAATATATCCTTTTTGATTCGTCTACAACTCAACATCATTTGCAGTTCTCTCATTTACACCTATACAGATAACTCCTTTATTCTCAATTTTTTCATTATCAGTATTTTCGTCATTCAGACTTCTACACGTGAATTTCATTATTCACACAATTTTCAGAGCTATTTTCTTAAGCTTTTCAGATTCTTTCTACATCTTCCGATATAAACTTAGAATTTAACTTCATATTCAAAATTGAGTCAATGTTATCTCGATTCCTCTAATTTAGATAACTCTGGAAGTTTTATCGGAAATCAAATCTGATATTTTCTTTAATCATATATTTCTTATCATCTTGTGAGCATCGTTCTTTAACTTTTTATCTGATTATGCCTTTTACAAGGATTGCTCTTATAAGCTCCTTATACATCTCCGATTGAATCATATTTAAGGCATCACTTCCATATAATATTTATTTGTTCTTCATAAGAATTTTAGTGTATAACCAAAAATTTTAATACATCATTTAATTCATCCTCAAATCATATCATTTGTATTTCCTTTCTTTACATCGATACTTGTGAATTTCATCATCCATAACATTTTCCAAAAATTTATTTTCTTAAGCTTGTCGGATTTCTTCTATATTCTTCGATACAAACTTAAGAATAAATTTTATATCCACACTCGAGTCAACATGAACCTGATTTCTCAATCTATGTTACTCTGGAATTTATCGGGATTCTGATCCGATAGTTTCTTTAACCACACTTCTTTTATCATTTTGGACCTTCATCATGGTGTCCCATCATTTCACAGTATATTTTAAAGGCAAAGACATTCCATATTCAAATCATTTTGATACATACTCTACCTTGATTTCATTACCTAGTCATACTTTACAGCGTTACGAATCTCATTTTGGTAAGCTGTATCAAGTACAATGGTTATCAACACACTTTACAGCTACTCGTTTCAATTCAGTTATTCACTTTAAAACCATTTCCATTTACTGAATTCAGGCTTAGTTCCCTTGAGTATATTCTCCACGAGGTTTGAACCTTGGCACCCCTTACGTACCTAGTTCCTTACACTCATGTTACCGTTGAGATACTTATAAGGGCCTCGCCCGTTCATATCGACCATCGACGAGCATCCCCTAGGTGATCCTTTCGCCTCAGGTTTATCCTTACTAGTGAGTCGGCGATGAGATAGTTCGCCTATATCTCACGACACATGATCCACTACGGGTCGCCCATCATTGGGTCGCCCATCATTGGGTCGCCCATCACAGTTCTGTCTCAAGGGTCTTGAAGAACTTAGGTTAGCGGTCATCTTCTTTTTATCACTTGACTGTTCTTATAATTATCCTCTAATTCACAGTACTCCAAACAGTACCTCATTCTGTAGCACATATTCCAAGATACGTCGGTTCTATGTACGATTATCTGTTTGATACCTCAAAGAAATGAAAACGTACAGAACCATAAGTAATCACACCAGTATGTATTTCATTATCTGTACTTTTCACCTCATCAGTCAATTCTTGTAATCATTTCACTCTTCACAGTATTTAACGATCCCGTTCAATACACTCTTAATTTTTCGACCCTTTCAGTCAACAACCGGGCCAAACATTCGATGACATTCCACTACACTCTTTGGATCGCATCATATAAGGCCCCGGCTCGTTCGCCGTCCGCCTGTACACGTTTTATTGTGATGCCTCGGATTTGCCGGTCTCAAGCCGGAGGGGCCCGAGCCGCACCACTCATCCGTGCTGTCCGCTCTGAGCTCTAGAGGTGGCCCCCGTCACACAGACGTGGCACTTAGTCCCTCACGGATTGTTTTATTGTGAAGCCCAGGATTTACCACTATGGCCCAAAGTCCACTCGTGGGGGGGAGCCCTGGCCGCCTCACTCAACCATACTGTTATCCCCTATGGCCCACAGTCCACTCGGGGTTTTTCTTTCGCGTCCGTAATCTAAGTGTTAGTGGAATCAGTAATAGGGATCGTTAGATTCATATGACATCTTCTATGCCATTAATAATTCCATTACTATCAATGGATTCCAATTCAGCTCGGTTTTATCACTATTCCGACATCGCCCAATATAGGGGCATTTTCGTCATTTCGACATTTATTTCTGTCTCCTCAATATACATTCAAATCAATGAACTGATCATCTATGTGTTGATAGTATCCTTTCTGATACTTATAACAGCAAGTTAGATCTCATTCGATTTTCGACAGAGAAGTTCACTAAAATCCACAATGGGATTAATTTACTTGTAATTCAGCTTTATAACATTAATTTCTCTGTCAAATCGATCAATTCCAACTTCTGGTGATCTATTTTGACTCCCAGTAAAATTTTGGGGTAGGGGTATTTTGGTTATTTTTGGCTAAAAATTTTCTCTCTCTTCAAATTACCCTCAATCGGTGATCTTAAAGTCTATTTAATGATGATATTTTATTCCCCTATTTTATACCATCACTTTCAGGTCTCAGTTCGGTTCGGACAGAAAAGTACTGGTGGGGCCCTCACCGAGTCCATTTCTGTTCCTTACCGAACAGGCCTTCATATAGATTTGAAGGATCACAAATTTTTCGGTAATTTCTGAGCCTATTTTCTTCTTTAACATTCTCAGTTTATACTTTCTCACTCCCTTTAAATCATTTTACCCCATTTACAATCATTTAATTTCTCTATGTATTCAGACGACACAGTACTACAGGGAATGTTTAACTCTTTTCTTTCCAAAGTATCCACAGACATCAGGCCAACCAATGCTCTGATACCACTAAATCTGTCACGACCTGTGACCACATTTTTCATCTTCTTATACACATCTTAACCGGTTGGGCTGTCTGTGATACTTCACTTGTACTGACTGTTAAACAATTTTACAATGTATTATTTATATTATACACATCCCCTATCGTAACAAATCAGATAAGTAGTACTGTTGACGTGTCTAAATACAGAGAATAAATAATCATACCTCAAATAATCAGTCGGTCTGACACATTGTTCTTCGTGTACAGCCAGGATCCACAATCCACTGAACTCACCAGCATCAAAACCTGAGATGTTTAATATTAAGGGGTGAGCAAAACCACGGCTTAGTAAGAGAATTATATGCCTCACTTGATACTCAGCTTCCTATATGCTGAAAATCTTTTTCATTTTTCCTATGGGCTCTAGGCTCGCATGTAGGAAAGATACTACAGTCGGCTAGGGATCCGAATGGAGTAAGGTAGGTATTTTAGAATACCATACTTGTTACGGAACCTAGAAGCAACTGTAGAGAAAAATTTTTTTCTTTTTGTTTTGAATTAATAAATCCTTTTCCTTTTTAATCTTTCATAATCTTTTTCATATTCCTTTCAAAATAATGCCTCTACGAAATAAAAGCCTTTAAATAGAATAATTAATATCCGTATATTCCTTGAAAAGAATATTAGTTAAATCATCATCTTATTTCTTTAAAACTTATTTCATGTTTTAATGTACTCTCTTAATTAGTTCTGTCCGTTAAAAAGCAGAATAAGCTATTAAAATCTATTTCATTCTTTGACATTTGTCGAATTCACGAATCACACTCACTTACTTATCGTCACAATATCCTACGATTTCTCATACTAACACCGGAACACGTGTAGCACTTAGTTCCCGAAAGACTCTAGAGGTGGCTCCCACGGTTCAATCATCGAGTCTCTACTCGGTATGGCCTGTACTGAAACATCGGAACACGTGTAGCACTTAGTTCCCGAAGGACTCTAGAGGTGGCTCCCACGGTTCAATCATCGAGTCTCTACTCGGTATGGCCTGTACTGAAACATCGGAACACGTGTAGCACTTAGTTCCCGAAGGACTCTAGAGGTGGCTCCCACGGTTCAATCATCGAGTCCCTGCTCGGTATGGCTTGTACTGAAATATCGGAACACGTGTAGCACTTAGTTCCCGAAGGACTCTAGAGGTGGCTCCCACGGTTCAATCATCGAGTCTCTGCTCGGTATGGCCTGTACTGAAATATCGGAACACGTGTAGCACTTAGTTCCCGAAGGACTCTAGAGGTGGCTCCCACGGTTCAATCATCGAGTCTCTGCTCGGTATGGCCTGTACTGAAATATCGGAACACGTGTAGCACTTAGTTCCCGAAGGACTCTAGAGGTGGCTCCCACGGTTCAATCATCGAGTCTCTGCTCGGTATGGCCTGTACTGAAATATCGGAACGCGTGTAGCACTTAGTTCCCGAAGGACTCTAGAGGTGGCTCCCACGGTTCAATCATCGAGTCTCTGCTCGGTATGGCCTGTTCCGTTTGACATATTCCATGTCATGTAAAATATTTCCCTTTTTAACATGTCACCTATCATTTATGGATTTTAATATAGACGTTAATCTTGTCGTACTATAAACCCCGGAGGGTAAAGGACTAAACCGATCAAATCTATGACCATAATCTATATTGTCCTCGGTGGATCACGGATCAGGTGTCGACCGGGACTAAACATGTCACATATCATGTATCAGCATGATAAGAATACCAACCAGTCTCAAAACCGTATTTTTCATCGGAAAATACACCTTTATGGAATTTATATAATTATATAATTCCATGATTTAAAACCATAAGGGTTATAATCCTTTAGTGAATATTGATAAAAATATCCATAAAAATATTCACTATAATTCACTTCATCTTTCGTCTCGTAATTCGTGTAATTTATCTATTTCGAGAATTTTCGGTGATTTCATTATCACCATTCTCGAATACATGAATATTCTAAAGTTCCATCTCATTATATTCATATTTTATGAAATTTAGAAATTTCCTCATGTCTTGTGATTTACTATCGAAATTCGGAAATAAATCATTTAATATGATTTTATAAAGTTTTTCTAAAATTTTCGGCAGCATAACGGCTGCCGATGCACTAACCTCCTGCACGGAAAATACAGTTTAAAATCTTTCAGCCAGTACTTCTTCCCAAATTATTTTCAGCAATTCATGCATCATAATAATTTTCATAAAATAATTGCATAAAATATTTCAAATTAAATTATGCAGACTGAGTATCCTTACAGTGCTGCACATGCATCCCTTACCTTTTTCCGGGTCGACGACTTCCGCTTATCGATCGCGCCCGCGCTCCATTTCTCCCGATTCCTTATCTCGATTGCTGAAAATAATTTCTGGAATTAAAATTCTAATTTTTAGAATTTTTCATAATTTATTTAATTTTTTTTGAAATTAAATTCTCGGGAAATTTCTTACCGAATTTGTAAAATCCCGGGTTGTCGAATTTCCGGGAATTTTCCGAATTCCCGAAATTTTCCTTTTTCCTCTTTTTCTTCCTTTTTCCTCTTTTTCTTTTCTTTCTTTCTTTTCTTTTTCTTTTTCTTTTTTTTTTCTTTTCCTTTTTCCTTTTTCTTTTCTTTTTTTTTTCTTTTCTTTTTCTTCTTCTTTTCCCGGTCAGACCGGTTCAGACCGGTCCAGCTTCTTTCCTCGCCGGTTCTTCGCCGGCGGTCGGTTCTCCGGCGGCTCGTTGGTCCCTCAGCTGGCCGGCGTCGAGGCGAAGCTGCCGGTGGTCTCAGCTTGGCCTGGATCGGCGGCACGGCGGCGGATCCACTCGATTTTGCCTCGGCTTCTTCTCCTCTTCGCCGGCGTTCCTCCGCCGTCCATTGCGCGTCGGGTGACCTCCATCGTGTTCCTCTCCCTCCGGTGAAGCTTCGGTGGCAGTGGCGGTGCCTGGATCGGCCGGCACCGCCGTCCGCCATTTTCCTTTTCTTCCCGGATTTCCTTCGTTTCTGTTTTCCCGATTTGTTTTCCGTCGCCGGTGGTTTCCCGGCCTTCTTCCTTGGCCGGCGACGCATCCCCTTCCTTTTCCCTCGCCGGCGGTGGCATCTCCGCCACCGACGGTCTCACCTGGGGGGGGGATCGGGATTCCTGCCCCGATCCTCCTTTTTTTTTTTTTTTTTTGTTTTCTATTTCTATTTTTTAGGTTATTTTTATTTTTAGTATACTATATATAATATATATTATACCATAAGTTTTATACATATAATATATATTATATGTTATACATACATTATTTCATACATAACATTATACAATATATATTATATACAAAATACATATTGTACATTACAAAATACATGTTTAGTATATATGTGTATATTTATATATATACTTAAAATTAAGTAACATTTATATATATAAATTATATAAATGCTATAATAAAATATTTATACATATAAAGTTTAATATAAAATCACATTTACCTTTCTTCTATATGTATTTACATAATTATATATACACATAAAACATTATATTTATATACATATGTATTATTTGAATTTATGAAATAGTATATTATATATTTCTATATATATAACAACGTATTTTAAAATATACTATATAATATTTTGAATACATATGTATTGGTATAAAAATACATTTATATAATAATATATAATTATATAAATATATTTCATTTATTTTCTTATTTTTCTTAATTAGATTTGGATTTTAATTTATCCAATTTAATTCTTTTCCTCTCTCTATTATTTTTATCTTCACTTCCTCATTTCTCAGGATTTTCACCAATATCCCGTTTCTCGCAAATTTATATTTATTTCGTCTTATTTAATTTCTCTAATATTTATTTTCAATATTTCTAATTTCCAATAAATGGAAAAATTTACGGTTATCACACCTTTCCCCGTCACCGGCGTCAGCTTTTGCTTTCTCTCTTCTCGCCGGTGACCTCCCCCTTGCTTCCTTTCACCGACGATGGAGCGGCTACTACCGTCGATTTTTGGCTAGGAAAGGGGGTCGAGGTTTCCCGATTCCCTTTGCTTCTGTTTCTTTTTATTTGTTATCATATAATTATATTTGGTTATATAATTATACTAATACAATATATATATTGTATTTACAATATATATATATATATACACATTTTTATTCATAAATTTTGGATTTCTTATTCTCTATTATAAATATACTCATTTTCACCTCTTTAATATTTGGATATCTTAATATCCAAAAATCATTCAAAATAATTTCCTCAACTTCATCAAACTCGGGAATTTCAAAAATTTTCCCATCTCGTAAATAAATTTATTTATTTACTTTTACTTATTTATTTGTATAAAATTAAATTCCCAAGTAATTTAATACCAAAAATGGAAAAATTCTCGATTATCACACGTTATGCTGCCAAAATTTACTAAAGATATTTCCAAAAAATTATTAAATATTTTATTGCATTATTGATATTTTTTCTAGCCTCAAAAGTGATAAACTAATTATTTTTCAGAAGCGGTGAATTTGCCGAAAAGTATTTATTAAATATTCATGATACTGATTTCGGTAAAGATTAAACTACCGAAAATTTATTCCACGTGTTTTATAGGGAAATGTGTGATTGGTGAAGTGAAATGGTGAATAGTAAATATTTTATAAATAATTTTCAATATAATATTCACTAATTTATTATGATTTTCCTTCATGGATTAAATAAATTTTATCACTTGTAATGATTTCCATAAAGGCTTTATCACTGTATAACTATTGTTTTGAGACTAAAATGTCTCTGCACGTGTTTTATAGTGAAAAATGTGTTGGCGAAATTATTGTTAATTTTGGAAAATATATTTTTTATTTTTCCATTAAATATGAAAATACTGGAACTGATTTCCAATAACTTTGAATTTCAAGTTTTGGAAAGAAAGTATGGAAACATGCGTGTATGTATTCTACGGTGAAAAAGAACAGTTATGAAATTTTATTACTACTGTGTGATTATCTTATAAACTGTTTTTCACCATATGAAATATAATGATTTATACCTTTATGGATTTTCTGGAAAACATCATTGATCTTTACTAAATTCCATAAAGGTAATGAGATTTCTTATATACTGTTTTGAGACTGATAGGTCCCGTATCATGCTCACGTGTCACGTGTTTCATGTGTTACTTATGTGTGAAGCTGTTGACACTGATCCTGTCTTCAGCGTCCTGGTTGACACCTGATCAGTGTACGATCGAGGACACCTATAGACTATGGCCATAGATCTCAAGTGTTTATTATACTGTCCCTACAGGGTTCTCACGTGTACCCTATTATTCCCTACGGGACTTAAGCATGATATCATTTAGGTGTTGTCTGGTCTCCATTATGATTTCACGTGTTATTATCGATTTTAGTGATATTTTCAGAAAACTATATGATTTTCTGAAGTGATTCATTTCTAAAGTGTTATTATAATTGCACAGTTATTTTACTGGTACACGTGTATAAGTGATGATTTCAGTGGTGGAAACCTTGAGATTTTCAAGTATTAAATTAGTGGTTTGATAAAGTGTTTTACTCAAGTGGATGATATATTTATATGCAGTAAATTGAATTAAGTTTTATATTAAAAAAATGAATTTCTACTCCCTATAGTCGCTTTGGGTTTCCGGGACAAGATAAGTATTTTAAAATACCTTCTATGCTCTATATGAGATTTTTCGGCCGACTATAGTATCCTTTCTTTTTTAGTGTGCTTAGCATACAAATAAGAAATTAAGGATTTTACTGCATATAGTCTTCCTGATATCAAAATTTGCATACAATTCTCTTAATGAGCCCTGGTTTGCTCACTCCCCTACTTTTAAACATTTCAGATTTTTATGACTGAGAGACTATAGTATCCTTTCCTTTTTAGTGTGCTTAGCATACAAATAAGAAATTAAGGATTTTACTGCATATAATCTTCGTGATATCAAATTTTGCATATAATTCTCTTACTGAGCCGTGGTTTGCTCACTCCCTTACTTTTAAACATTTCAAATTTTTATGACTGAGAGATCTGACATCCGAGCATCTCGACTGCGCATCGGGGATAATGTGACAGCTTGATTGAAATATAAGGTACAATCATTTATTTTATGTATTTATAGTATCCTTTCTTTTTAGTGTGCTTAGCATACAAATAAGAAATTAAGGATTTTACTGCATATAGTCTTCGTGATATCAAAATTTGCATACAATTCTCTTACTGAGCCGTGGTTTGGTCACTCCCCTACTTTTAAACATTTCAGATTTTTATGACTGAGAGATCTGACATCCAAGCATCTCGGCTGCGTATCGGGGATAATGTGACAACTCGATTGAAATATAAGGTACAATCATTTATTTTATGTATTTAGACTTATCTACAGTACTACTTTCTTGTGAATTAATATAGGGGATGTAAATGATATTATAATTTTATTATGTAATTGTTTAAATGTAAAAGAAAAGTAAAGTATCACAGACAGCCCAACCATATAATATGTATAGAAAAATGTGAAAAAAGTGGTCATGGGATGTGACAAAAGGTCCCTTATTTCCTATTAAGAAAGTTGATGGGGAGGAAGTGCCAAAGAAAGAGGATGAATGGGACACAAATGATTTTAGAATGGCACAATTAAATGCTAAGGCAATGCACACACTTTTTTGTGCATTAGGACCTAATGAGTATAATAAAGTCTCACAATGTGAGAATGCAAAACAAATTTGGGATAACCTGGCCATTACTCATGAGGGAACCACACAAGTCAAAGAGACTAAAGTAGGCATGCTCACTCAAGATTATGAGTTATTTAAAATGACGAGTGATGAGACAATTAGTGACATGTTTACTAGATTCACTAATATCATAAATGGTCTCAAGTCCTTAGGAAAAACATACTCAAATGTCGAAATGGTGAAGAAGATTCTAAATAGCTTACCTAAATCATAGGAACCTAAAGTTACAGCTATTAAGGAATCTAAGGATCCCCATACTCTTTCTCTAGATGAACTCATAGGATCTCTACTCACCTATGAGATGGAAATCGAAAGGAATCAAGAACCTCTAAAGAAAGTTGGAGTTGCATTAAAATCCACCACAAATGAGGAATCCAAAGATGATCATGATGAAAGTGGTAATAATGAGGACTTAGAGATAGCTATGTTTGCAAAGAGGTTTAACAAATTTAAGAGGGTGAGAGCTAGTGGAAACTCTAGGAGACCCCGTAGGAGAGACTTTAGCAAAGGGGAAACAAGTAGGAAAGAAAAGGACCCAATCATTTGTTATGAATGTAAGAAACCTGGTCATATTAAATTTGACTGTCCTTTTTATAGAAAACAAAATGAGAAGAAACCAAAGAAGAAGGCAATGATGGCTACATGGAGTGATAGTGACTGCACCAATGAAGAAAATGTAGAAGAAGAAGTGGCCAACCTTTGTTTTATGGCCATTGAAGATGAGAAGGTAAAACCCAACTCATTCGATACTCATGAATATACATTTGATGAGTTGCAAGATGCATTTGACGATTTAGCAAATGAGTTTGAATGCATGAATATGAAATATAAGAAAATGATTTCAAAATTGAAAAAAGAAAATGAGATGCTCATGAATGTTAAGTTAAAATGTGAAAAGAAATTAGAAAATGCAAATCTAGAAATAGAAGAGTTAAGTAAAAAGAACATTAATTTGCAAAATTCATTTTCTAGATTTTTATGGCTCAACAAAAACTTGATCATATGTCAGAGACCCAAAAAGCATTCTTTAATAAAGAAGGAGTAGGTTACAATGCATCAAACAAACAAACTCATCTAAAAAACTTGCTAAAAATGAAAATTTTGTGCTGTGCACTTCATGTAATAAACTTGGACACTCCTCACAAGCATGCACATCTAGAAAGACCATCATTAGAGGAAAAATAGTTATGAATATTTGTGTGTCCAAGCATGTTTTAAATTCAAATGATAAGTCATTAAGAATGATATGGATCCCTAAAGGATCAAAAATTATTAGTGCTAACTCTCAAGGACCCAAGAAAATTTGGGTACCTAAGATAAAAGTTTGATATATTTATGTGTAGGAGGAAGAGCATTGCTACAAGGCTAAGTCTAAGGAGCATACCTTGATAGTGGATGCTCAAGACATATGACCGATGACAAGAGCCAATTCAAGTTCTTAAGGCCTAAAAGTGGTGGAGAAGTCACATTTGGAGACAACTCCAAAGGACAAATTAAAGGAATTGGCTCCATTGGTAACTCCTCCTCAACTATTGCAAATGTTTTGTATGTTAGAGGTTTAAAACATAACTTGCTTAGTATTAGTCAATTGTGTGATAAAGGTTTTAAAGTTGTGTTTGATGCTTTGTGTTGTAGTGTTATTGATGCTAAAACTAATCAAATTCTTTTCATAGGACATAGACAAGGAAATATTTACATTATTCACTTAGATGAACTAAATAGCAAAAATGTATGTTTTATGGCCACAAAAGACGATGAACCTTGGTTATGGCATAGAAGACTAGGTCATGCTAGTATGCATGTTCTATCTAAATTAGCAAAATGGGACTTAGTCGTAAGATTGCCTAAACTTCAATTTGAAATGATAAGGTATGTGAGGCTTGTGTAAGAGGAAAACACAAGAGAGCATCATTTAAGTCTAAGAAGTGTGTTACAACCTCTAATTCACTCTAACTCCTCCACTTAGATCTTTTTGGACCAATTAGAACCACTAGTTTGGGAGGAAAACATTATGGTTTTGTCATTGTTGATGACTATACTAGGTTCACTTGGGTGTTCTTTTTAGGTGTAAAAAATGAAGCCTTAGATAAATTCATCATCTTTTCAAAACTTGTTCAAAATGAAAAAGGTTATTCTATAATTAGCATTAGAAGTGATCATAGAAAAGAATTTGAAAATCTTGGTTTTGATACTTATCGTAATGAAAATGGAATTAGCAATAATTTTTCAGCTCCTAGAACTCTGCAACAAAATGGGGTAGTTGAAAGGAGGAATAGAACCTTAAAAGAATGGCTAGAACCATGCGTTGTGAAAACAATTTACCAAAATATTTTTGGGCTGAAGCTATTAACACTACATGTTATGTTATAAAAGGAAGATATGATTAAACCTATTTTAAAGAAAACCCCTTATGAGCTTTATAAATGAAAAAGGCCAAACATAAGCTACTTTCATCCAGTTGGTTGCAAATGCTTTGTTTTGAACAATGGAAAAGACAATTTAGGAAAATTTGATGCAAAAAGTGATGAATGTATTTTTCTTGGTTATTCTTTAAATTCTATGGCATATAGAGTTTTCAATAAAAGAACACTTGTTGTAGAAGAATCAATTCATGTGATTTTTTATTAGTCAAGTTCCTCTAGTGGAACTAATGTTGATGATGAAGTAGAAATATTTGATGAACCTATAATTGATCCATCTCAAGACAAGGATGTTAGGGAACAATTAGAAGATCTTGATATAAATAAGAATGATGAGCCATTAGTACAGGAAATAATTGAGAAAGAATCAAGATGTCCTAGAGAACTTGGTTATGTGAAGGATAATGACATTGTTGGAGATCCAAATATTGGTGTTAGAACTAGGGCAACATATAGAAATATATGTCAACATGTAGCTTTTGTATCACAATTTGAAGTAAAGAATATGCATGAGGCTTTAAAAGATGAAAATTGGATTATGGCTATGCAAGAGGAATTAAATCAATTTGAAAGAAGTAAAGTATGGACACTAGTGGAAAGACCTAAAGATCATCCAATTATTGGAACTAAATGGGTATTCAAAAACAAAATGGATGAGAATAGTATAATAGTTAGAAACAAAGCTAGGTTAGTAGCCCAAGGATTAGGCAAGAAGAAGGAATAGACTATGATGAAACTTATGCTCTGGTAGCTAGATTAGAAGCCATTAGGATGCTACTTGCCTTTGCATGTTACAAAGATTTTAAACTATATCAAACGGATGTTAAAAGTGCTTTCCTAAATGGTTACATAAATGAAGAGGTTTATGTTGAGCAACCTCCAGGTTTTGAAAATTTAAGTTTCCTAATCATGTTTTCAAACTCTCAAAGGCTTTGTATGGATTAAAACAAGCTCCTAAAGCTTGGTATGAAAGACTTTCAAAGTTTTTGATTGAAAAAGGTTTTGCAAGAGGCAAAGTAGATACAACCTGTTTATCCAATATAAGGGCAGTGACTTATTAGTAGTTCAAATTTATGTAGATGATATCATTTTGGATCCACAAATGAGTCACTATGTAAAGATTTCTCCAAATTAATGCAAGGTGAATTTGAAATGAGCATGATGGGAAAGCTAACCTTCTTCCTAAGACTTCAAGTTAAACAATGTAAAGAAGGTATTTTTATAAATCAAGCTAAGTACACAAAAGACTTGCTCAAAAGATTTGGAATGGATGAGTCTAAACCTTAATCCAACCCAATGAGTATAAATATCAAGCTTGATAAGGATGAAGGAGGAAAATGTGTAGACACTAAGCTATATAGGTTAATGATTGGCTCATTGTTATATCTCACTGCTAATAGACCCGATATAATGTTTAGTGTATGCTTGTGTGCTAGATTTCAATCATCTTCTAGAGAATCACACTTACAATCTATAAAAAGAATCCTTGGATACCTTAAAAACACTTCTTCTTTAGGACTATGGTATCCTAAAGATTATGCCTTTGCTCTCTATGCTTATTTCGATGCGGATTTTGGTGGTTGTAAAGTTGATAGGAAAAGTATATTCGGGACTTGTCAATTCTTAGGAAATAGACTCATTTCATGGTTCTCCAAGAAACAAAATAGTGTAGCTCAATCCATAACCGAAACTAAATATATTGCTTCCGGAAGTTGTTATGCACAAGTATTGTGGATTAAGCAACAAATGGGTGACTATGGAATAGAGATGAATCAAATTCCTAACAAATGTGATAATATTAGTGCTATCAACCTTACCAAAAATCCTATAAAACACTTTAGAACTAAGCACATTGAAATAAGACACCATTTTATAAGAGTTCATGTGCAAAAATGTGATATTGTTCTAGAGTACGTAGATACCTTTCACTAATTGGCTAATATCTTTACAAAACCCTTGGATAAGGAGCGATTTTGCACACTTAGAAGTGAACTAGGTCTCATGAATGCTCCTTGAACTAAATTGACTTCCTTGTGATTTTTGAATGAATGGTCTAACTTGGTTGTGATGAATGCAAGCCAGGAATTTAGAGAATGTATTGACCACTTGCTACTCATGGCCTTAACTTGCCATATTTTTCCTAGTTGTTAGGATGACTTGTTGAAATATGTGTAGTTGATCATGTTAATCCCTTACCATTTAGCTCTACCGGCTAAACTTGACTTCTCATGTTTAAAACTTCCTCAAAATCACAACAAAATGGTTTTCAATGACTTTTCCACATGTTTTTGCCTTTTACAAGTCACACAACATGTTTCCCAAGTTGCTCAAATCTGATTTTGTTTTTAAAATACTGAAAATGCACAATTTCACCTATTTTCAAATCATTTTTTTTGCATAAAAACTAAGGCAACTAACGAGGGGTCGATTCCTTGAGGAATAGGATCGATTCCCTGGGTTTTTCGCCAAATTTACTGGGTTCAAGCTATGAGGGATCGATCCCCTTCATCATGGGATCGATCCTATTACTCCTGAATGGGTTATCAAGCATTCTACCAGGAAGGGATCGATCCCCTTGGGTCATAGTGCAAAATCTAAGTTATTTAAAACGTCGGCCTCCACTTATTTTTCCATTATTCATCTTCCCTCTCACGCGTAACCCCATTCCACCATTTCCTCACATCTAAACTTCCAAATCTCACTCATTCCTCAACCAAATCACTCCGTTTCTTCACCATTCTTCATTATTTTGTCATCCCTTCCACTTCCCATCATCATTTTTCTTTAAAACTTCATTTTTTTCTCCTTTTGGTTTTCCTCCAACACCATACCCATCATTGATGCCCAACATATCAATTGTAAGTGTTTCTTCATCAATTTCCATCGTTTATCTTGCATTTTTCGCTTCTTTCATCATATTTTCCAACCTATTTTTGCACATATTCTCATTCCATCTCATTTTTCAAATTCACACAAAACCCATATTTTTGTCTAACTTCTAACTTTCATAACTTTCATTTTCTTTCATATTTCATCACTATTCTTTTATCAAAGTTGTTGTTTGCATTACACTCTGTGGGTTTATGCTGTTGGTTAGTTCCTCATTCCCCATACACTCACCCATACTCAACCAAAGTAGTGCCATCACCTGTTGACAAAATTCCTTAACGAATTTTTCTTCCTTTTCTATTCCCCTACCTAGTCTCTCATGGCTCCTCGTGTTAAACACACTGCCCAAAAGCGAAAAGCTCCCTCCTCTACCACTTCCTCTGTACCTACAGCCTTCAATCGGTGTTTTAGAAATGAGGAAGAGAAGAATCGCTTTCATGAGAAATTCGCCAACATGCGCATCAAGCATTGGCACCCAATTGACTTCAAATTCCTAGAAGCAATATAATTCCCATATTTGGCCAAGTTTAACACATTCCGCTGGACTCGTTTTCTGAAGATCAACACTCCGGTACCTTACAACATCGTTCGGGCGTTCTTCTCCAACGCCGAACTTGTAATAAGTCCAAATGATCCGTGCCAAATTAAAGGGATTAAATCATTCGTCATGGGCAAGCGTGTTGGAGTCTCCAAGCAATCATTCTCACATGCCTTCTGCATTCCCGAAGACAGACTTACTTTTTAGGATGTCGAGGTTCCATTGGAGTTTGTCATTACCGATAAGCGCGCTAGTGATCTTCCGGTCTTCGCACACCTCCTACACATCATCATATCATAGAATCTCCGTCCTTTTGGCACAAAATACTCTCAAGTCCGTAAGCTCGATAGGTTCTGGCTTCACCATACTCACTCACCCGATGGCTTTAGGCACGATCTCCTTCATTCCATTCTTCATGACTGGGTGAGAATTGTCCAAGGTGGAGTCAAGACAATTGTTTTCCCTCAACCGCTCACCTATTTCCTGCTCGACCAAGGCGTTGACTACTCATGCGACACTGGTGATCTTCTGGATCTGAGTACCACCATCAATCTTGCTATAATGCATAACCTTAGGTGGTACCTATGTTAGAAAGGTGATGATTTCGTATGGGAGAAGCGTCATGCACAGCCAGCATCTCCCGAACATGCTCCCGAAGAGGAAGCCCTTGCAGAACCTTCTTCTCCAGCACCATTAGGACCCATATCTGCTTCTTTTGACCAAATCATGATGACGCTTCAAAATTTCTAGCAGACTGTGACTCACAATTAAATCAGATCAATGCCCGTCTTGATAGTATGGAAGAGACACAGGCTGCCTTGTTCTATGAACTCCAAGATTTGCGCATGCAGCAGGATGACTTCGTTGAGCAGTACCACATGACTTTTCCTAGGCGATGTTGACTAGAGTATCTTAGGCCTTCAGACTTTATGCTTTATTCAATTGTTGTGACTTTTCCTAGTTCTATGAAGTGGTTTGTTCTATTTGTGGTTTCTTAGACTTCTATCTTTCTATGGCATGGTTTATGTTTATGTTTATGTTTATGACATTGCCTTAAATTGACTATGTTTATGTTGCTTTAAATTGACTATGATATTAACTTCTGCTTATGACCATTTTGCCCTGATGAATATTTTCTTTCTATCTATGATTTGCTAAAGGGGGAGTTTTTCTCTAGTCTTTGATACAATTTTTGCTATGACAAAAAGGGGGAGAATTAATGTGGTAAATTTCTATAAATTTTCATGCTTAAATTAAGGGGGAGCAGCATTTTTCATAAATATAAGTAAATTTGCCTTCAGTTTTGTCATATCAAAAAGGGGGAGATTGTTAGCTTTAAATTGACAAGTATTTTGAAATGACAAAAACTTAAGTAAGGCTAAACACTTTCTCTATAATGTAAATTTGCTCAAAATGAACTCAATCATAGAAAATCTTTTACACAAAGTTTTGGACTATGATTTCAATTGAGAAAGTCAGAAAATACTCTTATAAAAGTGAAGAAATGTTTTAAACTGACTTGACATCATGAAAACCCATCACATTATCCCAAAATAGCTCACAAAAATTGCAAGAAGAGCTTGAGGGATCGATCCCTATATGGCAGAATGGTTCCCATGTGCAGAAAAGGTCCCAAGGCCAGAAAAACGTCATTCTAGAACCTAAGGATTGATCCCCACTTGGCAGAAGAGGCTAAAAGGCTCTCTGGAACTTAGGGATCGATCCCCTATGGCAAAGGATCGATCCTTTTTCACGAAAACAGTGCCCAACGGCTAGTTTTTAAGGGTTTCAACGGGAAGTTTTGCATTAAATGCTTCAACAACCGTCCCAAGCAGTTGGTGGACTATAAATAGAGGCATTTATGAAGATGAAAGCAAGAATAAGCACTCAGCAACTTCTCAAAGCCTTAAGAAAGAAATCCAATCTGAAAAATCATTCTTTGTATCTCATTTGTAATATCCCATCTTGTACATTACCCACTCACTTTAATTTCTGATATTCAAAAGGGTGTGCTAGCCTTGTAAGGTCACCTTGTAAGAGTAAAGGTAGCTTAGCAAGGGGTTAGATTGAGAAGGTTATTCCGAAACCTTCAAAAGGAATTGTAAGAGGTCTCACCACACCTTGAAGTGGTTTTTACGCATTCACAATGAAGAGTGGAATCAATCCCTTGATAAGAGGATCAAGCAGAGAGGATGTAGGCAAGAGATTGGCTAAACTTCTATAAACTCTGTGTTTGCTTCTCTTTCCCTTCCTTATTTACTGCATTTACTTCATTAGTGCATTATTTGTGTTATTTGTGTATTAAGCTCTTAAAAACCAAAATTTAGTAGAAAAACCGATTCATCCCCCCTCTCGGTAAAGCCAACAATTTGCATTTTATTTAGTTTGCATTGTAAAATCTAATTAATTTAATTATATATCATGTAAATCTATCATAGAAAATATAAATTAACTTCTAATTAATACTAAATCTAAAAGACCTGAATACTCCTTAATCTTTATTTAGCAAATCCTTATTTTTATTTCCTAATTTACATTTTATTTACTTTGCACAACATCTAATTAATTCAATTATATATGAAAAAATCAATCATAGAAAATATAAATTAACTTCTAATTAAAAAAATAAATCTAAAAGACTTGGATATAATTGCTTAATACTTTGGTGAATTCTTATTTTTAGTTCTTAATTTGCAATTTTTATTTTACTTTGCATAGCAACATCTAATTAATTCAATTGTATACGATGTGAAATTAATAATATAAATATAAATTAACTTTTAATTAATAATTAAAACAAAATGTACATTAAGTTAATAAGTATTTTCCAATTATACTACAAAAGAAAGTTGTTTCATGGTCCCAAAAGCAAGATCAAAACAAAGCTAGATTTGGAGGTTATCAACTTTGTTGTTACCTTCCTAAGCTTTATTTGGTTTTGGCATAATGTCATGAGCATTACAAACAAATTCTTTTAGCTTAGAAAAGGCTATGTACAACCACATGTCGTTGAGGAATTTCTCTGAGTTTGTAAGATAGAATTTTTTAAATTCAATAAGACAAAATTTGGAGCCCTTGTTCCCTTTGCTCACCCTTAAGTAAAACAATATAATACCATATATATATATATATATATATATATATATATATATATATATGGCTACGAGTGCATGGCCTTTTTCGACAACTAACTTTAAATAATGTAATCTTAACTCTGTTTTTTTTCGACTAAAATAATTGACATTTCCTTTCCTATATGATGTCTCTGTATTCTCAACATCTTTGCATTTAAAAAAAAAAATTGCTTTCAATCCATGTTGGTGAGAAACTAAGATTATTCAAAACTTTACATTTTTATTCCCACTTTTAAAAGTTTTAATTTTTTATTAGCTTTTTAAGTTTTAAATTATTTAATGTTTTAACTTTTTCATTTTTCTATTTTATTTTTAATGTTTTATTTTTTTAAAAGATGCTTAAAACAATTTATAATTTTTAATACCAAAAGAAATAATTTGATATGAAAATAATTTTATTAATTTTTAAATTATTTAAAAAATGTTTTTGATATAAAATAATTTTATTAATTATATAAATATAATATATATTATAAATTTTATTTGGTTTATTATCTCATGCACTATTAGTGGAGTTTTTTTAACTCCACAAGTGGGCTTAAAATGATGGCACATAACCCTTTAAGAATATTAAAAAAAATAAAATGGGATATGTTTCATCATCTTAACCTCACTTGTGGAAGTAAAAAACTCTACTAAAGGTGTACGTGATAATAATCCATCTTATTATATATAAATTTCATTACACTCATCTCACCATCACAACTATGATTCCATCCAAACACATATATCATCGTTATACTACCTGATCTTACCGTTATAGTAAGTAATTTCACCACCACTGTTGTTTTTAAACCTCATTGGAGTCTATTTCACCATCCATTCAACTAGACTCTTAAAGGATCTTTAATCTTGATGCAATAATTCTATATTTTTTACAAGTTAAAGCCAAATGCAACAAAGCTTACTATCCAAATATATCCTTAACCTTTTACACAAAATAGATACAAGCCCTCAAAAATTTATCGTATGCAAATCAATTCATAAATTTTATTTTTGGTAAATGAACCCCAAAATTTTCAAAATAATGCAATTAAGTTAAAATCTTTTCAATTACACTAATTACCATGTGAATATCCTACATGATAGTTGACTTGATAGTTTAGTGTGAGTTGCTGCATTGCCTATCACGTGTGCAATACTAATAGAAATTAGTGTCATTTAACAATTTTTTACTCAACTACATGATTTTGAAAGGTTAAAGGTTTATTTATAAAAATAAAAGTTTATGAACTGATCTATATGCAATAAAACTTTAAGGGCTTAAATCAATTTTGTGAAAAAAAAAAGTCAATACAACAATTTCCTACCATTTTATATTTTCAACAAGCTAGTCCCCAAGGTTGGATTTTATACTACCAAACCTAAAAAAAGCAAAATCGAGACAACATTGAATTTTGAGAATTACATAAGACAATTTTGCCAGAGCCCGAGAGTGTTTGGATTAGCCAAGGATTTGCCACCCCAGGATCGCTGACTCAACCGTATTGTCCTCTTTGGGTGAACTGACCTTTAAGGTTTTGTCGAGGAATAACACTCCAATTTGCGTCTAGAGGGATTCAAACACTTGACCTTTAGCGAGCGTCGAACACCTCCTAACCAATTGTTTGTGATGTCCTTTTACTTAAAATTAGGGTTAACTTTTTTCTTTTTGATCATTATGGTTAGGCCGTTTGTCGGCTCATCATTCATATTACCTTTCCTACTTTACTATAGTCTCACACTCATCATTACACATTTTCTTATCATCTCTTTCATTCAAACGTTGTAAGTCCAATATATAAATTAAAACTCAATACCAGATATTATATTGACCATTGAACATTTCTTAAAACTTTTTTCACATTAACTGTCAACTATACTTATAGTTTACTGTGATAACCGAGAATTCTCTCATTTTTGAAATTAGGGATTTGTAAATTTAACTACTGATATTAATAAACAAGTTAAAGTAAATAAATAAATTTATTATAAAACTGAAATATTTTGGATTAGGGCATTTCTTCTGATTACAATTGGAGATTTAATAGATAGGAATTTATTTTGGCTATAAAGAAAATTTAAAATTTAAATAAATAGAGATGTACAGTAAATATAGATTGTTTGTCATTACTAATATCTAAATAAATGTGTGTGTATATATATATATATATATATATATATATATATATATATATATATATATGGTAAGTATACATTTTAAATATATAAAAGTATATATGTGTGTGTATATATATAGTATATGTTAAAAATATATTTATACATATAAAAGTGTTAATATAAGTGTTTATATATATAATTGCTGATAGAAAATATAATTATAGGATATTTAATATATATATATATATTATATATATATATTATATATATATATATATATATAAATAAAGGGAAACCACGAGAAGCTTGCTGCAGTTTGGGGGAGGAGCAGACCCGATTAAAAAAAAACGAAATAAGTAAATAATAAGGTATTTTTAATGGTAAAAGTGTAATAATAGATATTTTAAGAGGTAATTCAGTATTTTGGCTATATAGAGTTTTTTTTATTATGAATAAAATAATATTATGTAATGAAAAGGCAATAGAAAAGAAACCATGAACAGCCATTTCTGTTTTGCTACAAGTCCCACTCTTCTTCTTCTCCTTCAAAATTTCCTCACGTGTGTCCCTTTGCCCCATCTTTTCTTCATAGATCCATCAAACCTCCTTTTTAAAATCTATTCCCCACCAAAAGAATACCTTAAAGCTGAAATTAGTAGGCTGAACGAGAGGAAACAGAATGGGTTTTGGGTGAGGCTGACGTGAAGAAATTCATTGGGTTTGAGGGGCTGTGTTGTTCGGCTGAATGAGGTAATGCCATTTGATGGTAATTTATTTGATTCTAATTATAGTATTTAACTTGTTGCAAGCTTGGATGATGTGTTAGGATCTTGAATTGAGCTAAATTAGAAAGTAGAAGAAGCAGGACAGATTTGGTCCTGGAAAGGAAACTGGAAACTTTGATCATTTTGTGGTTGTTGGTTAGGAACTAGTAGAAAAATCAAGAAAATTGATAAGTGGGGATAAGATTCTGACTTTATAATCCCTAATTGTTGAATATGAAATGATTTGAGTTGAATTGCTATGAGGTTGGCTTGGCATGATTGGATTTTTGGTTTGCTGTTGAAATCTAGGATTGATGTTCTGTTTCTGGGTTGTAATTAAAACGTTCAGTTTAAATGTTGTACAAGGATATAAATTCTCAAAAAATTATGGTAGATAGCCTTTTAAGTTAGGAGAAAGTTAGTTTTTGAATTTCCTGATTTGGAGTTTTATAGCTTGAGATATGTACAAATGAATACAGGGTGTTCTGCCAGAAAACGTGAATTCCAGTCTTAACTTTGAAAAATTGTAGAAAATAACCTAAATTGAGTTAGGTTTCAAGCCTTACATTTCATGAAAGGTAGTGGAGTTAGGATTATTATGATTTTAAGTTTGCACCAATTGGATATGCTGATAATTAAATATGGAGTATTTTGTGCAAGTAGGTCAGTGTAATACTGTGCCTGAATACTGCTGGAAGATAGTGCAACTTTGGAAACTTTCTAATGTTGATCTAGGGAAGAATTAAATCATGAACCTTACATTTCTAGATAGGGAAATGAGTTAGCTTTCATCTAGTTTTGGAATTTATGGATTGGGAATTATGTAGCTTAAGCTATGTACATATGAATGCAAGATACTCACTGCAAGGTACAAACAGCCTAGTGTCAACTTCAAAAATTCCTAGAAAATAATTCCGATGGAGTTTGATTGCAAACTTTACATTTTCAGAAAGGTAAATGAGTTAGAATTGATATGATTTTGGGTTTGTACAAATTACATATCCCTATAATTAGTAATATAAATTTTAATGAACAAAGGTCAGGAAACTATCCTACCTAATGTGCCAGATTTGGACCAAAGTTTGGAAAATTATTGGAAATGGCACGAGATGAATTAAGAAGTAAGTCTTATACTTCCGAATAGGGAACTGAGTTAGAAGTAATGTAAAACTTACGGTATGGCGATTAGATTCTGAAATTTTTACAAAAGGCTAACAAGGATGCTTTAAAGGGTTTTCAAGGTAAAATAAGGCTTCGTAATGTTTTGTTTAAAGTCTAAGTACATATATATATATAAATGTCTAAATGCATATTCTGGATATGATGATATTGGGAGATATACATGGATGTGTGTGTGTATATATATATATATATATATATATATATATAATATAATTACATGTCGTGTAGATATGATAAAGGATGAATATGGTAATGTATATATATACGTATAAATACAAATATAAATATACGTTAATATGAGTAGTGTTGACGGCTGATACATGGGTATACTAGAGGATGAGATTGATAATAGAGGTATGCACATATATATATATATATATATATATATATATATATATATATATATATAATCATGATAGATCAACATGTTGACACATCATTAAAATGATATATATATATATATATATATATATATATATATATATATGTATAAATACATATGCTCATGCATAATGTATACTTGTACGCAAAAAGAAAAAGAGATGACCATAGGTAAATAAGTATAGATCTATAATATATATATATATTGGAATATACAAGTATACATATGCATAATGTATACTTGTACACAAAAAGAAAAAGAGATGACCATAGGTAAATAAGTATAGATCTATAATATATATACATATTGGAATATACGTATGGATATAAACATATAGATGTTTAAACTTATATATATATATATATATGTATATAAGGACTCATATCATGGGTACGTCATAATTGACGACAAGAAGGTAACCTTAGATTAATAGTAACTTGAAATTAATAGCGCTTTTTAAGATCCTTGTTTTAAGTAAGTGATTAAACATAATGATAAAAACTTATCAAAATGTTAATGGATTATTTGTAGTGAATCGGAACGGTTGAGGACTTGATTTCAGATTTCAAAAGGTCGGTGAGAAACGATTAAAGCATCGAGGTAAGTGGGTTAAATAAGCCTTGCTAGTATCATTTCGTAAGAGATGAATAATTACTTATTAAAATACTTATCTAAATTTACCTCAAGTTGGTGGAATACTATGGGTAAGACTATAAGAGTAAGTACGGTGAAATACAAATTGGACATAATGTGATCGTGAATAATAGTTGTTTAGAAAGAAATCTTGCTTGTGATTTGCATGTTATGTGTTACAGTTTGTTCGTGGTTGTTGAATGTTTAAATTGTATACTTTTTGGTGCTTGCATTTTTAGGAATGCATATGAATTAATTAAATCGCACTGAGGGAGCATGTTAGCATATTGTGATACTTTGACAATGCATATGTGATTTGTGTGCGGTATGTATAGCTCCCAATATTGAGTTCTTGGACCTAAATTAGTACCTAGTCGTGTTTGTCGAAAGCTAGGAAAAAGGTCAACCCGAGTAAAGACTCGATCTTTGTACCGTGTGAGCCACCTCTAGAGAACTCAAGGGACCTAAGTGCTACATAGAATCTTTGGAAACTATGGGAGCCATCTCTAGAATCCTTTGAGAGCTAAGTGCTACACGAGTTTCGATGTGATAGTAGAAAGTCTGTGTCATAAAGGCCAACCCGAGAAAAGACTCGATCTTTGTACCGTGTGAGCCACCTCTAGAGAACTCAAGGGACCTAAGTGCTACATAGAATCTTCGAAAACTATTGGAGCCACCTCTAGAATCCTTTGAGAGCTAAGTGCTACACTAGTTCCGATGTGATAGTAGAAAGTCTGTGTCATAAAGGCCAACTTGAGTAAAGACTCGATCTTTGTACCGTGTGAGTCACCTCTAGAGAACTCAAGGGACCTAAGTGCTACATAGAATCTTCGAAAACTATGGGAGCCACCTCTAGAATCCTTTGAAAGCTAAGTGCTTCACGAGTTCCGATGTGATAGTAGAAAGTCTGTGTTATAAAGGCCAACCTGAGTAAAGACTCGATCCTTGTACCGTGTGAGCCACCTCTAGAGAACTCAAGTGACCTACGCGCTACATAGGTTCTTCGGAAACTATGAGAGCCACCTCTAGAATCCTTTGAGAGCTAAGTGCTACACGTGTTTTGATGAAATATGAGGAATCGTAGGTTATTGTGACAATAAATAAATGATTGTGATTCGTGAATGTGATGAATGTCAATAGATGGAATAGATCTTATACATAAGACAAAGAATGTGTATGATCATTGAATTATGCTTATATATGCCATACAAACATGTGCTATTTGAATGTTTGTCTTCCTTCACACTTAACCATACTGATAAAAAGAATGATACCTTGTGAATTTAAGAATGGAATGAAAGCATGAATAAGCTTATGAAATCTGTGTACATACGAATTGATAACAAACCTTGATATAATGCAAACATGCCATTTTATAGAACTCATGCATGTATGATCTTGTTTTACAATATGAGCCTAGTATGTACTTATTTAAACTACTTACTGAGCTGTGGATTTGCTCACCCCCTTAAATTTAAACATCTATTGATCTTACAAGTTGATAGCCGACTCAGGCTTCGTATAGGCTCCTGGGAATTATACCTAGTAGTGGTACTCGTCTGCGTTCTCCGGGCCTAGCTTTTGCATTTTTGAGGTATACAATGGTATATCATTTTGATAATTATGTAAACCTTATTTTCACAGTACTAGGAAAGTATATGGGATGTAGCTTTGGATCGTGCTAGATTATTATGTGAGTCTAGGTGCTTTTCGAGTTCGATCCGAGTTCAGATGTACATTTTGAATGATGTATAAACTGTTAGATGTGGGCTTATTAATGGTTAATTCTTGAGATGCATGATTGTGTGAATTGTGGGAAACAACAGCTGCCCATATTGTGAAGATTAAAAATGTGTTTTAATGCAGGAAATTTTAGCTAGGGAAATTGATAAAATACAAAGGGGAGGTTTTCGACCCACTTCTTTTGGGAATAGTAAAATAAGGCTAAAATAAAAAAAAAATTACCTTGAGAAATGTGATATCGCTCGAGAAATAACATTAGTAAGATAGGATTTGATTTAGATACTACACTAACACCGAATACAAACCGTAAGTAGAAAAAGAAAAATTTGGTTCGTAATTTTCATAAGCAATAAAGTAAGTGTTAAGTGGACGTCATTGGCCTTCGGGTCGTGACATTTACATCCCATGTACGTATACAAAAGTATGTTACTGTACTGCATAATAAGTTTGAACATATAAAGAAGATATAATATACTTTCAAGGTATAAACAGTCGCCTTGAAGGAATACTAATCAAAAGATCAAATACTCCCACTGAACTAATACAGATAATTTGGAAGGAGGAAAAAGAGAGGGGGTGAGATTTTACCTAGTAAGAAACATATATAAAAGAGCAGATATTATGTAACTAATATGCATGTATCCTAACAATACTAGGACATTATCATTGACATTCTCTAATAGTGACATAGTGCATAAAAGGAAGGGATTTCTATAACCGATTAGGGATTTTAGGTTAAGTATAGAGGGATGCTTTGAAAGACCTCACTTGTCCCGATCCCTAAGTCCGATTATAGGAGAAAATCTAAGTGATCTTCACAAAGAAGGGATTCATGCGTTTTAAACCAATGTCCCATTGCTTTCATAACTTTCATGACCAAACTATGCAATATAAAATAATTATTCATTAAATCGATAAACAATAGTAGACAATAAAATCATATCAATAACAGTACAATAAGCCATTTCATTTAATCAATAAAACCATCTCATTTGTACATTTCTTTACAATAAAACATTTCATTTCAATAAATAAGCATTCGATAGAAGCATTTTGTTTCATTTCAATAAAACATTCAGTAGAGACAGTCAACAACCCAATAGAATCATGCAATATTAGGTTCCTAAATGGGAATAACATTAAGACATATGCCCATAGTCAAAGAAGTCCACAAAGTACACTGATCAGGTGACAACTGTGGATGATGAAGACGTAATCAAAGTCAAACAACAAACATTACATTAGCATGATTACCCGAGGGTGACTACGGGAGCTAACAGTCTCTAAGCAAATCGTATAAAGTTTAGAAATATTTACAAAAAATCATTTTAATTAAACATTTAAATATTCAACTCTCTCTGTGAGAACAAATACTTCAAACTCTTGTGGTTTGTGAATACCTAAAACTTGTCTCAACAAAGATAATGCTGCCAAATTTTAAAGCAAACACTACAGTGGTTAACTCCAAATCATGTTTAGGCTAGTTTTTCTCATAGTCCTTCAGCTGACGAGAATTATAAGCAACTATTTTTCCATTCTGCATTAGCACACAACCTAAATCCTGAGCGAACGCATCACTGCATACCAAGAAACCCCTTGAACCACTAAAAAGAGTCAGGATCGGTGATGTAATCAACTTGCGCTTCAGCTCCTGAAAACTATGTTTACAAGCGTCATTCCATTCAAACTTGACATCTTTATGGGTGAGGCACGTCAAAGGAGCAGTTAACCTCGAAAAACCTTCAACAAATCGCCAATAGTTTCCAGCTAGACCTAGAAAGCTATGGATCTCAATCACTGACTTCGGCTTATCCTACTCAACAATGGCCTTAATCTTAGACTGATCAACAGACACCATGTCCTTATTTACTACATGACCCAAGAATGTAATCTAATATAGACAAAAATCTCACTTGCTCAACTTTGCATAAAGCTTCCGATCTCTGAGTGTTTGGAGAATTATACGAAGGTGCTGCTCATGCTTTTCTTGAGATTTGGAATACACAAGAATGTCGTTGATAAAGACATTAACAAACTTATCCAGATAAAGGTTGCAGATCTCATTCATCAGATTTATAAGTGCTGCAGGGGCATTAGTGAAACTGAATGGCATTACCAGGAATTCGTAATGACCATATTGGGTTCTAAAAGCAATCTTAAGGACAAACTCACTCCGAATCTTCAACTCATGATATCCTAATCTAAGATCTATATTAGAGAAGGCTTGTGCACCTAAGAGTTGATCAAATAAGTCATCAGTTCTGAGAAAATGATACTTATTCTTGATGGTGGCTCTGTTCAACAGCCGATAATCAATACAAAGCCTTAGACTATCGTCCTTTTTAGAGACAAACAAAACTGGTGCACCCCATAAAGATACACTGGGCCGAATAAAACCCTTGTCTAGTAACTCTTAGAGTTGCTTCTTGAGCTTCTTGATCTCTACCAGTGCTATTGGATAAGGAGGTTTGGAGATTGGTTTTGTACCGGGTACTAAGTCAATAGTGAATTTCAACTCCCTATCAGAAGAAAGCCTTGGTAATTCATTCAGAAATACGTAAGGAAAATCCTTAATCGTAAGGATCTCTTGTAACTTCAGACACTTCTTTTCCACATCCTTAACAAAAGATATAAATCAATACCAAATGCAATTTATGAGATCTTCTTTAAACACTAAGTCAATAAAACATATACTGTCATTACGTAGTGGCAAACTTTACAATATAGCAATGGGAGAAGAGAAGGTTACAATTTTATCAAAGCAATCTAAACTAAAATGGTTTTTAGTTAACCAATCCATTCCTAATATAACATTAAATCTATACATATTCAATAAAGTTAGATCTGTTACTGATCCCTCTCTCCTACCTGTGGCTTACAATTACGATACACTATATTTGTCATTTGTGATTCCTAAAGGGTGTATTTATCTATAATAGATGCCCTAAAGGTTCAAGCTTTATGAGAATCTTAGTAGCAAACATAAGAGACACAAAAAATGGGTAGAACTCGAATCAAACAATGCAATAGCATTAAGATCATAAATAGAGATCTTACCTTTAATCACATCGGAAGAGGTATCAGTAGTCTCCTTATCAATAGCAGACACTCGTCCTTATGTCATGGCTTTCTTGCCTTTATCTGCAGCCATAGCACGTTTAAGAGGCTGTGGGGTCTGTTCTGGCTCTGTGCCCTTGTTCTTGTTCTTCGAGCAGTCCTTAATCTGGTGTCCCGTCTGTCCACACCTAAAACATGGAACAATAACCCAATAACATGACTTGGTTTCATATGACTTACCGCAATGCTCGCATTTTGTAGCTATACCTCTTTGTGAACCTGCAGAACTATCGGTGGTGCTGGACTTAATAGCCTTATCACTGATAATCTTAACCTCTAAAGCCTTACTATCATCTCTCTTAGCCTTCTTAGTAGGGTACTTATTTAATGAGGGATTAATATTTCATCATCTTGCCTTCTCCTTACCCTTGCCTTTAGCACGGGCACTAAACTCAGCTTGATGGAATTCGTAATCCTGTTCATAGAGCTAAGCTTGATGAATAGCCTCGTCGTAAGCAGCAATATCAAATTGTGCTATTTTGGCCCTGATAGATGGCCTAAGACCCTCTATTAATCTCTGGATCTTATGCTCTTTGCTTCTCATAGCCTTTAGGTCAAACTTGCTCAGGGCGATAAACTTTGACTCATACTGATCCATAGACATATTACCCTGAATTAACCCTAGAAACTTTGTCCTCAACTTCTTCTATGCAATGCAAGAAAGACACTGCTTCTTGAAAGCTTCCAAAAAGTGTCCAAAGTAATCACCTGATGTTTGGCCCCTAATACCGTCCGTGTCGATTTCCACTAGTGTTCGGCACATCCATTAATAGGAAAGTAGCTGTAAGAGCCTCGCGCATCTCACCAAGTCGTCGGCAAGCATCCCCTTGGTGCTCTCTCGCGCCCCAAGTTTACTCTTACAAAATGTCAAGCCCTTGTCCATTCCAGTGGGCCGTCGGCGAGTATCCCCTTGGAATCACACACTCCCTAGGTTTGCCTTGACAACGAGAGTAGGCAGTCGCCCAACACTCACTAACAACGTATTATCCGCTCTGGGCTGTCATCCACCCTCACGACTTTGTTCGAAAGCTCCCGAAAAACTCAGGATAATGCCTTGAGTGCGTTTGCTGAGGCTCGAATCTTGGCATCCTTAGATACCCGAGCCTTAGACTTATGTTACCATTAAGACTAACATGAGTCTAAGGCTCGAATATCTGAGGATGCCAGGGTTCGAGCATTAGTAAACGCGCTCAAGGCATTAATCTTGAGTTCTTCAAGAGCCTTGGGACAAAGCCGTGAGGGTAGGCGACCACCCAAAGCGGACAATATGTTGTTAGTGAGTGTTGGGCGACCACCTACTCTCGCTGTCAAGGTAAACCTGGGGAGTGAGGGACTCCTAGGGGATGCTCGTCGACGGCCCACTGGAACGGGCGAGGCCTTGACGATGTTGTAAGAGTAAACCTGGGGTGCAAGAGAGCACCAAGGGGATGCTCGTCGATGGCCTGGTGAGATAAGCGAGGCTCTTACAGTAGCCAAGCCCACTTTCTTGGTTTCTAAGCACGTCATATACTTAAACGGCTTCTCAATGGCATTTATCCAATATTCCACTACCATCGAATCTTTTTCACCCTTGAACTTCGGTGGGTCCAACTTCCAAAATTGTCTTAATAGATAACATCACAATCTATTACTAGACCCTATCCAACCTGTGCTAGTGGGGGCTGTACTGGATGAGGTGGGGGTGTGGCTGCTGTGGTGGCTATACAGGCGACTGAGGCATAGGAGGAGCATCGGCCTGCAAAGAAGAAGGTGGAGTTGGTGCTTCATTCGTAGCCTAGTGATTAAAGCTAGCCATGAACTGTGTAAACATTGTAGTCATAGTCTCGAAACTCCTTCCTAACCGAGACAATAGAGAGTTCAGGCTCTCTGGTGGAGGAGGATGAAGAGGGTCAAGAGACGAGTTAACTTGTCTTCGTCCAGCATTCCATCTTTTATGACTCATTTCTACCAACAACACAACATAAATAAACGATTTTAGTATAACTTTAATAAGTTATACACAATATATATCCAGACAAGTACAGTTTACAAAGGATATAAACTATTTCTAACTTAATGGCACCGACAAATATCAGACTAACTTTTCTCTGATACCAACTTCTATGACTTTCTTTTTACTTAAAATTAGGGTTCTTTTCTTTTTGATCATTATGGTTAGGCTGTTTGTCAAGTCATCATTCATTTTACCTTTCCTACTTTACTATAGTCTCACGATCATCATTGTACATTTTCTTATCATTTCTTTCATTCAAATGTTGCAAGTTGAATATATAAATTAAACCTCAATATCAAATATTATATTAACCACCAAACATTTCTTACAACTGTTTTCACTTTAACTATCAACAATACTTATAGTTTACATCCTATGTACATATAAAAAAATGTTATTGTACTACATAATAAGTCTGAACATATAAAGAAGATACAATATACATTTAAGGTATAAACGGTCACCTCAAAGGAATACTAATCAAAAGATCAAATACTCCCAGTGAACTATTATAGATAATCTGGAAGGAGGAAGAAAAGGGGCGTGAGCTTTTGCCCAGTAAGAAACATATATAAAAGAGCAGATATTTTGCAACTAACATGCATGTATCCTAACAATACTAGGACATTATCATTGACATTCTCTAACAGTGAGATAGTGAATAAAAGGAAGGGATTTCTACAACCAGTTAAGGATATCAGGCTGAGTACAGAATGATGCTTTGAAGCACCTCACTTGTCCCAGTCCTTGGGTCCGATTATAAGGGAAAATCTAAGTAATCTTCACTGAGAAGGAATTCATGCATTTTAAACCAAGGTTCCATTGCTTTCATAATTTTCATGACCAAATTATGCAGTATAGAACAATTATTCATTAAATCGATAAATGATAGTAGACAATAAAATCATGTCAATAACGGTACAATAAGTCATTTTGTTCAATCAATAAAACCATCTCACTTGTACATTTCTTTGTAACAAAACATTTCATTTCAATAAATAAGCATTCAATAGAAATATTTCATTTCATTTCAATAAAACATTCGATGGAGATAGTCAACAACCCAATGGAATCATGAGACATTAGGTTCCCAAATAAGAATAAAATTAAGACATATGGCCATAGTTAAAGAAGTCTACAGAGTACATTGATCAAGTGACAATTGTGGGTGCTGAAGACGTGATCAAAGTCAAACAGCAAACATTACATTACATTAAATTACATTAGCACCATTACCTGAAGGCGACAATAAGAACTAATAGTCTTAAAGCAAATCGTATAACATTTAGAACCATTTACAAAAAATCATTTCAATTAAACATATCTTCAGTTAGCCCATAAAAGCATTAAAATTGGTAAATTACTCTTCAAACATAGCAATTTAGTAAATATTCTCAATACAACAAACAGTGTTCAAAATATTTTATTTACGTATAAAAATTAGTCTAAAACATTAGAGTAATTTGAAACGTGTAAAAATCATTAAAAATGCCTTCAAAAACAAAGTTAGAAATACGCATGTCCTTATGGTCTATATGTTAATTTCATATTGCATTTGTTTTCTTTCATTTCTTCTACCCTACCCAATCTATTAGTAGTAATTCACAGTCCTAAGAGTCGTTTTACAAAATTTTCGATAGCATAATAGTATTAATTACTCTAACCCTGCTGCACTTAAAGCACAATCCAATATTTTCCAAATAAACCAATAAGTCCCAATGCAATCAAAGTATCTCTTAAGCCTTCGCTATACATTTCTTATCACTAAAGCCATAGTGTATGTGGCAACTTAACATCACCAAACATATTTAAAATCCATTCTTTCTTTTGCAAAGAATGTTCTACATTATAAGACCTTCCATAATTCCTAGTACAATGACAAATCCAGTCTCCTTTATACCGGTACCTATTTTGCAACTATAATCAAAACACATCCTTTTTCGAATCTAACTTCACCAATAGTCTCATTAACACCTAAACACTATTCTTTAATCATTTAAGTGACAAATTGAGCATGGTCACCCTAGGATTCCACCTTGGCTGAATGCACCCTTATGCTCTACATTCTTCCTTTTTAAATTTTAACACCATGGCTATCTCTATCATGTTCTCTACATCAGTTTTATACCATTCATGCATCAATTTAAGTGTGAGATTCCCAATTTATCCTCTTTATATAATTTAATTTTTGGAAGTAGAATAATTGACTTAAAGTTAGTAAATTAATTTCTTATGAATTGGTATGATAGGAGACAAGCGGATTGTAGGTCCCATTGAGAATTCCAAGGCCTGAAGGAATACGGTCCCCACCATAATGATTTTTGGAGTGAAATATAACAATGGTAAGTACTCACAACTTGAATTCTCTCATTGGTGCATGCTTTGGGAAACGTGCCAAAAGTTATACGAAATTACGATTTTTCCCTTAGGTTGGGAAATTATTATTGAATATAGCCAACAATAAATTTTGACACATTGAATATGATAGATGAACCCTCGTGTGATGATGTCTCATCCAATTTCAAATCGTAGATCGAAATCACGCAAAAATACCTTAAAAGATTAAATAAGTATATATTAGTAATTTCATTATTTTGACCTCTCAAATCCCTTAGAAAGTCAAACCTTGAATTGTATAATATTAATTAAGCATATTCTGAAGGTAAATAAGAATATTTGGAAATTTAATAAATTAGTTTGAATCATTTTGTGAAGGTTAAGACATAAGTGGGATTAAAGGAATTAAGAAGGGTAATTTGGTAATTTCACAAGTATGGTCGGTCCCACCATTAATTTGGAGTCAAAGTTGACAATATTAAATATAATAAGTACTAAAAATATTAATTGAAATAATAAATTAATTTAAAGTATGAATATTAATAATAAAGTGTAGGATACTATTTAAATAATCACCTATTCCTACATTAGTCAACTTAATATTAAAATACTTGGATTTCCTCCGTATTTACTTCATAGATTGCCGACCACTTGACTTTCCGCTCATCATCCTCACATGTTGGTGTAGGAAATAAAAGAGAAAATGTTGAATTTAAGTATATAATATAAGAAAAGTAGGAATAGCATCTAGTAATTGTTTATTTCTTTTCACTTCATTTTAAATGCCCAAGTACGAGACAATTTCCCCTTATTTTACTCACCATTGCCGACCACTTATCACTCATCTCATCACCCTCATGTTTCATGAAGAAAGAAAAGGCAAATTTTAACATTTTGTACTTATAAAAATAAGTTAAGGTGAGATGACCAGTACTAATATTTATTTCATTTCCTTAAGACATTTTCCTTAAATCATGGAGATATTTTGACCAGTTTTATTCAAGCTTGTCGGCCACTCGCCATGTTTCCAATATATGTTACAATTTGAGAAGAAAGGAAGAAAGAATTGAATGAAATAAAATAAGACAAGTTATTGTCCTAAATGTTTAAAGAAATTTGGATATTTTCTCCCTTTCAATTTCTTGCATAAGGGCAATCACTCTTTATTCATTTCTAACCAATAACCGTGCACCATCATCTTCCTATTCTCCATCGAGCCACTCTCCTCTTCCACCATTTTCATTTCCATTTCCTTTCCAAGCTAAGTGTAAGCTTACTAGAGAAACCCTATCAAAACCACCTCAAATCAAAAACTTCCAAGAGACAAAGTTGTTCATCTTAAGGAGCTTAACAACATATCTTGGAGCCAAATCTAGAGGAGGCCATTTACTTGGTGAAAAAGGGGTTGGAAGTTTCAGCTACTAGGTAATCTCAAGACTTAAAATTTTTGTTTTGATTTTTCCTAAATATATGTGATTATTCTAAGGTAGATAAACATGTGTATGGCATTGGATTGATGAAAAACACTTAGAATCTTACCTATAGGGTTTCGGCCTTAAGGGTTTATGAGCAAAGGTTTCATGACTTGATGATAAAGTCGTGTAGGAATGATGTAGGAGTTTTAGAAAGGCAAAAATGTGGTAAGTTTGAGGCTTGAATCTTTTGTTGTCTATAGAGGAGCATTCGGCCACTTTGAGATTTCATGAGGGTGAAGCTTAATGTGATTAAATCCTAAGTTATACTAATGTAAAGGCTAGGAAAAACAAGGTTAAGGTGATTAAATTTGCAAAATCATGAAAGGATTGTGTTAAGGTGTGTTCGGTTAAGTAAGGAGGAAAGGCTTACCAAGCCTAATTTAATTCAAAATGATTCTAAAATATTATAAAAATAAATATAAGACTGCCAGTGAAGTTAGAATCGAAAATGGAGTTGAATTGGCAGTAATTGTAATTTTAGCATCGGAGCAAAATAGACCGAAATTACGGTTGAATTGGGGAAAATAGAAAATCTATAAGGTTTATCAATATTTGATTATATAAATTTTAGGAATTTAATTATTCTACAGATGTTCTGCAGTCTGGGAGTGAATTTGGAAGCCGGTTAGTGGTACGCACATGCTACTTAAAAATCTGTTATAGGACTGGCGGAACATAGCAAGTGCAACTATTAGGTAAGGGATATATATATATATATATATATATATATATATATATATATATATATATATATATAAGGAACGTAGGAGATACTGAATGGTTTTAAAATCAACTGCCTTGGGTTTCTAAACTATATTTACCTTGCAGTGTTTTAAGAAAAATTATCCTGCTATGCTGTCGAATTTTCGAAAAAATATTACTTCTGCGAATTAGACTAGAATTTAACTGACGTTTTAAAAATAGCAATTTTCCAAGAAATTATATTTTGAAAAATATTAATTTAGAAGATTTTGAAATATTCACGAAATTTTATCAAAAATTCTAATTTTTATGTAAATTACCAAAATATAGTATTTTTAGAAAATATTTATGAATTATCTATTTTTGAAAGAAATTATATATATTAATTTTTTTGTGAACTTCTCTGATGTCACAATCCGTATACATAGTAATTCACAGATTTTCACATTTACAGTGATGGTAAGGCTGTCTACGATGCCTTTATTTTACACTTTCTTTAAACAGTAAACACTTTATAAGGTAATTTAATTTAATATACATAAATAGAAATATTTCCATAACAGTATTTTGTTCAACGATTACATCCCCCACTCATAATTTATAAATGAAATAGTACTGTACAATAAGTCTGAACATATAAAGGAAATGAATATACCTCCAGGATCAACACTAAGCTGCCTCAAGGTAACCAAAAACGTAACCGAAATCCTCAAATCGGTATATCACGCAGTCACTGTAAATAATCTGTGGAGATGGAAAATAATGGGGTAAGCGAAAAGTGCTCAGTAAGAGAATTGTATGTAGAACTGATATTATGAAATCTATATGCATAAAAGCAGTTATTTTCCTATCAGTACATTAGGAACAGTAAAGGAAGGATACAATAGTCGGCTAGGGATCCAGATGGAATATGGAAGGTATTTTAGAATACCTGTCGTGTCCCGGAACCTAGAAGCGACTATAGGGAGTAAAAGTAGAGTTTGATATAAATATCGTTTAATAATTTTCAGTGTATATATAGTGAATCACATAAATGGCATATAAAACCATTAAATAAATTTTTTTAGAAATAATTTCAATTTCACTTTAATATATCACTTTCACAATTTAATAAATTTCAGTAAACAGTACAGTAGACAGATCAGTATGATAAACAATTCAGTTATAATAGCAGTTCAATAAACAGTACAGTAACCAGTTTCAGTAACAGTACGATTCAGTAAAAATAGTACAATAAACAGTAACAGTTGTTGAGACCAGGCAACACCCAGAATGCATCATGCTATAATCCCTGTAGGAAATAGTAATAGTAACATGTGAGACATATGGCCATAGTCTATATGTGTCCTCAGTGTGCACTGATTAGGTGACAACAGGGACACTGAAGATAGGTTATTCAGTAAATTCATGTTTTATGAAAAATATTAAATATTTAATTTCTAAGACTAGGAAATCACTCAATAATGCACTTAAAATATTTCATGATATTTTAGAAAATTTTCTAAGAAATTCCAGCAGTATAACGACTGCTATTAACCTAGCCTCTCTACACGTAAAACACAGTTCACAATCCAGCCAAAAACCACAATTTTCATAATTTTCCAAGGCAATTGAGTATGAAAATATTCTCATAAAATTATTCTCACTGAAAACAGGCATTCAGAATATCCATACGGTCTACACACGCATCCCTTACCTGTCTAACTCCGGTGAATTCACCGATAGCACCAAACGTAATTTAATTCTCCCGGGCTGCAAAGAAATTCACCAACAATATTTATTAACCTCAATTTAATTTTTAAACTAATTTCTTTCAATAATTGCAGCCACATTATACATTGGAAATATTAAACCAGTATAAATTCTACCGATGCTAAAATGTAACTTCTTTGTTTTAAGTCCGATTTAAAATTCGATTACACCGGTAGACTCCTCATAATTTCTACAGTATTATGGCAGCTTACACTCATCAAATGCAGCCACAAAACCCTCCCCCATAGCCATGGCCGAATATGCACTCATGGACAATTTTTGGTTTTTCAACACTTTAGCCTTTCTTTCATGTATATTCAAGCTTGTTCTTCATTTTGGCATCATTTTCATGCAAGAAACAACATGGTTTCCTTATGTTCTATTCAAGACCAAAACCCTAAGGTGTGCATTGAGCATGATTTAATGAGATTCAATTAAAACTAATGCTTAAATCATGCTTAGGAAGCTTAAATATGCCATAATTTATCATTAAAATTTCAAGAACTAAAAAGTATGAGGGGTACCGTGGCTGAATTCCTTGGGCTGCCTTTTCTCTTGATTTTTTCACTAATTCAATAAGATTTTGGTATGGGTGAAGATTGGAAGATGAGTAGAGTAATTTTGTAGGAATTTTCTTAATTTGTGAGGTTTTAATGGTGTTTAAGTGGGGTTTTTCTTTTCTTCCTTTCTTGGATATGGAGGATGTGTGAGGGAGGTTGAAGAAGCATGAATAGTGGCCGGCACTTGTAAGAGGAATAATTTAGAGAATTCTAGATATGGGCAAAATTACAAAAATGCCCTTAGTTATGTGATTTTTGGATAAAAATGGCCTTAAGTTTGTGTAATTTTTATAACTATGTAATTACACTCTAAAAATTCAAATTCCATCACCAAAAATAATTACTAAACATATTTTGATGAATAAATGTGGTTTGGCTCTGGTTTGACCTACCGTGAAGGTAAAATTACAAAATTACCCCTATCGAGTAAATCACGTAAATTTTTAATTTAACCACCGATTTGATCTATCTATGGATATAGCCTCAGACTTATTTTTATGTAGAGTATCATGCTATATTTATGTGGTTTTATATTCCTTTTAGTTTGGCCACAATTTACGAAAATGCCACTAGATTATGTCCTTAATCGTTATTATTTAAATTGTTAACACGCATTCCAAAAATAATATAAAAGAAGTATTTTGGGCTCGAAATTCTTACCTTAGGCTTATCATACCCTTCGGACATTGTTTGGATAGTCTCATGTCCATCCGAGCACTATAGGGCTAGTGTGGCCCACGTCACTATTTCACTTATAACCTGCAAATTACACCAAAATTGAATAATGATTCAAGGTTTAACACATGTACAGTAACAGTATAAGTGGCTCTCACATCCTTCACACCTTTAGAAAATTCTGTCCTCCGAATTTAATTGGACTAATCACTGAACAGCTCTGGGTACTTATCTCGCATTAGACTTTCTAATTCCCACATTGCCTTCTCTTCAGAATGGTACTGCCATAGCACTTTGACTAATGGAATCATCTTAGATCGCAATACTTTATCCTTTCGATCCAGAATCCCGATAGATCTCTCCACGTAACTCATGTCTTTCTTGATCTCTAGCGGTTCGTACTGAATTATGTGAGATGGATTAGAATGATACTTCCGGAGCATCGAGACATGGAATACATTGTGCACTCCGAATAACTCTGGTGGTAGTGCCAATCGATACGCCATATCTCCTACGCGATCTGAGATCTCGAAGGGTCCGATGTATCGAGGACTCAGTTTCCTTTTCTTACCAAATGTCATTATACCCTTGGATGGTGAGACTTTAAGGAATACTGAATCACCAACTGAGAACTCAGTGGTCGGCGCCTCGTGTCTGCATAGCTCTTTTGTCGACTCTGAGCGGTTCTCAATCTCTAATAGATAAGTTGCACATCTCGGGAGGCTTGCTCTACCGAATCGAGAGCTAATAGTTTTCGATCTCCCACTTCTTCCCATGCAATTGGGGACCTACACCTTCTGCCATACAACGCGTCATATGGTGCCATGCCGATGCTAGCCTAATAGCTGTTATTATACGCAAATTCTGCTAGTGGCAAATGGTTGTCCTAAAAGCCCTTAAAATCCAGAGCATATGCTCTTAACATATCCTTGAGCGTTTGAATCACTCGCTTGGACTAATCGTCAACCTGTGGATGAAAAGCAGTGCTAAAATTCAGTCGAGACCCCATAGCCTCTTGAAATCTCTCCCAAAATGAGATGTAAACCGGGAATTCCTATCAAAAGTGATGCTCACTAGAACACCATGCAATCTCACTATCTCCGATACATACAAATCGGCTAAGGCATTAAGGGAATTTATAGATTTGATGGCTAAGAAGTGGGCAGACTTCATTAGTCTATCCACAATCACCCATATAGCATCATGATTTCTTCGGGTCCTTGGAAAACCCATAATGAAGTCCACCGTGATATGCTCCCATTTCCATGTCGAAATAGGTAAAGGCTGCAATAAACCTGTAGGCTTCTGATGCTCGATCTTAACCTGCTGACACGTGAGACATTTAGCAACAAACTCCACAATGTCTCAGTTCATCTTACGCCACCAATACACTCTCTATAAGTTTTGGTACATCTTAGTACTGCTCGAGTGCAAACTGTGCCTGAAGGTGTGGGCCTTTGTCAATATCAAATCCTTAAGCTGCTGATTGGTAGGAACACAGATCCTGCCTCTGAACCTCAGAATACCATCGGTGCCAATCCTAAAATCTGACTGTACTCCCATCTGTACCTGGCTGGCAACCTCTATACAATAGGCATCAGTCCTCTAAGCATCTCTAATCCTATCCATCAAATCTGGCTCGATTCTGAAAATGGTCGTGAACTCATATCTCTTAAAGGAAATCACATTCAGACTAAGGCTTGAGAACTGCTCCAACAACTCGTGCTCCCTGACCATCATGTACGACACCATGCCCATATGCTTCCAACTCAAGGATCTGCCACTACATTAGGTTTCCCCGGGTGGCACAGTATCTCGCAATCATAATCATTTAACAGCTTCATCCATCTCCGTTGTCTCATATTTAATTCCCGCTGAGAGAATAGATATTTCAGACTTTTATGATCTGTAAATATTTGGAATTTCTCTCCATAAAGATAGTGTCGCCATATCAATAGACAGTCTCCGCTTCAACTCTTGGAAGCTGCACTCACAAGCATCTGTCTACTCAAACTTAACATCCTTACATGTGAGTCACATCAGTGGAGCAGCTAGTCTGGAGAACCCCTCAACAAACAGGCGATAATATCCAGCTAGACCCAAGAAGCTCTGTATCTCGGTCACTGTTCTAGGCCTCTCCCACTGTACAATGGCTTCTATCTTGAATAGATCAACAAACACCCCATCATTAGATACTACATGTCCCAGAAAGATAATTTGATCTAGCAGGAATTCCCACTTACTGAACTTAGCATATAGCTTTCGGTCTCTGAGGGTCTGCAGAACTATGTAAAGGTGCCCCTCGTGCTCTATTGGAAACTGAGAATACACCAAGATGTCATCGATGAACACAATCACGAACTTATCCAAATAGGGCTTAAACACCTCATTCATCAAGCCCATAAATGCTACAGGGGAATTTTTCAATTTGAAAGGCATCACCAGAAACTCATAATGCTCATATCGAGTTCGAAATGCTGTTTTAGGAACATTTGACTCTCGAATCTTAAGTTGATGATAGCTCAATCAGAGATCTATCTTCGTAAACACTTGGGCACCCTTGAGCTGATCAAATAAATCATCAATCCTGGGTAGGGGATACTTGTTCATAATGGTAACCCTATTAAGCATCCAATACTCTATACACAACTGTAGGCTGCCATCCTTCTTCCGGACAAATAATACTGATGCACCCCACGGAGACACACTAGGACGGATAAAGCCCTTATCCAGTAATTCCTAGAGCTACTTCTTAAGCTCCTCCAACTCCGTCAATGCTATCCAATATAAAGGCTTACATATGGGCTCCATACCGGGTACCAAGTCGATGGTGAACTCGATTTCCCAATCTGGCAGTAACCTTGGTAAGTCCTCTCAAAATACATCCAAAAAGTCCTTGACCAAGGAATCTCATGCAACTCGGGACGTTTTTTTTCTACATCCTCTACATAAGCGATAAAACCTTCAACACATTCACACAAGACTTAAGTAATTTAGTAAACATAACACTTTTATTATAATTTATCAAATAGTTTTACAGTGTAACGTTCAGGATGAGAAAAGGTGATAAATTTAGTATAACAGTCTAAGGTCACATAGTTCGCAGCTAACCAGTCCATTCCTAAGATTACCTCAAAATCATACATATTTAATAAAATTAGGTTGGCTGTAATTTCCTTTTCTCCTACAGTCACTTTACAGTTCCTATACATAACATCAATAATTTGTGATTCTTTAAATGGGATATTTATTTGTAGAGTATACCCTAGAAGCTCCGGCTCTACTTGGATTTTGTTAGCATAAGTAGGAGACACAAATGAATGAGTAGAACTAAGATCAAACAGTGCAAGTATGGATATATCAAAAATATAAATTTTACCTTTAATCACATCTGTGAAAGCATCAAGAGTCTCCTGATCTAACACGTACACCCATCCCTAGGTCACAGCCTTCTTACCCTTTTCTACTGTGTTGGCCCGTCTCGGCTGTGGTAGTGCTGGTGCTGGTGCAGGTGCAGGTGCAACTAGGGCTGGAATGGTAAAAGCAGCTGACTCATGCAGCAACGAGCAATCTCTCACCAAATGCCCTGTTTGCCCACATCTAAAACAAGTCTTCGTCAACATGTAGCAGGGCTGTATACCATGCGACCTCCCACAGTGAACACATCTGGTCATGGTACTCCTCTGTATCAAGGTGGGGCCAATGGTAAGGGATGTGGTAGCTAATCTAGTCAATTACCCCTTGGAAATTTGTATGCCCGAAGATCTAGCCTTCTTAGGGTGCTCTTTACTAGATCTATCCTCCGAACCTCTCTTAGCTTTACCTTTACCCTTCGCCTTACCCTTAGATCCCATATCAGAAGAATAAAATTACTCGTAGTCTCACTCGCATAACTATGCACGCCTCACTACCTCATCGTAAGTACAGATGTCGAGCAGGACTAGCTTAGTTCAGATAGAAGGTCTCAACCTAGCCATAAATCTGTCGATCTTATGTTGCTCTTCTACCCTCATCTACTAGTCAAATCTGCTGAGGGTGGTGAATCTCGATTCATACTGATTGACAGTCATACTTCCCTGAACCAACTTTGAGAACTTTTGCTGTAACTTCTTTTGGGCTATGTCAAGGATGTACTATCTACAAAAAGCCTCAATGAATATATCCCATGTCACCACATGATGCTGGGCTAACAACACTATCTTGGTCGATTTCCACTAGTGCTCTGCATCATCTTTCAACTAGAACACTGCTAACCCAACCTTCTCTGTCTCAGAACATCTCATATATCGAAATAGCTTCTTTGTAGTATTTACCCACTGCTTTGCCACTAGTGGATCCCGATCTCCCTTAAATTTTGGCGGATCCAACTTCTTGAGCTGCCACACTAAATTAACATCACAATACGACTCCACATCTCAGGGCGGCAGTACTGGTGGCGGTGGTGGTGGTGGTAGTGGTATGGCCTATGCCTATGGTGCTGGCTGAACAGTAAGCTGTGGCTCGGGAGGTGCTGGAGCTTGAGTTGGCTGAGGTGGTGGTGCTAATGGAGCCACTACTGCTCTTTCTCTCTCGACTCGATCAATAGCTCGATCCGCATTATACATAGCTATAAAGTTTGCGAGCATCCATTCCACCCTATTAATTCTAGTGTTCGAACTCTTAGGCTGCGGAGGGAGTGCAGGTTCTAGGGCAGACTCCGATGCTAGCTTCGGTATCAGCTTTACCCTATCGCATCCTCTACCTCGTCGACCCTTATATCCACTCATCTCTGCACAATACAGATAGTTAAATTGATTTTCAATTAGTTATTTATTTATATATCCAGACTATAAAGTACTACAGAGGATGTTAACCACTTCATTTTTTATCATAAAGATACCGACAGACATCAAACCAACCTCGCTCCGATACAAAAAAAACTATCACAGTCCGTATACATAGTAATTCATAGATTTTCACATTTACAGTGATGGTTAGGTTGTTTGCGATACCTTTATTTCACACTTTCTTTAAACAATAAACACTTTGCAGGGTAATTTAATTTAATTTACATTAATGAAATGTTTACATAACAGTAATTTGTTCAACGATTACATCCCCCGTTCATAATTTACAAATGAAATAGTACCATACAATAAGTCTGAACATATACAAGAAATGAATATACCTCCAAGATCAACATTAAGCTGCCTCGAGGTAACCAAAAACGCAGCTGAAATCCTCAGATCGGTATATCACACAGTCATAATAATCTATGGAGATCGAAAATAATAGGGTGAGTGAAACGTGCTCAGAAGAGAATTGTATGCAGAACTGATATTATAAAATCTATATGCATAAAAGCATTTATTTTCCTATCAATATACTAGGAACAATAAAGGAAAGATACTATAGTCGGCTAGGGATTCAGATGGAATATGAAAGGTATTTTAAAATACCTTTCGTGTCTCGGAACCTAAAAGCAACTATAGGGAGTAAAAGTGGAGTTTGATAGAAATATCATTTAATAATTTTCAGTGTATATATAGTGAATCACATAAATGGTATATAAAACCAATAAATAAATTTTTAGAAATGATTTCAATTTCACTTTAAAATATCACTTTCACAATTTAATAAATTTCAGTAAACTCTATAGTAGACAGTTCAATACGATAAATAGTTCAGTGATAATAACAATTCAGTAAAAAGTACGGTAATCAATTTTGGTAATAGTACGATTAAGTAAAAACAGTACAGTAAACAGTAACAGTAGTGGAGACCAGGAAACATCCATAATATATCATGCTATAATCCCTGTATGGAACAATAACAGTAATACGTGAGACATATGGCCATAGTCTATAGGTGTCCTTAGTGTGCACTGATCAGGTGACAACTAGGACGCTGAAGATAGGATCAGTATCAATAGCATAGTAACGATAACAATAATAACAACATGTGAGCATAATACAGAGCCTAATAGTCTCAAAACAGTATATAAACAATTATCACCTTTATGGAAATTAATAAAATTTGATGAAATCTTCAATCAGTCCATAAAAGTTATTTTATAACACAGTGAACAGTACAGTGAAAACAGTTTATAAAATGTTTGCACTACAATAATAAAATTTATAAACCTTCTATTAGACTGTAAAACACTTATAGGAATACTTATAGGAATATATCGGTAGCTTCACTTTAATTAAATTCGATAATACGAATATTTAAATATTATTTTTTTCAATAAATTCATGTGTTTATGAAAAATATTAAATATTTAATTTCCAAGACTAGGGAATCACTCAATAATACACTTAAAATATTTCATGATATTTTAGAAAATTTTCTAAGAAATTCCAACAGCATAACGGCTGCTATTAACCTAACCTCCCTGTACGTAAAACATAGTTCACAATCCAACCAAAAACCACAATTTTCACAATTTTCCAAGGCAATTGAGTATCAAAATATTCTCATAAAATTATTCTCACTGAAAACATGCATTCAGAATATCCCTACGGTCTACACACGCATCCCTTACCTGTCTAACTCCGGTGAATTCATCGATAGCACCACGCATAATTTAATTCTCCTGAGCTGCAAAGAAATTCACCAACAATATTTATTAACTTGAATTTAATTTTTATACTAATTTCTTTCAATAATTGCAACCACATTATACAACTGGTGCTAAAACATAACTTCTCCGTTTTAAGTCCAATTTAAAATCAGATTGCACCGATAGACTCCTCATAATTTCTACAGTATTATGGCATCCTAAACTCACCAAATGTAGCCAAAAAACCCTCCCCCATAGCCATGGCCAAATATGCACTCATGGAGAATTTTTGGTTTTTCAATACTTTAGCCTTTCTTTCATGTATATTCAAGCTTGTTCTTCATTTTGGCATCATTTTCATGCAAGAAACAACATGGTTTCCTTGTGTTCTTCTCAAGACTAAAACCCTAAGGTGTGCACTGAACATTATTTAATGAGATTCAATTAACACTAATGCTTAAATCATGCTTAGAAAGCTTAAATATGCCTTAATTTATCATTAAAATTTAAAGAACTAAAAAGTATGAGAGAGGGGTACCTTGGCCGAATTCCTTGGGTTGCCTTTTCTCTTGATTTTGTCACTTATTCAATAAGATTTTGGTATGGGTGAAGATTGGAAGATGAGTAGAATAATTTTGTAAAAGGAATTTTCTTAATTTGATGAGGTTTTAATAGTGTTTAAGTGGGGTTTTTCTTTTCTTCCTTTCTTGGCTATGGAGGACGTGTGAGGGAGGTTGAAGAAGTAGGAATAGTGGCTGGCACTTGTAAGAGGAATTATTTAGAGAATTCTAGATATGGGTTAAATTACGAAAATGCCCTTGGTTATGAAATTTTTGGACAAAAATGGTCTTAAGCTTCCATTTTTTTTATTACTATGTAATTACACTCCAAAAATTCAGATTCTATCACCAAAAATTATTATTAAACATATTTTGATGAATAAAGGTGGTTTGGTTCGTGTTTGACCTATTTAAATCTAAAATTATGAAATTACCCCTATCAGGTAAATTACCTAAATTTTTAATTTAACCACCGATTCGATCTATCTATGGACATAGCCTCGGACTTATTTTTATGTAGAATACCATGCTATATTTATGTGGTCTAAATTCCTTTTGGTTTGGCCACAATTTACGAAAATACCACCAGGCTATGTCCTTAATTGTTATTATTTAAATTGTCAACATATATCCTAAAAACAATATAAATGAAGTATTTTGGGCTCGAAATTCTTCCCTTAAGCTTATCGTACCTTCCGGACACTATTTGGACAGTCTCACGTCCATTCGGGCACTATAGGGCCAGTGGGGCCCACGTCACTATTTCACTTATAACCTGCAAATAGAGGTGGCAAACGGTCCGGTCCGGGTGGGTTCGATCCAAGTTATATTCGAGTTCAGGTTTTTTCGGTTTCGAGTTTTTTCGATCTCGGGTTTTTTCTGTTTTCAGCACTTTCAGTTTCGGGTTTTTTCAATTTAGGGTATTTTTGGGTTCGATATTTGCAATTTCGGTTCGGTTTCAGGTTCGGTCCAATTTTAATTGGGCGGGCTTAGCAGGCTTAGTCAAATTATTTTAAAATTTTATAAATTATAAATATTTTTATAATTTTTAATGTAATAATTAATTTAATTTTATATAGTTAAATAACAATATAATAGAAATGCTAAAATAAAGTTAAAATTTAATAAATATTTATATAAATATAAATTTTTACATTTTAATGTTTTTATTACTTGACAATTATTATTATTTTTTTAATTTCTTGTGATATTCACATTTGTTATAAAATATATAATTATATATTAATAATTATATAAAATTTATTTTTTAAGTGAGCCAAATATATATATTAAAATTGAAAGAAAGTGAATATCCAAAAGTATTAGCTATACAAATAAATAACTAACAAATTAGAAATAAATCACACTAAACAATTAAACATTTATATAAATGGCTTTATACTCTTAACAATAACTTATTGGATTATTGTATTTTTTGGGTCAACATTGGGCTATTGGAATTTAGACATTCTTAGTACAATAAATTTCTTTTTTTTTTTACTTTGTTTTATTAGCTTTTTTTAATAATTATATTATATTTTTAATAAAATTTTAAATTTTTAAGAATTTTTTTACATTTATTTTGTCTTTTAAATATCAACATAATTAGTAATTAAATTAAATCCAACCGCATAACTAGTTAACTAATTGTTCAATTATAATGTTGAATAAAATTACAGTATACATTAAAAAAATACTTAATATTTAGAATAATTGGTCAATTAATTACCTCAATTTTATATTTATTTTGTTCTTGGTTTGTACATAAATCATAATATAATATTATTATATTAAATATAATCGTACTCGTATGCATTAATTAATCAAATATCTTATTAAAAATTTAGAACGTTAAATTAAACAAGTTATATACACCAATTGACATTATATTATAAATAATAATATTTGATATAGTTATATCATATACAGTTATACATCAATTGAGTATTAATTTTTTCATATTCATATTAACATAATAATATTAGATATACACCAATTGATCGAATATCTAATTAAAATATTAAATAGTAGATATTACTAAATTAATTAATATAATGCTACTTATTTAAATATAATTAATAATAATATTAATAAAGTATAAAAAACAAATTTTATTAAAATTATCACTTACACAGTAATACTACTCTAATATATTATTAAATTACACTTTAATTTACTATTAGAATTATTATTTTTATCCACACTTTAATTTTACATTTTATAGATAATAAATAAATTATTTTTAATCAATACTTAATTCAATCAAAATAATACTTACCCACTAAGAGATTACATAATTTATTTTTAAAAGATTATTATAATATAATATACAAATCATTATTATAAGATACCAAATTGGTTTATTCATGTATATAATAAATAATTAATTACCACTAGCTTGATTTATTAATGTCTTTTGTTTTAAGGCTAAAAATAAAATTACCACTAGCTTGATTTATAATTTTATCTTTCAATGATGTCCAAGCTTATAAAAAAATTGTACTTATATTGTTTAATTTAATCAATTAACTTTTTCTGATCTTAAAATTTTGAATTTTAATTTTAAGATTAGGCTTTTTTTTAATCTAAATTCAATATCTTTCTATAGTTAAAACTTTAAGAAATATAGTTTAAATTTAATTTTATTAAAATATTTTTAATGTGTTGCACAAAATATTAAATTCAAAGTTTCAAACCAATGTTGAAATTATATAATTTTTTTATATATTTGATTTATTATTGTATTAAAATTAAAATTTTATTATAAAATAAAAATAATAAAATGTTAAAATGATTTTTATAATAAAATCAAATGTTAAATTAATAATATATTTATTATTATAAATGCAATAAGTATAATATTAAAAATTATTTGATATCATATATTATGGTGTTTTAAATTAATTTAATTTAATTTAATTTAATTTAAAAGATTCAATATTTATTTTGCTGTTAATACATAATTAACAAAATTGTATAATAAATAATAATTGTTTTCAAAATTTTAAACTTTTTGTTAGCTTTAAATTGCCATATATATTTTGAAATGACAAAAACTTAAGTAAGCTTTAATGTTTTAATTCATATTGTAAATTTACCTTATCACACATGATTTTCTCAATACATTTCAAGTGTTCATATCAAACATTAAGACCATGATTTAATGATGCATATTTTTATTGGTCTTAATACTTTATAAAATGGTTTTGAATATTAAGTAATTTTCTCAAGAATTATTGAATATAAGTTTAGAAAATTACTTATAAGTTTTTGGATAATATTTTCATTTGAGAGTCAAGAAAAACTCCCTTAAAGCTTATAAATGTTTTGGGTTGAATTAGAATCAAAGGTCATATCATTTCTAACCCAAAAGTGCAGGAAAAATGCCCTCTGGAAGAAAAGGATCGATCCCTACTGTAGCAGGATCGATCCCTTTTTGGCAGAAAGTCTTCCTAAGGTCCCTGAAGCCCAGAATCAAGATTCTGGACAAAAGGGATCGATCCCCACTATAGCAGGATCGATCCCTTTTGCCCAAAAATAGCGTATAACGGCTAGTTTCTGTGAGACAACGGTAATATTCGAGATTTGGTTCCACCCAACGGCTAGAATACATCCAAGGGACTATAAATAGAGGCTTGGAAGCTGAAGAAACAAGAGAGAGCACCCAAGACATATCATTCTTCAATTTCTTCATCTCTTCAAGCAAATCAAAGAGTTCAAGAGCTAGAATTAAATATCTTCTATCATTCTCTTATTCCTTGTAGTGCTTAGCACAAATCTTGTATAGGCTGTTATTTGTGCTTAATCTTTGTAATCACTTGCCTATCTAGAGGCCTTCTTTGATTACTTCTCTTGTAAACACATTCAATCCTTGTAAAAGGGGAGGTTTCTCTTTAGCCTAAGAAAAAGAGGGAGGTTACTCTTTAGCATAAGAAAAAGAGGGAGGTTTCTCTTAAGCCTAGAAAAAGAGGGAGAGGAGGTTACTATTGAGCTTAGAAAAAGAGAGAGGTTTCTCTTGATCCTTGAAAAGAGGGAGTGTAACACAAATTCAAGGATAGTGAATTTGGGAAAATCCTTGGGAGCGTCTCAAGGTAGAGGACGTAGGCAAGGTTGCCGAACCTCTATAAATCGCTTGCGTACATTTCTCTATCCTTACTCTCTTTACTTATTTGCAATTATATTTGTGTTTATTGCTTTGAATTTATATTGCATAATTGAGTAGCCTAAAGAACTTAGAAAATATCAATATAGGCTAGAGAATTTAGAGAAACAGAAAAACAAACCTAAGGTTAGTGAAAAACCGATTCACTCCACCTCTCGGTATAGCCTATAGAGCCAACAATTGGTATCAGAGCTTGGGCTCGAGATTGATTTAGACTAACCTCTATCGAGCAAAACGATCATAAATGGCTCACTTGAATGTAGGCACACCCCTAGGAGAAGAGGGACAATCATTAGTTAGACCTCCACTCTTCAATGGTGAAAATTATTCATATTGGAAAACTAGAATGATGTTATTTGTACAATCAAATGATTATGAAGTGTGGAGAATTATAGTGAATGGTCCTAGAATTCCCGTGAAGAAATTAGATGGAAAAGATGTCCCTAAGGATGAGGATGAGTGGGACACAAATGACATGAGATTGGCACAAATGAATGCCAAGGCTATGCACACCCTCTTTTGTGCTTTAGGTCCCAATGAGTATAATAAAGTATCATTATGTGAGAATGCCAAGCAAATATGGGACAAATTAGCTATCACACATGAAGGGACCAATCAAGTTAGAGAAACCAAAGTAGGAATGCTCACACATGATTATGAGCTATTTAGGATGAAAGAAAATGAGTATATTAGCGAAATGTTCACTAGATTTAATGATATAATTAATGGACTTAAGGCATTAGGCAAGAGCTATTCCAATGTAGAAATGGTCAAGAAAATCTTGAATAGCTTGCCAAAATCTTGGGAGGCAAAGGTGACTGCTATAGAAAAATCTAAGGATCCTAACACCTTGTCTCTAGATGAACTTATGGGCTCCCTACTTACATATGAAATGAAAATGAAAAGAAATGAAGTGCCTTCAAAGAAAGTAGGGGTAGCACTTAAGTCTTCCACTCATGAGGTCATTGAAGATGATAGTGATGAGAGTGGAAATGAGGAAGAAAAGGAAATGGCTATGTTTGCCAAAAGATTCAATAGGTTCATGAGAATGAATGAGAGAGAAAAAAATAGGAGACATCATAGGGGAGAGTCAAGTAGAAGAGAAAAAGACCCTTTAGTGTGTTATGAGTGTAATGAACGGGGTCATACTAAGTTAGATTGCCCCTTACTTAGGAGAGAAAAGGATAGAAAGCCTAAGAAGAAAGCATTTGTGGCTGCATGGAGCGATAGTGATAGCTCCGATGAGGAAAACGTAGATGAAGAGGTAGCTTACTCATGCTTTATGGCTATTAGTGATGATGAGGCTAGTTGTAGTTCTAGTGAAGATAATGATTATACATTTGATGAACTACAAAATGCTTTTAATGAATTAGCAAATGATTTTCAATGCATGAACTCCAAATATAAGAAAATCATTGCTAAATTGAAAATAGAAAATGAAATGCTATTAAATGCCAAACTTGAATTTGAGAAGAAATTAGAAGAAGCAAATCTAGAAATAGATGAAGTAAATAAAAAGAACTTAAATTTGCATAATTCATTTTCTAGATTTTATATGGGTCAACAAAAGCTAGACCATATGTTAGAAACCCAAAGAGCTTTCTTTGACAAAGATGGGTTAGGCTATAATGAAAAACAAAAAGAAACTCATCTTAGGAATTTCTTATTGAGCAAAAATTCTATGCATGATTTATCTCTCACATGCTCACTTTGCAATAGAATAGGACACTCTTCACAAGCATACACTTATAGAAAAACCACATTTAGAGGAAGAGTAGTTAGAAAAATATGGGTGCCAAAGCATGCTATAAACAATGATGAATTGTGCTTGAAGTGGATCCCAAAAGGATCAAAAGTTGTTTGCACTAACTCTCATGGACCCAAGAAAATTTGGGTACCAAAGCATGCTTGAATTTGTTTGTTATAGGAGTGTTAGAGCATGGGAATACAATGGAACAATGGAGTTTAAATGCTCAACACATCCTCATGGAGCTTGCTTGTGCCAATGAGAAAAAGAAAAAGCTTGAGTATCCATCACAACAATTCTTCAAAGGATGGCACAAGGTGGATTCTAGTCAAGGCAAAGCATTCTTTAGCAAAGGAGTTTTGTAAGCTTAATTCCTTACATTTTAAACTTTTTATTTGATTAGTTATGCTTTGATGAGAAAATTGGTTAATGATTAATGATGCATTGTGATTGAGCAAAAAGCATAATAAATGATTGTTGAGTGCTTGATGAATTGTTCTTGATACATTGAATGAAAGGCATATTTAGTGAATTTGAAATGATTTTTGGTTTTCTGCATCTTGAGCAAGTTTGATATGTCTAGATAATATATTTAGTTGCTCAAAAGAAGTCAAATATGTCATATATGCAAAATGCCATGTCATGAGCATTAATGAAGAACTTGTATATTGGAAATCATGGCATGTTGTTCACAAGATATATGCTTTAATGATATATATGCTTAAAATCTATGTGAACAAGTTTGTTTTGACATATTTATATAATTCAATGTATTGGTTTGGTCAAAATATGCTTAAATCTCAAAATGACCTCCTATGAGGCCAAAAATGCTTTTATTGGTGAAAATCCTACCAAAATTGCAAAATCTATTGTTAAATGGTTTTTCATTCATGTTTTTCATTCATACAAGTCCAAAATCATGTTTACAAATGTTTAAACCTTTACTTGGACTTAAATTACTCAAAAACAGAGTTTTGGTACCTAACAAGTTGAATTTTCTATCAAAACTACTGCAGAATCTGCAGGAAACTATGAGGGATCGATCCCCCTCCTAAAGGGATCGATCTCCCCAGGCCAGAAAAGGCACTCCTGCATGTTTTCAACCGAAATTGAGAAGAACTTTTCATTGTTTTGATATTTTCTCTCCTCTCAACTTAAAATTTATTGTTTTAACTTCTTTTTGATGATCTTTAATGTATGAAAATTCATTTTTCATTGATATCATGCCTCAACTTCATCAATTAATATCATTTCCAACAAATGGTATCACTTTCAACAATCAATACCATTTTTCTTGAGCTCATAAGTGCAAAATCATTTTTCTTGTTGAAAACACTCATGATTTGCATAAATCTTGAAATAATCTTGAAACATACTTTCAATGAATGCTTAAACATAATTTTGAGAAATATTTCAAGAATTTATGGATATACTTGAGAATTTGATGAACTTATGCATAATGAGTATTCTTCATATTTTTTTTTTCATCTTAGTCAAGCATGCTTATAGGATTATGTCTATTAGCTTGACTCAATTACTCCACTCTAGGTTTCATGATCATTATACATCTAGTGAATTGATTTCAAATGTAAATTCAACAATTGGTAATGGTCATTGGCCTATAATTTGTGATGATAAATGGATCCCAAATGTTCAAATGCATGAAACTTTATCATCCATGTACTTGGGCTTTAAGGACAACACCAACAATTGATATACATGCATTGAATCATGTTTGCTTAAGTTGAATCAATAATCATGCCTATGAGATGAGAATAGTTGTTTTCATGATATTATGTGCTTAACCTCACTCATAGATTATGAATTTTAATGATAAAATATATTTTAGCTTGATAATATTGATTCACTTAGGTGAAGCCATTTTAGTTAAAATAGCATATTCCCTCTAGAAGGTTAAATGATGATAACAACTAGGGATATGGCTATTAATTGATTAAAATGGTAATTTTGAATCTTTTCTTGCTCATAATTGGTTAAGGACTTGAATTGAAAAATGAGCATAGGATTTTTTTTGGTTGAAACCATGGAAGAAAATGTGTTTGCTTGAATTCCTCGATTGTTTTGAATCTTCCATATGGTATACATTTGTGAATATGAATATGGATTAATGCTTTATGATAGTGTGATAATGATTAATTGATCCATATGCATATTTAATGATGATGGTATGTGGTTTTGTTCTTGCATATTTAGAATGATTATTTTCTTGACATGAACACACTACACATAGATATTGGATTCATGCAAAATGCCTAAGTCAACCATTAGTAACAATTGGTATTTAGATTGAAATAACAATTGATATCATTGGCAACCATATTTTCAATAATTGGTAAGCCAAAACTAAATTGCCAATTGGTATGAGCTTTAAATTGACAATTCTTCTCATGCTCTTTAGTTTGAAATGACAAATAGAGAAGAATTCTCTTAGGATATTTTTGTATGAAACTCTTGTGTGCTAGAATTTGAAGTTAATTGCTATATGTTTTGAGTCTATTTACACTCTTGCTTGAACGTGATTTATGAGCTCTTGCATATGATAAGTCATCTAATTTCAGTTCATAATCATGATGTATTGACATGCACCTTAGTTGGATCTTAGAGAACAATTGATATACTTAGGTGCTTGCTTGACTTCTTACCAATTGGAACCTTCTTGCAAAATTACTTATCAACAATTGGTATTAAAATTATTTATAAACAGTTGGTATATGATCATAAGTCATATTCATTGCCTGAATATTTCATACTGTTTGTGAATATTGACTTATTTATTTGTGCTATGAATTCCATGTACTAACATGTTTCTTGTTGATGGATCATTTTTATCTCTTCTCACATAGCCATAATTTTAGGGGGAGCATATTTTTTCTTAGTTTTCCTTCTTTTTGCTATGACAAAAAGGGGGAGAGATAGATATTAAAAGGGAGGGATATTAAGGGGGAGAGATAATGAGGGAAAATTCATTTTCAAAACCCATGCTTATATTAAGGGGGAGCTTTATAAAATCCTGCTTTATTTAAGGGGGAGTATTTTTTCAAAGAATTTTCAAAGCAAATTTACATTAAGTTTTGTCATATCAAAAAGGGGGAGATTGTTAGCTTTAAATTGCCATATATATTTTGAAATGACAAAAACTTAAGCTTTAATGTTTTAATTCATATTGTAAATTTGACTTATCACACATGATTTTCTCAATACATTTCAAGTGTTCATATCAAACATTAAGACCATGATTTAATGATGCATATTCTTATTGGTCTTAATACTTTATAAAATGGTTTTGAATATTAAGTAATTTTCTCAAGAATTATTGAATATAAGTTTAGAAAATTACTTATAAGTTTTTGGACAATATTTTCATTTGAGAAAGTCAAGAAAAACTCCCTTAAAGCTTATAAATGTTTTGGGTTGAATTAGGATCAAAGGTCATATCATTTCTAACCCAAAAGTGCAGGAAAAATGCCTTCTGGAAGAAAAGGATCGATCCCCACTGTAGCAGGATCGATCCCTTTTTGGCAGAAAGTCTTCCCAAGGTCCCTGAAGCCCAGAATCAAGATTCTGGACAAAAGGGATCGATCCCCACTGTAGCAAGATCGATCCCTTTGCCCGAAAATAGCCTATAACGGCTAGTTTCTGTGAGACAACGGTAATATTCGAGATTTGGTTCCACCCAACGGCTAGAATACATCCAAGGGACTATAAATAGAGGCTTGGAAGCTGAAGAAACAAGAGAGAGCACCCAAGACATATCATTCTTCAATTTCTTCATCTCTTCAAGCAAATCAAAGAGTTCAAGAGCTAGAATTAAATATCTTCTATCATTCTCTTATTCCTTGGAGTGCTTAGCACAAATCTTGTATAGGCTTTTATTTGTGCTTAATCTTTGTAATCACTTGCCTATCTAGATGCCTTCTTTGATTACTTCTCTTGTAAACACATTCAATCCTTGTAAAAGGGGAGGTTTCTCTTTAGCCTAAGAAAAAGAGGGAGGTTACTCTTTAGCCTAAGAAAAAGAGGGAGGTTTCTCTTGAGCCTAGAAAAAGAGAGAGAGGAGGTTACTCTTGAGCCTAGAAAAAGAGAGAGGTTTCTCTTGATCCTTGAATAGAGGGAGTGTAACACAAATTCAAGGATAGTGAATTTGGGAAAATCCTTGGGAGCGTCTCAAGGTAGAGGACGTAGGCAAGGTTGCCGAACCTCTATAAATCGCTTGCGTACATTTCTCTATCCTTACTCTCTTTACTTATTTGCAATTATATTTGTGTTTATTGCTTTGAATTTATATTGCATAATTGAGTAGCCTAGAGAACTTAGAAAATATCAATATAGGCTAGAGAATTTAGAGAAATCGAAAAACGAACCTAAGGTCAGTGAAAAAAACCGATTCACCCCCCTCTCGGTATAGCCTATGAAGCCAACACTTTTTAATTAAAAAAGTGTATCAATTATTTATTTATTTTTAAATAATAATTATATAATTATAATTCGGGTTTTCTCAGGTTGTAAATTCGATTTTTTACAGGTTTCGGATCGGTCTCGGTTTCGGATCGTATCAAGCTCGGGTTTTTTTGGTTTCAAGCTTTTTCAGTTATAAGCTTTTTCGATTACAGGCCTTTGACATTTTTGGTCAATTCGGGCTGGTCCCGGTTTGATCTCGGGCATATTCGAGCAGGTTTTCAAGCTTGGGTCAGTTTTTGCCACCTCTACCTACAAATTACATCGAATTTGAATAGTGATTCAATGTCTAACACATGTACAGTAATAGTATAAGTGGCTCTCACATGTGAAGTTTGAAAATACTATTTTGAATTTCGGATTTCAAAAATATATATAAAAATGTTTTGAGACATGACTAACTAAAATCACTGTAGTGTTAGAACTTTTGGACTACTATGTGACCCTTATCCAATTCACTGTAGTATTTGATTTTCGAGCTGTGTGACCTTGATCCACTCTACAACGGGCCCAGTTGACACTTGATCAGTGGTCACTGCGGACCTTCTTTGGACTATGGCCATATGTCTATTCGACTTGCTCTTTCCCTCAGGGGAATATTCGAACTGCATAATTATTATTTAGTCGTTAATATGTCTCCACTGCTTAGTATGTGTGTTTTTTTATGTATATATTTTCGTATATAAATTCTATGCATTTTGATATTTGAACTTCGAAACTGATATGGTTTATTTCGAATATTTATATTGAAATTTAGAATATCATAAATACATATATGTTCGGATTTATGTTTCGAAGTTAATTGCTTTATTAAAGTTTAAATGAATTATTTTCTGATGCATTGCATTAGCATGATTTGACTTTCTGAATTGTATGAAGTCCGACTTTGAATTTTCTTTAAAATTTCTTATTAATAAATGTTTTAGAAAACTTGCATTTAGAATTTACGGTATCTGTCTCTTTATAAATGTTTCTTACTGGGCTTTATAAGCTCACCCTCCCTTCTCCCCTCCAGATTATTTGTAATAGATCTCGCTGTACGAGGGATATCCGACACGTCCTTCGAGGCTTTTGTATTATCTTTGAAGGTATAAGATGTACAGTTATTTATTTTGTATTCAGATTTATACTATAGTACTTATATAGTATGGAGATGTAATTAATGGAAGTACACATTACATTTATAGTTGTAACTAATGCATGCTAATCTAATGGATATAGATTTTATTTAGTAATATAATTTAAATATGGTTGCATGCTTAATTGGAATATTCTGAACTAGGACCAAATTAATTAAGGATATCGATTTAGCTAATGTAAATTTAGCTTTCTAACGAATTCGAGATACTATGCACAGCCGAACCAAGTAAATGAAAAAGGAAAAAATTTTATTCGTATTTTCGGTAAAAAGGAATGTTACATTAAGCATGGTATCCCTATACTTCTCAAGTGGCCGAAACCCTAGAGTCCTTGTTTAATCTTTTTGCTGCAAATTAAAGCTATAGGCATGTTTATCTAACTCTAAATTTCAACATATATTAGAAGAAATCAAAACTAAGTGAGCTTTCTCTCACCTCTCCTTATGGCCAAAAATTCCAAGCTTCCAAACATCTATCAAATGGCCACTATTGGCTACCAAACTCAGTTATGTGATAGAGAAATCAAGATACACAACTTTCATTTAGGGTGGAATCCACTTTGATGGCTAGATAAGGATGTTTCTCAGGCACTCTCTCTCTTACATTTAAGTTTTAGGAAGAGATGGCAATGGTGATGAAGATGGCTGGCCGGCCTAATGGGATAGAAGATGCTAGAAATCTCATTTAATCCTTATTTTAATAATAAAATATCTTTTATAGCCAAATGACCATTTTGCCCCTTTATAATTTTATTATTTCCTTTCATGTGCTAAGCAATATAATATTATTTAATAATTCAGATTTTATTTTTTATTTATTAATACAATACATTTATTTAATATATTTAAGTCAAACTTTGACTTTTGGTGGGATTTGATTTGTCATAAGGTATGAAATTATCAAAATAGCCTCAAACGAAGGCTTCTGGGCTCGTTCACGTTGTTTTTAGCATTTTCCGCTTGATTCAGTTTACGGATTGGAATTGCATAAGACTTCTTCACATGAGGATTCATCTACGATAATATATTGGTCTAAAGTCAAACTAGGTTGACCGTTATTCCCAAAAGTTTTCCTGCATTATGGACACAATTACCATTTTGAATTTATTACACGCAAACCTAAGTATGCTCAAACGAAGGAATTTCAAAAAGTGGTTTTCTTACCACTTATGTAATTTGACCTCAAAATCGACAATTTGGCACTTTCATTCCTATCCAGGTTAAGGATAATCTTGTGGGCCTCGCCTGATGATTTCTCCAATACTTACAAGGCATAAGGTAACTTATTGTCATTGTTCAATCTAATCATTCTTATTCAATTACAATGTAAATGCGGAAAGAATATGTGAATCTCACAAATTTTGAAGGATTCTAAATACACCCTGTCATAACATGTCAATTCCTAAAACCTAACCCGCTAGACTTAAATTCAATGAGTTGCCACCAACCATTCAAACCTGAGGTGTGATTGGTCACCTATTCTTGTCTAAAGATAAAGCATGGTCTACGTTCAAAGAATCTAGGGATCGGGAGTACAGTTACGTGTGGGGAAGGATTAGCACCCCCACAACGCTCATCCTAAAATGGTACCAACTAATTTTGTGATATCTTTAAAAATTTTTAATTAAATGGTCTTTGTTTTTATTAAATTCAAATATTTAAATATTAGATAATCTCTAAGAAACTCTCATCATGCTGGCGGAATTTCTTAAATTTCATCCTCACCTCAAGAGTATCGAAGAAATCCCATTCGTCTTTCTCGGAGAGGCTCCATCGTCGGATTCATTAAATTTCTTATGAAATATCTTAATTTTATTTTTTATTTAATTTTCCTTTATTATTTTTTAAAATTTTATTTTTTATCTTTATTTTAATAGTATTTATCTTTTGAAAATAAATGTCGATTATTCTTATTGAAAATTTTCTTTAAATCTTCCATCATGCTGGCGAAATTTGAAGAAAACATCTTACTTGAGAATTTTAAAGTGTCAGCCATTACACTTTATAATTCCATCATCGGGATAACCTCCACTTATTCTCAATTTATTATTATACTTTTAACTTTTGTACTCATTATTCCCTAATTTCTTATTATTAATATTTATTTTTATTTTATTTTAAATAGAGATTTTTTATTATTAATATATATTTATGTTTTTAGAAATAAATATCGATTATTAATATTGACCACTTACCTTAAATCTTCCATCATACTGGCGAAATTTAAGGCAAATATCCTCACCTAGGAATTTCCAAAAGGCTTAATAGCCAAATATAACCCCAACGTTTAGGGTAAAATAGAATTACGGCCTCAACGTTTAATTGCGTGGAAATAAGGTCATAAAGTTTTATTTTCAGCAAATAAGGCCTAAACGTTAAAAAAGAATAGAATTATGGTTATAACCGTTAAATCACTGTTATGTCCGTTTGTTTTGCCCACGTGGCATGCCACATGTCATGCTGACGTGGATAATAATGCCACGTGTTATGCTGACGTGGCATAATATTGCCACGTGTCATGCTGACGTGGCATAATATTGCCACGTGTCATGCTGAAGTGGATATAAGTTATTTTTTCTTTTTTTTCAATGTTTAATACCCAAATACATCCCCAACGTTTATAAAAATATGCAATTAAGCCATCAACGTATAATTTCATGGAAATAAGGATACTAAGTTTCATTTTCAGCATGTTAAACCTAAAAGTTATAAAATAATAGAATTAAAGATATAGCCGTTAAATAGCTGTGATATCCGTTTTTCTTGCCCATGTGGCATGCCACCTCAATGTTGAAATGGATTATAATGCCAGGTGGACCAGTGACGTTGCATAATATTGCCACGTGTCATGCTGATGTGAATATATAAGTTAAATTTTCTTTTTTTTTCTTCAAAATTTCATTTTTTTTTCAAAATAAACATTTTTTAAAAGTTTATTTCTTTTCAAATTTACATTTTTCATAATTTCATTTTTTTTAATTAAATATTTTTTAAAAATTACATTTTTTTCATAACTTCATTTTTTAAAATTACATTTTTTTCATAATTTTATTTTTTTAAAATTAAATTTTTTTATCATTTCATTTTTATTTTTTAATAATTACATTTTTTTCACCATTTCATTTTTTGGGTTGTACAATACCAAAATTAGTACAAAAATGCATGTGGTATTCAACCAAAAATACTGAAACGACAAGAAAGAAAGAATTAGTATAGTAGAAAAAAATAAAGAAAAGAATCATACCACGTGCATTTTTGTTCTAATTTTGGTATTGTACAGCAGAAAAAAAATGAAATGATGAAAAAATGTAATTCTTAAAAAATAAAATGATGAAAAAAATGTAATTTAAAAAAATGAAATTATGAAAAAAATGTAATTTTAAAAAATGAAGCTATGAAAAAAATGTAATTTTTAAAAAATATGTAATTAAAAAAATGAAATTATGAAAAATGTAAATTTGAAAAGAAATAAACTTTTAAAAGATGTTTATTTTGAAAAAAAATGAAATTTTGAAGAAAAAAAAGAAAATTTAACTTATATTCACGTCAGCATGACACGTGGCAATAGTATGCTACGTCATTGGTCCACCTGGCATTATAATCCATTTCAACGTTGATGTAGCATGCCACATGGGTAAGAAAAACAGATATCACAGCTATATCCTTAATTCTATTATTTTATAACTTTTAGGTTTAACATGCTGAAAATGAAACTTAGTGTCCTTATTTCCATGAAATTATACGTTGAGGGCTTAATTGCATATTTTTACAAACGTTGGGGATGTATTTGGGTATTAAACATTGAAAAAAAAAGAAAAATTAACTTATATCCACGTCAGCATGACACGTGGCAATATTATGCCACGTCAGCATGACACGTGGCATTATTATCCACATCAACATGACACGTGGCATGCCACATGGACAAAACAAACGGACATAACAGTGATTTAACGGTTATAACCATAATTCCATTCTTTTTTAATGTTTAGGCCTTATTTGCTGAAAATAAAACTTTATGGCCTTATTTCCACGCAATTGAACGTTGAGGCTTTAATTCTATTTTACCCTAAACGTTGAGGTTATATTTGGCTATTAAGCCTTTCCAAAATGGCAACCATTCGTGACACTCGAAATTCCATCCTCGGAATAATCTCAACTTATCTCCATATTTTATGATTTTATTATATTTTCTAATTTTTGTTCTATCTATTTTATTTTATAATATATTAATCACACATGCAAAACAAATCAGATTATCATGCAAGCAATTCGTATGACATACATCATGCAAAAAAAACATAATTTAATGTCTTACAAATATTATATGCCAATCAAATCAATACAAATATTTTTTTTAATTATACAATTAATGTTAGTATCATCCTGCACTTACCACGATATTTTTATGCTAAACTATTAACTATTAGTGTAATGAATATAGAAACAGTTAACACCCAATTACACATGTTAACTTAGCAATCATCTACCACTATTAATTAATTAAACATTTATACTAACCTGTAAAGGGGCAAAAACCAAGCTTTTCCTTTGTATTTCCAAGCTATAGCTCACGTGTATAATATGAATGATGAGGAACAGGGGTGGTGGCAGCTAACGTCCAAGCAGTAACAAGACAGGATGCGTGACAAGCAAACAAGCTTGTTCGGCGATGAGTTGCTCACGGTGGTGCAGCGATTGACAGCCAAGAAATTGATACAACCGACAAACTCCAATCCACAATGGACAGGGTAACAATGATCAGTGTAAGATGATGATTTGGTGAGCTAGGCAGAGGTGGCGTAATGCAGGCAGAAACGATGGAACTGGTGGTGCGGCAGTGATCGTCGATGATGATGATGACAGTAACAATGAGAGTCTATGGTGAAGACAGAGGATGATGCAAGGGAGGCTCAGCGTTAATGCGACAAGGTGTCAAGATGGAGAAAGTGGCAGTAAGTGACTTGGGCTAGATAGATGGAAGTACTCGGGTTGGGTGCTTGATTGTGTATTCGATTGTTTGTCCCAAATTATGAGTTCAACCCCTTTTTATAATCACAAGTTTATTTGTTTTTTGGTGTAAGCACAGGTATCTTCATCCGTTTTACGGTCAGAGATTAACTCTGTTTAGGCCGGGAGTGGTAAACGGTAAAGCCTTCCCAATAGTGGGGACTCCAGGACTCAAACTCTGTCCAAGTACCTGGGAAAGAAGTCCACTTCCACTTCTTCCAACCACTTGTTGGTAGACTTGACAATTCGTGTAAAAAAATTCATTTTCGTGTCATGTAAAACCGTATTCGTGTCATGTATTCGTGTCAAAAATTCGTGTCGACATGAAAAACTCAAAATGTTATTTTTAGTTTTTACCACATTCATATATTAATTTTACTTAATTTTAACCCCGTGTCATCTCGTATCACCTCGTGTCATTTATTCGTGTCGTGTTCATGTCATGTATTAGTGTCGTGTCTAAGATTGTCAGGTCTACTTGTTGGTAATCACAAGTTTATTTGAATCCTAAAACAACTCTACCTATTCTATTAATTATCTCTTATTTTTCTTTTTTGGTCAAAAACCCCCTAGTTTTCACCTTCGGTGACTATTCCGGAGTCGGGAGAAGCAGAGCGTGGTTAGGCTTGTCCCCCTCCCAACACTGGCACTCCATACACAAGTCAGGATTCGAACCCCGGCCTTGCTTAAGGGACGAGGGCCGCCTGCCACCCACGCCAACCAGTTGTTGGTAATTATCTCTTATTTTTCATATTTTATCTATTTAATTCTTATATTAATCCTAATCTAACTCTATCAAATTTAATATTAAACCAAATAATTATCCTAAAAAATCTAATTATCCTATCCTAAAATTAATTTTATTATTTTTTTCTTTGTCTTTTTTTTATTTTTCCTAAATCTTATTTTAATTTTAATTTCCTAATTAATGTTAATTCTAAATCTAAAAATTCTAATTTAATTATAGCCTAATACTAAATTGTTAAATTAAATTAAAATACCATGTCGTTTAACCCAGTTAATTATTTTTACAAATTAAAAACTCGGATAAAATAAAGTATCTACACACCCAATTTTCTTCTTTTCACACTATCTATCTTTGTTTTAAAACAGTAAAATACAAAGAGAATTAGGTGTAGGAAGAAAAAAGTTGGGTTTGTATAGAAATTCTCAATAATTTTTATTGGCCAAGTAAACATGAGACCTTGTATTTGAATTTTTATAATATTAATTTATATTATTTATATTATATCATTTTTTTGGATTATTTATATATTATATCATTGTTTTCTCTCACCTTATTTTGGATTTGGATTAGTGAACACATCTAGTAAATTTAAAGATGCAATGACTCAACAAAATCCGCAATTATACAATGAGACAATTCACATCGAAATGAGGTTAGGTGTCCTAAAAACGCCAGAAAATGGACCTCCAACTGCTCCCGTGACGTTATTAACATCAATCATTAATGTTTTCTTTTCCCTCAATCGCTGCAATCTTTAGCAGATGATTTTTTTCTTTTGCCGATATTAAATGCAACAGCTAGCATGTAGGCAGAGTCTTGGCAATTTTCGGCAGCTAAGCTTTCAAATTCAAGAAATTGAATGAAAATTGGTAGAGTTGCGCGCATCACTCAAATTCAATTTGAATTCCCTTATACTATTATTTATTGGGCTTAATAATCAAATATATCATCAACTTTTTTGCATAAAATAAAATTAAACTCTCAATATTTATTGCATAGAAATCAATTCATAAACTTTTATTTTAGTGTGCTAATGAGGCCTTAGCTTGGTGGCAACGAAGAAGTCTAAAGACTTTGAAGTCTCAAATTCGAGTCTTACAAAATGTGAGATTTGTTTAGTTTGTAATTGGCAGAAGTTGTTATTGTTATTGTATTTATCAGTTAATCTTGTTACTTGTTCATTAAATGTAATATCTTGATATGATTATAAGTTTGAATGAGAAAGAATCGTTTCAAAACAAAACTTTTATTTTAGTGTAAATAAACTCTTAATCTTTCAAAATGATGCAATTAAATCCAAATATGTTAAATGACACTAACTAACGTCAGGACATCCTACTTAGAAGTTGACGTGGATAGCTTAGTTGTTTGCCACATGGCATGCTACATGTGTAATACTAAAGTAAGTTGGTGCTATTTAACAGATTTAGACTTAATTACATAATGTTGAATGATTAAAAGTTTATTTATAGTAAAATAAATTTTAATGAACTGATTTTCATATAATAAAAAGTTAAGGACTTAATTCTATTTTATACAAAAGGTTAAGGGTATATTTGGTTATTAAACACATTTATTATGATAGAAAAGATAAGCTATTTATTTGAAGATTCTAACTAGACCTTGTCCATATTCATGATTTATGAAATTCATTTGGCTGTACCTTAATTTTTGTCAAATTTTTTTCTTCTTTCCTTATTAGAGATGTCCTTTACCAGAAGGATTCCATCCTTAAAACTGATTTTGTTAAGAAGATAATCATGTTGAATAGTGAAAAACTACTCTACAATATATATAAGTAGGTATAAACATTCCTTCCAACTATATGAACGAAGACATGGGTGGATTTTTCTTTTTTCCTATTTTCTCTTTTATTACAACAAATTCAAAGTTCAAACCAGTCTTGTTAATTTCATTTATCCCCATGCACATTCTTTTTGTCTTTAAGATTAGATTATTAGTTACTAAGAATAAAAACTGAAATTTACTAATAAGTGATTGAAAGAAATAAAAATAAACTTTATTTTTAAACATTTAGACATAATTTGAATCCAAAAATTATCATTATTGAAAGAAAATTACTATTTATCACTCTCAATTTGAATAAAATTAGTCTCAACCCTAAAACAACTAAAAATACTTGTAGTTTCACAAAAAAAGAAAGCTAAAATAGCTATATGGGCTTTATTCTGGCGGTGCAAGAAATATAGAGAGGTTTGAATAGTACGGCAACATGCTGGTAATACCTTGGGCTAAAACGCAAAAGAAAGAAAAGGAGACGTTGCCTAATAATGACATCCAACAACATATGTCCAAATCTAATTAACCACCACAACTACCCTGACCTTGGTAGAAATTCGGTCTCTAGGAACCGACCCACATAAGGTGGTCCAATTACACAAAACCATATCTATTCCAAGGTAAGGCAATTTTGTTATTTCAGAAACAGAAATTTCGGTTTCCTTGGAACGTGAAATCTAGAACCCAGAAGAAAATGCAAACCGTAAGAATGCGAAATCTGGAACCCAGAAGAAAATGCAAACCGTAGTAGACCTTGAAACAAAAGAAAGCAGACAAACCATGAACAAATGATCAATTGGACAAGAAAAATTTTGTGCCAAGATTTCTTTCAATAGAACTCTTTTTTCTTTCTTTTTTCGGTTACAGGATCATCCAATTTTGTCTTCCAAATGAAGGAATCAACTTGAACTTTTCTAGAAAAAGAATGCAAGGGACGAAAAATAAACTAGGCTTTTGGTGTAAAGGATGAGTGAACAACCTTTTTTTGTCTCCCAGCTAGCCAAAGCAGAGTTCTCCGCGCAAAAGACGGTGTTTTAGCTTGTGAATCAAAGCTATTGCAGCTCTGATTTTCCTCATCACAACCCAGCTCACTCTCTCCATTTTCCCACCTGCCATAACCTATCTCAGAAATGGTATCCCTGGCACCAGCATTACCATTCTTCACCTTCAAAATATCATCAGCAGCAGAAACAGCAACATTCTGATGCAGCGGAAATCGAAATGAAAAGGCCCTCCTTGACGAGTCCTCTGTAAAATTCTGCTTGTCCTTCTTCCCCCGAAGCCAAATTTTCGATATTGAGAAGCTTTCTTTCTTGCTCTTACCAATGGCCTTGCCGTTGTTGTCATTACTGCTAGAACTCCCATTAGTTTCAATGTTCCTCATAATTTCAAAGCCATTGAACCCTCTTCGAGATTCACAATCACATTCAGACATTGCTGGGCGGTGACTAGGTGTCAATGGCAAAGAAGTCTTCTTGCTTGATGGTTTCTTCTTAGGGGTTCTTATTGGCACTTGCAAGAAAGAATTCTCATCCATTACATACTCAAAAGACCCCATAGAGAAACACCTCCTCGCATCCACATTACTGTTGCTGCCACCTTCACCACCATCAACATTCCTAAACTTTCCTAGCCTAACAGGCACAACTTTTTCCCCAGAATTTACCATTACTGTTGGGTTGAGTTCATCTTTTTCAAGGATTTCACATGATTTACGCTGGGATGACCCAAATTCAGTGTCTCCACAGAGACCCAGATGGGAATTTGATCTCAGAACTGAACTGGTTCTGCCTAGAGCACCTTCTCCCTCAGTGACAATCTCTCTTGAGCTCTCACTCCCAGATTCAAGAACAAGAACAATGGGTGAACAGCTATTGTTTGGAGAGAAATCAGGGAGTAAGCTAGCTCTACATAAAGGGCATGTTGAATGAGACAAAAGCCAAGTGTCAATACACTCCATGTGGAAGGCATGGCTGCATTTTGGTAGTAATCTAAGCTTGTCTTCAGGCTCAAATTCACACAAGCAGACAGCACAATCAAATGGGTTCTTCACTCCTATGATGGCTTTGTAGTGAAAAACAGGGAGAGTATCTATAAAAGATTGGTCGACACCAGCATCATGGAGATGGAATAGTTGCTGCAATTGCCCTTGAAGAGCAGTCACATTATCTATATCTTCTGGCTCTCTATTTGGATGTCTCAAAAGAAATCTAACTAAAAGGTGAAGCAAACCAGAAACAAAGAAAATGATGGCCAGAATTATAATGATGAGCAATATACTTGGACTAACCTTGTTATTCAAATTGAAGCTATCAGATTGAAAACTTTGGGGTGGAGGCAGTAATGGTGGTGAGTGGGGGAGGTAATATGGCTGCTCTGATGGAGAAAGCAAGCTTCTTTGTTTGATTCCATGGAAAATCCAGTCCATTGTGTTTCTGGAGAGAGATGGACAGAACTTACAAAGATTGAAACTTTTGGCTTGAGTCATATGCTAGTAAGGATCCCATCTGGGACTATCAAAAGAAAAAAGAAATCCCAGCCTGAATGACTATACGAATAGAAAAAGAAAATTAAGCTTAGTATCATGTGATATTGTAGGATTTGCAAGCCTTTCTGATTAGGACTCAACGGTTAACATTTGTGTCCTTTTGTGCACCAGAAGCTGCAAGTCAAACGGAAGAGGAGAGCGAGAGAGAGAGAGAGAGAGAGAGAAGACTTGAATACGTTTTTAAGGGTAGAGATATAAATGGTGCCATAAGGTGAATTTCAAAAATTAGGAAGCCAGTAATAAACCTACCCAACACTGCAGAACATAAATGAGATTGGATCTCATTGCGTAAATACAGCAGTGGACAGTCAATCACTTTCGAGCTGGAAAATAAAAAATAACATTTTCGGCATTAATATATGGTTAAAAATTCTTAGTAAGGTGATTCATTTGGTCATGAACTCACCAAATACAAGGGTTCTTCAGGGTTGACTTTAAGGGAACCCTTTGATGCATCAACCCCAATGCCCATTTAATTCCTTACAACCTAAAAACTAGTGGTAAAAATACTGTATATAATACAGTCTTGGGAAGAAAACAAAATCCATAATTATCGGGCTTTAGAGATAGTACATTTGGAGATTGGATTATATTTAAGCATTATTTTAGTTCCATTGTTTTTTCCTCTGATCCCCATTCTTTGGCAGGCCTCTATTCCATAACTATTTCATATCACCCTCTCCTGTTTCCTGGGGTCGCCTGTTTTCTGGGGTAAGACAAAAAACAAATGACAAGTGAACTTTCCAAAGTCTCTGCGGAGAGAGAAAGAGGTGGTAAGTATCAGAAATGGTAGAAGGTATGCAAAGTATACGGATTTACTGGAGAAAAAAAAAAGGGGCAAATTGTGGAAGTTCCTAGACCCCATGGCCCAGGGAGTGACAACTTTTTTTTTTATATAAATCACATGTATTTTCATCCGTTTTAATGGTCTGAGCTTAATCTTGTTCGAGGTTTAATCACAGTTAAGGCTCTTCACCTCTCTCCAAAGATATGTTTAGTGGGAGTCGAACTCGAAAACTCTTTCCACAAACTCAGCCTACGTTGTCAACTGAGTCACAACCCTTAGGCGAGTAACAACTTTTTCCTTAACCTTTCTCACGGATATTGGTACTTGCCTTTAGGTGCAATCTAAAGTGAAGTCACTGATGGAATCAAACACTCATTTTAAGAGAGAAAGGAAGTCTCCACTCTCCTCTCTTAATTTTTTTTTTAATAATAGGTATTTTCATAAGTTTTATGGTTTGATATTAATTTTATTCGGGCCGAAAGCATTAAACAGTAAAGCTTTTCCAACAATTATGATTCTAAGATTCAAACTATATCTAAATACTTGAAAAAAATGTTTACTTTCACTTCTTCAATTCACTTCTTGGTCACTCTCCGCTTTCGATGTCTCTGTGCTATGAAATTTTCTTCTGGCTTTCATGCACTACATAAAGTACAGAAATTTGTAAAATAATATAGTTGTCATGAAATGTTTACAAACAAAGGTCGTTGCATCAATTTTCCTTTCCCACATTTTACAGGCAAATAATTGCTCCCTCAACGATATGATATGGTCACAAAATAGAGAACTTTGGATAGCAAAGTTATTTTCGACAATGACTCACAACTCTTAAAGTATCCCAAAATTGAAAGAGGTGGTACTTCTAAAATAATTCTAATAGTATGAATATGAGACAAATGTGAGATCAATATAAAACAATTTATTTTATATGAATTTTTTTAACTTTTACTAGAATTTATACTTTTACAAATTAACTGATAATACTTACTCTATATATGTTAAGTTTCGAGTCAATAAATTTTTATCATTTGAGCCGAGAATATCAATTTTTTAATATATATTAACCATTAAAATTTTTTTATTATCAAATAAATGGTTAAATATTTTTGGATTAACTTAAAATTTAATATGTATGATAATATAAAATTCAATAATCAAATTAAAAATGTATAAATCATATAAAAACATATTAAAAATATAAAATTAAATTTATTTAATACTAATATAAGCGTATCCCTCTTTATAAATATATATTTTTTTAATTGGTACTATTAATTAAGCAAAAATGTTATTTCTTTTATAGGCTCACTTTTAAATTGGGATAATTTAACACGTCACAATTTGGAAAGCATATTTGATGTTGTTTATTGTTCATCGAAGATTGAAGCAGCTAAGAAATTTGGATCATTGAAATGTGAGCTCGCACTCTAAGTCATAATATCCGAATATATGTCACATTTGGTTAAAGTATATGGACATGTTGAGTATCCCACCCTCGACTAAGCAGCTTCATGAATTTCAAAAACAGACAAAGAGTGACAGCAATATTGAGAGAGATGAAACAATAAGCAAACGATAAACACCCTGACCAGTCTCCAAAGATATTATCTTAATCGATGGTCCCCAGGCTATTTATTGTCACGCACTTTGTCAAGAATGAAAGCCAATTTCTTCCACAAAATTACTTAATGTAAAGATATAATTAATAATACAAGTTTCAGTCATTCAACACCTGAATTCTGAGTTGGTGAGGAATTTGTTGCCAAATAAGGCTCCGTTTGGTACGTAAATTTTATTTTTCAAAAAATATTTTTCACATTTTTCAATGTTTAATACCTGTAAAACGTTTTCGGTCAACGAAAAATGAAATTCGATCAACGGAAAATCTTTAAGGATTTTGGAAAATTGTCTTACCATTTTCAAAAGAGGAAGACAATTTCCAAACCTATGTCACTGTTAAGAAAAAAATTTCACTGAAACTTAACCTAATCTATATAGAGTTAAAACAACAAGCAATAGAAAATATTTTTCAGCATATCAACCAAACAATAGAAAATATTAGTTTTTCCAGAAAATCAAATTTTTAGAAATCATTTTACAAAAATCATTTTCTGAAAGTCATTTTACGCGAACCAAACAGAGCCTAATTTGACAAAACATTACAATAAAAAAGAATTGGCGGTTGAATTTCGATAACACAATACATTAACTTGGTTATTCTTTATAAAATAAGTAATTATTGTTGCATGCTTTTTTTTGTGTAAATCACGAGGTGTCTTTGTTAATACCAAAAAGGTTGTTGGGCTTTTCAATAGTGGACAAACTGGCTACCCCCTTAGATCAACCTGCAAATGAAGACCATTGGATTGTTTCTAGTGAGACTTTCTCCGATACTTAAGTCAGTAAAGTGTTTGAGAATATCTGAGTATAAGTATAATGAAAGTGTAGAGTAAGGAGAGGTATTTGAACCTGTCTCTAGTGCTTTGATCCTCCCTTTTATAGGCTCTCTTGTGGTATCCGCAATTATACTTGAATATGCAAAAGTGGGCGATCGTGACTGTAGTGGGTGGTTACACATGGTCATGCGAAAGCAAAAACAATTACGCTAAGGGTGTAAATGATACACTGGTGCTCGCAAGCTACTCGAGCTCGACTCGATTTTTGTCGAGCAGAGCTCGAGCTACTCGAACTATCGAACAAGCCGAGTTCGAGTAATGAGATACTCAGCTCAAGTAGCTCGCGAGCCTTATCGAGCTTTTAATATTTTATTTTGATATTTTATTATATTATTGTAAAATTACCTATATACATTAAATTAAACCTTAACCTAGTAATTTTGTTTTATTCACTTTTCCCTTTCATCACTTCCGTGGCACTTTCACTTTCATCTCCCCCGTGCCGCACCTAGTCACCCTCCAAACACCCATTCTCCCTTTCACTATCAGCACTGCCACACCGGCGACACCCCTTCCCTCAGCTCCGGCAACCCTTCCGCCCTCATATCTAGCCTTCCTTCTCCAGACAAGTGCCATCGATACCTAGATCTAGCATCGACTAGCCCTTTAGCAGTCAGATCTGGTGTTGACAAGAGCCTCAATAGTCAGATCAGATGCCGACGAGCCCCTCGGCCCTCAGATCTGGCATTCCTTCAACCATCTTCCTCATTTGTTAGCAGCAACCAACTTCCTCGGCCTCGCACAGTCATGCACGGAGTCACCTCACGGACGCATAGTCGTCTCTCCTCCCTCACTCACGTAGCAAGCAAACAACAGCCAAGCTATGTCCCCTCTCTGCTCTTCTAAAGCAGTGAAGAGGAATGAACCTGATAATTATCTAGATCTTTTCTTTGGATATTATGGGATGCCTTGCCTCTTCAAACTGATTCTAAATGAGCTTTGGGATATGTGGTTTGCGTTTGCGATCGAATAAGATGTTCTACAGTCTGTCGTGGTTTTTACTCTTGTTTCTATTTTGATCTGTTTCTAGTGGTAATGATCATGTTTTGTTTGTTACTAGTGGGTTATTGATATCAATGGCTCTTGGAGTACGTATTTGATGTTATCGTGTTTATTTTGTCAACTGTGTTCTTCAGCTGCAGCTCTTGGTTTCACTGATGTGTTTCTGTTTGTTTCTGAAATTTTGCTTTTACATTATCATAAAATAGACAAGTTGAGGGAAGAGATTGACAAGGGCTTTTGTTTTCATTTGCAGGAAGGCAAACACTTTAGCAAATTTTCTTGCATATTTTGGAATTTATAGGATTCAGATGTTGTTTGCCTAGTTTTGAATTTGATTTTGCTATGTTCTTCCTTTTTTCGGCTATTGTTGAGCAGTGTAATAGCCCATCCTGTTGTTAGCTACATTGATTTATAACTGCAGTTTATGAATGACGAATATTTTATTGGTCGAGAAAAAAAAGATAAGGTTAATGTTTTGTGATTTATGTGTAAGATTTTCATTATTGTTGATATTGAATTGTTATTATTATTAAAAAAATATTATATTTTATTATAATATTTTTATGTCTATAAGATAAATTCAAGCTCGAGTTCGAGCTTAAGTTCAAGCATTAAACTCAAATTCGAGCATTAGAATCAAGCTCGAGTTCAATCATTAAAATCGAGCTCGAATAAACGAGCCTAATCAAACGAGCTCAAATAGCTTGTTTTTGATGTCGAGTCGAGCTCAAATATTAAGGCTCGATCGAGATCGAGCTGAGTATCGAGCACAAGTTTTTGAGTCGAGCTCGAGTACCTCACTGTAACGGCTCGGCTCAATTACACCCCTAAGTTACGCCCTATCTGTTGCGCTCTAAAACCTATACCGCAAGTGCACAGGTCGCAACAAGTAATAAAGAGTGAGTAGAGTATCGTTCCCACGAGGATTAGTTAGAATTGTTCTAGCTAAGTATTGAAATTGGTCATCTTATGTTTATTCAAGCAATTGAGCATTTTCTAGAAGTCAATTAACTACTAAAAGCATTAAAATAAAACCTAAACTAATATTTGAAATTAAATTAAAGCGCATCAAAACTAAATTGCAAGTTAAGAGCAATAAAAAAATAAAACTAAAACTAAAAATAAAAATAAAAATTCAAACTAAATTACAACAAAACAAAATTAAAATACAAATACTTTTAAAGAACTTGAAAATTAAAAAGATAAAAAAAAAGTTAAATTGCCAGTTAAAATTATATCTAAACAAAAACCAATAAAAACATGCAGCTTAATTAAAATTACCATGCATTACCTAAACTAACAGTTAACATTAAATGAATAAAGAAATAACTCTTGAATTTAGAGCAAACTAAAAGACTTGAAAGAACCCAACAAAATACACGCCTCCTGCACAGTACTAGCAAACACATGCACAAAACCACGTTTTGCCACCTTATGCAGCAGCACATAGCCACGCCAAGCTAGCTTGCACATGCCAGCTGTGTCTTGCTTGCTTCATGCACCTGTTCTGCTCCAACTTTCATGCACGGGCTGCTTCCTGCCAGTCCACCGCTTCAGCCTTCACTGCGTACACGCAGCTCACGCCAGTAGCTTGCTTCATTCCAGAACACCAATTACGCTTCAACTCGACAACAAGCGTTTCAAGCACAACAAGCTGTTAAGACTCTAGCTTAAGCTTCCTACACTGTAACGCATAATGCGTCTCAATCAGAACCAATTGCTTTAAATGGCTAGCAAAATGAAACTTAAAACAGAGTATGAACGCAGCAAAAGAAAACCAAACAGGCTGTCACCTACCCAGCCTCCTCTTGCAGCAACATTCAACAACCAAGAACACCGAAGCATAAAAGAGAAAGGTACAGAAACGAAACAGAGCAATCAAATTCAAAACATAATGCAAGAACCGTAAAGAGCGATTAGCCAGTAAAAATACTAAACTCAATGAATTAATAATATCCTTATATTAAACTGAAATCTTTTTATTCAAAACCAAATTTATCAACTAATAAAAAAAATGCAGGAACTTAAGTACATAAAGACAAGAAAGCATAACATCGAGAATTTGCAAAGCTAGAAATTAAAGAAAAACAGGGGAACTCTCTCTTTAAATCTAAACTAAGGTAGAAAACTACCCATTAAAACTTTTACTAAACTAGAGGAAAACAGGTACAAAGAATGCAGTAAACGGTTGAAGAAGAGCTACTGTCACCAGCCCCTCCCACTCATTTTTTCTCTTGCAGCAGCTTTCTCCCTTTTAATTAGGGTTGCTTCAAGGGCTTTTTGCCACTAGCATCCACGGGCTGCTTTATCCTTTTTTGGGCCATGATTTTCTTTGAATTTTTATAGTCTAGCTTTCATGTAGGTAATGAGTTTGTATGAAATTATATGGATTTTTGTGTTTGTGATTTAGACCTCAAAGCAATCACTTTTATCTTTTATTACATCATTTTATCAACTTTATCTTGATTTTTGAATTTTCTACACAAGACAAAAAAAATTAATTAATTAGAAAAATAAATAAATAAAAATTCTAAAATTCATCTAAAAATCATGTAATAATATCTCATAAAAATAAATATTTTACGGACTTATCACTATCGTGGGCGATCGTGGCCTGTTGTCACAAGAGAGTGGCTAGTTATGCCCCATTGTGGGGAAGAGTGGATAGTTACGCAAACAGACTCTTATTTCCATGTGGCGCCAAGGCTTACAGCCTATTAAATCATTAGTAGTGTTCGTTCACTACTAGACTAGGCAGATTCGGCCTGTTTACAAGCAGATGTAGGCCTCTAGATATAGTAGTAACATAATGACCCCCTTAGCGAGCACCAATTTCATAGTGATTGATGTTGGATATGAGATCATGAGGTCGCCCATTTAATGTGGTTTGTGAATGCCCACCATAAAGGCGAATTGGATATTATATTTCATGTGTTCTTGAAAGCTACTTATGTGCCCAGAAGCTGTTGATATGCTGATATTAACTGTTGGCGGGAGTTTTAAATTTTGAAACGTTTGACATTTAATGTAAAGCTGTGTGTCTATACCTTGAATAGCTACTTTAAGCATTTGTTTCTATGTGAAAAGAGTTCATTAATGGTTGCATCTCCCAGCCTCTTGAGCATCCACATGTCCAACAGGCACTCGCATGCCAAATAGTTGCGTCTTTCAGCTTCCTGGGTGCCCACGTGTCAATTAGGCATTCGCAGAGTGTACAGTCACATCCACTACTCTTTCTTTTCTTCCCCTACATAAACCGGGCCTCGCTACAGTTTTTTCTACGATGCTCATGTTTTTCGAAACTCTTGCAAAAATTTCTCCAAAAATTCCCTTAGGAATTTTTTGCATTTCCAAGCTTCGATTTCCTAAGTAAGTCCTCCTTTCTTCACATTTTTAATTTTTTTTCGCCAACGTCTGCTAAGAGTCCGGCTTTGGTTAAGGTTATCGGCCATTGGTTAGCTGACAATGAACTAGTAGATGTGAGGCTTACCAAGATTTAGCCTCACTACTTCTTTGAAAATTCGTCCATTTGGATTCTGGCGAGTGTAGTAGGATTAGCGCAGTTGGAGTAGTAGACAGTGAGCCAGACGCGCATTTTCACTATGCATCCTAGTATCACACCGGCCTCTAAACTGTTCAGGTCTTTTTATACGATTAGGACTACAACAAAGTCAGGAAGGAGTGGTTACCAAATAGTTTTAGGTCTTCCTTCCAACTTGAAGGGTTGGAAGGATTGCTTTGTTGTCGTTTATAGAAGGGATGGTGTGAGGATCACATTTTCCTAATATAATCCATAAGTTAAAAGGGTTATAAAAATGAAAAGACAAGGGATAAATTACTAACAAATTGAATAATTAGGCTGATAGAAGGAAAGTGTCAAGTGGGCCCTGTGGGACTTTTATAGTTCGGATTGGGAAGAAATTCCAATGTAATGATATTTGAAGTGAAATATTAAGATAGGAGAAATCTACACCTCGAAATTCCTTCGTTTGGACATGTTCTGAAAAAAATGCAACAATTTCGAAAATTACGATTATGTCCATAGGCATGGGAAATTTTCGTGATAACGGTAAAATTGAGTTGACTTTTGACCAATTAGCAATTATAGATAAATCCTTGTATGAAGAAGTCCCATGTAACATCAAATGGTAGACTAAATCATAGGAGAAAGTGAAAAATAGGTATTTTGGTAATTTCACCTTCGTTACCTGCCAAACCCCGATAAAAGCTTATTCAATGATTACAATGAGTTAAATAGATGTATTTTATGAGTGAATTAAGTATTTGGAAGTTAAATTGAATAATTAAACCGAAATTGGAAAGAAAGGGATGTGTTTGGAATTTTTTAAATATTGTAAGGGTATTTTCGTAATTTTACTGTAAAGATACTTTTAAAATGTTTTTTCTCTTCTTTTCTCCTCCATTTCTATCCATCACCATCTTCCTCAAGCTTTCTCACACTAAAAGTTTGGTTTAGAGAGAGAAAGTCATCAAAAATTTTAGCAAAACATCCCGAAACAGAAAACTGTCTTCACCAAGCCTATGCAGATCTCAGAGCTCTACAACTTGGTACCAAAATCCAACCTTGGAGAGGCCATATTCATGGTGAATTAGCCCCTTCCATTTTCAGCCATGGTGAAAGCTCTGAAGTAAGGTATACATATAGTGCTAACTACATGATTAGGCGATAACCGAGTGGTAAGGAATATATGTAAAAGGCGTAAGGATACTGTGTTGCCTTAGAGATAATGCTTTGGATTTTTACTGAAATTGTGAAAACTAAAATTGTGGCTATAAATTGTGCTTGCTTTGCAAGAGGTTTTAGAAAATTTATACCATTATGTTGCCAAAATTTTGTAAAACGAAAATTTAGCACAAAATAGGCTTTGAATTTGAAACGTACATCAAGTGGAAACATCACAAGTTTTGGTTCTTGAAATATGTCTCATGATTTCATTGTGTTAAAGTTTGCATGATTTTCTAATTTAGTTATGATTTTGGGTAATTGATACTAACGACGTACAATTTTGTAACTTGGGTTTTTAATCGTTTCCTCACGTTCTAAGCTACTTGCATGTTTTAGACATATGTTTATACATAAATAAAATATATTGAATGTTGGTTACTGCACTGAGAATATTTGTTGAATTTTTATATTTGAAATGAAACAATTATCTATTTTGATATATATGAATTGGTTGAAGATATATTTTATTAAAAATTGATTTCTATAAGTATTTCTGAATACTATATGAACTATTTTGAGACTTCGGCTCCCCGTAGTTAGCCTTCAGGTAATCTTGCAGTATTTTTGACTTCTGATTCTAAACAGCTGTTAGACCATGAGCAAGTCTGCAACCTCCTCGATATCACCTACTCAGTGGTACTATGGGTTGTTTCTAATATTGAATGCTGTATTGACTCTGACCCAGTCACAGCATCCATAGTTGTCACCTGATCTGTGTACACTGTGGGCTCTTTATGACTATGGCCATATGTCCTTTTTGGGATCTAGACTTCATGATTTTTATTGGGATGTTGCCATGTCTCCACTGCTTTTGATTTATTTGAAAGTATATGATTTTTTATTTTTAATATTTGAACTTTGAATTTTGAATTAATTATGATTTATCTAGATTTTGAATGATTTTTGAACTTCTGATATCTAAACTCTAAAATCTGAAAATGGTTTGATACTGGCATTATGAATGTTATTTGAACTCTGAATTCTGCATGTTTTCTGACTAGTTTAATATTATATGAATGTCAGTTGAACAACTGGAATCTGTATGGTTTTCTAAATGATTTAGAATATCTGCATTATATGGTTTTTGAAATGAATTCTTGAATGTTGAAACTGTTATGATACTGATTTTGAATTACATGAATTCCTTCTCTGATATATTTCTTAGTCTGTTCGATTGAGAAAACATTAGAAAAGGGTTAATGTACTATTTACGGATTGATTTTTGATTTATCACTGAATTATCATTGAAGTTTTACTAAATAGCTATGGAAACATTTACTGCTTGTTTGAACTATTTACCAAACCGATTCACTGACTATTTACTAAGTATTTACTGAACTGATTTCTTAATGGTTTTTTGTGTGATTGAATTTTGAACATGTGATTTCTGATCTATTTTATGAAAGGTTTTCTATGCGTGTGATTTTCTAACTAACTGTTTGAACTATGTTCTAAGTGAGTGATTTCTGATCGATTTTCTAAATGGTGTTCTGAGTAGGATTTTCTAGTCGCTTTTTTGAATTATGTTCTGGAGGAGTAGTTTCTGATCGATTTCTTGAACGATTTTCTGAGCGTATGATTTTCTTATTGATTTTCTAAATCGTGTTCTGAATGAGTGATTTCTGATCGATATGTTAAATGGTTTTCTGAAGGAGTGAGCTACTGAACAACTTATTGAACTATTTTTTAAGTGAGTGATTTATTGATTGATTTATTGAACTATTTACTGAATTGATTTATGAATTGTTTATAAAACGATTTATTGAACAATGAACTGAATGATTTATCAAATATTTTACTGAACCATTTGATATCGATTTTTTATTGTTGTGTATTGTCATTAAAGGATTGAAAGGTTTTTAATACTAATTTGATACACATGAATTCCTTCTCTGTAAAGTTTTCAAAAAATTCTTATAGTCGGATTAGGGACTGGGACAAGTGAGGTTGTCACATCCTGTGACTACATTATTTAACGTTTTTCCACAGATTTTATATGGTTGGGCTGTCTGTGATGCCTTTAACACGTGATCAATAACAGTAATAAATGACAAACATTTATTTATTTAGTAAATTCAGAATATGAAAATTACAATATTCCTTATATATTACATCCCCTGTTTCTATTTTATAAGAATGTAGTATGTATACAAGTGTCTAAATATATAAGAGAAGTGACTGTACCTTTAAATTTCAATGCTCTTTGTCCTAGTGGGCTACTTGCAGCTATATTTAACTGAGGAAGCCATCAAATAATCCTCGTTATAAGTCTGAAAAATTTGAAAGTAAGGGGTGAGCGAACCATGTGCTCAGTAAAGGAGTCGTATCTATATGAAGGAAAATATTTATTTTCCTAATGGTGTACTAAGCACAGTAAAGGAAGGATACTATAGTCGATCGAGAAATCCAGATGGAGCATTGAAGGTATTTTGAAATACTTGTCTTGTCCCGAAAAGCCAGAGCGACTATAAGTAGTAAAAATTTATTTAAATATAAAATTCATTAAAATCTTTACTGCATATAAAATGTCATATGATTAAATAAACAATTCAGTAAATCATATGAACCACCTATTAAATTCATTTTGTTTTCCACCGTTGAAAAGAATCACTTTAACACATGTAGCAGTAAAATACACTGTTCACATATTTCACAAATCAGTGATAAAACATCACAATAAACAATATATTTTCACGTTTTTCATCAAATCCAAAAATGTGGAATAATAGTGGAGACCAGGCAACATCCTAATGATATCATCTTATAAGTCTCGTAGGGAATAATAGGGTACACGTGAGATCCCTATAGGGACAATATAATAAACACATGAGATCTATGACCATAGTCTATAAGTGTCCTCAGTCGTACACTAAGCGGGTGACGCCGGGATCGCTGAAGATGGCTTAATGTCAACAGCACAACACATGAGAAGGTACACATGAACATGTGAGCATGATATGGGGCCTAATAGTCTCAAAACAGTATATGTGAAATCTCGTTACCTTATGAAATTAAGTAAAATCAATAGCATCTTTCAAAAAAAATCCATAAAGGTATAAATCACAGTATCGTACGGTGAAAACAGTTTATAAAATAATTTCACTGTGAAATAAAATTCTCATAACTGTACCTTTTCACCGTAGTACACATATATGCATGTTTCCACACTTTCCTTTTTAACATTCGAAATTCAAAATTATTGGAAATCAATTTCCAATATTTTCATAATTTATGGAAAAATAAAATATTTATTTTCTAAATTCAATAATAATTTCACCAACACATTTCACGTTATAAAACACGTGCAGAGACATTTTAGTCTCAATACAATAATTTCACAGTGATGAAGCCTTTATGGAAATCATTACACGTGATGAAATTTATTTTATCCATAAAGGAAAACCATAAATAGAATTGTGAATATCATCTTGAAAATAATTATAAAATATTCACTATTCACCATTTCACTTCACCAATCACACTTTTCACTATAAAACACGTGGGATGAATTTTCAGTAATGAAACTTTTACTGAAATCGGTATCATGAATATTTAATCACTACTTTTCAGTAATTCCACCATTTATGAAAATAATTAATTTATCACTTTTGAGGCTAGGATAAACACCAATGATGTACTAAAATTATTTAATAATATTTTTGGAAATATCTTTAGTAAATTTCGGCAGCATAACGACTACCAGAGTCCTAGCCTCCTTGCACATTCAAACACAGTATATAAACCAGCTTATCAACCACAATTTTGCTTGTTTTCAAACCAAATCATGCATCCGATATTCTCATAAAATTTAGCTTAAGAAAACATTCAATTCATTATATCACTACAACTCACACACTCCCCCCTTACCAGTCTTATGAAGCCGAGCTTCTTGGATACTTTTATCGAAATCAGTTGACTCGGGCTGCAAAATAATTTTATAAAAAATTATTAATATTTTTCCTTTTAATTTCAAGCCACTAGTATTCATAAAATGCAGCCACTAATGTCATAATATAAGCACAACCAGTATAAATTATACTGCTGCTAAAACTCAGCTTCCTCATTTTTGTTTCTTTTTTTTTCGGTTCTAATATCACCAAAAATTCTCTTTCAATTCCTATAATCATTTCCTACCATTAACCCTAATTTTCAGCACATTTTTATGCTTAAATAAGGTCATGGCCGAATGCTCCTTTATGGCCACTTTCATGATTTTCAATCTTTTTCCTCAATTCCTTGTTTTCAATTGGCCAATGCTTGTCCACGTGAGCCATTTCCCTCTTATTTTTTGCATGTAGCCATAAATTTCCTACCTTTCATGCTCAAACTGAAACCCCCTCTTCCATTACTGTTGGCTCTATAGGCTATACCGAGAGGAGGGGGTGAATCGGTTTTTCACTAACCTTAGGTTCGTTTTTCGGTTTCTCTAAATTCTTTAGCCTATATTGATATTTTCTAAGTTCTCTAGGCTACTCAATTATGCAATATAAACTCAAAGCAATAAACACAAATATAATTGCAAATAAGTAAAGAGAGTAAGGATAGAGAAATGTACGCAAGCGATTTATAGAGGTTCGGCAACCTTGCCTACGTCCTCTACCTTGAGACGCTCCCAAGGATTTTCCCCAAATTCACTAACTTGAATTTGTGTTACACTCCCTCTTTTCAAGGATCAAGAGAAACCTCTCTCTTTTTCTAGGCTCAAGAGTAACCTCCCTCTTTTTCTTAGGCTAAAGAGTAACCTCCCTCTTTTTCTAAGGCTTAAGAGAAACCTCCCCTTTACAAGGAATGATGGGATACAAATAATGCAATCAAAGAAAAGACCTTTAGGTAGGCAATTGATTACAGAAATTAAGCTCAATGAGAAGCCTATACAATATTTGTGCTAAGCACTACAAGGAATAAGAGAATGATAGATGATGGAAACTTTGTAGCTCTTGATTTGTTGTTTGAGGCTTGTAGATTTGAGGAATATGAGATTTTGAGTTGCTGAGTGGTTCCTCTTTGTTTCTTTAGCTTCTAAGCCTCTATTTATAGTCCCTTGGATGTATTCTAGCTGTTGGGTGGAGCCAAATCTCGAATATTACCGTTGACTTACAAAAACTAGCCGTTATAGGCTATTTTCGAGCAAAGGGATCAATCCCTTTCCATAGGGGATCGATCCTTTTTGTCCAGAATCTTGATTCTGGGCTTCAGGGACCTTGGGAAGACTTTCTGCCAAAAAGGGATCGATCCTGCTACAGTGGGGATCGATCCTTTTCTTCCAGAGGGCATTTTTCCTGCACTTTTGGGTTAGAAATGATATGACCTTTGATCCTAATTCAACCCAAAACATTTATAAGCTTTAAGGGAGTTTTTCTTGACTTTCTCAAATGAAAATATTGTCCAAAAACTTATAAGTAATTTTCTAAACTTATATTCAATAATTCTTGGGAAAATTACTTAATATTCAAAACCATTTTATAAAGTATTAAGACCAATAAGAATGCATCATTAAATGATGGTCTTAATGTTTGATATAAACACTTGAAAATGGATTGAGAGAATCATGTGTGGTGAGGCAAATTTACAATGTGAATTAAAACATTAAAGCTTACTTAAGTTTTTGTCATTTCAAAATATATATGGAAATTTAACGCTAACAATCTCCCCCTTTTTGATATGACAAAACTTAGTGTAAATTTGCTTTGAAAGTTCTTTCATAAAATACTTCCCCTCAAATAAAGCAGGATTTTATAAAGCTCTCCCTTAATATAAGCATGGGTTTTGAAAATGAATTTTCCCTCATTATCTCTCCCCCTTAATATCCTTCCCTTTTAATATCTATCTCTCCCCCTTTTTGTCATAGCAAAAAGAAGGAAAACTAAGAAAAAATATGCTCCCCCTAAAATTATGGCTATGTGAGAAGAGATAAAAATGATCCATCCAACAAGAAACATGTTAGTACATGGGACTCATAGCATAAATAAATAAGTCAATATTCACAAAGAGTATGAAATATTCAGGCAATGAATATGACTTATGATCCTATACCAATTGTTTATAAATAATTTTGATACCAAGTGTTGATAAGTAATTTTGCAAGAAGGTTCCAATTGGTAAGAAGTCAAGCAAGCACCTAAGTATATCAGTTGTTCTCTAAGATCCAACTAAGGTGCATGCCAATACATCATGATTATGAGCTGAAATTAGATGACATATCATATGCAAGAGCTCATAAATCACGTTCAAGCAAGAGTGTGCATAGACTCAAAACATATAGCAATTAACTTCAAATTCTAGCACACAAGAGTTTCATACAAAAATATCCTAAGAGAATTCTTCTCTATTTGTCATTTCAAACTAAAGAGCATGAGAAGAATTGTCAATTTAAAGCTCATACCAATTGGCAATTTAGTTTTGGCTTACCAATTATTGAAAATATGGTTGCCAATGATATCAATTGTTATTTCAATCTAAATACCAATTGTTACTAATGGTTGACTTAGGCATTTTCCATGAATCCAATATCTATGTGTAGTGTGTTCATGTCAAGAAAATAATCATTCTAAATATGCAAGAACACAACCACATACCATCATCATTAAATATGCATATGGATCAATTAATCATTAGCACACTATCATAAAGCATTAATCCATATTCATATTCACAAATGTATACCATATGGAAGATTCAAAACAATCGAGGAATTCAAGCAAACACATTTTCTTCCATGGTTTCAAACACAAAAATCCTATGCTCATTTTTCAATTCAAGTTCTTAACCAATTATGAGCAAGGGAAGATTACCATTTTTAATCAATTCAAAGCAATATCCCTAGTGAATTTTAACGTTTAAGGTTCCAAAGGGTATATGCTATTTTAACTAAAATGGTTTTACCTAAGTGAATCAGTATTATCAAGCTAAAATATATTTTATCATTAAAATCCATAAACTATGAGTGAGATTAAGCACATAATATCATGAAAACAACTATTCTCATCTCATAGGCATGATTATTGATTCAACTCAAGCAAACATGTAAGTTCAACATTAAAACAATCAAGGATAAATGCATGGATATCAATCATCATACATTTGTTCAAGTTTGCATTTATCTTTGAATGTTGGTGTTGTCATTAAAGCCCAAGTTCTTTAATAATTTGGCCATAAAAATATAAGTTCATGGATGATAAAGTTTCATGCATTTGAACATTTAGGATCCATTTACCATCACAAATTATAGGCCAACAACCATTACCAATTGTTGAATTTACATTTGAAATCAATCCACTAGATATATAATTATCATGAAACCTAGTGTGGAATTGATAAGTCAAGCTAAGAGACATAATCCTATAGGCATGCTTGACTAAGATGAAAAAAAAAATGAAGAATACTCATTATGCATAAGTTCATCAAATTCTCAAGTATATCCATAAATTCTTGAAATATTTCTCAAAATTATGTTTAAGCATTCATTGAAAGTATGTTTCAAGATTTATGCAAATCATGAGTGTTTTCAACAAGAAAAATGATTTTGCACTTGTGAGCTCAAGAAAAATGGTATTGATTGTTGAAAGTGATACCATTTGTTGGAAATGATATTAATTGATGAAGTTGAGGCATGATATCAATGAAAAATGAATTTTCATACATTAAAGATCATCAAAAAGAAGTTAAAACAATGAATTTTAAGTTGAGAGGAGAGAAAATATCAAAACAATGAAAAGTTCTTCTCAATTTCGGTTGAAAACATGCAGGAGTGCCTTTTCTGGCCTGGGGGGATCGATCCCTTTAGGAGGGGGATCGATCCCTCATAGTTTCTTGCAGATTCTGCAGTAGTTTTGACAGAAAATCCAACTTGTGAGTACCAAGACTCCGTTTTTGAGTAATTTAAGTCCAAGTAAAGGTTTAAACACTTGTAAAACATGATTTTGGACTTGTATGAATGAAAAACAAGAATGAAAAACCATTTTACAAAAGATTTTGCAATTTTGGAAGGATTTTCACCATAAAATGCATTTTTGGTCTCAAAGGGGGTCATTTTGAAAGTTATGCATGTTTTGGCAACACTAATGCATTGAATTTCATAAATATGTCAAAACAAACTTGTTCACAAAGGTTTTAAGCACATATATCATCAAAGCATACATCTTGTGAACAACATGCCATGATTTCTAATATGCATATTCTTCATTAAGGCTCATGACATGGAATTTTGCATATATGACATATTTAACAATTTTTGAGCTACTAAATATATTATCTAAACATATCAAACTTGCTCAAACTACAGAAATTCAATAATCTTTTCAAAATCATAAATCATGCCTTTCATTCAATCATCCAATGCCTCAAGAACAAACCATTAACCAATCAACAATCATTCAACATGCCTCACAATGCACCAATAATCATCAACTAAGTGCCTTATTAAATCAAACAAATAATTTTAATATATATGAGTTTTGAGAAGATAGAATATAAGCTTACAAAACTCCTTTGCTTGAGAGTGCTTTGTCTTGAAGTGTTGGATCCACCATTAGCCATTCTTTGAGAGATTGTTGTCACCTTGCTAAAGATGGATTTCCAAGCTCTTCCTTTTTCTCATTGGCACAAGCAAACTCCATGAGGATGTGTTGAGCATTAAACTCCATTGTTCCATTGTATTCCCATGCTCTAACACTCCTACAACAAACAAATTCAAGCATGCTTTGGTACCCAAATTTTCTTGGGTCCATGAGAGTTAATGCAAATAATTTTTGATCCTTTTGGGATCCATTTCAAGCACAAATCATCATTATTTATTGCATGCTTTGGTACCCATATTTTCCTAACTACTCTTCCTCTAAATGTGGTTTTCCTATATGTGCATGCTTGTGAAGAGTGTCCTAGTCTATTGCATAGTGAGCATGTGAGAGATGTATCATGCATAGAATTTTTGCTCACTAAGAAATTCCTAAGATGAGTTTCTTTATGTATTTCATTATATCCTAGCCCATCTTTGTCAAAGAAAGCTCTTTGGGTCTCTAACATATGATCTAGCTTTTGTTGACCCATATAAAACCTAGTAAATGAGTTATGCAAATTTGTATTCTTTTCATTCAACTCATTTATTTCTAAGTTAGCCTCTTCTAATTTCTTTTCAAATTCTAGCTTAGCCTTTGTCAAGGCTTCATTTTCTATTTTTAATTTAGCAATGATTTTCTTATATTTGGAGTTCATGCATTGAAATTCATTTGCTAAATCATTAAAGGCATTTTGTAACTCATCAAATGTAAAGTCATTATTTTCATTAGAGCTACTACTAGCCTCATCATGACTAATAGCCATAAAGCATGAGTAGGCTACCTCATCATCTACGTTTTCCTCATCGGAGCTATCACTATCGCTCCATGCAGCCATAAATGCTTTCTTCCTAGGTTTCCTATCCTTTTCTTTCCTAAGTAAGGGGCAATCTAGCTTAGTGTGACCCGGTTCATTACATTCATAACACACTAAGGGGTCTTTTTCTCTCCTATTAGTTTCTCCTCTTATTACCCCTCTACTTTGGTGCCTCCTATCATTCTCTCTCTCTTTCATTCTCATAAATCTATTAAATCTTTTGGCAAAACATTGCCATTTCTTTTTCTTCCTCATTTCCACTCTCATCACTATCATCTTCAATGACCTCATGAGTGGAAGACTTAAGTGCTACCCCTATTTTCTTTGAAGGCACTTCATTTCTTTTCAATTTCATCTCATATGTAAGTAGGGAGCCCATAAGTTCATCTAGAGACAAGGTGTTAGGATCCTTAGTGTTAGCTTTAAATTGCCATATATATTTTGAAATGACAAAAACTTAAGTAAGCTTTAATGTTTTAATTCATATTGTAAATTTGCCTTATCACACATGATTTTCTCAATCCATTTTTAAGTGTTCATATCAAATATTAAGACCATGATTTAATGATATATTCTTATGGGTCTTAATACTTTATAAAATGGTTTTCAATATTAAGTAATTTTCTCAAGAATTATTGAACATAAGTTTAGAAAATTACTTATAAGTTTTTGGACAATATTTTCATTTGAGAAAGTCAAGAAAAACTCCCTTAAAGCTTATAAACATTTTGGGTTAAATTAAATTCAAGTCTACATCATTTCTAACCCAAAAAGTACAGGAACATGGCCCTCTGGAAGCATGGGATCGATCCCATAGGGAAAGGGATCGATCCCTTTTTGACAGAATGCCCCGGAAGGCTAGATTGAAGAAAAGGATCGATCCCTTTGGTGAAAGGATCGATCTCTTTACACCAGAAAGTCCCCAACGGCTAGTTTCTGTGAGATACAACAGCTAGTTTCTCTTTTGGCTCCAACCAACGTCCACAAACCATCCAAGGGACTATAAATAGAGGCTTAGAAGCTAAAGGAAGAAAGGGGAACTACTCAATCAACTCCAATACTCATTTTCATCAAATCCTCAAGCCTCAACAACAAATCAAGAGCTATAAAGTCTTCATCTTCCATCATTCACATATCTCTTGTATTGCTTAGCACAAATCTTGTATAGGCTTTCACTTGTGCCTAATTTCTGTAATCATTTGCCTACTTAGAGGCCTTCTTTGATTGCACCACTTGTAAACCAACTCATTCCTTGTAAAAGGGGAGGTTTCTCTTTAGCCTAAGTAAAAGGGGAGGTTTCTCTTTAGCCTAAGAAAAAGAGGGAGGTTTCTTTTTAGCCTTAGAAAAAGAGGGAGGTTTCTCTTTAGCCTAGAAAAAGAGGGAGAAGAGGTTTCTCTTTAGTCTAGAAAAAGAGAGAGGTTTCTCTTAAGCCTGCAAAAAGAGGGAGTGTAACACAAATTCAAGTATAGTGAATTTGGGGAAAATCCTTGGGAGCGTCTCAAGGTAGAGGACGTAGGCAAGTTGCCGAACTTCTATAAATCGCTTGTATAAATCTCTCTTTCCCTACTCTCTTTACTTGCAATTATATTGTGCTTATTGAATTGAATTTATATTGCATGCTTGAGTAGTCTAGAGAACTTAGAAAATATCAATCTAAGCTAGATAATTTAGAGGAACCAAAAAACGAACCTAAGGTTAGTAAAAACCGATTCACCCCCCTCTCGGTATAGCCTATAGAGCCAACACTTAGATTCTTCTATAGCAGTCACCTTTGCCTCCCAAGATTTTGGCAAGCTATTCAAGATTTTCTTGACCATTTCTACATTGGAATAGCTCTTGCCTAATGCCTTAAGTCCATTAATTATATCATTAAATCTAGTGAACATTTCGCTAATGGACTCATTTTCTTTCATCCTAAATAGCTCATAATCATGTGTGAGCATTCCTACTTTGGTTTCTCTAACTTGATTGGTCCCTTCATGTGTGATGGCTAATTTATCCCATATTTGCTTGGCATTCTCACATAATGATACTCTATTATACTCATTGGGACCTAAAGCACAAAAGAGGGTGTGCATAGCCTTGGCATTCATTTGTGCCAATCTCATGTCATTTGTGTCCCACTCATCCTCATCCTTAGGCACATCTTTTCCATCTACTTTCTTCATGGGAATTCTAGGACCATTCACTATAATTCTCCACACTTCATAATCATTTATTGTACAAATAACATCATTCTAGTTTTCCAATATGAATAATTTTCACCATTGAAGAGTGGAGGTCTAACTAATGATTGTCCTGTGTTTCAAGTGAGCCATTTATGATCGTTTTGCTCGATAAAGGTTAGTCTAAATCAATCTCGAGCCCAAGCTCTGATACCAATTGTTGGCTCTATAGGCTATACCGAGAGGGGGGGTTTTTCACTAACCTTAGGTTCGTTTTTCGGTTTCTCTAAATTCTCTAGCCTATATTGATATTTTTTAAGTTCTCTAGGCTACTCAATTATGCAATATAAACTCAAAGCAATAAACACAAATATAATTGCAAATAAGTAAAGAGAGTAAGGATAGAGAAATGTACGCAAGCGATTTATAGAGGTTCGGCAACCTTGCCTACGTCCTCTACCTTGAGACACTCCCAAGGATTTTTCCCAAATTCACTAACTTGAATTTGTGTTACACTCCCTCTTTTCAAGGATCAAGAGAAACCTCTCTCTTTTTCTAGGCTCAAGAGTAACCTCCCTCTTTTTCTTAGGCTAAAGAGTAACCTCCCTCTTTTTCTAAGGCTTAAGAGAAACCTCCCCTTTACAAGGAATGATGGGATACAAATAATGTAATCAAAGAAAAGGCCTCTAGGTAGGCAATTGATTACAGAAATTAAGCTCAATGAGAAGCCTATACAATATTTGTGCTAAGCACTACAAGGAATAAGAGAATGATAGATGATGGAAACTTTGTAGCTCTTGATTTGTTGTTTGAGGCTTGTAGATTTGAGGAATATGAGATTTTGAGTTGCTGAGTGGTTCCTCTTTGTTTCTTTAGCTTCTAAGCCTCTATTTATAGTCCCTTGGATGTATTCTAGCTGTTGGGTGGAGCCAAATCTCGAATATTACCGTTGACTTACAAAAACTAGCCGTTATAGGCTATTTTCGGGCAAAGGGATCGATCCCTTTCCATAGGGGATCGATCCTTTTTGTCCAGAATCTTGATTCTGGGCTTCAGGGACCTTGGGAAGACTTTCTGCCAAAAAGGGATCGATCCTGCTACAGTGGGGATCGATCCTTTTCTTCCAGAGGGCATTTTTCCTGCACTTTTGGGTTAGAAATGATATGACCTTTGATCCTAATTCAACCCAAAACATTTATAAGCTTTAAGGGAGTTTTTCTTGACTTTCTCAAATGAAAATATTGTCCAAAAACTTATAAGTAATTTTCTAAACTTATATTCAATAATTCTTGGGAAAATTACTTAATATTCAAAACCATTTTATAAAGTATTAAGACCAATAAGAATGCATCATTAAATGATGGTCTTAATGTTTGATATAAACACTTGAAAATGGATTGAGAGAATCATGTGTGGTGAGGCAAATTTACAATGTGAATTAAAACATTAAAGCTTACTTAGGTTTTTGTCATTTCAAAATATATATGGCAATTTAACGCTAACAATTACCAATTTTGATTCTCCCACTATCTCAAATTTCCAAGCTTTCTCTTCATTTTCTTTTTATTCTTTTAATCATTTCTCATCATCTTTACTAAAATGCCAGCACACTTTCTTTGTTTTTCTCATATGTACCAAGACCTCAATTTTGTTCCATTCTTTTATTCTAAAAGAATTTAACTAAAAACAATACTATAACCATGCTTCTCATATGAAGAAACATATAAATTCTTCATGTAATATCAAGAAAACCATAGACATGTAGAAACTCACCTTGACCGAATGGCAATACTCCAAAACAGAATATGTTCTGCCTCACGTCAGCCCCTTGGCTTATTTCTTAATTGGTTTTAAGGTGGAGGTAAGTTTTAGAGTGAAGCTTAGAAAATTAAATATCAAGGGAATGAAGTTTTGCTAAGGATTTCATGGAAGAAATGGGAGAAACCGGTCACACATGCAGCAAACAGATTTGCTCGTGAAGTAGCAGGGGAAAATCGGTGATGAAGACAATATTTTTGCTGAAGTTTTATTCCCTTTATTCTCCTATTTATTTAAGATGACCAATAGGAAGTTGCCACCTTTCTCACTTATCTATTTTCCCTCATCATTTTTATGTCTTAACATGCATTAATTGTTGAAAAAAAACTGCAGCAAAGGAACGGTGGTGAAGGAATTTCTTAGCTGTTCGATTTGACCAAGTTTGCTTCTTTTTGTAACCTTCAACCAATAATAATTCACCCCATATTTATCTTTAATATCTCTTCCTTTATTTTTTATTTATACCATAAAATGCAACTTAATTTTTTTTCCTTTAAAAAATTTTCCAGCCATGTAAACAAAATGGCCAGCAGAAAGTGGTGTACTGGAGTCCATTTTTGGCTGCACGTTTACTTGATTCATTTTGCCTCCTTTGATGCATAGTTCAGCCAATAATTTTCAGCCATATATCCACTTAATAAAACCCTCATTATCTATCATCATCTATCACATTTTACACCATAAAATTTTGCATTTCAATGGCCTTTAAATGGATGGAACCGTATGGCATAACAGCAGCAGAAAATGGCGTGGAGTCCAATTTTGGCTGCACGGTTTTTGGATCCTTTCACTCTTTTCTTGTGTGTTCCAACCAATAGGAATTTACCATATCTTCCCATATAAATTTTTCTCCATTTAAATACAATTTATTTGTATTTTTATGCCATTAAAATGAAATTTAAACCTATAAATTTTAGATTTGCTTCTTTATTTATTTCTATACCACCACTTCATCATGAAATATTTATTTCACCTCTTATCCACCATATTATAAATTATAAATCCAATAATTCCAAATTTCTAAGTAGAAATCCAATTTAAATATTTATTAATTTCACTAATTAACTTATTTCCACTGTCAAGGATTTACGAAAATATGGTGTACAGTACTATAAAATCGAGTCTCACATTTTCTCCCCACCTTAGAAAATTTGGTCCTCCAAATTTCACCTGGACCTATCACCGAAATTTCTGGATACTTTCAAATAATCTACGATTTCGAATGGTCCAGTGTATCAAGGACTCAGCTTTCCTTTCTTACCGAATCTCATTATGTCTTTAGGGGGTGAGACCTTCAAAATATATTATGTCATAGCCCGTGACCCTATTTTTCACCTTTTTCTATACATCTTATTTGGTTGGACTGTCTGCGATACGTTACTTTTCTTTTACATATAAACAATTTCATATAAAATTATAATATGAATTACATCCCCTATCTTAATTCATAAGGAAGTAGTACTGTAGATAATTCTAAATACAGAAAATAAATGATCATACCTTATTAAATAAATCAAGCTTTCGGATCGTCCTCAAATGCACAGCCGAAGTCCTTTAGATGTCAGACTCTTAGTCCTCGAAAACCTGAAATGTTAAAATTAAGGGGTGAGCAAACCACGGCTCACATAGGGAATTATATGCCTCACTTGATATTCAGCTATCTATATGCTGAAAAACTTTTTCATTTTTCCTATGGGCTCTAGGCTCGCATGTAGTGTAAAAACTACCAACTTTGTACCATGTTAGTGGATAAAAATGAGACATAGAATAAGTTTAGCACTATGATGCTCCTTGTAAATTTTATTATTTCAAGTAATAAGGAATGAAGTTACAAGTTTAGTAAATTTAGCAATAAATGGTTAATACCTTGAGATAATTTAGCAAATCTAATAGTGAGCTTAAGAGATGTATGAGAGCAAAGAGATACAAGTATTCCACAACATATAAGTATATTTGTTTTAATAAAACAAGGACACAAGTATGCTAAAGGAAATGTAGTATACTTGAATATTAAAAAGGGTTAAAATAAAATAAACAAGGAATACATATATATATATATGTATGTATGTATACATGTTGAGGGTTAAATATGCATATATATATATATATATATATATATATATATATATATATACACACACACATATAGATATATGTAAGTTTTAACAAAAGAGGTATATACATAAGTGTGTGTATACACACACACACACACACACACACTTACACTAAGAATATATTAGGCATGAAATCATATATAATATATATATATATATATATGTGGATATATGTGTGTGTGTGTGTGTGTGTGTGTGTGTGTGTGTGTGTGTATATACACACACATCAATTATAATTAAGATTTTTAAATATAAATACCTACACTTAGTTTATGTAAAGAATATAAAATAAATAAATGCATAAATTATGTAATCAATAAAACAAATATATATAAATATATTAGATACATAGATGAATATTAACTATGTAATTATGATTATAAAATACATATATTATAAACAATTAAAAATGCAAGAATAGAAAATATAAAAACAAAATTTAAATGAATTAAATAAGAGTTAGTGGAGTTTGATGGGACTTTCTCCCAGCAAACCCCACTAACCCTCCTCGGGTAACAACAAGAAACAAGCTTCTTGAGGAAGCTTGGGAAACAAACGAAGAGAAAGAGTAAGTGAAGGAAAGAAAGGGCTCGGGTGGAACTGAGAAAGGAAGAAAAGAAGCTGTAGCCGAGAGGAAGGGAAAGAAAGAAAAGAAAGAGCTGCCAAAGGAAAAAGGAAAGAGAAGAAAGGAAAGAAGAGAAGAGAAAGTGGAGGAGGAAGTGTACAGCTGCTACCTCCATCATGAACAGCCATCGAAAAGGAAGGAAGAGTTGTTGGATTTGGGTAAATGAGATATTCTTCTAACCTTACAATGTTTATTTATTAAGTATGAAAATGAAATTATGATAAATTGAATTAAATGGTTGTTGTATAGATGAAGAATTAAGTGAATTCTGACTTGATGTTCAAATCAGGAATTAATGTCCTGTTCTGGGTTTTAATTAAAACGACCAGTTTAATTGTTCTACATGGAGAAAAATTCTGGAAAAATTATGATCAATATCCCTTTAAGTTACAATAAAGTCGGTTTTGGAATTTCTTGATTTGGATTTCTATAACTTGAGATATGTACAAATGAGTGCAGGATGCTCTGTCCAGAAACGTGAATCATGGTTCTGATTTTTGAAAAATTGTAGAAAATAGCTTACAATGAATTAGGTTGCAAGCTTTATATTTCCTGAAAGGTCATTGAGTTAGGATTATTATGGTTTTGAGTTTGTATCAATTGGATATTCCTATAACTAGATATGAGATAACTTGTGCAAATTGGTCAGTGTTATATTGTGTCAGAAAACTGCAGAACATACTGAAACTTTGGAAAATTTCTGGTGTTGATATAGGAAGAGTTAAAATATAAACCTTATACTTATAGATAGGGAAATGAGTTAGTTTTCATCTAGTTTTGGAATTTCCGGATTTGGAACTTTGTGGCTTAAGATATGTATAAATGAATGCAGAACACTCACTCCTGGGACAGATTACCTAGTGTCAACTTCAAAATTTTATAGGAAATAGCCCAGATCAAGTGTGATTGCAAAAGGTAAATGAGACAAGATAAATGTGGTTTTGAGTTTACGTAAATTGGAGATCCCTGTATTGAGATATGGGACAGTTTGTGCTTAAAGGTCAAATGACTATATTGTTTGATTGTGCTTGTACATAAGATAATTTTACGAAAATTTCTGGATAGGTTAGTATAAAGGTCTTTTAAATTCTATTTGAAGCTGTTCTAACTTACGAAATTGGGGCCATAACTACTCGTTTTATTGGCTGAATATAGATGTCCTTATTCTTGTACTTGAATGAGGCTAAAATGAAAGCATACAGGTGGTCTGATCAGGACAATCACCAGGGGCTTTTGGATAGCCTTTGAAGACTGAGTTAGGTGGCTGTGGGTGTGACTATTGATTTTTGAATGTTGAGTATGATTTGAAGGATGATTAGCACCGGAAAAAAGATAAAAAGAAAATGCACTGTCAAGGATTAACCCTGCACGCAGAAGAAGGAAAGGAGAGCTTAAAGCTCTCGGTTTGGAATTGTCAAAAAGGGGTAAGACCCTTGTGCTGTATACTCTGTATTTAATTTTAATGTATAATTGTTTACACTTTTAACAATAGAAGTGGGAAGTGGGATAAGTGACAACAAAAGGCAATTGTGACAGTAAGGAGAATGTTGGAGATCTATAAGTTGGTGAATATGCTCAATTCATATATATATATACACACACACACACATATATATATAGTGACAAGAAGCAAGGAAATGGATAATGTGATTAAAGTCTACGTAAAATTCTTAATAGAAAATATGTATATACACCCAAGTGCATGTGTGTGTGTGTGTGTATATAATATGGGTGCACGTGTGTTATTAGTACGAAAATGAAGATGTAGTTCTTAATTTAGAATGGACCTTGAATAATCAGGACTTTTAGATATATATATATATATATATACTTGTTAGTGTGTACATAATGCATGATCTAGTTATATATTTTGAAATGAATGTAGTGGATTCGATTGGAATTGGAAGATCAAGCTTTAACAAAGGAGGCTTAAGTATGGATTTGAGAGCTTGAGGAAAAGTTTTACGCCTCGAGGTAAATGGGTTAAATAAGCCTTGCTAGTATCATCTCGTAAGAGATGAATAAATACTTATTAAAACACTTATCTAAATTTACCTCAAGTTTGTGGAATACTATGGGTAAGACTATAAGAGTAAGTACGGTAAAAAAAATACAAATTTGACATAATGTGATCGTGAATAGTAGTTGTTTAGAAAGGAATCTTGCTTGTGATTTACATGTTATGTGTTATGGTTTGTTCGTGGTTGTTGAATGTTTTAAATTGTATACTTTTTGGTGCTTGCAATTTTAGGAATGCATATGAATTAATTAAATCGCACCGATGGAGCATGTTAGCATATTGTGATACTTTGAGAATGCATACGTGATTTGTGTGCGATATGTATAGCTCCCAATATAGAGTTCTTGGACCTAAATTAGTACCTAGTCTTGTTTGTCGAAAACTAGGAAAAAGGTAACTCGAGTAGAACTCGACCCTTGTACTGTGTGAGCCACCTCTAAAGAACTCAAGAGACCTACTTGCTACATAGGTTCTTCAGAAACTATGGAAGCCACCTCTAGAATCCTTTGAGAGATAAGTGCTACACGAGTTCCGATGTGATAGTAGAAAGTATGTGTCATAAAGGCCAACCTGAGTAAAGACTCGACCCTTGTACCATGTGAGCCACCTCTAGAGAACTCAAGGGACTTACATGCTACATAAGTTCTTCGGAAACTATCACCTCTAGAATCCTTTGAGAGCTAAGTGCTACACGAGTTCCGATGAGACAGTAGAAAGTATGTGTCATAAAGGCTAACCCGAGTAAAGACTCGACCCTTGTACCATGTGAGTCACCTCTAGAGAACTCAAGGGACCTACGTGCTACATAGAATCTTCGGAAACTATGGGAGCCACCTCTAGAATCCTTTGAGAGCTAAGTGCTACACGTGTTCCGATGAGATAGTAGAAAGTATGTGTCATAAAGGCTAAACTGAGTAAAGACTCAATCTTTGTACTGTGTGAGCCACCTTTAGAGAACTCAAGGGACCTACGTGCTACATAGAATCTTCGGAAACTATGGGAGCCACCTCTAGAATTATTTGAGAGCTAAGTGCTACACGTGTTTTGATGAAATATGAGGAATCATAGGATTATTGTGACAAGAAGTAAATGATTGTGATTTGTGAATGTGATGAATATCAATGGATGAAATAGATCTTATACATAAGACAAAAAATGTATATAATCATTGAATTATACTTATATATGCCATAGAAAACATGTGCTATTTGAATGTTTGTCTTCTTTCACACTTAACCATACTAATAAAAAGATTGATACTTTGTGAATTTAAGAATGGAAGGAAAGCATGAACAAGCTTATGAAATCTGTGTACATACGAATTGGTAGCAAATCTTAGTAAAATTCATACATGCTACTTTATAGAATTCATGCATGTATGATCGTGTTTTACGATATGAGCCTAGTATGTACTTATTTAAATTACTTATTGAGCCGTGGATTTGCTCACCCCTTAAATTTAACATCTACAGATCATACAGGTGGATATCCAGCTCAGGCATTATATAGAATCTCCCTGGAACTATACCTAGTAGTGGTACTCGTCTACGTTCTCCGTGCCTAGCTTTTGTGTATTTGAGGTATACTACTTGTATATCATTTTGATAATTATATGAATTTTAATTTCACAATACTAGGAAGAAATATGGGATGTAACTTTGGATCACCTTAGATTATTATGTAGGTCTATGTGATTATCGAGTACGATCCGGGTTAATATACGTATTTTTGAAGTAGGTATAAAATGCAAATGTGGAATTTTTAAAGAAATGAATCTTGATATTTATGAGACACATGATTGTGTGGATTGTGGGAAACAAAAGCTAGCTATATTGTGAAAGATTGAATTGTATTTTAATGCAGGTGATTTTACTGGGGAAAGTGATAAAATACAAGGGGGAGATTTTCGACCCGTTTCTTTTGGGAATAGTGAAATAAGGCTAATATCATAAAAATCACCTTGAGAAATGTTACATAGCTCGAGAAACAATATTAGTAAGATAAGATTTGAATTAGATACTACACTAACACCGAATACAAACTGTAAATAGAAAAGAAATAGGAAAAGAAAAATTTGGTTAGTAATTTTTCAAAAGCGATAAGTATATGTCAAGTGGACGTCATTGGCCTTCGGGTCGTGACATGTAGGAAGGATACTACAGTCGGCTAGGGATCCGGATGGAGTAAGGTAGGTATTTTGAAATACCTATCTTGTCCTGGAACCTAGAAGCAACTGTAGAGAGTAATAAATTTCTTTTCGTTTGAAATTTAAATCCTTTTCTTTTTTATTTCATATCATTTTCATATTCTTTTCAAAATAATGCTTTTATGAAATAAAGCATTTAAATAAAGTAACTAATATTCATATATTCTTTGAAAAGAATATTAGTTAAATCATCATCATTCTCATTTAAACTCTTTTCATATTTTATTGTATAATCATAATTAGTACAGTACTTTAAATAGAAAAATAAGCTATTAAACCCTTTTTATATAAAATATACATCATTTAAATATAATATTCAATTTAAAATTCAAATAAGAATATTAGATTTATTTTCCTCCTCTTTCCTTTTTGGAAAACATATCACATATTCATATCACATATAGTCTAATATTCAATTTACAATCATAGTAAGAATATTAGACTTATAAACTACTTTTCCTTTTGAAAACATATTACATATTCATATCACATGTCATATGAAAATCATCTCGTAGTACTAAAATCGGTACTGAAATAAGCATTTTGTAAAATGCTGTAAATCACTTTCATTTGATTTATCACATATCATGTAAAACATTTTCATTTCACGTATCACATATCATATAAAACATTTTCATATATGGAGACTGAGGCACGCATGCCCAGCCCGTCCACTGGGTCGTTACTCATATCATGCTATAGACCCCGAAGGTTATAAAATAATTATGTCAGATCTATGGCCATAGTCTATAATTGTCCTCGGCGGATCACTGATCAGGTGTTGGCCGGGACTACATATCACATATCACATATTACATATCACATGTCACATGTCACATATCACATATCAGCATGATAAGGTTGCCATCTAGTCTCAAAACCGTATTTTTTCATCATAAAATAACCTTTATGAAATTATAAAAATATATAATTTCATAATTTAAAACCATAAAGATTATAAAATCATTTAGTGAATATTTAAGAAATATATATAAAAATATTCACTTTATTTCTTTTCATTTTTCATCTCGTATTACGTGTAATTTATGTATCAGGAGAATTTTCGGTGATTTCATTATCACCATTCTTGAAAACATGAATATTTTAAAATCACTTTCATTTTATTCATGTTTTTATGGAAAATATTCATTTTCTCGATTTTCATGGTTGAAAATAATTTCTCGTGAAATAAAATCATTTATTATGATTTTATGAAATTTTCTAGAAATTTTCAGTAACTTTCGATAATTTTTTGGCAGTATAATGGCTGCTGATTGGCTAGCCTCCTGCACGAAAAATACAGTTTATAATTCCAGCCAGTACAACATCACAAATTTCCAACCACAAAATTATCACAATATTTTCATAAAATATTTCATAATTAAAAACATGCAGACTGAATATCCTTACAGTGCTACACCTGTATCCCTTACCTGTTCCGGGTCAGCGACTTCCTCGTTATCGGTCGCGCTCGAAATCCATCTCTTCCGATTCCATCATCTCGTTCGCCGAGAATAATTTCTGGAAATTAAAATTCTAAATTTAGAATTTTTCCATAATTTATTAAAATTCATTCGAAATTAATTTTCGAAATTTCTTACTGAATTTTCCATAATTTTCGTAATTTTCGAATTCCTGGGAATTTCCGAATTCCTGAAAATTCCTTTTCTCTCTCTTTTTTCCCCCTTTTTTTCCTCTTTTCTTTCTTTCTTATCCTTTTTCTTTTTCTTTTCTTTCTTCTTTTTCCTTTTCTTTTTCCTTTTTTTTCCTTCTTTTTTCTTCCTTTTTCCTTTCTTTTCCCAGTCAGACCGATCTGCCTCCTTCCTCACCGGTTCCTCGCCGGTGACCTATTCTCTGGCGCTTCGACGCTCCACAGCTGGCCGACGGCACAGCGAGTCTGTTGGTGGTCTCCGTTCGGCCTAGATCGGCGGCACGGCGGTGGATCGAGTCGATTTACCTTTGGTTTCTTCCCCCTCTTTGTCGGCCCTCCTCCGCTATTCACTACTCCTCCGGTGGCCTCCTTCCTCTTTCTTTTCCTCCAGTGGTGCTTTGGTGGCAGTGGCGGTGCCTAGATCAGTCAGCATTGCCACTTTCCATTTCTCTTTTTCTTCTCGACTTCCATCGATTCCGCTTCCTGTTTTTCGTTTTCTCGTTGTCGGTCGCCGGTCGCCTCTTCCTTGCATCGCCGACGGCTTCGCTCCTCTCCTTCTTCCTTTGGTCGGCCGGCCGACGGTGGCCGGCCTCTCCTTCACGTTTCCCTTCTGTTTTTTTTTTCAATAGAAGAGAATAATAGGGGTCGGGTCCCGACCACTGTTTCTATTTTTTTTAATTTTTATAATTATATACATAATTATATTAATAATAATATATACATTATTTTAACAATATATATTCACACTTTAATTTAAATTTAAAATAAATTCCATATATATATTTATTTATATACATAATTGTATATAAAAATATACATATGTTTTTATTTAATATAAAATACTATATATATTATTTTATAATATATACTATATTTCATATATACATATGTATTTATATAAAAACATATCAAAATATATTTATATAATCTAATTATATAAATATATAATATACACATTTTATTTTATTTAATTTGGATTTTCTTAATATCCAATTATTTTTCCTTTTTTCTTATTTAATTTGAATTTTCATTTATCCAAATTAAATTTTCTCCTTCATTTTTTATTTCCAATTTAATTTTCCTTTTCATTTCTTATTTAATTTGGATTTTCATTTATCCAAATTAAATTTCTCAATTTCATCTTTTCATCAATTTCGAGAATTTTAACGATATTCCCTTTTTCATTATTTCTTAATTTCACATCTTATTTTTATTCCCATTTTAATCTTCCTTCATTCGAATTTCCACCATCAGTCACTTCCTCACTTCTCGAAATTATCACAAATATTCCGTTCTCATATTATATTTATTTATTTCAACTTATCTATTTTCTTAAATATTAATTTCCAAAAATAAAAAATTTGCGGTTATCACATATTATCACCCGTACATCTCGGGAATCTGCTTAACCCTATAGGGAGCTAAGAACTTATGGTCTCCCACTTTTTCCCATGCTATCGTGGATCGATATCATCTGCCATATATAGTTTCGTAAGAAGCCATGCCGATAGTCGCTTGTTAGCTATTATAAGCAAACTTTGTCAGGGTAAATGATCGTCCCAGGAGCCTCTAAAATCAAGTGCACACGCTCACAACACATCCTCGAGTATCTGTATCGTACGCTTGGACTGTCCGTCAATCTGCTGATAAAATGTGGTGCTGAAACTTAGTTGGGATCCCATAGCTTCCTGAAGTCTCTCTCAACAATGAGATGCGAAGCGGGACTCCCTGTCAAATGTATTGCTCGCTGGAACACCGTGTACTCTCACTATCTCCCTGACATATAATTCGGCTAAAGCAATAGTTGAATTAATAGATTTCATAACCAAGAAATTGGACAGACTTAATCAATTTATCCACAATTATCCAGATAGCATTATACCCTTTACGAATCCTCCGTATTTCACTTAATTTAGGAAGTACAACAAATATAGGTATTTTTCTTCCTTATATAATTTATAACTCTCAGTTTGTCTTGTCTTTAAGATGAGATTGCTAATATACTTTTACACTCGAAATTTCCTTTAAATCCCACATTTCCTTTTGCATAATCAATTTATACTCCTTGTAATTATTTATCATCTTTGAGAGTTCACAATTTTCATTTTCTCTTCATACAGTAGATAATTCACACTATTTATCGCATATTATCTCATTTGGTGCAAGTCGATAATAATTTTGTGACTATCATTTAAGCAATTTTAATCAATCGTATGTAATTGTCCCAGTAGTTTTTTAAATGCAATGCACTCGCTTTCCATAAATCATTGAGCATCTACACAATGCGCTCAGATATTTACATCTATAAGAAGCGGTGCTAACAGTAAATTTGGAATCTCGAAGCTTTTTGCTATTTTCCAAGAGCATGTGGCAAATCAGTGATCCTTATCACATGTACTCGCTCACTAGAACTTCACATACATTCTCACCGTTTCACACACACACACACATATATATATATATCGACTAGGGCACTCGAGAGATCAGGATGATGGAGAAGTGAATCAATTTGATCAATCAATCTATAGTCACTTCTATAACATCATGGTTCTTTCAGATTCTTTCTTATCCCACAATAGTCATTTCACGGTGTAGCTAAGACTGTACTTCACTTGCAGACTTTAATATTAACTATCAATTACAGTACATAAAACAGTAGGTAATAATTTTCCCTGATAGCTCTTTTCATATTGAGTTATCATTACATTCCTCACTATTATAGTACATGTAATATCATGTAATATCACTCGATTAGGGGATGTACTTTTTTTTAAAAATCAAATTCTGTAATTGAATTTATCAAAATACCCATTTGGTCTCCTTATTATTTATGCAATTTCACAATTCCAATATATATATATATATCCATTTACTTGATTGGCAGTAAATCATTGATTTATTCCTCTGAATATAACTAAATTTCATATGTAAATCTGACTCAATTTTAAATCTAACCATAACTGTATGATAGTCAGAGGAATCACATTCAATCTTAGATTTGGGAATTATTTCATAATTCGTGTTCCCTTATCATCATATGACTTGTCATTTAATACATTTTTCATCTTTTTGCACTTATCGCTCCAATTGATTTTTCAAGTGATATAGTACTCTTTCGTTAAAACCTTTTAACCTTTTCGAATACTATACTCCCATATATTCATCCACTCCCATTTAATTTTCTCACATGTATGTATCATATCAATAAAGCAGCTAATTCCACAAACTCCTCTATTTAATTAAATCAATATTCACTTTATCGTTCGAGACCACACATCTCTAATAGTGTTATGATTTAGTTAAAATTCAATTTTACTGAGCTTAACAATAAAATTCTCAATTTCCAAAAGTTTGTGAAATCGTTCAAGGGTGCTGCATATATTGCTCACATCATAGTCGTATGCTATTATACATAACTTGTATATAATCGAAATATATTATTCATTAAACTCACATACATCACAAAATATTTCATTAACCTCATAGGCACCATCAAGAACTCCTTAAAATTATACCGAGTTCTGAATATTATCGTATAAACATCAATCTCTAGGCTTTTTTCTGTTAACACCCTGTTCAGAGATTGATCTTAGGAATTCCTTATACTTTCTCCAACGAGATCATCAGTGTTCCTCCGAACACCTTTATACAATAAATTCTTTATCTACAATTTTTCGGAGTAATTTCTTAAGCTCTTCGAACTCCTTTATATTCTCTGATAAGAGCTTAGAAATGGAATCCATACTGTGAATCATGTCAATTATCTCTCAAATCCATTCTACTCCAGAAATTTATTTGAAGTTACCTTCAGTAACTTTTAAATCATAACCTCATACCATCTTGAACGTTTCGTTATTTACATCCTGCAAATCCACTATGTATCCTCAAAATACATACGTATAACTTTCAAATCATTTCACATGTATTTCAAATCGATTCACTTATTTAGTCACACTTAGTAAGTGTATTACTTTTCATAATATCCATTAATCCCAAAACAAATACATCGTCCTTTCACCTTTAGTTTAGGCCCTAAGAATCCATAACAGGGTCGACTTGTGAGACCCAATTTTTTTTTATATTGTACATCATATTGTACACGATTGATAACCGAAATAAATTAAATTATGGAATTAAATAAAGATTTAAGATGAGACTTCATTTTACATTATGGAAATTTAAATTTTTAAATTGCAATATGGTGTATGTGAAATAGAATGAGAACTAAAGAAGAAAGTAATTATTGGACAAGTGCAAAAGAATCTTGGTTTAAAAGAAGATAAAGAGGACCTTGTTAAGCAAACATATGGTGGAAATTTTGTTTCTAAATTATTAGCTTAAGTAGCAACCAAAGGAAGTGAAGAAAGTTAAGGTGCAGCCGAAATTAACTTCCTCTCGGCCATGTGCGTGCTCAGGAGAAACATGGCTCAAATTGTAACCATATGTTCATAAAATAATATGCTAAATTAATAATAATAATAATAATAAGAGATACTTAATATTAACATATGAGCCAATATGATTGGCTAAAGTAAACAAAGAAAAGTCAAGAAAGGTGGCTACAAGTGGACTTCAACGCCACATGACCTCTCTTCCTTGTACCGATCGGTTTGGATAAAAAAATAAAAAAAATAAATTTTGATAGAATAAAATAACATACAATAAAGAAAAATTTAACACATGAAATAATAGCAAAAAGCTAATTGGTTGAAAACTTGCAAAGAGGAGTGGAAAAGTCCACAAAATCATGAAGCAAGGAAGACTACCATGCCACTTGAGGCTGCTCTCGTATCAGTCCAGCCATAAAAGGGCTGATGAAATCTAATATTTTATAGTATAAAATGGATAGGAAATAACATTTAAAGATAAAGCAAATGAAAAAACATATATTGGAATCCTATGGGATGGAAATAAAGTAAGGAAAAGAAGAGAAAAAAAATCGGACAAAGCTGATCGATCAAGAGACTTCCACGCCAACAACTTCTTGTTTTGATTTCATTTTTATTTAGCTTTTGTAAAGGTTGCCGAAACTATGACTTCTGGGTAAAAGAATTATATAAAAATACTTGAAAGTAATATATTATAATGGCTGGAAATTTTCTGCTGAAGGAGAAAACAAAAACAAAAGAAAAAGGTAATCAAAGACGTGTAAAAGGAGACTCTTCTACTCCAACTTGTGCTGCAGTTTTCTTCATGCATTAAATGAAGTTTAATGCATGAAATGATGAAGAAATCTGATAAGATGCTATGTGTATTATTGGTATTGGTTGTCTTGGATAGAAAGAAAGAATAAAGAAGGAAGAAAACGTCGACAAAACACCTTCTTCACCACCGAAAATTGTTGTCTACGAGAGGTAAAGGTGATTTCCATATTTTGGTTCTGTTTTGGCTTAAGCTCAAGCAAGAAAAAAATTCAGCAATTTCATAAGTTAGAAACCTAAATACTTAAGCTTCACCCTTGAACCTTAGCTAAATCTTGGAATTCATCATGAAGTAATCAAAAAAGGGCTGACGTGAGAAGGAACAAAACAGAAAACAAATTCTGTTTTGAAGTGCTAATTGATCAAGGTGAGATTTAATAGTTTCTTGATATTAAATGATATATTTATATGATTTTAAGCATGAGAAGCATGATTATAGTCTAGCTTTTGATTAACTCTTGTTAGATCATAGAAATAGAACAATTTGAGATCTTCATATACATAAGAATCAACAAAGAATTGAGCTGGAAATTGTAGCTTGATGATGTAAAATAGTTAAAGGAAATTATATAAGTTGATTAGAAGCTTGAAAAACATGAAAGGAAGAAGAATCAAAATTATGCTAATGACAGGGGAGATTCGGTTGGCATGAGAGGATGAGGAAAATTTAGTTACATGCAAGAATAAGTCTAGAGGAGACTCACGTGGACTAGCTTATAAATTGGAAACAAGAAAACGAAAGCAATGTTGAAAAGTCAATAAAACGGCCATGAGAGGGTTCGGCCATCACTTGGAAATTTAAGATAATTGTGTTGAAAAATCTGGAAATTGGTAGAGAATAATTGTAGAAATTAAAAGAGAAGAAATGGTGAAATTAAAACCGAAAAAGAAGCTTAAATGAACAAGTTGAGTTTTAACACCAGTATAATTTATACTGGTTGTGCTCATAACATGAGGTTAGTGGCTGCATTTTACAAATGTTAGTGGCTTAAAAATAAGAAGAAGAATATTAAATATTTTTGGTAAAATTATTTTGCAGCCCGAGTCTACGGAATTCGGTAAAAGCAATCGGGAAGCTCGACTTCATAATACAGGTAAGGGGGAGTGTGTGAGTTGTAGTGATATAATGAATTGCATGTTTTCTTGAGTTAAATGTTATTAGCATATTGAATGCAAGAATTGGCTTGAAAACATGCAAAATCGGTGGTTGAAAAGCTGGTTTATATACTGTAACTGTGTGCAGGAGGTTAGGAATCTACAGCTGTTATGCTGTCAAAAATTTTCCAAAAATATTCTAAAATATTCCAAAATATTTTAGAAGCATGAAATGATTTAAATGGAAAATTTTGAATATAATTTCCACCAATTTTCCATAAATTGGAAATTTTGAGAAAGTTATGAGAAATTAAATACTCATGTTTTATATTTTTATTAAAGTGAGAAATTGATTTGTTTTATATGATATTAAATATTCAAATTGAATATTTATTTACTTTCTCACTTGATACATGAATATTTACTGATGGACTTACTGTATGTGAAAATGGGGAATAAAATACCTTTTTGGAAAATAATTCTTTAAATAAATGATTTAATTCATTTGATTTCCTTAAAGGTATTTTTATGAGAAAATGAATGATTTTATAACTTTATGGAATTAACTGATGATTTTATTTATTTTATAAATTCCATAAAGGTGATGATATATGAAAATGTGAGAGCCTTATGGATAAACATGATATATTTGAAATTTCTTTGAATAAGATCTATAAAGGTTGTGGTACGGTTTTTATTCTGTTTTGAGACTTAGGCCCCGAGTTTCATGCATCATACTATTACTGTTACTGTCACGTGACTGATTGACCCGCCAGTCATCAGCGTCCTTGATATCACCTGGCAAGTGTACACCAAGGACACCCTATAGATCATGGCCATAGATCTCACTATATACTGTGTCCCTTAGGGGATGAATACTGTGTCCCTTCGGGGATGTTTACTGTGTCCCTCAGTGGACGATGATAGCATGATTTAATTGTAGGGTGATGCCCAGTCTCAACTTACTGATTACTGTTTACTAAAGGGATTTATTGAATCCTGTTTTACTCTACTGCACTGTGAATTACTATTTACTGAACTGAACCGTACCAAAATACTGTTTTACTGAACTGGTAGATATTGATTTCTATTTACTGAACTGAAAGCTACTGATTACTGTTTACTGAACTAGTAGCTACCGATTTCGGTTTACTGAACTGAAATCTACTGATTACTGTTTACTAAACTGAATTATACGAAATACTGTTTACTGAACTGAAAGGAAATTTACTGTTATCGAGAAAGAATATTTGAAAATTATTTCTAAAATAGAAATAATTACTAAACTGTTATCCAGTGATTTAGATATTTATAGGCGACTGTACTGGAAAGACTATTTACCGTAACTACTGTTTTACCACTGTACTGTCACGTGTTTTGAACTGTTACTGAAGTGGTGAAAATTAAAGGATTATTCCATTTAAATTTATGGAAAAATAAATATTTTTCATTTAAATCAAGCAGCATACGACTCCTTTACTGAGCACGTGGTTCGCTCACCCCTTACTTTCAAATCTTCCAGGTTAATCACAAAGATTATTTAATGGCTTCCTCTGTTAAATATAACTATGAGTAGCCCACTGGGATGAAGAGTATTGAATTTTAAAGGTACAGTGACTTCTCTTATATATTCAGACACTTGTATACAGTACTACATTATTGTAAAATAGAAACAGGGGATGTAGAGTGTATGAAATATTGTAAAAATTTTTATATTCTAAATTTATTGACTAAATGTTCACCATTTATTACTGTTACTGATCACGTGTTAAAGGCAGCACGGACAGCCCAACCGGTAGAAGTGTAAAATACTAGTAAATATTGTGTAAAAAAATGTACACTCAGACTGTTACACGACTAGCTCGCGACCTCCCACAGTATGCACTCCAGGTCGCATTACTTATCAAAGTATAAGTGGGGCTCACAATAGGGACCATTAAACATGTAATATATTCTTTACACCATCAGTTACTCTATCATCATCAATCAGTTCCAAATCAATTTAGTCAACTATGATTTAAAGGCATTATTTCAATATAAGGGCATATTCATCATTTCTCAGTTTAGTTCTTTCTCTTCAAGATACCTTTAAACAGGCGATCTTAAGATCTATGTATTGATGATATCCCCTTTCACTCCATTATCATCATTTCAGGGCCTTAATTCGATTCGGGTAGAGAAGTCCTAGTGGGGCCCTCACCGAGTTCCTCTCTGTACCTTATCGAACAGACCTCCATTAAGATTATAAGATCACCTATTTTTTATGTAAAATGTTCGGATTACAATCCCTTTTTGTAACCGTTGATTCGTAAACTTCCATACCATTTCAAACACTTAACCCCATTTATAGTCACTTGATTCCTCTATACATTCAGACTATATAGTACTACAAGGGATGTTAACCATTTTCAACACTTTCTGTTTTAAAGGCATCAGTAGACATCAGGCTAACCTTGCTCTGATACCATTAAATCTGTCACATCTAATGACTACATTATGTAACATTTTTCCACAGTAACAGTAATAAATGACAAACATTTATTTATTTAGTAAAATTAGAATATGAAAATTACAATATTTCTTATATATTACATCCTCTGTTTCTATTTTACAATAATGTAGTATTGTATACAAGTGTCTGAATATATAAGAGAAGTGATTGTACCTTTAAATTTCAATGCTCTTTGTCCCAGTGGGCTACTCGCAGCTATATTTAATTGAGGAAGCCATCAAATAATCCTCATTATAAGTCTGAAAAATTTGAAAGTAAGGGGTGAGCGAACCACGTACTCAGTAAAGGAGTCGTATGCTGTTTGATACAATGAAATCTATATGCAGGAAAAATATTTATTTTCCTAACGGTGTACTAAGCACAGTAAAGGAAGGATATTATAGTCGATCGGGAAATCTAGATAGAGCATGGAAGGTATTTTGAAATACCTGTCTTGTCCCAAGAGCGATTATAGGGAGTAAGAATTTATTTAAATATAAAAATCATTAAAATCTTTACTGCATATAAAATGTCATATGATTAAATAAACAATTTAGTGAATCATATGAACCACATATGAAATTCATTTTGTTTTCCACCGTTGAAAACAATCACTTTAACACATGTAGCAGTAAAATACACTGTTCACATATTTCACAAATCAATGATAAAACATCACAATAAACAGTATATTTTCACGTTCCTCATCAAATCCAAAAACGTGGAATAATAGTGGAGACTAGGCAACACCCTAATGATATCATGCTATAAGTCCCATAGGAAATAATAGGGTACACGTGAGATCCCTGTAGTGATAATATAATAAACACATGAGATCTATGGCCATAGTTTATAAGTGTCCTCAGTCGTACATTGAGCGGGTGACGCAGGGACCGTTGAAGACAACTCAATGTCAACAGCACAACACATGAGAAGGTACACATGAGCATGTGAGCATGATATGGGGCCTAATAGTCTGAAAACAGTATATGTGAAATCTCGTTACCTTTATGGAATTAAGTAAAATCAATAACATCTTTTAGAAAATCCATAAAGGTATAAATCACAGTATCGTACGATGAAAACAGTTTATAAAATAATTTCACTGTGAAATAAAATTCTCATAACTGTACCTTTTCATCGTAGTACACATATACGCATGTTTCCACACTTTCCTTTTTAACATTCGAAATTCAAAATTATTGGAAATCAATTTCCAATATTTTCATAATTTATGGAAAAATAAAAATATTTATTTTCCAAATTTACTAATAATTTCACCAACACATTTCACGCTATAAAACACGTGCAGAGACATTTTAGTCTCAAAACAATAATTTCACAGTGATGAAGCCTTTATGGAAATCATTACACGTGATAGAATTTATTTTATCCATAAAGGAAAACCATAAATAGAATACTGAATATCATCCTGAAAATAATTATAAAATATTTATTATTCACCATTTCACTTCACCAATCACACCTTTCACTATAAAACACGTGGGATGAATTTTCAGTAGTGAAACCTTTACCGAAATCGGTATCATGAATATTTAATCACTACTTTTCAATAATTCCACCATTTATGAAAATAATTAATTTATCACTTTCGAGGCTAGGACAAACACCAATGATGTACTGAAATTATTTAATAATATTTTTGAAAATATCTTTAGTAAATTTCGACAGTGTAACGGCTACTAGAGTCATAGCCTCCCTGCACTTTCAAACACAGTATATAAACCAGCTTATCAACCACAATTTTGCATGTTTTCAAACCAAATCATGCATCCAATATTCTCATAAAATTTAGCTTAAGAAAGCATGCAATTCATTATATCACTACAACTCACACACTCCCCCCTTACCAGTCTTATGAAGTTGAGCTTCCCGGTTACTTTTATCGAAATCTGTCGACTCGGGCTGCAAAATAATTTTATCAAAAATTATTAAAATTTTTCCTTTTAATTTCAAGCCACTAGTATTCATAAAATGCAGCCACTAATGTCATAATATAAGCACAAACAGTATAAATTATACCGGTGTTAAAACTCAGCTTCCTCATTTTTGTTTATTTTTTTTCGTTTCTAATTTCACCAAAAATTCTCTTTCAATTCTTATAATCATTTCCTACCTGTGAAAACCGAAAATTTCTAAATAAATATTAAATATCCGAAAAACTTAATTTGGATAAATTGAAATCTAAATTAAATAAAAAATGAAAATGGAGAAAATATAATTGGACATTTAGAGATCCAAATTATAAGAAACAAAAAAGTGTGTGCATTTATATATTTACATAAAAGATTTTATAAATAGATTTCTATATGTTATATATAAGTACATACGTATAAATAAAAGAAATATAGTATATGTTATACTTTGATATACATATATACTATTTTATATTAAATAAATATACATGTATAATATTATACATTTGTGTATATAAATAAATATATATATGAAATATATATTATTTTAAATTTAAAGTGTATAGATTTATATATATAAATTATTAATACAAATTTTATATATGTATATATATATATATAATATGGTATATATATATATATATAAAAGATAAATATATATAAAATAATTATTTAAAAAAAAAGGGGGGGAATGGGGATGCAAACCCGATTCCCACTTCCCTTTGTTGTAAACAGAAGAGAGGGGGAGGGGGGGGGGAGATGTGAGGGCCGACGATGTTGGCAAGAAGAGAGGAAAGGAAGGTGGGACAGTCGTCGGACGGGGAAGAGAAAGAAGAGGGGTAGACGGCGGTGAAAACCAAAAAGGAAGAGAAGAAATGAAGAATGAAACGGGGTGGAAGAGAAGGAAAACAGGAAAGAAAAAGAAGAAAGAAAAGGAGGTGGTGCTGGCCGACCTGCATACTGCCACTGCTGCCATCGACGCTGGCGAGATCAGTCCAAGCGAAAGGAACGACCGGCGATGAAAGAAGGGAGAGAACGAGAGAGAGAAGAGGAAGAAAAGAAGACGAAACCCACTTCCAGATCCACCGTCGTCCGCACCGCCGCTCTGGAAAAGGAAGCCAGATCCAGCTTCGAGACAATCCCAAGGTGTTGTAGAGTGGCTGAACTGCCGGAGATGGTGGCCGTCGGAGGCTGAACCGGCCAGCAAGGGCTGAACAAGCTGGACTAGTTCGGACTAAAAATAAAAGAAAGAAAAAGAAAAAAAAGGGAAAGGAAAAAGAAAGCGAAGAAAGAAGAAAGAGAAGAAAGAGAAGAAAGAAAAAAAGAAAAAAAAGAAGAAAAAAGAAGAAGAAAGGAAGAAAGGAAAATGGGTTTCAAGTGCTGATGTGTAAGATTTTAGCTAGGCTCGAATATGGCCTAATGACTAAGCTTGAGGCGAACTGGTAAGATACTTTTATAAAGTAGTGGTAGTATTATATTGCATGTCTTGGAATTTGTGATCTTGATGATGAATGATTATTGAAATGATTATTAAATACTAAGAGGACTTACAATTGGTGGTATGGGTCTTAGCAAGAGATAAATAAATGGTGAGAATCAACGGCTATATGGTTATAAATTATAGTTTCCTTGCAAGAAGTTTTGATAAAATTAAGCCGTTATACTGTCGAAATTTATAGGAAAATGTGTGATGAAAAAGGTCAAGGTTTTTCCCGTATAAATGGAACCTTGGAAAGAATTATCGAAAGATAAGTATTGAAAGGACACTGGCATATTGCCAGAAAAAGTTAATTTTTGGAATAGTTTGAATAAGTAAATGGCTGAATGAATAAATTGTGGAATTATCGACGGAGTAATGATCTTAGAATTTACGAATTTTCGATTTCTTGATTTTTGGAATAGTTTCGAACATGATAATATGGACATTGCAAGAGGTTGGTGTTGAGATGGTTTTATCATAATACTTTGCATTGTCAAACATACGGGAGATAATAATCGGACCTACACTTGTGGTAGTGGTCTTAATATCGACGTGTGGTACATGCTGGATAGTATTGATATCGAATTATAACAAAGGTATGCTATGTGCATACATAATCTTATTAAAATTGAGGTTGAGTTCCAACATAATCTAGTCACTGATAGATTTAAATAAATGAGTGTCACACATGTGATTATACGACTCCGATTATAAATTTGGAATAGGTCTCGACAACTATTCTTTTATATTTGAGTGACTTGGAGAAATTTGGAAGACATGATAAATGGTCCATTTTAGTAGCATGATTGAGACAATGAGAACAAGAAAGTAGATTGTGATGCCTTATGGACATTTGATAGAACACACGTCTACATAAAAGTATGCTTGTACATGACTATGTTAAATAGATGTGAATTAGGATTTTTGCAGTAATATGGATGGTCGTAAGGCAACTGAAATGATTGAAACACTATTAATAGTGGAAATTGGCCAAATCTCCTAAGTGGGTAAATTGCTGACCCAAATTTGACTCGATAATATCTTTGTAGATAATTCTAGTGTGGTATTATACAGGCCATATGAAAATTGATTGAAAACTGTGATTGAGTTGGTGATAGTGAATGAAATTGGGCATCAAGTCGGAATTACGAATGGGTGCCAATATGCTAGACCATAAACAGATTTGATAGATGACTATTAATCTTGTGGTTGTAATTCCCTCGATGTCGACTCTGGAATATATCTTGAATGGTGATATTGGTAATTGCATAATTCCAGTATCTTGACGATTTTGGAGAAATACGATATCTAGATGTTCATAGATACTAAGAGGACTCATTCTGATGGTGGTAATCCTAGTATTGATAATGAAATGTATAAGTGATTGTATAGTCGATAACTGTGAAGAAAGAATATGACATATCGAGGAACCACAGTGAATATCAAATTTACCTATTAGGTATGATCTGATTGAAATCAAAAGGATGGAAATGAGAGAATTGAATTATAGTGAACGCTATAATTAAATGACATGTTTGATGAAAATGATAGTTCACTGTTTGAACTCGTGATTTAAATTGCATTGCATTTAAACATGCCTTGTTACAACTTGAAACATTTTAATAATGTTTATATGAATACTTTAAAGTATCGATTAGTTTTGAAAAGAAAGTATATGGTAGATATATATATTTTATATATAAAACTTCTTAAATAATGATACCATATGCTTTACATGATCTTTGACAAGAAAAGCTAAAGATTTAAATGTTTTATGAGACTGTAGGCACCCTAAGAGAGTTAAACTCAATAAAGCATAGTGGAAACCTCCTAATTGGAGATTACTCATTAGGCAGAGATGCTTGTCCGACAATAGTCGTGGACAGGGCTTAGTCACACCTGATCCGTGGGGCTGAGAGAGATGAGGTCTATGGCCATAGATAGTGCCCTAGTTGGTTTCCAGGGGACGATGATATGATTTCACTGCTAGCTACAGTGATCTAAGTCTTTATTGATAGAGCATTAGGGATCTAGCCTAGTATCAAACTAATATGATATGCAGTTTAGAGTATGCTTTTAAACTGATATGAACTCTAAACTGATATGATTTCACAGTATATGCAGTGTGTTTCGATATTGTAATTGATTACACATGATATGAAAAGAGAAATGTGCATGTTTTGATTTGAAATGATATGAAAAGACATGTTTTGAATTGACATGATATGAAAAGAGAAATGTGCACGTTTTGATTGAAATGATATGAAAAGACATGTTCTGAATTGACATGATATAAAAAGAGAAATGTGCATGTTTTCATTTGAAATGATATGAAAAGACATGTTTTGAATTGATATGATATGAAAAGAGAAATGTACATATTTTGATTTGAAACGATATGAAAAGACATGTTTTGATTTGACATGATATAAAAACATTGTCTTAAAGGTAAAATGAAATGAATTAAGAATCGACGTGTTGGAACATGCTCTAAAAGTACATGAAACATGATTTGAAATGATAGTTATCTTACATAGTGAAGCTTGCATAAGTTTTGCATGCTGAGTCATGACATAACAACATTCTAATTATATGACGTCATGATATTATACGGTACATGAACATAAGATTGATATTTATACGGTACATGAACATAAGATTGATATGAAGAGAATTATGACCTTACACTATTGTGATCATGATTTCTCACATGAAAAGTGATATGAGTTGATGTAATACATGAGTGTAATTATTGAATGTAAAGTGACTTGATATGATATCTCAATTGAACATGATATACGATGAGATTGATGTGAGTATGGATTAATAGTATATGATATTCAAATTATACACGATGCATTGTTGTGCGATGCAATGTAGTATAAGGACAAGAAGATCGAAAGTGATTAAGTTGATCTATTTAGAGGTCTGAGTGATAGACAGATGACAGAAATTGAGATAATAAGATGTTATCGATGAAAAGGTGAACTGTAATTGCAAACTTGCAAAAGCATTGCGGTTAAGACAACATAATTCTACTCCTGCATTTATATTAGTATCTTACTGAACCGTGGTTTTGCTCACACTACTTAATTTCATCTTTTTTTAGATAATTGAGTCAAACTCTGCCATAAAGGGTTTTGAGTGGGCCTTCGGATACGGTATCTGGACTTGGTACTAGTCTTCTGAGGTATATGTTCCTTATAAAACACTTGTTTATATGGAAGACTTTAATTGATGCACAGTATATATTCTGTTAAACAAGTTATGATGTAACTTAGAACCGTTTCCTCGCTAGTTTAATATTTAAATGAAATGACTATAGGTCACCTAGATAATATAGTAACTACACTGACACCGAATACAAACCTTAAAATGAAAAAGAAAAATTTAGTCCATAAATTTGTAAGAGAGAAAAAGTATGAGAATCAAGTGAACGTCACGGTCTTTGGGTCGTGACACTACCATTAACCCTAATTTTTAGCACATTTTTATGCTTAAATAAGGTCATGGCCGAATCCTCTTTTATGGCCACTTTCATGATTTTCAATCTTTTTCCTCAATTCCTTGTTTTCAATTGGCCAATGCTTGTCCGCGTGAGCCATTTCCCTCTTATTTTCTGCATGTAGCCATAAATTTCCTACCTCTCATGCTCAAACCGAAACCCCCTCTTCCATTACCAATTTTGATTCTCCCACCATCTCAATTTTCCAAGCTTTCTCTTCATTTTCTTTTTATTCTTTTAATCATTTCTCATCATCTTTACTTAAATTCTAGCACACTTTCTTTGTTTTTCTCATTTGTACCAAGATCTCAATTTTGTTCCATTCTTATATTCTAAAAGAATTTAACTAAAAACAATACTATAATCATGCTTCTCATATGAAGAACCACATAAATTCTTCATGTAATATCAAGAAAACCATAGACATGTAGAAACTCACCTTGACCAAATGGCAATACTCCAAAACAGAATATGTTCTGCCTCACATCAGCCCCTTGGCTTATTTCTTAGTTAGTTTTAAGGTGGAGGTAAGGTTTAGGGAGAAGCATAGAAAATTAAATATCAAGGGAATGAAGTTTTGCTAAGCATTTCATGGAAGAAATAGGAGAAAACCGGTCACACATGCAGCAAACAGATTTGCTCGTGAAGTAGGAGGGGAAAATCGGTGATGAAGACAATATTTTTGTTGAAGTTTTATTCCCTTTATTCTCCTATTTATTCAAGATGACCAATAGGAAGTTGCCACCTTTCTTACTTATCTCTTTTCCCTCATCATTTTTATGTCTTAACATGTATTAATTGTTGAAGAAAAACTGTAGCAAAGGAATGGTGGTGAAGGCATTTCTTGGCTGTTCGGTTTGACCAAGTTTGCTTCTTTTTGTAACCTTCAGCCAATAATAATTCACCCCATATTTATCTTTAATTTCTCTTCCTTTATTTTATATTTTATACCATAAAATGCAACTTATTTTTTTCCTTTAGAAAATTTTCCAGCCATGTAAACAAAATGGCCAGCAGAAAGTGGCGTACTGCAGTCCATTTTTGGCTGCACGTTTACTTGATTCATTTTGCCTCTTTTGATGCATAGTTCAGCCAATAATTTTCAGCCATATATCCGTTTAATAAATCCCTCTTTATCTATCATCATCTATCAGATTTTACACCATAAAATTTTGCATTTCAATGGCCTTTAAATGGATGGAACCGTATGGCATAATAGCAGTAGAAAATGGCGTGGAGTCCAATTTTGGCTGCACAGTTTTTGGCTCCTTTCACCCTTTTCTTGTGTGTTCCAACCAATAGGAATTTACCATATCTTCCCATATAAATTCTCCTCCATTTAAATACCATTTATTTGTATTTTTATGCCATTAAAATGAAATTTAAATCTATAAATTTCAGATTTGCTTCTTTATTTATTTCTATACCACCACTTCATCATGAAATATTTATTTCACCTCTTATGCACCATATTATAAATTATAAATCCAATAATTCCAAATTTTTAAGTGGAAATCCAATTTAAATATTTATTAATTTCACTAATTAACTTATTTCCACTGTCAAGGATTTACGAAAATATGGTGTACAGTACTATAAAATCGGGTCTCACAGAAGTGCTTTAAAGCATCCTTCCATATTCAGCCTGGTACTCCTAACCGATTATAGTATCTATTTTTGGTAGAGTCCCTTGACACTGTTTTAATACTGACTGCATATTTATAAAATATGTTTTTGATATACTCACATAGGTATGTATAGTATCAGTTCTTTTATATATATATATATTTCTTATTGGGCATAAGCTCAGCCACTTCTACCTTACAGATTTATTTGCAATAATAGTCGATTGTTAAAAGAAGGTTCTAATCGAATGGTTATGAGGTTTCGATATTATACCTTGCAAGTATGGTATTCAAACACTTATTGTATAGTAATTTAGTGTGTAAAGAGATGTAAACAATAAACAAAAGAAGTTTAAATGTCAACCATAGTCTTTTGTTATTAGGTATTTGCAGTGGCGTATCTAGGAATATGTGCCAGTAGGGTCAATATAAACCTGTTCAATGGTTGGATTATTCGTCCATGCCGGAAGCCCCCTCTCTCCTTGTCACAACCTGTGACCCTATTTTTTCATCTTTTTCTATACATCTTATTTGGTTGGGCTGTCTGCGATACTTTACTTTTCTTTTACATATAAACAATTTCATATAAAATTATAATATGAATTACATCCCCTATCATAATTCATAAGGAAGTAGTACTATAGATAAGTCTAAATACATAAAATAAATGATCGTACCTTATATAATAAATCAAGCTGTCGCATCGTCCCCCAAATGCACAGCCGAATTCCTTTAGTCGTCAGACTCTCAGTCCTCGAAAATCTGAAATGTTAAAATTAAAGGGTGAGCAAACCACGGCTCAGTAAGAGAGTTATATACAACACTTGATATTCAGCTATCTATATGCTGAAAAACTTTTTCGTTTTCCTATAAGGGCTCTAGGCTCACATGTAGGAAGGATACTACAGTCGGCTAGGGATCCGGATAGAGTAAGGCAGGTATTTTGAAATACCTATCTTGTCCCGGAACCTAGAAGCAACTCTAGAGAGTAAATTTCATTTCGTTTGAAATTTAAATCCTTTTCCTTTTTATTCCATATCATTTTCATATTCTTTTCAAAATAATGCTTTTATGAAATAAAGCATTTAAATAAAGTAACTAATATTCATATATTATTTGAAAAGAATATTAGTTAAATCATCATCATTCTCATTTAAACCCATTTCATGTTTTTCTGTACAATCATAATTAGTACAGTACTTTAAATAGCAAAATAAGCTATTAATTCCTTTTCGTATAACATATACATCATTTAAATCCAATATTCAATTTAAGAAATTAAAATAAGAATAATAGATTTATTTTCATCTTCTTTCCTTTTTGAAAACATATCACATGTTCATGTCACATATAGTCTAATATTCAATTTAAAATCATAGTAAGAATATTAGACTTATAAACTCTTTTTCCTTTTGAAAACATATTACATGTTCATATCACATGTCATATGAAAATCATCTCGTAGTACTAAAATCAGTACCGCAATAAGCATTATATAAAATGCTGTAAATCACTTTCATGTAACTTCTAATATATCATGTAAAACATTTACATTTCACATATCATGTATCATATAAAACATTTTCATATATGGAGACTGAGGCACGCCTAGCCCGTTCACTGGGTCATTACTCATATCATGCTATAGACCTCGAAGAGTATAAAATAATCATGTCAGATCTATGTCCATAGTCTATAATTGTCCTCGGTGGGTCACTGATCAGGTGTCGGCAAGGACTACATATCACATATCAGCATGATAAGGTTGCCAACTAGTCTCAAAACAATATTTTTCATCATCAATAAACCTTTATGGAATTTATAAAAATATAAAATTTCATAATTTAAAGCCATAAAAGTTATAAAACCATTTAGTGAATATTTAAGAAATATATAAAAATATTCACTTTATTTCTTTTTATTTTTCATCTCGTATTACGTGTAATTTACATATCAAGAGAATTTTCGGTAATTTCATTATCATCATTCTCGAAGACATGAATATTTTAAAATCACTTTCATTTTATTCATGTTTTCATGAAAATATTCATTTTCTCGATTTTCATGGTTGAAAATCATTTCTCGTGACATAAAATCATTTATTATGATTTTCAATAATTTTCTAATATTTTTCGACAGTATAACGACTACCGATTGGCCAGCCTCCTGCACAAAAAATATAGTTTATATTTTCAACCGATAAATCACCACCATTTTTCAACCAAGCATTTTCCATGGCATTTTATAAATTTAATGCATAATTAAATTTATGCATAATTAAAATGTGCATACCGAATATCTTTACAGGCTGCACATGCCTCCCTTACCTTTTTCCGGGTTGGCGACGCCCTCGTTATTGGTCGCGCCCGTATTCCATCTCTTTCGATTCCATCATCTCGTTCGCCGAGAATAATTTCTGGAAATTAAAATTCTAAAATTTAGAATTTTTCCTTAAATTTTAAATAAATTAATAATTCTAAATTTCTCGTAAATTCCTACCGAGAATTTCCAAAAATTTTTCTCTTTCCTTCTTCTTCTTCCTTTTTCTTCTTTTTTTTCGTCTCTTTTCTTTTTCTTTTTCTTTTCCTTTTCTTTTCTTTCTTCTTTTTCTTTTCTTTTTCCTGGTTTGAACCGGTTCAGACCAGTCCAGCCCTCCTCACTGTCGGTTATCCTCCGGTGGCCAATTCTTCGACGTTCGGCGTCTCCACAGTTGGCAGACATTACGGCGAAGCTCCTAGTGTCTCTGTTCAGCCCAGATCGGTGGCACGCGGCGGATCGAGTAGACCTAGGTTCGGCCTCTTCTCCCTTCCTCCTCTGCCGTTTTCGCCTCACCGGAGGCCTCTTACGCCGTTTTTCGCCTCACCGGAGGCCTCCTACCCTTTCCTCTTCCTCCGTCGAAGGTTCGATTGCAGTGGCGGTGGCCGAATCGGCCGGCACCGCCACTTTCCCATTTTCCTTTTCCTTCTCGGCTTCCGCCGGTTCTCTCCTTCTCCGTTTCTGTTTCTTTTCTTTTCCTGTGGTCACCGGCTTCTCCTCTCTCTGTCGGTGCCGTCTTCCTTTCTCTCTCCCTCACTTGGCTGGCTGATGACGGTCGGCTTCATCGGGGAAGAAGAATCAGGATTCTTCCCGTTTCTTTTCCTTCTATTTTTTTTATTCTATCTATTATACATATACTATATTATATACTATATATTATATATTATACATATAATATACACCATATATTATACATATAATATTATTATATTATATATAGTATTGTACTATATATATTATATAAAGATATATTTATATTGTGTATTAACAACAAAATGATATCTAATATATATATATTTATATACTTTAATTTAAATATCATTTATATATATCATGATAAAAAATGTAGGAAATACAATATATATTTTATTTACAATATATATATATATATATTCAACTTTAATGTAAATTAATATTTACAATTTTCATATATGTATATATTTATATATATACATAAAATGTTATACTTGTATACATATGTACTACTATACTATATAGTATTTCAATACATACGTATTTGTATAAAATATATTTATATAATATATAATTATATAAATATATTTCCTATTCCTTTCTCATTTTTTTATTTAATTTGGATTTCAACTTATCCAAATTAAATCTCCTCTTATTTCATCATTGCATAAATTTCTGAAAATTCCAACACTATTTCCCTTTTTGTAAATAAATTCATTTATTTATTTAACTTCTCTATTTGATTTAATATTAAATTTACAAATATTTACTATTAATTTTAGAAAATTCACGGTTATCACACTCCTAGGCCTCCCTTATCAAATTTTATACAAGCTTCGACAAAAATATTAAGCCTGTTAAATAGGCTTGTGCTTGAAAATCAATGTTCAATAAAAAAACGGATAAAGCTTGTGTTTACCATATTATAATATTATTTTTATATAATATTTTATTACATAATACAACACTGACAAAATTAAATAAAGTAAAAATATCTCATAACATAAAATAATTTTCAAAAACTAAATTTTCTTTCAATTTATTCATAATTTTTCTAAATAGTTACTTTAGCGATGCTATACAATTTTTTTTCATTTTTCTCTTATGCCAATGAAATTGTTATAAAATAATGCAAATAAGTAGATAATATAATATTTTTTTCTTTTGTATTGAGATTATATTTGTACTATTGAATAACTAATTATGTATAAAAGAATTATTGCATCAAGAGCAACAAATCAATTATCTATAAATTGGACCAAACTTATATATATATATATATATATATATATATATATATATATATATATATATATAATGTATTATAGAGGTGATTAAGAAGAAAAAACTATTGTTGGAAAGTGTGATCATAACAAACTGAAGACAAAATTTCAATAAAAAACAAATAACAAATCAAAATTAAAATGAAACTAAAAATATGTTAGCAAAAAATAAAAAAATAGAAATATATGCTAATGTGATAATCGTGAATTTTTGAAATTAATATTAATTATCCGAAAATTTAATTTGGATAAATAGAAATCTAAATTAAATAAGAAAGGAAAATGGGTATAAATATTTTGGATATAAAGAAATCTGAAAATTATGAAATAAAAATATGTGTATATTTATATGATTTGATTATATAAATATAATTTCTATATTTTTATATATAAATACATATGTACATATATATGAAATATGGTATATATTATAAAAGGATATATACTAATTTATATGAAATAAATACATGTGTATAATATAAAAATATATATTTATGTATATATCTAATATAGTAAATATATATATAATTATATAAATATAATTATATATATTAAAAATAAAAAAAATAAAATAGAAAACGGGATCGGGATACACCCGACCCCGTTTCTCCTCTGTTGTAACAGAGGAGAAAACCAGTTGAGGCAGCTGACCCAGCCAGCAGAAGAGTAGGAAAAGGAAGGGGAAGAGAAGGGCGTCGCCGGCGAGAGGAGGATGAGAAGAAGCGACCGGCGATGGCTCGAGTTGGAAAAAGAGAAGAAAGAAAAGAGAAAGGCTGAAGCGAATTGGGAGGAAAAAGGAAAAAGGGAAAATGGCAATGCCGGCCGATTCGGGTATAGCCGCTGCTGCCTTCGACACCAGCGAGGTCAGACCAAGGTGAAAGTAACAGCAGGTAATGGAAAGGAAGAGAAAAGAGAAGGGAAAGAGGAGGAGAAAGGAGCTGAAACCTTCGCTCCAGATCCACCGTCACCGCCACTGCCGATCGAGATACGGAGGCCAGATCCTGCCTCACCGCCAGCCCAACAAGCTTCGGAGTGGCTGAACCGTCGGAAATGGTGACCGTCGGTGGCTGAACCGGCCAAGGAAGGATGAACCGGTCGAACCGGTCTGAATCCGTTCGAACTGGCTCGACCAGGAAAGAAGAAAAGAAAAGAAAAAAAAAGAAAAAGAAAAAGAAAAAGGAAAAAAAAGAAGAAGAAAAAGAGCAATAGGTAGGAAAAAATTATAGAATTTTTATAATTATTATTTTTATTAAATAATTATATGAAATTCTAAATTAAGTATGTTATTGAAATTGATAGAAAATCATACTCAGTGATCAAAGATTGATGGAAATCAGGAGAATTGGACTACGGGCGCGACGTAGTGAGGAAGTCGCCAACCGAAACAGGTAAAGTAGGCATGTGCAGACTGTAAGGATATTCAGTCTGCATGATTTTAATTATGAACTATTTTATGAAAATGTTGTGGTGATTCATCGGTTGGAAAATGTGGTGATTGACTGGCTGTAAATATAAACTTTCTTTTTTGTGCAGGGAGGCTAGTCAATCGGCAGCCGTTATGCAGTTGAAAAATTTTAGAAAATTACATAAAATCATAATAAATGATTTTATTTCACGAGAAACGATTTCAAATCACGAAAACCAAGAAATTGATTATTTTTCATAAAACATGAATATATGGTATTCTATTTTTAAAATATTCATGTTTTCGATATCGCTGATAATGAAATCACCGAAAATTCTTCTGATATGTAAATTACACGTGATACGAGATGAAAAATGAAAAGACATAAAGTAAATATTTTATAAATATTTTCTTAAATATTCACTAAATGATTTATATAACCTTTATGGTTTTAATTATGAAATTAAGTATTTTTATAAATTCCATAAAAGTTATTTTATGATGAAAAACATAGTTTTGAGACTAGTAGCTCCTCTATCATGCCGATACGTGATATGTGATATGTAAAATGAAAAGATTTTATATGATTTATGATTAAATTGGCATGAGAATTATTTTGTTACATGATTATTTTACATGAATTGAATTTCATGAAACGATTTACATGAGATGAATTATATGACTTAATTTACATGAAGTGATTTATATGCATTAATTTACATGAAATGAATTTCAAGAAAGGATTTATATGAATTAAATTAAATGAAAAGAATTACATGAAAGGAATTACATGAAATGATTTAATTGAAAATGATTTGTATTGTTAATCGCTATTTGAAATTGATTTCTACCGTTAAATGAATGATTTATGAAAATGTTTTGAGACAGTCATTCATTAGTGATCATGCATAGTGTTATATGACTGCGAGACCTGATCAGTCTGCAGGTTTATTATATTGTATATGACTATGGGAATTATGGTCAAACCCACAGGTTTACGCAGTAAGCACTTGACCAGTGCAAACTGTGAGTGTTGACAATGGCCATTCGTTATAGTGATCGTCCTTTCGGGGATAATGATAGTGATTGTCCATTTAGGGATAGTGATAGTGCATGATTCTATTAAATGATGACTGTCTCCACCGAGGGATTATTGAATTGTTTAAATATCGATTTAACTGAAGTGAAAAGAAAGAAAAGTTTACAGTGAATGACAATACATAATGATTTTAAATGAAATGATTTTATTGTATTGTTGCTATCTACTGTTTATATGTAATATGATTTGGATGATGATGAGTTAAACTAATATTTTTCTAGAAAAATAGATAATATTAGTTATTCTATCAAAATGCTTTAAATCATAAAAGCATAAAATTGAAAATGATATGAAATAAAAGGAAAAAAAGGATTTAAATTTCAAACGAAATTTATTACTCTTTACAGTTGCTTTTAGGTTTCGGAATAAGACAGGTATTTCAAAATACCTGCCTTACTCCATTCGGATCCCTAGTCGACTGTATATCCTTCCTACATGTGAGCCTAGAGCCCTTTTCGAAAAATTTAAAAAAAGTGAAAAAGTTTTTCAGCATATAGAATGCTGAATATCAAGTGTTGCATATAATTCCTTTACTGAGCCGTGGTTTGCTCACCCCTTAATATTAACATTTCAGATTTTCAGTGACTTTGAGATATGACATTTGAAAATTTTGGCTGCGCATTTGGAGACACTGCGACAGCTTGATTTATTATATGAGGTACGATCATTTATTTTCTGTATTTAGACTTATCTACAGTACTACTTTCTTGTGAATTAAGATAGGGGATGTAAACGATAATATGTTTTAAATGTAATAGTTTAATGAACATGAAAAGTAAAGTATCACAAACAGCCCAACCATATAAGATGTATAGAAAAACGTGAAATAAGGTGGTCACGGGTCGTGACAGCTAATTGCTAAAGAAATTTTAAATCTCATAAGTTAATTTTGTACTTGTAATCATAGAAATTGTTAAAATTTTAAATTAAAATAAATGTATAAGTTAAAATGAAATTTATTTTTCTGACCCTTTTCTTCATTAATTTTAACAAATTTTAGTGGGATTAATATGAAAAAAAATTCATATTTTTTAAGCTAAATAAACATATGTATATACTAAACACATCCTTTGAGAGAGGTGAGGAGCCTTAATTGTGATGGAGCTCCAGGTAGGATTAGTCTCAAACCGTTAAAACAGATGAGGATACTTATAGTTTACACCAAAAAAATATATACATATGTATATACTAATTTATGAATTTTTCAAAAGTTGAGTGGGGTCAATTGACCCCACTCAACTCCACGTGGCTACTCCACTGGGTATTTGTATAGAAAATAAATGTGTATTGTAACTTAGTGTATTGGGACCGATCTAAACAATTAAATGTTGAGTTAGCTAAGGAAGTTTTAGCTTAATATCAAAGTGAAGACACTGAGCACAGCCCAACCAATCATGTGAAAATGGAAAAAGTTAGTTCCGATTTTTAGAAATCGGAACGTTACAAATGGTTTCGGGGTTAATTCATGAATTGGTGAGTGGCGAATGCTACGACGAACTATGCCTTCGAATGAACCGGGGAAGAACAAGTTCGTAGCACTAAATTAGAGGCAATCACAGTGAATGGTGTAGTAGTTAGGGATAGGAGGCCACTAGAGTTATATTGGCCAGAGCTCGTCGAAGTCCATGCCTTGAGTAGTTAGTTATGGTCATGTTCTATTGAACAACTGTGATTGTTATCAGTTTATCGAATACTGTTTATTATAAAACTATTGATTTTATGAAGTACAGTTTATGTTATCACTAATTGTTTTAACAAACTACTATCATTGCATTGAACTCTGTTTATGGAACCATTGCATTGTTATTGTAAAAAAGAAAAGTGTTTACTAAATGTCGTATTATTTTATCGGAAACCGTATTGAATTAGTTTTATCAAACTATTGCATCATTTTTTGCATCGAACCATTGTATCAAAATGAATCAGGATTGTGTTTAATGATGTCAAGTATCAATGGGATAATGAAGTATTCCAAAATAACTTTGATACCCAACTCCGAAAGATCTTGGTAGCATCTAGTTTGATGCCGAAGGAATAGTCAACATAGGAAATTTAAGAACTTTATTAAAATGATTGTGATTGAATATGAATTTTGGAACTATAATTATGAATTTTGAATTGCGAAAACCCATGATTTATCGTTTTTACGCCAGAACTAAATTTGGGTTTGAGTGATTGTTAATCATTATGATTTCTGATTAGGACCTTAGGCTAGGTGTCTTAAACTGAATTAGGTTTTTAGATAACTGATATTATAAGATAAGACTGCTCACATAACAAACCATTGTTGTAAGTTTAAAATAAAAAACTGGCCCAAATTTCTATACTTTCACTGTTTTCGTTATAAAAAATATCACTTCTTTTAAGCCTGGCACTATCTCTATACATCAACTTGAGTGGGCTAACAAAGTGTATACAATGTGAGAAATCTTAAATTGATTTATCTAATGTGTCAACACCGAAAACAACACATCATAGATTATAAATGCAGAACAGGATACTAACCTCCAGCCATTGATACCGAAAATATTGAGCTGCGATAAAATTGCATGCCTTTCGTATTTGATCTTCTAATCTTAAGTAAACTCACTAATGGTGTGTTTTTCAGAATGCTCAGATTAGGGACCCAATACCCTATCTTTTTCTTTATATACATCTTCCCATTAAAAACGTAATTCAATTAGTGGGTAGTTATCACTTGTAGATATGAATAAATAATTTAAAATTTATTAGATGATGATAATAAAATATAGGACCACAATAGGAAGTTTTAAGAGGTTATGAAACTAACCTCAAGTCTTTTATTTCTTATAAAACACTACTGACTAAGTAGTTAACTTATGTGGGGAACTTACATTCTCCCACTTGGTCCGTATATTTTATTATACTTGCTATTCCATCCATAATCTATGAATCCTTATGCTTAAATTAAAGAAACAAAATACATGAATCATGGCGACAAGTTCTCTAAGAATGAGTAATATCTTCCATGTATTACAATATATTTCATCTCTTCAGTATCAGCCTATATGTGATAACATAATTTAATGAATAAACCTTATGTTTATGCTAGGTCCAAAATTTATTGTTATTCTCAATAACTAATATGTGCACCAAATATTGAGAAAACAAAACAAATGAATAAGAGTTTCATTACAAATAAAAGCTGTCCATACAACTAATTCACAAGATGGAACCAAGTCCCATTCGCACTACATGATCCTTAAAACCTTTTGGTGGCATGCCTTTTGTTAAAGGATCTGCTATCATCAATTCAGTGCTAACGTGCTCAATGACCACTATATTCTCTTTAACACGTTCTCTTATGGCTAAATACTTAATGTCGATATGTTTACTTCGACTACCATTTTTGTTGTTTTTAGCCAAGAAAACTGCAGCTGAATTGTCACAGTATATTCTTAATGGCTTTGAAATGGAATCCACAATTCTAAGCCCAGCTATAAAACTCTTCAATCATACACCATGTGAGGTAGCCTCAAAACAAGAAACGAACTCAGCCTCCATGGTAGAAGTAGCAACTAAAGATTGCTTTGCACTCCTCCAAGATATGGCTCCGCCAGCAAGCATGAAGACATATCCAGATGTTGATTTCCGTGAATCAACACATCCAGTGAAGTCTGAATCTGAATAACCAACTACCTCTAGGTGGTCAGTTCGTTTATACATAAGCATGTAATCTTTGGTCCCTTGAAGGTACCTCATTACTTTCTTTACAACTCTCCAGTGGTCCATACCCGGATTACTCTGATATCTTCCTAACATTCCGATTGCAAATGCAATGTCAGGTCTTGTGCAAACCTGAGCATACATTAGGCTTCCAACAGCTGAAGCATATGGAATGTTTTGCATTTGTTCCCTTTCAAGTTCATTTTTCGGGCACTGGTTCAAATTGAACTTGTCACCCTTTACTATTGGTGCTACACTTGGTGAGCAATCTTTCATCCGAAATCTCTCAAGAACCTTATTGATATAGGTCTTTTGAGACAGTCTTAGGATACCTTGACGTCTGTCTCTATGGATCTTAATGCCAATGACATAGGATGCCTCACCCATATCCTTCATATCAAATTTCTTAGAGAGAAATTGCTTCACCTCATGCAGCAACCCTTTGTCATTGGTTGCAAGTAAGATATCATCCACATATAGGACGAGGAAACAAATTTTACTCCCACTAACCTTGTGATATATGCATTGATCCATGATGTTCTCTACAAAACCGAATGAAGAGATGATATCATGGAATTTTAAATACCATTGACGGGAGGCTTGTTTCAATCCATATATGGATTTCTTGAGCTTGCATACCAAATGCTCACCATTACTAGAGGAGAATCCTTCCGGTTGTTTCATATAAACCTCTTCCTCTAGGTCTCCATTCAAGAATGCTGTTTTCACATCCATTTGATGCAGTTCCAAGTCAAAATGAGCAACCAATGCCATAACAACACGAAGAGAATCTTTCTTTGATATAGGGGAAAAAGTCTCTATGTAATCGATTCCTTCCTTTTGAGTGAATCCTTTAGCTACGAGTCTTGCCTTATTTCTATCAATGTTGCCTAATGAGTCCTTCTTTGTTTTAAAGACCCATTTACATCCAATGGCCTTTACACCATTAGGCAACTCAACAAGATCCCAGACTCCATTAGATGCCATAGAATTCAACTCATCATTCATGGCATTATACCAAAATTCAGATTTACTGCAACTCATGGCTTGTGAAAATGTTTCAGGGTCATCTTTGGCTCTAAAATTATAGTCAGACTCTTGCAGATACACAACGTAATCACTAGGTATTGATGATTTCTTCATTCTAGTTGATCTTCTTAATGTTGTGTCAGCATCCTCTTGTGGAGTATGTTGCACAACTGGTTGCTCAACAGTCTCTGGTAATTGTTGAACAACTGGATCTACTGGATTGTCATCAGCAACTTGTGGAGCTTCAATGATTGGTTGTTCAACATCCATTTGAACTTGAGGGAAGTTATGAACAACAACCAATTTGTCACTTGAAATAGGAGCTTGAATGTCTGAATGATCCTTCTTAGAAACTACGTTCTGAGATTGATTACTCCCACTAATCAAGTCATTTTCAAGAAACTTTGCATTTCTTGATTCCACAATTCTAGTGACATGTGATGGACAATAAAATCTGTAACCCTTAGACTTTTCAGCATATCCAATGAAATACCCACTTATAGTCCTTGGGTCCAATTTCTTTTCTTGTGGATTATAAACTCTTACTTCAGACGGGCATCCCCAAACGCGTATATGTCGCAAACTCGGTTTCCAACCGTTCCATAATTCAAAAGGTGTTTTTGGAACAGCTTTAGTTGGAACCCGATTTAATATATACACTGCCATTTTAAGAGCTTCACTCCACAAGGATTTAGGAAGCTTGGAGTTGCTAAGCATACTCCGCACCATGTCCATCAAGGTTCGGTTTCTTCTTTCTGCTACACCATTCTGGTATGGAGATTCAGGCATAGTGTATTGGGCTTGAATCCCATGCTCTTCAAGAAACCTTGCAAATAGACCAGGCGCTTGTCCATCCTTAGTGTATCTACCATAGTATTCTCCACCTCTATCTGATCTCACGATCTTAATTTGCTTTCCACATTGTTTCTCTACTTATGCTTTGAAAACTTTAAAAGCATCTAATGCTTCATTCTTATTATGAAGCAAGTAGAGATACATGTATCGTGAATAATCATCTATGAATGAGATGAAGTATTTTTGACCATATAAGTCCATATCCGGACTACAAATGTCCGTATGTATGATCTTTAATATGTCTGAACTCCTCTTGGCACCTTTCTTTGTCTTGTTGGTCTGCTTTCCCTTTATGCGGTCCACACAAGTATCAAAGTCAGTAAAATCCAAAGTACTAAGTACTTCATCATTCACTAACCTTTTAATTCTCTCTATGGAGATATGTCCTAATCTCCGATGCCACAACATAGAGGACTTTTCATTCATAACACATTGTTTAATACCAACATTGTCTTGGACGTGCATTATACTATTTGAAATACTATTTTGTAAATGAATTCTAAATAAACCATCAATCAACATCCCATTTCCAACAACACTAGATTTATAAAGCAAGCGGAAAGCATTTTCATAAAATTCAAAAGAAAATCCAAGTGGTACAAGTCTTGAAACTGAAATTAAATTTCTAGAGTAACATGGAATATAAAAGGTTCTTTCCAAATTCAAAACAAAACCAGTATCTAAGACTAATCTGCACGTCCCTACTGCTTCCACTTGAGAACGCATCTTGTTTCCTGAATAGATGCATTGCTCATTGGCCATTGGTTTCCTTTGATTTAGAAAACCCTGCAAGGTATTTGAAACATGGATTGTAGAACCAGAATCAATCCACCAAGTGTTATGACAAACATCGACCATATTAGATTCATAACTAACAAGTGAGATTGGATTACCTTTCTTTTCAAGCCAAGCCTTATATTTGTTGCAGTCCTTCTTCATGTGTCCTTTCTTTTTACAGAAAAAACACTTGGACTCTTTCTTCTTAGTCTGGATAGGTATTTTACCCTTTCCCTTTTGTTTGGCTTGCGCTTTGTTCTTTCCTTGTGTTGCTATATGTCCACTTTCACCCATTTCCATTAGCAACCTCCCTTCCTCTTGAACACACATGGTCAGGAGTTCATTTATTGACCATTTTTGCTTATGTGTGTTGTAAGAAATTTTGAAAGGTCCATATTGTTGTGGAAGGGAATTCAAAATAAAGTGCACAAGGAAAGATTCAGACATCTCAACCTCAAGAGACTTCAACTGAGCCGCTATGTCCCTCATCTGCATGATGTGCTCACGCACACCTCTAACACTAGTGAGCTTCATAGATGATAACTTTGTCATTAGGGTGCTAGCTAGTGCCTTATCCGAAGACTCAAATTGTTCATCAATAGCCTTCAGCAATTCCTTGACATTTTTACACTCAGGGATTGAACCACGAATACTAGCCGATATACGTGTCCTTATGAACATCATACTTAAGCGATTAGATCGCTCCCATCGTTCATATAGGACAATCGCACCCTAAGGGCTAGTATCAGTAGGTGCAGATGGTTCATCCTTCCTAATGGCATAATCAATGTCCATGCACCCTAATTGAAGAAGAACTCTCTCCTTCCATATCTTATAGTTATCACCACTTAAATAGGGAACATCACATTTATCATCAGAAAAATTCAAAGGTTGTATAACTGCAAATAAATCAAACATTCATGCTTATGTTACAAAATTTGAGGCAAATAAACTTATATCATGCTTTACCAATGTAAATCATGCATCAAAATATGAATCAAATAACATATAAAACTGCCTGTGGGCGAAGTTCTAATTTAAACAGATTCATATATAAACTTTATGATGAAACTAACAAATTATATTCATTTTCTTAACTCCTGTGGGTAAACCAAGAAAAATAATTTGTTACTTCATCCTAATTAATCACACAAATATAACAAAAATTCCTGTGGGATAAAATTTATTATATTAAATATGATTAATTACAATTAATGTCATTTTTCTATATGTGACCGAATATACTTGATATATAATTTAACTTAATCAAAGATGCTGTGGTTATTCCTTGATCAAGAAAAATTATATGGATCACATGACATCAAATTTTATGCATAAATAATAATTTTTCAGTCATGTATACAATTAACATATTATGAACAAATAATATTGTATACATACATTCATTACTTACACATAAAATTCAAGCATACAAAAGTATATCTTCAACCAAATAATGATATAAACTTAATTCTTTTATGATTAATTTAATAATCAAGCCCTTTAAATTCTTGTTTACGACATGATGCAAGATTAATTTGGTTGTATAGAAACAACAACAGTAAACTAAACCAAATATATTACCAAAACAGAAGAATCTAAATTGAATGGCCCATGAAACAGAAGCTACAAAAAAAAGAAATTACAATTTCAAGTGTTTAATGTAAGCTGCCAATACAAACCTTAGCCATGATTTTTTTTTTTGATCCAAACAAAGTTCCTTAGCCATGAAATTACGACGGCTTAATTTCCCAGCAATCATGATATTCAACCGAAAGTCCAAAGCAATTATGAAAACAATATTTTTTTTATAGTAGTAATAAATGTATTGTTGGAGAGTAGGATTTTATTATCCAGGAAACAATACCAAGCTAATTAACGAAATAGCCCACTGAAACTTATCCTAGCAGATACAATAAATTTGACCAAAATTATTTACCGATGCAAAACATGGGAAGCTCGATCGCTAGCACTCCATTATTTATTACTAAATTTAAGCTTATTCGACATAAGGCAGTGGCAATTTGCTTAATCAAAAATCAAGACAGAGGTTAATAGGCTCTGATACCAACTGTAAGAAATCTTAAATCGATTTATCTAATATATCAACACCGAAAACAACACATCATAGATTATAAATGCGGAACAGGATACTAACCTCCAGCCATTGATACCGAAAATATTGAGCTGTGATAAAATTGCGTGCCTTTCGTATTTGATCTACTAATCTTAAGCAAACTCACTAATGGTGTGTTTTTCAGAATGCTCAGATTAGGGACCCAATACCCTATCTTTTTCTTTATATACATCTTCCCATTAAAAACGTAATTCAATTAGTGGGTAGTTATCACTTGTAGATATAGATAAATAATTTAAAATTTATTAGATGATGATAATAAAATATAGGACCACAATAGGAAGTTTTAAGAGGTTATGAAATTAACCTCGAGTCTTTTATTTCCTATAAAACACTACTGACTAAGTAGTTAACTTATGTGGGGAACTTACATACAAGTCATAATATCATTCAGCTTAGCTTTTGTTCTAGTTATTTTTAGTTGGTAAATTAGTTAAGTCTGTTAACTAACTTGCAGTTAGCTGGTTAGTTAGTTTTATATGTTATATAAACAATGTAGTTACATTCTGGAAAATCAATCACACTTCATCTTTCAGAGTGAAGTTCATCTTCTTCAATCAATTTCTCCACATCTTCACTAAGCACAACGTTGAGCGGCCTCTCAAAATCATGTTAGCATCAATACAAATAGTTCAATAATAAGATCAAATGAATTTGCAAGTAAATGTCCACTAGAATTTAGAGATATAACAACATTGTTTATTTGTTTAATAATAAATAAAATTAAAAACAAAAGAAAGGTAATTGAATTTATTTAGGATATACCAGACTTTTGTTTTAAAGGTGAACTTTATATCAAAAAAATAAAAAATCTTAATGGTGAAACATTCACGAAGAATAATCATCAGTTTGATATGGTATTAAATTCAAGTTATGATGAAAATAAAGTAGTGCCAAACTGGTCAAACAATTTCCGTCCTTTTGTCATTAGCCAAAGGAAAGCTTTGAGTTGAAGTGTTTATGTTTGGGTGGGCAAACTGAGCTCGAGCTATTGGGGTTTTAATTTTTATTTAAATTCGTTTTTACATTAAAAGAGTGAGCTTAAATTCTTCCAAAATATATTAAATATTTCATAAAATAAAATAAAATCTAAAAATATAAATACACATAATAATTGATAAATTTAATACAATTAACTCAAATAAATTCTTAAAAAAAACTACAAAACATAAAAATTTAAATCAAAGTCTAATTAAAACAAAACAACAACACAAATTCAAATTAAATTGCACAAACAAAATCTAAAGTAATTAAAAATATATTAGTTTGTTTTCAATACCTTCTTTGCTTGACATATCTTCAAGAATCTTTTTTAAAATTTATGAAATACATCATATTTTAATCAAATGCCAAATTAACTAATTTATAAAAAAAAGTAATAAATACTTTATAACCACCGTGCTAGGCTTGGCTGAGTTTGGACTTTAAATTATAAGCTTAAGCTCGATCCAATTTTTTATTAGGTTTTAATTTTCAAGCACAATTCTCAAACACATCTAATGACTTAATATTTTTGTCTAAATTTACTTAAAAATTGGGCAAATTTCGGGCTTAAATAAATAGTCTAATTCATAAAAAAATCTAGCTTGAAGGCAAAACAATTCTCTGAAACCACGTCTTTCTACCGATGTCTCCAACAATATTTGTCTATGAAATTGAAAGGTCACGGGGTATGCAATGAATTTGTAGCCATAAATCATGTTCTCTAGTCTAACTTGAAACTGTCAATCAAAGGCAATTATATGCAAAACTATGCAAACAAAACAAAAGGAATATTAAGCTAGAAGCAATACCTTATCAGATTATCCGACCCACAAATTTTCCCTCGGAAACTTTCAAAGATTATTAAGGATAAAAGGATACAGATAAGCAAAGAGAAAGTCAACTAACGAATGAGAGCCAAAAAGGTAAAATCCCCCAACTTTTGCCAACAAAATCTTCAAAGTTTAAATAATTAAGAGTTTACCTAATTAAGATTCAACGACTGAGAAAAGAGATCCTTAAATCAATGAATAAAAACAATTCACCTGCCTCATAATTAACAACTTTTTCTGGTCCCTTTATTTGTCGAAGATTAGCTCGAAAATTTGGAAAAAGAAACCCCCACGAGCTCCAATTTTCTTTTTCTATATATGAAGAATTTAACTAAGCCCCAAATTCCCAACCAAGCAAGGCATCCAAGGGTATATAAAAATAGATAAAATAATGCATGCCTTTGAAAAAATGTTGATATAGCCTTTACAAAGAGAATAAGAAAACTCCATGTGCATGTGGAACAAATTGTCAACGGGTACCAACAATGACAACTACTACACATTTTGCCTAAATAGCCTTTTAGGTTTGAAAGTAGGATGTGTCAACGTTTTTGGACAACTCCATATATTCAATAATGTCAAGATATACCAACAAGTGTGAAAAAAAAAGTAAAAGCGAATTTTTTCTCTAAACATTTGGACATGATTTGAATTTTAGAGCTATTATTGTTAAAGAGTTTTACCTTTTATCACTCACAACCCAAATAAGATTAATCTAATGAACAAAGATATATATAATTAAAAAATAATAATGTCGAGATATAGGCCAATAGGCATAACGAGAGATTGGTCCCTTCAATAAATTTCCACATTGTTCGGATCCTAACGGAGTTTGTGATCTTGAGTTTTTTATTTGCTTTGATTTTATAAAAATGATAAGTCAAATTAAATGGTCTAAATCACAAGGATCACCTGATCCCACGTGAATTTGGAGAGGGTGTTTTTTAAGACCACATAATTATTATAGACTACTAATATTTGTTTATGGGCCACTTTGATTTTGAGGAAAAGCTAGAAATATAGAACAATTGATTGTAGTTCATGTTGAAGAAGAAAGAAGTTTTAAGTTGAGTTTTAATAATGAGAGAAAGGAAGTTATAGGATCAAGGAAAATTATCTTAATATGCTAGAAAAAATGTCATAGATTACTGTTAAAAAAGAAAACTACAGTAAGATGTTTGTTAAACCATTGAAAATTTTCAATGATTTAATATTTTCAATATGTTTTATAATATATTTTAAAATCAACTTAAAAGAAAATTTTCAATGAAAAAGCATTGAATAAGATAAGTAGATAAACACCTACTTATCACTTAATGTAGAAAAATTTTAACCACTTTATCAATAAAAATAAAATAAATTAAACTATTTTATCTTAAAAATTTACATAATTATCTATTCATCCATCAAGTTTCGTATATACTCTAACTAGACTCAACGTTATATTATTATTTTATCAAACTCAATGTTTTTTAACCACTATTCTTTTACTATTAGAGCATGGATATTGAAAAAAAGTCAATATCTTCCCCAATTTGACTTGTTTGAAGTTGAAAAACTTTGAAAATCTGAAGGCTGATATGTTACAAACCTTGAATACCATATAATGGTGCATATTGGTTTTTTTTTTTTTCAACCTTTTGTTATTTTGATGTTCTAATTGTCATTAATATCGAAAAAGTTTTTTGTTCTGTTTCATTTCGGCAGATCATTCCTTGAAGAAGTAATGATCCCACAAATAATTTAGGACTTTTATTTGTAATGTTTTTTTTTTAATCTAAACGTGATTCAAGTTTTTAATTTCCAAAAAAAATATTTTATTATATTTAAATATTATTTTAGTTTTTTTTAATTTATGATGTTTTTGGATTTAATAGTTATAGTTTTTCTCATATTTCATACTTGTATTATAAAATAGAATATATCAATAAAAACACGAATTTATTTGAAATAATATGAAAATAAAGGTAAAAATGTAAAATAACAAAATTTGACATTGCAAACATTTATTGTTATCAAACAATATATTATATTCAACATTTTATTTTTAGTAAAATACTAAACAGTTTTTATAATTCAAATTCAATATTTATTATATTCAGTACTAAAAATTCAGTACTTAATTTTTTAACACTTAATTTTTCAATTTATCAAACAGTACCTAATTGAAACCGAATATAATTTCATATTTTTAACTATAATTTTTTATTGTAAAACATTAAAGATTTTAGACATCATAAAAATATCTTATAAAAAGATTTTACAACTGCGATAATTCAAAAAACATTGTATTTTTTTCTTTTAGGCTTTTAACTACATTTATGTTAAAAACATAGCCTAATATACTAAAAAAATAATATTTTGCTTAGAATTAATGACATAAAAACCACAGTTTACCGCTAAAAGACAGTTAATACAAAAAATTGCAGTCTAAAAATATATAAAATACCATGATAATCTTAAAACTGTAATCTAATATATATTGAAAAATAACACAATTTTCTTCAATTAGTTTCCCAAAACAACAGTTTTGTTAAAACCGTAGTCCTTTCCAACAAAAAAACTATAGTCACTACGCATTACTGGAAAGTGGATATTTTGCAACGCTTAAAGTCGTTGCTAAATGCAAATTTGTCATTGCTAAAGTTTTTTGGTCATTGTGTAAAATTTTATTACTATAAGTATACACAATGACTTTCATCGTATAAAAAATCGTTGCAAAAAGGTATTTATTGCAACAACATTTTTTGGTTACTAATTAAATTTTGTTTTAGCAACGACTTAATATTTACTCTATACTTTGTTTTAGCAACACGGTATATTTGGTTGCAAATCCTCTTTGGCAACACTTTTTTTTATTGTTGCAATAATTAGATTTGCAACGACTATAGTCATTGCTAAAAATAGATACAAAACCATAAATTCGTCATTTTTAATTTTTTTCACAACAACTATAGTTATTGTTAAAAAAATAATTACAACTACAATTTTATCATTTTTAATTTTTTTACAACAATTATAGTCGTTGCTAAAAATAATTATGAAATCACCATTTTGTCATTTTTATTTTTGATTTGTTTACAATTATATTCATAAAAAATAACTACAAAACCACAATTTTGTGGTTTTTAGTTTGTTTTACAACTATAGTAGTCAAAAATAATTAACAGACTAAAATTACAAAGAAGAAAGAAAACAAATGAAATCAAGCATTTGAAATAACAAAACACTGTAACAAAAGAACCTTATATCATTAATGGTAAATCTTATACAATACAAATGATGTCTTCAAAGCACATTCCACTCCAAATTATTACATGAAAAATATCAAACCTGGCTGGAAAAGCTAGAAATACTTAACCTTATACAATAACTAAGCATGTTCTTGAACTCTAAGTCTAAAAATTAGACAGGTAACTTTGTTCAACATTGGCTGGTAAAGCTAGGCTGGAAAAGCTAGAAATACTTAACCTCATACAATAGCTAAGCTAAAAATGTTGTATCTGTATATGAGCTTGCCTGACTGAAATACTAAAAGCTTTTCCTTGACACTTTTTTTTTTGGTGAAATTTTCCTCGACACTTTTCATGGCCAATAATGCCACCTGAAATGTAAACAAAATAGTGAGATATCAACATCTACGCTTTTAAATATTTTGGTCAGCAGAATGTATTTGAGAAATCTCACATATAACATCATAGTATCAACCACTATTAAATTAACGGCTGCAATTATGAATCAAGCTGCTATTTGCATAAGTGAGGTATTATGAGTAAATGAGAATTGAAGACTATAAGTTTCAAACTTCCAAAGATCTAAAATCACAAACTTGTTAGAAGCAACAAACACACCTCTCAATCTTACAAGAAGCCTTGCATTATTGCCCTTACAAGCAGCATAACTCTAGGAAACCTCTCATTCTAAATCAACCTTAGCCTATTTGAACAGCTATCAGCACTTGCATTTAAACGATTGCTCGATACAACTAAATTGTACCTTGATCAAACCAACTAGATGTGAGCTCCTGACGAAACCAAATTCAATATAAAATTACTCAAATACACTCAAAATATTCAACATGGATAAAGAAGGTAAGGGTTCAAGCTCCATGCACCTGAATATAAGTAATTCTTGGAGATTGCATAATTAAATAATTCCTTGAAATAAAAAATTAAAAATACAAAAAAAAATCATTTATATCAAATTAAACCTATATAGACAAAAATACTAATGGTAGGAACATGCTGACAGAATACTTATCATTTCAAATTATAGAGAAAAGTTTCAAATTATCAAGAAAAGTTTACTCTATAGAACTATTTTTCAGTAATTCATGCACTGACTCTCACCAATGCTTGCCATGGCCTTTAATAAAGTCTCATTTCCCTTTTAAAAAAAAATTATTGATACTATCGAAATTCACTAACTCCAAGTAACCTTAATTCTTTTTGAGTAGGAATTTAAACCTAACAAATTGGTATTGTCAATAGCCACAATTTAGATGCATAACAAAGCAATTTAAAATACAAAGCATAACAAGGAAATTTAAAATACAAACCCTAAGCATAAAATAGAGAGGGAATTGTTAAAATTACTGCGACAATAGAGGAAAGAGGTAGGTGCTGCCTGAGTTGTGTGGATGGTGGGTGCAGCGTCGGTTGGCTTACATCGCTGGTTGAATTTTTTTTTTTAGCGAAATCATATATATATATATATATATATATATATATTAGTTTAGGATATCTATTTTAAATAATATCTATTTTGAATAACTTAATATTTTTGAAATATTTGTTATTCAAATTTTAAACATTATTTAGTTATCCTATCAAATTATCTACTAATTATCTATTTTAAAGAAATTAATAAATTAATTAATTTAATAAATATTTTATATTCACATCTTTATCAAATTTTTGATGATATCATTAATAATAAATCGGTATTAATTTTTAAAATTATTATCTAATCAAATCTTTTATATATCTAATCAAATCTTTTATATTCAAATCTTTTTCAAATTCTTTACTATGTAAAACAAATAAATTAAACATTTTAAATTCTTTATTATCTAATTAGTAAATTAAACGCACGTTCTAATAACTGTTCTATCTGCTCTAAAACTGCTCTATCCATGTTCTAATAACCTTCTGCAATCCTCACTCCAAAAAAATTCAACCATTAACTTAGCAATTAGATTGTCAACATCCATATGCTCCAGTTTCGTTACCCTTGTTACAAGTCTACACGTTATCAAAGCAGAAACATCAAAAACAGATCGTCATTTCAATTTAAGGTAGGAAAATATATCTAACGAAAGCACTAATGGTTAGTTTTTAAAATGAATTTAGAATATCTATCTTGTTGAATAGATTTTAAAGATAGATATGAGAAGATTTGATTGATAATATCTATATAAATCTTATCAGTTTTTGTTTTTAAAAGAGAGATCACTCACTTGCTGTCACATCCTCATTTCCACTAATAAACATATAATTCCTTACTTTACATTTGTGTGGTTAGCTTGTTCGTCAATGTCATTCTTTCTTCTTATAATACTTTCTCTATTATCAGTATTTAGAATGATATAAATATTCTTATGAAATATATTTTTCGTATATACATACTTCAATTTCATCAAGATCTCCTATACTTACATAACCTATATCCCCACATGATTATATACATCATTATAGCATTGTACTGTACAATAGCTGAAATACAATTTAGTTTACATGATTACATAAGTATACCTTCAATAATAACTGGGAAGTGTATCTCGAAGGTAAACTTTCAAGATCCACTAGTAGGCTCTTCTATCGAGAGCGAGGGATCACTTCAGAGAGTCTGAAAAATAGTTGTAAATGGGTGAGTTTACGCTCAGTAAGAAATATATGTAAAAGAGCGTACTATGCCTCTATTTGCAGTTTTCCTACTTGGCTTTATAATGTTATGTAAAATCATTATAAAGCATATTCGTATACTTTCATCAAACATATTAAAAGTTCTTCATAATAGCCTATGCTTATAAATCAAGTAAATCATATACTTTTTTCAAATAGCATATGCAAACGTACATCTTATAGCTTTCAATTAACAGAGAGAATATTTGCAATTTAACAGAATTATGCACTGAATAACATGTGGCATACTCCCGTAGGAGCCAGGAATCCTCCCCTAGCCAATCATATTTCAGAGACAATTTCACCAAATGTCGGTGGCCTCGATGAACACTAGTTAGGTGTCATCTGTGGCACTGAGGGCTCGACTAGAGCTCCTCAGCCATGAACATATATAGAAGTGCATAATCATTCACTTCATAGTCTCAAAACATTAGTCATATAGCTTTTGCAATGACATTTATACTTTTTGGAAATAGGCTTTGAAACCTCTTTTCAAATAGGGCAGTCGACTTTTGCCTCATATTTTCATTTATCGAAATTATTTTTTTTAAATTTCGATATTTTTATTTTCTGAAAACACATGGGGCAGTCGACTGGTCCAAAATAGCAGTCGACTGGTTTTGAAACAGAATGCTTTTCGATAAAAAGGCAGTCGATTGGTCATATAGCAATCGACTGTTTTTGAAACAGAGTGCTTCTGAAAACAGGGCAGTCGACTATTCTTATAGGCAGTCGGCTGGTTTTGAAACAGAATGCTTACCGGAAAATAGTAGTCGACTGGTTTGTCTCGGTTTTTGAAAATTTAAGCTTTGGTTGTCTCTAGGCAGTCAACTGCTACTTAAGGCAGTCAACTGCTACTTAAGGCAGTCGGCTGCTTCTAGCATTTTGGTAACTAGGAGTAAAACCCGAAAATCACATTTTCTGCACCTAAATAGCTAGTACTTTATTCCAAAACGCTTCAAAACATGCGGACATAGTCACCCTACGTCCGTTATATAAATTCCTTACCTCAATTAGCTAAAATCCACAAGCTTGCTTGCATCAACCCTAGCCTTTCACTTTTTCAAATATGAAATTATTACAACCATTTAGACCTTTAAGAAATCATCATAAATATGCTATACCAATTCAACATGACTCTAAGCCATGGATAGAAGTAGATAAATCAACTTCTTCTCTTACCTTGGTTAGTCACCAAATTTCAGAAATTGAGATCTCTTCAATTATTTGGATTCAATCAACCAAACTTCAGATATAGCTTAAATCTAGTGACTATGATCGTTTTTCGTTAAGTGAGCTTAATGAATCGATGACAGGAAATGGTGGTTTGTCAAGGTAAGTATGGAAGGAAACTTAGGGAAAATTGTAGGGGAACGAGAGGGAGGCTGGAACGGGGGCTGCTGATTTGGAGAAGATGATGACTATGTAATTTGCATTAAATGCCTCTTTATCCCATAATCATCTTAGCCATTAACATCCCTTGACCCTTTTACATTTGACCAATTTACTTCCTCTTCTTCTTTCTTCATATGACACATGTCTATTTAATGTATAAAATCTGACATTTAAATCTTTTCTCATGCTTCAATTATTCTTACAATATCAAAATTTATTTCTTGACTATTTGACTATCAATTCCATTTATTCCTTCTATGTTCCATACATCATTCTTACTTCATAATTCTCATATTTATTTAATTCTTTCAACTGAAATGCTTTACAAATATAAGGAAATTACAGGAAATTGGGGATTTCACATTCTCCCTACCTTAGAGAATTTGGTCCTCCAAATTTAAATAAGGTTACGTCTTAAATAATTCTAGATACTTTTCTTTCATTAAGTTCTCTAGCTCCCATGTAGCTTCTTCCATAGTGTGGTCTTGCCAGATAACTTTGACTAATGGGATCGTCTTAGATCTCAATACTTTCTCTTTTCTATCAAAAATCCAAATCGGCTTCTTCACATAACTCATGTCTTCTCGAATCTCCAAGGGTTCATTTTCTATGACATGAGATGGATCCGGATTATACTTTCGAAGCATAGATACATGAAAAACATTATGTACTCCTGATAGCACCGGAGGTAATGCCAACCTATAGCCCACATCTCCAATTCGATTTAAGACTTCAAATGGGCCGATGTAACGAGGACTAAGCTTACCTTGTCAGCCAAATCTCATGATCCCTTTGGATGGAAAAACTTTCAAAAACACATAATCTCCAACCAAAAACGCAAGTGGTCTCCGTCGAGCATCCACATAACTCTTTTGTCTACTTTGAGCTGTCTTAAGTCCTTGAAAAATTAGCTTAACATCCTCAGAGGCTTGCTCGGCTAAATCTGGAGTCAACAACTTACGCTCACCCGCTTCTTCCTACCCAATCGGAGATCGACACCTTCTACCATATAAAGCTTCATATGGTGCCATCTCGATACTTGCATGATAACTATTATAGTAAGCAAACTCAGCCAATGGCAGATGGTCATCCCAGGAGCCTTTGAAATCCATAGCACAAGCTCTCAACATATCCTCGAGCGTCTGAATAGTGCGCTCAGATTGACCATCCGTTTGTGGATGAAAAGCTGTGCTAAAGTTTAACTTAGATCCCATGGCTTCTTGAAAATGTTCCCAAAAATGAGAAGTAAACCTGGAATCTCTATCAGATGTAATGCTCACTGGAACATCGTGTAGTTTGACAACTTCTCTCACATACAAATCTGCCAAGGTGCTAAGTGTATCCGTCAACTTCATAGGTAGGAAGTGAGCTGACTTAGTTAACCTATCCATAATTACCCAAATACCATCATGATTCCTCTTGATCCTGGGCAATCCCATAATAAAATTTATCGTAATGTGTTCCCACTTCCACATAGGTATAGGCAAAGGATGTAACAAACCTGCTGGTCTTTGGTGCTCTGCCTTAACCTGTTGACACGTGAGACACTTCGCCACAAACTCTGCTATGTCTCTTTTCATGCCAGTCCACCAATACACCTTGCGAAGATTATGATACATCTTCTCATTTTCCGGATGTAATGTGTATCTAATGGCATGTGCTTCTGTTAAAATCAGTTTCTTCAATTCCTTATCATTAGGAACACATATACGGTTCTTAAACCTCAAAATTCCATCATTACCAATAGTAAATACTAATGGCATACCTGATTGGATCTGATTCATAGCCTCAATACACTGAACATCTTCCTTCTGAGCAATCCGAATCTTATCCATCAACTCAGGCTTAATCATTAAACTGGCTATCAGCCGAAATTGCTCCTAAGGCATAACATTTAAATTGAGGCTTGCAAACTGCTCTAGTAATTCATATTCTCTTACCATCATGTAAGATATCATTCCCATATGCTTCCGGCTCAGAGCATCCGCCACCACATTAGCCTTTTTAAGGTGGTACAAGATCTCACAATCATAATCCTTCAAAAGCTCGAGCTATCTTCTCTGTGTCATATTCAATTCTCTTTGAGAGAACAGATATTTTAGACTTTTATGATCAGTGAAAATCTGAAATCTCTCACCATACAAGTAATGCCTCCCTATCTTCAAAGAAAATACCACTGCAGCTAACTCCAAGTCATGAGTTGGGTAGTTCTTCTCATGGTTCTTTAATTGTCGAGAACCATATGCAACTACCTTACCATGCTGCATTAACACACATCCCAGACCTTGTCTAGAGGCATCACTATACACCGAGAATGCAATAGAACCACTTGAAATGGTGAGAATAGGTGCAGTCGTCAGCCTACGCTTCAACTATTGGAAGCTACCTTCGCAGGCATCGTTCCATTCAAATTTCACATCTTTGTTCGTTAAGAGCGTCAAGCGAGCAGCTAACCTCGAGAAATCCTCTACAAATCTTCGGTAGTAGCCAGCTAGACCCAAGAAACTCCTTATCTCCGTAATTGTTTTCGGCCTCTCCCATTGCACCACGGCCTCAATCTTCGATGGATCGATTGAAACTTCATCTTTACTGATTATATGACCCAGGAAGGAGATTTGATTTAACCAAAATCACACTTAGCTTGGCATAAAATCCTCGATCTCTAAGGGTTCGTAAAACTATCTTCGGATGTTGCTCATGCTTTTCCCGAGATCTTGAATATACCAATATGTCATCTATAAAAACAATAACAAACTGGTCTAAATATGACTTGAACACATCATTCATCAGATTCATAAAAGCCGCAGGTGCATTAGTTGATCCAAACGGCATCACTAGAAATTCATAGTGACCAAACCGTGTCCTGAATGCAGTCTTAGGGATATCTTCACTCCGGATCTTCAATTGATGATATCCCGATCTTAAGTCTATCTTGGAAAAGACTTGTGCACCCTTAAGCTAATCAAAGAGACCGTCTATTCTGGGAAGATGGTGTGATAACCACAAATTTTTCGATTATTAAAAATTATTAATATTGGAAATTAGTGAAATAAATAAATATAATTGTGAGATCGGAATATTAGTGAATATTCCGTGAATTGAGGAAGTGACGAAATTGGAAATTCGAGTGAAAGAAAATTTAATTGGAAACAAGATTAAGGTTGAAATTATGGAAAATAATGAAAGGAGGAAATTTAATTTGGATAAATGGAAATCCAAATTAAATAAGAAATGAAAAGAAGAAAATAATTGGATATTAAGAAATCCAAATAAAATGAAATAAAATGCGTATATTATATATTTATATAATTAGATTATATAAATATATTTTGATATGTTTTTATATAAATACATATGTATATATGAAATATAGTATATATTATAAAATGATATATATACTATTTTTATTAAATAAAGACATATGTATATGTTTAGATACAATTATGTATATAAATAAATATATATATGGAATATATATTAATTTTAAATTAAAGTGTGAATATGTATATTGTTAAAATGAAATATATATTATTAATAATATAATTATATATATAATTATAAAGATAATTATATATATATAAATTAAAAAAAAAAAGAAGAAAACGGGGTTGGGTAAAAAAAAAAAGAAGAAAACGGGGTTGGGATCTACCCAACCCCAATCATTTTGGGGTTAGGAGAAACAGAAGGGAAATAGAAGAAGGAGAGCTGACCCCATCGGCCGACTGAGAAGAGAAGAAGAGAAGGGAGAACGAGCGACGTCGCCGACGAGAGGAGAAGCAAACGACGGTGGCCGGTGATGGAAAGAAGAAGCGAAACACGGGAAATCGAGAGGAAAAAGAAGCGGAGAAAGAAAAATCGGGAGGAAAAAGAGAAAGAGGAACGGCGGTGTTGGCCGATCCGAGCGCCGCCACTGCCACTGCCACTCCCACCACTAGTGAAGACCGATGAAGGAGAAGGAAGCCACTAGCAGTTAAGGAAATGACAGAGGAGGGAAGAAATAGAGGAGAAAGGGGGCGAAACCCATCGTTCTAGATTCGGCATCGTCGCCGACGATGGGGAAGAACGAAGGCTGGATCCAGCTTCGTCGCCACCTCGGCCAGCTGTGGGAGGCCAGAACCGGCGGGGAACCGACCACCGGCTGAAGACCAGCCATTTGGGGTTGAACCAATCTGAACCAATTCAGACCAGAAAAAGGAAAAGAAAAAGAAGAAAAAGGAAGAAAAAGAAGCAAAAAGAAAGAAGAGAAAGGAAGAAAAAGAAGGAAAAAGAAAGAAGAAAAAGGAAGAAAAAGAAGGAAAAAGAAAGAGAGAGAAAAAGGAAATTTTCAGAATTCGAAATTCAGAAAACTCGGTAAGAAATTCCAAAAATTCATTTCGAATGAATTTTAATAAATTATGGAAAAATTCTAAAGTTTAGAATTTTAATTCCAGAAATTATTCTCGACGAATGAGATGATGGAATCGGAAGAGATGGAGTACGGGCGTGACCAATAATGAGGAAGCCACCAACCCGAGATAGGTAAGGGATGCATTTGCAGCACTGTAAGGATATTCAGTCTGCATGCTTTTAAATTATAAATTATTTTATGAAAATGTTGTGATGATTCATCGGCTGAAAATTTGTGATGATATACTGGCTGAGATTATAAACTGTATTTTTCGTGCAGGAGGCTAGCCAATCAGCAGTCGTTATACTGCCAAAAAATTATCAAAAATTACCGAAAATTTCTAGAAAACTACAGAAAATCATAATAATCATTTTATTACACGAGAAAGGATTTTCAACCACGAAAATCGAGAAAATGAATATTTTCATAAAAACATGAATAAAATGAAAATGATTTTAAAATATTCATATTTTCGAGAATGGTGATAATGAAATCACCAAAAATTCTCTTCGAGAATGGTAATAATGAAATCACCAAAAATTCTCTTCGAGAATGGTGATAATAAAATCACCGAAAATTTTTCGGATATGTAAATTACACGTAATAAGAGATGGAAAATGAAAAGAAATAAAGTGAATATTTATATATATATATTTTATAAATATTCACTAAATGGTTTTCTAACCTTTATGGTTTTAAATTATGAAATTATATATTTTTATAAATTCCATAAAGGTTTATTGATGAGAAAAATACGGTTTTGAGACTGGTTGGCATCTTATCATGCTGATATGTGAAATGTGAAATGTGATATGTGACATGTAATATGTGATATGTGATATGTAGTCCCGGCCGACACCAGATCAGTGATTCGCCGAGGACAATTATAGACTATGGCAATAGATCTAACATGATGATTTTATACCCTTCAGGGTCTATAGCATGTTATGAGTAACGACCTAGTGGACAGGCTGGGTGTGCCTTAGTCTCCATATATGAAAATGTTTTATATGATATGTGATATGTGAAATGTAAATGTTTTACATGATATGTGACAAGTTAAATGGAAGTGATTTACAGCATTTTATATAATGGTTTTTACTGTACTGATTTGAGTACTATGAAATGATTTTCATATGATATGTGATATGAATATGTAATATGTTTTCAAAAAGAAAGAAAATAAATCTAATATCTTATTTTAAATTTTTAAATTGAATATTAGATCTTATTTTAAATTTTTAAATTGAATATTAGATTTAAATGATTTATATGCTATACGAAAAGGAATTAATAGCTTATTTTGCTATTTAAAGTACTGTACTAATTATGATTGTACAGTAAAATATGAAATAAGTTTTAAATGAGAATGATGATGATTTAAGTAATATTCTTTTCAAAGAATGTATGAATATTAGTTACTTTATTTAAGTGCTTTATTTCATAAAAGCATTATTTTGAAAAGAATATGAAAATGATATGGAATAAAAAGGAAAAAGATTTGAATTTCAAACGAAAAGAAATTTATTACTCTCTATAGTTGCTTCTAGGTTCCGGGACAAGACAGGTATTTCCAAATACCTGCCTTACTCCATCCGGATCCCTAGCCAACTGTAGTATCCTTCCTACATGCGAGCCTAGAGCCCTATAAGAAAAATGAAAAAGTTTTTCAGCATATAGATAGCTGAATATCAAGTGATGCATATAATTCTCTTACTGAGCCATGGTGTGCTCACCCCTTAATTTTAACATTTCAGATTTTCAAGGATTGAGAGTTTGACATCTAAAGGATCCCTACTGTGCATTTACAGACATTACGACAGCTCAATTTATGACATGAGGTACGATCATTTATTTTATGTATTTAGACTTAACTACAGTACTACTTCCTTACGAATTAAGATGGGGGATGTAATTCATATTATGATTTTATATGAAATTGTTTATATGTAAAAGAAAAGTAAAGTATCGCAAACAGCCCAATCACATAAGATGTATAGAAAAAGGTTAAAAATAGGGTCACGGGCTGTGACAGATTTAATGGTATCAGAGTAGGGTTGGCCTGATGTCTGTCGATACTTTTGGAAAGAAATGTGTTGAAAAAGATTAACATCCCCTGTAGTACTGTATAGTCTGAATACATAGAGAAAATAAATTATTGCAAATTGGATTAAGTGTTTAGAAGGAGGTGAGAATTATGCAATAAGGAATGCTAAAAGCGAAAACGGCTCAGGAATGTTACCTAAAATGGTGATCTTATAATCTAAATGAAGGTCGGTTCGGTAAGGAACAGAAATCGACTCGGTGAGGGCCCCACCAGTACTTTTCTATCCAGATCGAACTGAGACCTGAAAGTGATGATATAAAGGAGGGGAATGAAATATCATCATTAAATAGACCTTAGGATCACCGATTGAAGGTATTTGAAGAGAGAAAATTTTTAGCCAAAAATGACCAAAATACCCCTACCTCTAAAATTTTACCGGAAGTCAAAATAGACCAACCGAAGTTGAAATTGATTGATTTGACAGAGAAATTGATGGTGTAAGGCTGCATTTCATGCAAAATAATCCAATTCTAGATCCATTGGATTTCTCTGTCAAAATCGAAAAAGATTTTAAATTATTGACAGTGGTATGAGAAAGGGGTACTATCAGCACATAGATATTAAGATCACTTCTTTAAATGTATATGAGGATAAAGAAATAAATATGGAAATGATGAAAACGCCCCTATGTCGGATTATGTTTTGAATAGTGATAAATCAAGTTGATTTTGAATCTATTGATAGTAATGGAGTTATTGAGAGTATAAAGGATATAATATGTGTATAACGATCCCGATTTTAAGTTTCATCTACATTTAGAGTGCTGATGTGACCCTAATGGTTATAGGGAAGTCGCAGGATGAGCGACTCAATTATTGATTCTTGAGGGTCTGAATTAAAAAGTATATTGATGGGATATTATTACGAGATCGTTCGATGTGATGAAAAGTGAAATGATTATCGAAGATGAATGAGAAAGAGATCAGTATAGAACATGAAATCCATAGCAGTACGGTTAATTCTGGTTCTATACATTCATACAGTTTCTGAAGTATTAAATGGATATTTATAAAACCGAAATATTTTGAAATGTATATTTTATGGAATGATGTACTGTATGAAGTATATGAAATTGGAGAATATGCATAAGAACAGTAAGTGATGATAAGAGATGAGGAAGATGATAGCTAACCCGAATTATTAAATGGAAATTGACTTTAAAATGGATTATAGTAATAAATCGGTTAGCTGTAAAAGGTGTTAATTAAACGGTTACACTTAATACAGTATTGTAAATTAAGATGATTGATATGCTGTGAAATATAAGGAAATAAGTGAATCAAGACGAACTAAATGTTAAAATGATTTAAATATTAAATGTCTCTATCTTGAGGATGTACAGTGAAATGATAAGACACGGAGATGAAATGTCCTAAATGATAAGAGATATGTGGTTAAAGAAAGTATCGGATGAGATTCCCGATAAATTTTCAGACTTATATAGATTGGAGAAATCGGGCTAACATTGACTCAATTGTTAATATGAAATTTATTTTTAAGCTTATATTGGAGAACACAGAAGAATCTGAAAAGCTTAAGAAATAACTCTGGAAAATGTTGTGGATAATGAAACTCACTTGCATAAAAAAAGTTGATAGAAATACAGATGATATGATTTGAGGATGAATTAAATGGTGAATTAATTACTAATATATAATAAAGTTTTTATTAAGAACAAATAATCATCTATATGAAATTGATGCCTTAAATTGATTTAATTGGAGATGTATAAGGAGCTTATAAGACCAATCTCTGTACCAGGCATCACTAGATGAAAAGTTGAAAACTGATGTCCATAAGATGATAATGTTTAGAACGTGATAAATTTCTTACGAGTTCCTATGCAGGTTTACAAGGTTAATGAAATGCATTGTGAGGTATATAAGCCTAATGAATGAGGCATCCCCATAAGGATAAAGTAATGATATACTGATACAGTATAAGGCACCAATGGGAAATGAGCAGTATAGTTATATGACCCTGCAAACTCTCAAAGACAGTAAACTATATGTTAAGTATGGCAAATAGGAGATTTGGCTAGATAGTATATCTTTCTAAGATGTATGATCTCGAATGACAGAGTGATGTAGATCTGTCTATGATGAAGAGATAATGATTAAGATACGAAATGTACTGGGTCTAGCTAAATACTATTACCAGTCAATAGAAGAATTATTGGGTTAGCTACTCTACACATGTGACTAATAAGTAAAGAAGTTAAGGTCAGTGGACGAATAAGTGTAAAGTAAAGATAGTATTCAAAATGTTGAAACAGCGTAATAGTGGAGTACTATACCACTGAAGAAAAGCCGACTGAAATGATGTGAATGAAAAGATGAATATGTAAAAAAAAAAAAAAGAGGATAAGTACATGATGATGAGGGAACACAAATATGAAGTAGTTCCCAATTTTAAAGCTAAAAGTGATTTTGTGGTTATCACATGATTATGGTTAAATGTAAGATCGAGCCAAACTCGATGGAGGAAAAGTAATTATACTCAAAGGAGTAAAGAAGTGATTTATATTTTTTGCTGCCAGTCATATAAATGGAAAAATGATATATATATACCACCTCGAAATGATGGAAAAAAAGTGGATTTATATGGATAATGAGGTGATGAAATTGATAATTATAGATTCAATGATGAAGTTAAATAATGAGAAGATTAAATTATAATTTGATTATGCCATTATGGAATCTAAATTATCAAAAGAATATAATTTTAGGTATATTCTAAAATTTAAAGTGATAATGAATGTACCACAAGCATAAAAGAGGTAATAAGAATGCTGCATGAAAAGATGATATGGAGAGAAAATGATTGTTTCCTGATTCAATTATGGTAAAAGATTGTAAATAGAAAAGTCTGCAAATGAGCTACAGCATTTGATGAAATAAATATGAAAAGAGTATTGGGGATAATAAAGAAGAATCTAAAAGAGATATGATAATATGGAAGTGATTATAGACTGATAGTTTAATGAAATCACTTCTCCATTATCAAACTCTTAGATTCTTTAATGCCATAGTCGAGATATGATTATAAAATGATGAGAATGTATGTGAAGTTCCAGTGAGCCCTATATGCGATAGGAATCTCTGAGTAGCTATATGTTTATGGGAAATAGCAAAAGGCTCTGATATTCCAAATTTATAGACAGCACCGCTTTGTAAATGATGTAAATATGTGAGCGTAGTATGGAAACGCTCGATGATATGTTGAGTGAGCGGATGCATGAGATGTGACAAGCTACTGGGACAATTACGTACTAGTGATTTATCGGTAAATGATAATTATCAAACTATATCGACTTGGCACCAAATAAGAAAGATGGACGAAAAACAGTATGAATAATATCTGATATGAAAAGGAGTGGAAATGGATAACTCCCAAATTGATAAGTAATCCACAAGGAGTATAAAAATATGATCAGAAATGATATATAGTGGTATAAAGGTGATTATGATGTTGATGGTATACTGGCAGTATTACTTAAAAGAAGATTTAAAGGTCAGAGGTCGAAGACAATAAGTAGAAGGAATACACCACCTTTTGGACTTAAGTTAAATTTGGAGGACCGAATTTCTTAAGGTGGGGAGAATGTGATAACCACAAATTTTTCGATTATTGAAAATTATTAATATTGAAAATTAGTGAAATAAATAAATATAATTGTGAGATTGGAATATTAGTGAATATTCCGTGAATTGAGGAAGTGACGAAATTGAAAATTCGAGTGAAAGAAAATTTAATTGAAAACAAGATTAAGGTTGAAATTATGAAAAGTAATGAAAAGAGGAAATTTAATTTGGATAAATGAAAATCCAAATTAAATAAGAAATGAAAAGGAGAAAATAATTGGATATTAAGAAATCCAAATAAAATGAAATAAAATGCGTATATTATATATTTATATAATTAGATTATATAAATATATTTTGATATGTTTTTTTATAAATACATATGTATATATGAAATATAGTATATATTATAAAATGATATATATACTATTTTATATTAAATAAAGACATATGTATATGTTTATATACAATTATGTATATAAATAAATATATATGGAATATATATTAATTTTAAATTAAAGTGTGAATATATATTGTTAAAATGAAATATATATTATTAATAATATAATTATATATATAATTATAAAGATAATTATATATATATAAAAATTAAAAAAAAAAAAGAAGAAAACGGGGTTGGGATCTACTCGACCCCTGTCATTTTTGGGTTAAGAGAAACAGAAGGGACATAGAAGAAGAAGAGCTAACCCCGTCGGTCGGCGGGGAAGAGAATAAGAGAAGGGAGAAAGAGCGACGTCACCGGCGAGAGGAGAAGCAAACAACGGTGGCCGGTGACGGAAAGAAGAAGCGAAACGCGAGAAATCGAGAGGAAAAAGAAGCGGAGAAAGAAAAATCGAGAGGAAAAAGAGAAAGAGGAACGGCGGTACCGGTCGATCCGGGCACCGCCACTGCCACTCTCCCCACCAGTGAAGACCGACGAAGGAGAAGGAGGCCACCAGCGGTGAAGGAAACGGCGGAGGAGGGAAGAAATAGAGGAGAAAGGGGTCGAAACCCATTGTTCCAGATCAGGCACCATCGCCGGCGATGGGGAAGAAAGGAGGTCGGATCTAGCTTTGTCTCCACCTCGGCCAGCTGTGGGAGGCCAGAACTGGTGGGGAACCGGCCACCGGTGGAAGACTGGCCATTTGGGACTGAATCGGTCTGAATCGGTTCAGACCAAAAAAAAAAAGAAAAAGAAGAAAAAGGAAGAAAAAGAAGGAAAAAGAAAGAAGAAAAAGGAAGAAAAAGATGGAAAAAGAAAGAGAGAGAAAAAGGAAATTTTCAAAATTCGAAATTCAAAAAACTCGGTAAGAAATTCCGAAAATTCATTTCGAATGAATTTTAATAAACTATGGAAAAATTCTAAAGTTTAGAATTTTAATTCCAGAAATTATTCTCAACGAACGAGATGATGGAATCGAAAGAGATGGAGTACGGGCGCGACTAATAACGAGGAAGTCGCCAACCCGGGATAGGTAAGGGATGCATGTGTAGCATTGTAAGGATATTCAGTCTGCATGCTTTTAAATTATAAATTATTTTATGAAAATATTGTGATGATTCATTGGCTAAAATTTTGTGATGATGTACTGGCTGAGATTATAAACTGTATTTTTCGTGCAGGAGTCTAGCCAATCGGCAACCGTTATACTGCCGAAAAATTATAAAAAATTACCGAAAATTTTTAGAAAACTACAAAAAATCATAATAATGATTTTATTACACAAGAAAGGATTTTCAATCACGAAAATCAAGAAAATGAATATTTTCATAAAAACATGAATAAAATGAAAATGATTTTAAAATATTCATGTTTTCGAGAATGGTGATAATGAAATCACCGAAAATTCTCTTCGAGAATGGTGATAATGAAATCACCAAAAATTTTTCAGATATGTAAATTACACATAATACGAGATGGAAAATGAAAAGAAATAAAGTGAATATTTTTATATATATTTTATAAATATTCACTAAATGGTTTTCTAACCTTTATGGTTTTAAATTATGAAATTATATATTTTTATAAATTCCATAAAAGTTTATTGATAAGAAAAAATACGGTTTTGAGACTAGTTGGCATCCTATCATGCTGATATGTGATATGTGATATGTGACATGTAATATGTGATATGTGATATGTAGTCCCGACCGACACCTGATCAGTGATTCGTCGAGGATAATTATAGACTATGGCCATAGATCTGACATGATGATTTTATACCCTTCGGGGTTTATAGCATGATATGAGTAACGACCTAGTGGACGGGCTGGGCATGCCTTAGTCTCCATATATGAAAATGTTTTATATGATATGTGATATGTGAAATGTAAATGTTTTACATGATATGTGACAAGTTAAATGGAAGGATTTACAGCATTTTATATAATGGTTTTTACGGTACTGATTTGAGTACTATGAAATGATTTTCATATGATATGTAATATGAATATGTAATATGTTTTCAAAAAGGAAAATAAGGAGGAAAATAAACCTAATATTCTTATTTTAAATTTTTAAATTGAATATTAGATTTAAATGATTTATATGTTATACGAAAATGAATTAATAGCTTATTTTGCTATTTAAAGTACTGCATTAATTATGATTGTAAAGTAAAATATGAAATGAGTTTTAAATGAGAATGATGATGATTTAACTAATATTATTTTCAAAGAATATATGAATATTAGTTACTTTATTTAAGTGCTTTATTTCATAAAAGCATTATTTTGAAAAGAATATGAAAATGATATGGAATAAAAAGGAAAAGAATTTGAATTCCAAACGAAAAGAAATTTATTACTCTTTACAGTTGCTTCTAGGTTCCGGGACAAGACAGGTATTTCCAAATACCTGCCTTACTCCATCCGGACCCCTAACTGACTGTAGTATTCTTCCTACATGCGAGCCTAAAGCCCTATAGGAAAAATGAAAAAGTTTTTCAGCATATAGATAGCTGAATATCAAGTGATGCATATAATTTTCTTACTGAGCCGTGGTTTGCTCACCCCTTAATTTTAACATTTCAGATTTTCGAGGACTGAGAGTCTGACATCTAAAGGATCCCGGCTGTGCATTTGGAGACATTGCGACAGCTCAATTTATGACATGAGGTACGATCATTTATTTTCTGTATTTAGACTTAACTATAGTACTACTTCCTTACGAATTAAGATGGGGGATGTAATTCATATTATAATTTTATATGAAATTGTTTATATGTAAAAGAAAAGTAAAGTATCGCAGATAGCCCAACCACATAAGATGTATAGAAAAAGGTTAAAAATAGGGTCATGGGCTGTGACAGATGGTACTTATTCTTACTTGTCACCTTATTCAACCATCTGTAGTCGATGCACAGCCTCATGCTGCCATCCTTCTTTCGGACAAATAGCACAGGAGCACCCCAAGGGGATACGCTGGGTCATATAAACCCCTTATCTAGTAACTCCTGAAGTTGCTTCTTGAGTTCTTCCAATTCCACTAATGCCATCCGATAGGAAGATCTCGAAATGAGCTCAATTCCCAGCACCAAATCGTAGTAAACTCCACTTCCTTATCCGGAGGAGGTCCTGGAAGATCTTTCAGAAACACCTCAGAAAAATCCTCGACTACCGAAATCAAATGGAGTCTGGGACGTTTCTTTTCTACTTCCACCACATATGCTATAAATCCTTCACATAACAATACATACTTTTTATTACTTTTAATTTCAAGTAGGGTCATTAACAATTATACTTTTGCATTAAACACTTGTAAAATTTACAACATAGCTAACGAGTGAAGAGAAGATTACACTTTTAGCATGACAATCTAACATCACATGATTCTTAGCTAACCAATCCATATTCAAAATAACATCAAACCCATACATATTTAGTAGGATTAGGTCAGCTATTGATTCTCTTTCTCCTACCCATAGCTTACAACTACGATATATTATGTCCGTTATTTGAGATTCTCTAAAGGGAGTACTTATTTGTAACAAGTGTCCTAAAGGCTCAGGCTCAACAGGCAATCTCATAGCAACCATAGGAGAAATAAATGAATGAGTAGAGCCTAGATCAAAGAGTGCAGTAACACTCATATCAAAAATGTGGATCTTACCTTTAATCACCTTGGATGAGGCATCGGCAGACTCTTCATCGATGGCAAATACTCGTCCGTAGGTCATAGCTTTCTTTCCCTTTTCTGCAACTGTGGCCTTAGGTTATGGTGGAGGGTTCTTATCTGATTTTTTGGACACCTTCTGATTCAGCTTGGGACAATCTTTAATCATATGTCCCATTTCACCACACCTAAAACATGCGCCACTCACCAACCGGCATGGCTGCTATCCATGAAACTTCTCGCATTGCTCACATCTTTGCATCACACTCTTCAGTGAGCTAGCGGTACTACTTGTTGGATGTCGGGATCTCTCATCACTTATCTTGATCCCGGTGGGTCTAGGAGTCCCCGTTTCATCATCATCATAACTCCAAATTTAAATGTAATTTCACATAACCATGTAATTAAACAAATATTATCTTTTTATAATCTATTTACTTACCTATCGAAACTCTTTCATAACGTCTACTTCTCCTAAGTGGATATCTATCACTAGAGGCTTTCTCATCTGACTTCCGCTTCATCGGTTCTTTGCCTTTACCCTTAGCTCGAAAATCGGCATGATGAAGCTCATAGTCCTGCTCACATAACTGAGCCTTACAGATCGCCTCTCCATATGTGGTGATATCCATAGGATACAGTTTGGATATGATAGGGGACTTCAATCCCTCTATAAACCTGTAAATCTTATGTCCTTCATTCCTTAGGACCTCTGGATCAAATCTGTTCAAGGTAATGAACTTCGATTCATACTAATTTATTGTCATCGTCCCTTGAGTCAAACTCAAAAACTCAATCTTCAATCTATTCTAATCAGTGCGTGGGATATATTGTTCATTAAAAGCTTCTACAAATCTATCCCACATAACCTCAACATATCGGGCGTCCAAAATGATCTGAGTGGCCTGCCACCAAAACTCGACATCATCTACTAATAAGTAAGCAGCCAAGCCCACCTTCTCCCTTTTGAAGCATATCATGTATTCAAAAGATTTCATGACCGCCTTCATCCAATTCTCTGCGGTCAAAAGATCTCTTTCCCTCTTAAACTTAGGCGGATCCAGCTTCTTAAATTCTTTAATCAAAGTCACACTGCAATAAGCCTTATTCGACATGAATTGCGTGAACATAGTGGCCATATTCTCCATGTGCTTCTCTATTTTGGCTAGCCTAGTGTTCGGGCTATGCGATGGAGATGGAGGAGGAGCCTGTACTGGGGGCTGTTCTGCACGACCCCTTCCTTTTCCTCTACCAGCACCTCTTCTCCTAGCACTCTTTCTGTCAAAATGAGTAATTTAGTATAACTTCAAGCAGTTATACGTCGTATATGTATTCAGACAAGTACAGTACATTGGGGATATACACTATTTCTATTCTAATGATACCGACAAACATCAAACTAACCTGCTCTGATACCAATCCTGTCACATCCTCATTTCCTCTAATAAACATATAATTCCTTACTTTACATTTGTGTGGTTAGGCTGTTCGTTAATGCATTCTTTCTTCTTATAATACTTTCTCTATTATCAGTATTTAGAATGATATAAATATTCTTATGAAATATATTTTTCGTATATACATACCTCAATTTCATCAGGATCTCCTATACTTACATAACCTATATCCCCACATGATTATATACATCATTATAGCATTGTACTGTACAATAGCTGAAATACAATTCAGTTTACATGATTACGTAAGTATACCTTCAATAATAACTGGGAAGTGTATCTTGAAGGTAAACTTTCAAGATCCACTAGTAGGCTCTTCTATGGAGAGCGAGGGATCACTTCAGATAATCTAAAAAATAGTTGTAAAGGTGTGAGTTTATGCTCAGTAAAAAATATATGTAAAAAAGCGTATTATGCCTTTATATGCAGTTTTTGTGCTTGGCTCTATAATGTTATGTAAAATCATTATAAAGCATATTCGTATACTTTCATCAAACATACTAAAAGTTCTTCATAATAGCATATGCTTATAAATCAAGTAAATCATATACTTCTTTCAAATAGCATATGCAAACGTACATCTTATAGCTTTCAATTAACAGAGAGACTATTTGCAATTTAATAGAATTGTGCACTAAATAACATGTGGCATACTCCCGTAGGAGCCAGGAATCCTCCCCTAGCCAATCATATTTCAGAGACAATTTGGCCAAATGTCGGTGGCCACGATGAACACTAGTCAGGTGTCATCTGTGGCACTGAGGATTAGACTAGAGCTCTTCAGCCATGAACATATACAAAAGTGCATAATCATTAACTACTTCATAGTCTCAAAACATTTGTCATATAGCTTTTGCAATGACATTTATACTTTCTAAAAATAGGCTTCGAAACCTCTTTTCAAATGAGGCAGTCGATTGGCCTCATAAGGCAGTCGGCTTCTGCCTCATATTTTCATTTATCGAAATTTATTTTTTTAAAATTTCAATATTTTTATTTTCTGAAAACATATGAGGCAGTCGACTGGTCCAAAATAGCAGTCGATTGGTTTTGAAACAGAATGCTTTTCGATAAAAAGGCAGTCGACTGGTCATATAGCCGTCGACTGTTTTTGAAATAGAATGCTTCCGAAAACAGGGCATTCGACTAGTCTTATAGGCAGTCGACTGGTTTTGAAACAGAATGCTTACTGGAAAATAGCAGTCGACTGGCTTGTCTTGATTTTCGAAAATCTACGCTTTGGTTGTCTCTAGGCAGTCAGCTGCTAATTAAGTAGTCGGCTGCTTCTAGCATTTTGGTAACTAGGAGTAAAACCCCAAAATCACATTTCCTACACCTAAAACAGCTGGTACTTTATTCCAAAACACTTCAAAACATGCGGACATAGTCACCCTACGTCTGTTACATTAATTCCTTATCTTAATTAGCCAAAATCCACAAGCTTGCTTGTATCAACCCTAGCCTTTCACTTCTTCAAATCTGAAATTATGACAACCATTCAGACCTTTAAGAAATCATCATAAATATGCTATACCAATTCAACATGACTCTAAGCCATGGATAGAAGTAGATAAATCAACTTCTTCTCTTACCTTGGTTAGTCACCAAATTTCAGAAATTGAGATCTCTTCAATTATTTGGATTCAATCCAACAAACTTCAGATATAGCTTAAATCTAGTGACTATGATCGTTTTTCATTAAGTGAGCTTAATGAATCGACGATAAGAAATGGTGGTTTGTCAAGGTAAGTATGGAAGGAAACTTAGGGAAGATTGGAGGGGAACAAAAAGGAGGTTGGAACGGGGGCTGTCGATTTGGAGAAGATGATGACTATGCAATTTGCATTAAATGCCTCTTTATCCCATAATCATCTCAGCCATTAACATCCCTTGACCCTTTTACATTTGACCAATTTACTTCCTCTTCTTCTTTCTTCATATGACACATGTCTATTTAATGTATAAAATCTGACATTTAAATCTTTTCTCATGCTTCAATTATTCTTACAATATCAGAATTTATTTCTTCACTATTTGACTATAAATTCCATTTATTCCTTCTATGTTCCATACATCATTCATACTTCATAATTCACATATTTATTTAATTCTTTCAACTGAAATGCTTTACAAATATAAGGAAATTACAGGAAATTGGGGATTTCACACTTGCTATTCTCAAATGTCATTCTCTTGAGTAGTCTCTTCCTTCAATTTCCTGTTGCAATGAAGTGAACATCAAAGGAAGCGAGGTTTTGGAATCTAGGATTGGGGTTAGCAAGGAAACTCTTTTAAGAAAGGTTCTTGAAATTTTTCTTATTTAATGATTTGTTGATCTTATTTCTTTATTGGGTTTTTAGCTTTTCTTTCAATTTAAAGTATTTAAAAAAAAAGGATTGCTATAATTTTGATTGATGGGGTCTTGATGCTTGATGAACTTCATCTAAAGTTTTAGGTATGCCTATGTTAATTGAATTCTTATTGTATATTACTGTTGTTTATAGATATGATAAAAAAATGGCTCGGTCAAACGATAACAAACTTGGAGTCATTTGTCACGATCCAATAGTCGTGACATTCACTTGACACTTACATTTATTCCACTTAGTAAAATTACAAACTAAATTTTTCCTTTTTTGTTTTACGGTTTGTATTCGGCATCAGTGTAGTCACTAAATCATTTTCATTCATTCTTTAATTCAATTATAATTTAAATTACTCTTTAAGGTAGGGAAGGATTATTTATAGTTCATAACTTACTATTTTTTTTGAAACAAATTGAAAATATCACCCTTATTTTTTGAGATTTCCTTAGTTAACTACCTGCAAATCATCACAATGTAATAGAACAACATTTCCCATAGTCTAAATTATATTCAAAAAAGGTGTATCATCTCAACAGTCCTAGTATCCACTACTAATCACCACATACACATCATATAATATCAGTATATTACATCAACTACTCATTATTCTAGTTTACATCCCATCCTACAGTATTGTACAAAAATTGCCTGAAAAATATAAGCATATAGAGAAGAAATATTACCATACCAAGATGTTCAACAATAAAGACTTCAAGAGTCGAGACACTATCGAATCACCAAAACTGTCTAACATGTCTTTTGAATCAATCTGAAAAATAGTTCTCGTTTAATGAGTTAGGGCTCAATAAGTCATTTATATAAATGCAGAAGTAGAATTTATACTGTTCTAAATGCAATGCATAAATCCACAAAATGCAGTCATCAAATATCCTTTCGATCAATATCGATATATACTAATGCAGATATCATGTCCTAAGGAACTCTAACTCGGAACTTGTGGGCAAAAAGCAACCAAATTCTAATGTATAGCCCAGAATCAATCCTAATATATTTATTGATTATAAAATATCAATCCATACAATATTGATCATGTATCATTCATCCGAATTCAATACTAATCCACATTTGTATTCATTCGATTCAATATCAATCCACAATTTATTTGTCCTAATATCTTAACCCATGCAGCATACATGACATAATTTTAAAACTAATGTACACTTGTTATAAAAACATACTATGAGAAAGAAACAAAAATAGCGTAGTCTCGGTATACAAAAATCGAATGCTTAGCATTATGAAAACCATCGTATAAAAACATCTATGCTGTCATAGATTTCAAAACATATATTAGGACTTAAGTCTTGCTTAAACTCGGTTGCATGATGTAAAATCATCAAAATCAATCACCAAGGCCAAGACAGTGCTCAGGCTCAAGGTCCGATATACATAAACCAGTATTAAGCATTGTTTTCAAAATTAAAGCATGATGGTAAATTGATCAAATAAATTCAGTGGAGATATGGCATAATCAATCGTAGTATCAAATTCGTATACGTCAAATTAATAATATCATAATGTATACGTCCAATCAATCAATCAATAAAGTCTTAATTCAACTATAGCTATCAGTGGATCAGAAAGGCCCCAATGGAGAAGGGCTATATCTATGGCCATGGTAAACTCTGGTCTCATTGATCAGATGAGGATCCAGACTTATGCTAGAACTCGTTTGACACGTCCAAATAATCTTACCAGAACCTCATCTGAGAAGTTGGCATGTATGCCTAGGAGCACCACTCACTCAGGCATGTTCATTTATGCTTTATTGATGTCAATATACTTATGCCAAAATCTCAAAATAGTTCAGCAATATCTTTTATTCAATCATTGCAAAAAAACATGAAAACCTCTTTCAATGTGGTTTATAAACCATTTGAACTCGTATAAGTATGTATCAAGTTTTCTTTCAATCATGCAGAACTTACAAAACCAGACATATTCATTTATGCACCTCAACTCAGTACATTTTTTATAAAACTCATGTTATGTAGCTCGTGCACGCTCAAAGCCATAATTAAAACATGAGTCCAAATCCCGTGGCATGCATATGCACAATGTAGATGCAGTCTTACAATCATGCAATCTAATTTAATATCGATTACAGCACATACGACTTCAAATAGAATCTTTTTAGAATGTGATAAGGTGCGAGAACATTTATTTTACAAAGGTTTTATGGGTGGTTATACTATTTGGGATAAACATGGTGAAGTTGTTGAAGGACAATTTTCAAGAAATAGAGATGAGATTGGTAATATGATGTATGAAATGTATTCAAAACAAAACCCGTATAATAGAATGGTGAGGGATGCTTTTCATATTAATTTTGACTGGAATGCTAATCAGTCAAGATCTGGTGAGCATGAATAAAATTCATTAAGACAAAACTTTGCTTCTCTGTTAAATGATGCAAATGAACCATTGTGGACGGAATGTTCTAAGCACACAACATTATCTGCCATGTCATAATTGTGTAATTGGAAGTCTTAGTACAATGTGATTGAAGCATGTTTTAATCGAATGTTGGAGATTATGAGAGGTATGCTTCCGGAGAATAAACATTTACCGGAAAACTTTTATGAAATTAATAAAAAATTGAAGAAATTCAGTCTTGGTTATATTAAGATAGATGCTTGCAAGAATAATTGTATTTTATTTCGTAAAGAATATGTCGAGTTAATGCATTGTACGATATGTGGGCATCCTAGATATAAACTATGTAGGGCAAGAGAAAAGAAGATACCATACAAGATTTTGCGCTACTTGCCACTAATCCCTAGGCTTCAAAAGCTTTATATGTCAGCTGCAACTGCCGAGTTTATGACATGGCATGTGTACAATCGAAGTTCTTCAGGAGTGCTTAACATCCAGTTGATGGTGAGGCTTGGCAACATTTCAATCATACCTATCCATCATTTGCTATGGAACCTCATAATGTCAAAATTGGTTTATGTACAGATGGATTTTGTCCTTTTGGGCCAGCTACCAGGTTGTATTCTTGTTGGCCAGTGATGCTCGCTGTTTACAATTTACCTCCCTCGATGTGTATGAAACAACCATATTTGTTATTGAATATGGTAATTCCAGGAAAGAGCAATCCATCACAAAACATAGATGTTTTCTTAAGGCCTTTGACAAATAAGTTGAAAATCTTATGGGATGAGGGTGTTCAAACTTATGATGCTTATAGAAATCAAATTTTTTGTTAAGGGCTACATTGATGTGGACAATTAATGACCTGCCTATGGAATGTTGTCTGGGTGGACTACACATGGAAGATGATCTTGTCCTTATTGTATGGAACATATGAAAGCCTTATTTTTTTGATTGTCATCATCAAGTTTTGCCTCCTAATCATCCTTTTAGGAAGCAAAAGGATAAATTTAGTAAAAGCGTTGATTATGATCCTCTAGTTATGAGATTGTTAGGTGAAGAAGTGTTGTCTCGAATAGATAGTTTGGAAGACTTAACATTTGGGACAAAATGTCCTCAACAAAAGCCTTAAAGTTTTGGCGTAACTGATAATGGGTGAAGAAAAGCATTTTTTGAGAGTTGTCTTATTGGCATACCAACCTTATTCGTCACAACTTAGTTGTCATGCATATTGAAAAAAATGTGTTTGACAATTTATTCAATACATTAATGGATGTTAAAGGCAAAACAAAAAACACAAATGCAAGGTTAGATTTGGCGTTGATTTGTAAACGAAAGGAATTGGAATTAGTGACAAGTAATGGAAAAACTTTCTCACCTAAAGCTTCGTTTACATTAAGCAAAGATGATCACATAAGAGTGTGTAAATGGGTGAAAGAGCTAAGGCTTCCTGATGGGTTTGCATCAAACATATCTCGGTGCATAAATATGAGGAAGGCAAGTTTTATGGAATGAAAAGTCATGATTGTCATGTTTTTATGCAAAGATTAATTCTGATTTCCTTTCATGATTTCATACCTAATTCAATATGGGATGCTATTACTGAGCTATCTCATTTTTTTTCGAGATATATGTTCAACTGAATTACATGTGAATTACATGGAACAATTGCAAAGCAACATTGGAGAAACAATTTGCAAATTAGAGAAAATTTTTTCACCAAGTTTTTTTGACTGCATGGAACATCTCCCCATTCACTTACCTTACGAGGCCAAGGTTGGCAGACCTATTCAATATCGATGGATGTATCCATTTGAGAGGTAATAATTTGTTTGATATTAGAATTTTTCAATGTGTTATCTTAAATAGAGCGCTTATTGTATGCCATTAAATGTGTGTATTGTATACCTTAAATAGGTTTTTGCATCGCCTAAAAATGAAGGTGAAAAATCGTGCACGTGTGGAGCGATCTATATGTGAGGGATATATAAGGGAGGAAATTGCAACATTTTGTGCATTGTACTTTGATCCCAATATTCAAACAAGGTTAACTTGTCCGCCACGGAATGATGATGGAGGAGATGTAGATCCTATGGGATGTTTGTCAATTTTCAAATATCCTGAATAACCACTTAGGCCGACAAAGAACAGTCATCGATATCTGGAAGAAGATGAGTTTGATGCAGCAGCGATATATGTGCTAATGAATTGTGAAGAAGTTCTCCTGTACATTGAGTAAGTATATAGCATGTGTGAATCATACTATAAATACAACGAAGGCTTTTTGATCCTAAACATTTTCATATATATATATATATATATTATATATATTAATTTTATAGGATATTTGATGAAATGGTCAAAAGAAACGAACCAGACATGAACGATGCTCAATTAGAGAAAACACGTCAAGCTCATTTTACAAAATGGTTTAGATAATATGTAAGCAATTTAAATGTAGTTCATTTTATTTTAATAGATAATAATACATTTCACTCATCACAAGAATCACTATTATGTAGGTTTGTAAACAAGGAAATGAAATAGATAAACGTATCATTGACCTCTCTCATAGTCCAACGTGTTTGGCAAGTTGTTATCAAGGGTAGTTTGTAAATGGATTTAAGTTTCATACATTAGAATATGGAAAAACTCAAAAAACAATGAACAACGGTGTTTGTGTGAAAGGTGATTGTTACAATGGTTTTGACCGTGACTTTTATGGTATATTGATAGATATAGTGGAGCTAGAGTATTTTGGGATAAGAAATAAAGTTGTTCTCTTTAAGTGCCATTGGTTTGACATTGAAAGTGGTCATCGCGTTCATCCTAGTCATGGTCTTGTTGAAATCAAACACAGGTCTATACTTGCTAGCAATGAACCTTTTTATTAGCTCAATAAAGTCAACAAGTGTATTTTACTCCTTATCCATCTTGAAAAAGAGATTGTCATGATTGGTGGGCTATTTTCAAGACAAAAGCAAGAGCTAGATTTAACATTCAGAATCGTGATGTGAACATAGTGGATTTAATAATGGGATTTATCAAGAAATTCAAAATCCACACCCTATAAATATCACATATTCAGAAGAACTTGACAATCCCACTATTCTCGTTCGTGGAGATTATGAAGAGGTAAATATTGAAAAAGAAGATGATGATGATGAAGAAGAAGAAGAAGAAGAAGAAGAAGAAGAAGAAGAAGAAGCAAATGACGACGACGACAATGATGATGAAGAGGTCTTTTTTAGTTAATTGCTTTTATTTCTATTAAGAAAATGTTTATGTACATTACTTAACTTAATTACTTTTTTGTTTGCCTATTAGTTTACGATGTTTTGTAAGATGTTTTGTAAAATGTTAATTTATTTTGTTTGTTAATTTCATTAGTTTTCTAATACATATATTGTTTTTTTTCTTGTATTGCAGGTATAATGAAGCCATCAAAAAAATCATCTGTTAAGAAGTCTCGACTCGGTGGATCTCCTGCAAAAGGTTGGAAGTCCTTTTTCATGCTTACTCCACAATGTTAGATGCCACCAGTTAACCTTAAAGCATAATTATTTCCATCAACAATAGTGGATACTAATGAGGTGAACCCACCTACTGACCAACCCACTGACCAGAGAGATGGTCCAATTGCCTAAGGCCCATCCACACAGGGTCTATCTGGCCAAGCCTCATCATCTACCCAGGGTTTATCTCCTGACGGAATAGCGATCGAGTAGCTTAACATCGATCATACTTCGACGAATGCAGGTAGTGGTGCGAGTTTTGATGGTAGTGGCAGTGGAGGTAGAAAACGAACAAAAAGGCCCAATCAAGAATATTCGATTCCAAGTAATTCGAATCAAAGGGCACGACTTGTCTGAATAATAGGTAATAGAAATAATAATATTATTTTGTTATGTGAAGTTAATTAATTAATATTATATAAAAAATTCGAATTTATTTATGTCTCAACACTTTTTTGGAGTCTCAAGCTATTCAAATAATTACGACATTAATTAAAGAGTATTTTATTGATCCTTGGCCAACATGAAAAACTGTTCCAGCTGCTGTGAAAATCAAAATGTGGGAAACATATTCGGTATGTCAATCGCAAATAATTAATACTTTATTTTATTTAATTATTTTATTTAACATGATTTTTGACTAATGATATTGATTTAGGAAATTTTTATGTGGCCTCCTGAAGAGACGATTATTATGAAAAATATTTGGGAGAACATTTGCAAAACACGATTCTGTGACTTGTTACAAGTGGAAAGAAAAAAAGCAATGCAACATTTTGGCACGAATCGAATTTTAGACTGTAAAGGGTATATGTCCAGCTGGATCAAAGTTGAGATATGGGACTCCTTGATTGATGACTTGTGGGGCAAACCGGAATGGGAAGCAAAGTCATAGAAAGGAAAGCAAAATCGATTGACCACAAAAGAGGGAACTGTTACCAAGCATACAGGTGGATCGATTTCTTTTCTTGTGCATGCACATAGGCTGGTATGTAACTTTTTAAATCATATATATGATATTCTAGTTAAAATATATATTGTTTACAGCTAACTTCAATTTTTTAATGTTTTACTTGAAGAGGGATCAATATAATCAAACACCTACATGTAAGGAAGTTTTTGATTGAACTCATAAAAAAAATGCTGGCCAAGATGAATACGTGGACAATAAGTCCAAAGTTGTTAGTGTACGTATATTTAAAATTATTTCTTTTTGTGTATGTCAATTATTATTTAATTACTTCTTAAGTATATATATAATAATAAATTTTTTTTATTATAGGAAAAATATAATGCTTCATTGGTTGAGAAGTATGGTGCGGATATTAGCAATCAACCATACTTTGATCCTGTTGCTTGGTGTGACTGCATTGGAGGAATGGAAACTACCCACACACATGTGTACGGCCTTGGAAGCAGTTCACAAAACAGAGATATATTTGAGTCATCTGCCTCTTCTGCAAGTCCAATATTCTCGGTTTCTCAATCAACAATAAGCCAGGATGAGCGAATTGATATGATAGAAGAGAAACTTGATGAAGTTCTCAAATATTTACCGGAAATGCACCAATGGATGGTTGAGATGACTCATGCATGGAAGAGTAGCAAAGGAGGCCTTTCAAATCCCGATGATAGACGCTCACCGAACCTCAAAGATTGGCCTTCTGAATGAATCTCTATTTTGTAAGAAATATTCAGTACTTTGTTCTTTTTATGTTTTAAGAATTTCATGGTTGTTGAGAGATGTTATGGATTTTAACTATGTTTTATGATTATGTATGAATCTTATCGATATTTTTATGTTTATGGATTAAGGTCTTTTAAATGTTGCTATAGTCACGAATTTAGTGTTTTAAGCATAAATTTAGATATATTTCGAAAAACTTTTGCAAAGAATTTTGGAATTTAACATTTTGGTAGTGAAATGCACAAATAGAAGGACCAAAAAAAGATATCATTAGCGACAGAATTCATTGTATTAGCAACAAAATTCATTGTATTAGCAACAAAAATAATAGCATTAGCGACGAAATTTTCCGTCGCTAATGGTAGTGATGAAAAATTCCATTATTAGCAACAGAATATTCCGTCGCTCAGTACTTTTACCGACGAATTTACTATTAGGTGAAAAATATTAAATATTATTAGCGACCGAATTTTCCGTCACTGATATCTTTCAACGACGGAATAATTTAATAACATAAAAAATAAATTTATTATTAACGACGGAAAATTCCGTCAGTAAAAGCTTTTACTGACAGATTTTTTCATAAAATTAAAAATTAAAAATAAAATTAGTGACGGATTCTGTTGCTGATACTTTTTATTGACGAATTATTAATGACAGGATTTTGATTTTAGTGACGAAATTTTCCATCGCTGATAACAAAAAATTCGTCGCTGATAATTAAAAATTTCATCGCTAATTAGCGACAGAGATGTACTTTCAACGACGGAATGAGCATCAGCGACATCAATTTTTGCAACAAAAATTTTTCGTCTCTAATCCATCGCTGAAACACTTCAGCGACAGAATCTAGCTTTTAGCAACGAAAAATTTTGTCACTTAAAGTCCTTTTTTTGTAGTGCTGACTCAAGCATAGAAGCCCCTGAAATGTCCCTGATTTCATCTTGGAAAAACCCTTCGAATTACCCCTCCCTAAGTGCCCTAATTCAGCTACCACAAATAGCCTCAACTTAGCCTTCAAAACACCATTGTTTGCTGCATTTACAACCCATGTTCAGGCTCTTAGGCAACTCCTAAATCAGACTTCCTTTGGTTTCCTATTTCCTAACCGAGAGTCCCTTATACTCTTCCTTTCAAGCTCTGTTTTGAGCCTTCAGTGACCGCCTCAACAACCACCAAATCTCTCCTATCTCGCCCCCAATCTATTGTCTTGCCCACAGCCTAGAACCAGCAACTAGATGCTAGCCAAACTCAGCCCGAATGCCCATCTATCAACCTCCAAGCACCATTCCTACTCTAAGACTTGCTGCGGTTTTTTCTCAATTCTACTACTGCAGTTTCTTTCTCCTTCATATGTTGTTCTCTTTTTTTTAATTATTTTAATGGTTGTGGCAGGGAGATGTTGATGGATGGCATGGATTTTTTTTTTAATTAAGGGCACATGGATTTTTATTTTTGAGTAATCTGTCAAAGTGACAGAGCACTACGGTTTGGTGGGAAAATTTCCCACTAAACTTGTAACGTCCTCGTCACTAACCAAATAGCAACTAACTTTTACTTCAAATAACAAATAAATCGACTAGTTTATCCGATGTCAATCTTCCTTACTCTTATGCTTTAGGCATTTTTATCAGAGTATAATATCCATTTTCACATGCATAAAATTTTTCATTTATAAACATGTGTCGTGTACATCAGGATCTCAAATATTCAGACAACCTAATTCCCCCACATATACAAAACTGTAGTAACGTACTATACATTAGCCGAAGTAACGGCCGACTAAATATACCTTCAAGGGATAAGTAGGAAGCGTGCCCCGAAGGTATCTCAAAATCCCAAAAGACGCTCCTCTACCCGGAGTGGAATTACTTCAAGTAATCTGTATGAAAAATAGTTGTAAAGGAGTGAGTTTACGCTCAGTAAAAAACTTATGTAAAAGAGCGTACTATATCACTATACGCAATTTTCCTGCTTGGCTCTATAATGTCATGTAAAACCATTATAAAGCATATATCGTATTTTTCTTTCGTAAATATCAAACACAAGTAAATTATGCTTTCAAATATTTCCACGGATCTCAAATCACGTGAAATCAAATAGGCAAATACAATTACTTTCAAATAGATGGGAGACAATTATATCCGACAGATTCATGCACCAAGTAATTCTCATCATGGATACAGCAAATATATCCCATAGGGATAATCCAGAGAGATAATGGATACAGCAAATATATCCCGCAAGGGATAATCCAATATAAGGATCTCATAAGGATACCGCAAATATATCCCGTAAGGGATAATCCTGAGAGATATCAAATAAATGGCATACCCACGTATGGGCCAGGGATCCTCCCCAAAGCCGAATCAAATAAAAGACTCATGGCCATTGTCTATAGCCTACAGTTTCACTAGTCAGGTGCCGTATTGCGGGTTTGAGGGCTGGACTAGAGCTCCTCAGTCAAGTACAAGTAACAAATAATGTGCATGCTCTTTCAAGAGATTCACAGTCTCCAAAACCTCATTTATATAGGTTTAAAACAAATAGAATTATCTTTTCTTGAAATAGGTTTTTCTAAACCTTTCTTTCAAATAGGCAGTCGACTGGTCATATATGGCAGTCGACTGCTACATCACATTTTGCCTTATTGAATTTCTTTCCCTTTTGAAATTCAATTTTTTTTTTCAAAATACAAATAGGGCAGTCGACTGGTCACAATTAGCAGTCGACTGGTTTTGAAACAGAATGTTTCCCGAGAAAAGGCAGTCGACTGGTCCCATTGGCAGTCGACTGGTTTTGAAACAGAATGTTTCTAGACAAATAGCAGTTGACTGGTCCCCTTGGCAGTCGACTGGTTTGAAACAGAATGATTCTGGGTAAATAGCAGTCGACTGGTCCCCTTGGCAGTCGACTGGTTTGAAACAGAATGATTCTGGGTAAATAGCAGTCGACTGGTCCCCTTGGCAGTCGACTGGTTTGAATCAGTTTTCGAAAAACGGCGTTTTGGATGTCTCTAGGCAGTCGGCTGCTCCTAACCTAATTGGTACTAGGAGACAAGTTCGAAAATGTCTTTTTTCCTGCAAAAAGACAACTGATACTTCTCTCCAAAACCATCAAAATCACATTAAAACATACGGATATAGCCGCCTTACGTTCGTTACATAAATTTCTTACCTCAATTGAGATTAATCCACAAGCTTGGTAGGATCAACATTTGTCCTTTTTCCACTTCTTCAAGCTGTAAGCATCATGATAATTAAAACCTCAATAAATCTACTATATCCACTTCATACAATCCCTAACCATCAAAACATCAACATAAAACCATTTACTCTCTTACCTTAGCAATTAACCAAAAATTCAGGATTTTAGATCTCCTTACTCACTTGGATTCAACCTTTCATATTAAAGGCATAGGTTAGGCTATCGATAAGGATCGTTTTTCATTCAACGAGCTAGATGAATCTATGGTTAGATGAGGGGGTTTGTCAAGGTGAGAAACTTGGACACTTAAGAGGAAAATGAAATGGAACGAGAGGGAGAAGGGAGAGGGTGCTGCCGACCTTGGTTGATAAGGATAATGATGATGAGTCATGCAATGGCATTAAATGCCCATTAATCCCTTCATCATCTCAGCCCTAACCCTTTAATGCTTTGACCTCTTTATTTGACCAATTGACCATCTTGATTGGCCTCCTTTCCTTCATTTAAATCCTCTTCTTCTCTTTATTATCTCAGCCACATACTAAATTTAATTGCATTAAATTTTCTGATATTTATTCTTTTCTTATACTCTAATATTCCCACAATATCAGAATTTATTTCTTAACTATTTGACCATCAATTCCTTTAATTCCACTTATGTCCCATGTGTTTCATTTATATATATCAGAAATTCACATTTATTCCATTAATCCATGCTGGAAAACTGTACAAGTATGGAAAAATTACAGAAAATTGGGGATTTCACATTCTCCCCACCTTAGAGAATTTGGTCCTCCAAATTTAATTAAGGTTGTGTCTTAAACAATTCCGGATATCTCTCTCTCATCAAGTTCTCTAGTTCCCAAGTAGCTTCTTCTGTCGTATGGTACTGCCAGAGAACATTAACCAATGGAATCGTCTTTGATCTCAACACCTTATCTTTCCTATCCAAAATCCGAATCGGTTTCTCCACATAACTCATGTCTTCTCGAATCTCCAAGGGTTCATATTCAATGACATGAGATGGATCCAGATTATACTTCCGAAGCATCGATACATGAAAGACATTATGCACTCCCGATAACTCCGGAGGTAGTGCCAACCTATAGGCCACATCTCCAACACGATCTAGGATCTCAAATGGTCCGATGTAGCGAGGACTTAGCTTACCTCGTCGGCCAAATCTTATGATCCCTTTGGATGGAGGGACTTTCAAAAACACATAGTCTCCAACCAAAAACTCAAGTGGCCTCCGTCGAACATCCACATAGCTCTTTTGTCGACTCTGAGCTGTCTTGAGTCTTTGACAAATCAATTTAACATTCTCAGAGGCTTGCTCGACTAAATCTGGAGCCAACAACTTGCGCTCGCCCACTTCTTCCCACCCAATCGGTGATCGACACCTTCTACCATACAGAGCTTCATATGGTGCCACCCCGATACTTGCATGATAGCTATTATTATAAGTAAACTCAGCCAATGGTAGATAGTCGTCCCATGAGCCTTTAAAATCCAGAGCATAAGCTCTCAACATATCCTCGAGCGTCTGAATAGTGCGCTCGGACTGTCCATCAGTCTGCGGATGAAAAGCTATGCTAAAATTCAACTGAGATCCCATGGCTTCCTGAAAATGTTCCCAAAAGTGGGAAGTAAACCTGGAATCTCTATCCGATGTGATGCTCACTGGAACACCATGTAGGCTGACGACTTCTCTTACGTATAAGTCTGCCAAAGCGCTAAGTGTATCTGTAGACTTCATAGGAAGGAAGTGAGCTGACTTCGTCAATCTATCCACGATCACCCAAATACCATCATGATTCCTCTTGGTTCTGGGCAATCCCATAATAAAGTCCATCGTAATGTGTTCCCACTTCCACATAGGTATAGGCAGAGGGTGCAGTAATCCTGCTGGCTTTTGATGCTTTACCTTAACCTGTTGACATGTAAGACATTTTGCCACAAAATCAGTTATGTCTTTCTTCATGCCCTTCCACCAGTACACCTTGCGAAGATTATGATACATCTTCGTGTTCCCCGGGTGTAATGTGTACTTAGTGGAATGTGCTTCTGTCAAAATTAGCTTCCTCAATTCATTATCCTTAGGAACACATATACGGTTATTAAACCTTAAAATTTTATCCTCACCCGTATGGAATTCTGAGGTCATACCCGATTGAATTTCCTCTATAGCCTCAATACACTGGACATCCTCTCTTTGAGCAGCCCGAATTTTGTCCATCAATTTTGGCTCAATTCTCAAGCTAGCCATCATACCAAATTGCTCAAGAGGTGTAACACTTAAACTGAGGCTTGCAAACTGTTCAAGTAACTCATATTCTCTTATCATCATATAAGCCACTATACTTACATGCTTACGGCTCAGAGCATCTGCCACCACATTAGCTTTCCTTGGGTGGTACATGATCTCACAATCATAGTCCTTCAGAAGCTCTAGCCATCTTCTTTGCCTCATGTTCAATTCCTTCTGGGAGAACAAGTATTTCAGACTTTTGTGATCCGTAAAAATCTGAAATTTCTCACCATACAAGTAATGTCTCCATATCTTCAGGGCAAATACTACTGCAGCTAACTCCAAATCATGAGTTGGGTAGTTCTTCTCATGGTCCTTTAACTGTCTAGAACCATATGCCACTACTTTACCATGCTGCATTAACACACATCCCAAACCTTGCCCTGAGGCATCACTATATACTGCAATTCCTCCTGAACCACTAGGAATGGTGAGGATAGGTGCAGTCGTTAACCTGCGCTTCAACTCTTGGAAACTTTGCTCACAAGCTTCATTCCATTCATACCTCACCTCTTTGCGCGTCAGTCTCGTCAATGTAGCAGCTAGCTTTGAGAAACCCTCTACAAATCTTCTATAGTAGCCAGCTAAACCCAAGAAACTCCTAATCTCCATTACCGTCTTCGGTCTCTCCCATTGGACCACCACTTCAATCTTTGATGGATCAACTGAAACTCCATCTTTACTGATCACATGACCTAAAAAGGAGATATAATTGAGCCAAAACTCACATTTACTTAGCTTGGCATACAGTCCTCGATCTCTGAGGGTCTCCAAAACAATCCTCAAATGCTGCTCATGTTCTTCCCATGACCTCGAGTACACCAAGATGTCATCGATGAAGACAATGACAAATTGGTCTAGGTATTGCTTAAACACGTCATTCATCAAGTTCATGAAGGCTGCGGGTGCATTGGTCAGACCAAACGGCATCACCAGGAACTCGTAGTGACCATATCGTGTCCTGAATGCAGTCTTAGGGATATCTTCATCTCGGATCTTCAATTGATGATATCCCGACCTCAAGTCTATCTTGGAAAAGACTTGTGCACCCTTGAGCTGATCCAAGAGGTCGTCTATCCTGGGAAGAGGATACTTGTTCTTGATGGTCACCTTATTCAACCATCGGTAGTCAATGCACAATCGCATACTACCATCTTTCTTCCGAACAAATAGCACAGGAGCACCCCAAGGGGATACGCTGGGTCGTATGAATCCCTTGTCTAGTAACTCCTGAAGCTGCTTCTTCAGTTCTTCCAATTCCACCAACGCCATCAGATAGGGAGATCTCGAAATGGGCTCTGTCCCCGGCACCAAATCGATAGTGAACTCCACTTCCCTATCCGGAGGAAGTCCTGGAAGATCATCCGGAAATACCTCGGAAAATTCCTTAACTACTGGAATTTCGTGAAGTGTGGGACGTTTCTGATCTACGTCCACCACGTGTGCTACAAACCCTTCACATCACAAATATGTTCTATCAATTAGATCTCAATTAAGCCAAGCAAGCAATTATGCTTTTGCATTACATATTTGCAAAATTTACAACATAGCTAATGGGAGAGGAGAAAATCACACTCTTAGCATGACAATCTATCATCACATGATTCTCAGCTAACCAATCCATTCCTAATATAACATCAAATCCAAACATATTTAATAGGATTAGGTCAGCTAGTGATTCTCTTTCTCCTATCCGTAGCTTACAATTACGATACACTATGTCCGTCATTTGGGATTCCCTAAATGGAGTAATTATTTGTAGCAATCCTCCTAATTGTTCAGGCTCAACATTTAATCTCCTAGTAGCCATAGGGGAAATAAAAGAGTGCGTAGAGCCTGGATCAAATAAAGTAAGGACATATGTATCATTAAGGTAAATCTTACCCTGAATCATCTTCGGTGAAGTATCAGCGGACTCCTTGTTAATGGCAAATACCCGTCCCTGAGTCATTGGCGCCTTTCCTTTCTCTGCCGCTGTGGCCTTACGCTGAGGTTGTGTGGTCTTAGATTGTGGTTGAGGGGTCTTTTCTGACTCTTCAGGTGCCTTCTGATTTATCTTGGGACAATCTTTAATTCTATGTCCCTGTTCACCACACCAATAGCACGCCCCACTCGCCAACCGGCAAGGCTGTACTCCATGAAATTTCCCGCATTGCACACACCTCGGTATCATACTCCTCGGTGAGCTAGCAGTACTACCAACTGGATGTTGGGATCTTTCATCACCCATTTTGATCCCGGTGGATCTAGGAGTTCCTATTGGGGCTCTGTCATAAGGCCTATTCCTCCTAGATGGATATCTATCCCTCGAGGCCTTCTCATCTGACTTCCGCTTCATAGGTTCTTTACCCTTATTCCTCGCTTGGAAGTCTGCCTGATGAAACTCATAGTCCTGCTCACATAGTTGAGCCTTACGGATTGCCTCTCCATAGGTAGTGATGTCCAATGGATATAGCTTAGACCTAATGGAAGGTCTCAATCCCTCCATGAATCTGTAGGTCTTATGATCCTCTCTTCTCAGTACTTCAGGATCAAATATGCTCAGTGTAATGAACTTCGACTCATATTGGCTAACCGTCATGCTTCCCTGAGTCAAGTTCAAAAACTCAACCTGTAATCTCCTCTGAGCAGTACGTGGGACATACTGTTCATTAAAAGCCTCCACAAATCTATCCCACGTTACCTCAGTATGCTTAGCCTCTAATACTGTCTGAGTAGCCTACCACCATGGTTCGGCCTCATCCACCAGCAAGTAAGCGGCCAATCCTACTTTTTCTTTCTCTGTACAAGCCAAGTACCCAAATGCCTTGGTGATCGCTTTCATCCAATTTTCCGCGGCCAATGGGTCACTGTCCCCTTTAAACTTTGGCGGATCCAGCTTCTTAAACTCCTTTATCAGTGCCACAATGCAGTAAGCTGTAGGATCTTGCCTCTCATTAGTTAGGACTGGTGGGGGTTGTACCACCGGAGTAGGAGGTACTGTAGGGGTAACTGCCGGTGCATTAGCGGCCACGTTCGGAAAATTAGCCATAAACTGGTTGAACATTGCGGCCATGTTTTCCATATGTTTCTCCATTTTAGCTAGCCTCGTATTCGGGCTATGCGGTGGAGATGGAGGAGAAGACTGTGTTGGGGGTGGTTCATCACGACCCCGTCCTCGTCCTCGTCTAGTACCCCTCCTTCGAGTACTCATTCTGTTAAGATCATGATCAAATAACATCATTTAGTATAACCTTAAGCCGTTATACTACCCAAAGTCAAGTAAACTAGTACAGTACATTGGGGAATTACTCTAATTCTAGCTTATTGACATCGATAAACTTCAGTCTAATCGGCTATGATACCAATCTGTGACGTCTTCGTCACTAACCAAATAGCAACTAACTTTTACTTCAAATAACAAATAAATCGACTAGTTTATCCGATGTCAATCTTCCTTACTCTTACGCTTTAGGCATTTTTATCAGAGTATAATAGCCATTTTCACATGCATAAAATTTTTCATTTATAAACATGTGTCGTGTACATCAGGATCTCAAATATTCAGACAACCTAATTCCCCCACATATACAAAACTATAGTAACGTACTATACATTAGCCGAAGTAACGGCCGACTAAATATATCTTCAAGTGATAAGTAGGAAGCGTGCCCCGAAGGTATCTCAAAATCCCAAAAGATGCTCCTCTACCCGGAGCGGAATTACTTCAAGTAATCTGTATAAAAAATAGTTGTAAAGGAGTGAGATACGCTCAGTAAGAAACTTATGTAAAAGAGCGTACTATATCACTATATGCAATTTTCCTGCTTGGCTCTATAATGTCATGTAAAACCATTATAAAGCATATATAGTATTTTTCTTTCGTAAATATCAAATACAAGTAAATTATGCTTTCAAATATTTCCACGGATCTCAAATCACGTGAAATCAAATAGGCAAATACAATTACTTTCAAATAGATGGGAGACAATTATATCCGACAGATTCATGCACCAAGTAATTCTCATCATGGATACAGCAAATATATCCCATAGGGATAATCCAGAGAGATAATGGATACAGCAAATATATCCCGCAAAGGATAATCCAATATAAGGATCTCATGAGGATACCGCAAATATATCCCGTAAGGGATAATCCTGAGAGATATCAAATAAATGGCGTACCCACGTATGGGCCAGGGATCCTCCCCAAAGCCGAATCAAATAAAAGACTCATGGCCATTGTCTATAGCCTACAGTTTCACTAGTCAGGTGCCGTACTGCGGGTTTGAGGGCTGGACTATAGCTCCTCAGTCAAGTACAAGTAACAAATAATGTGCATGCTCTTTCAAGAGATTCACAGTCTCCAAAACCTCATTTATATAGGTTTAAAACAAATACAATTATCTTTTCTTGAAATAGGTTTTTCTAAACCTTTCTTTCAAATAGGCAGTCGACTGGTCATATATGGCAGTCGACTGCTATATCACGTTTTGCCTTATTGAATTTCTTTCCCTTTTTGAAATTCAATTATTTTATTTTTTTTTTCAAATTACAAATAGGGCAGTCGACTGGTCCCAATTAATAGTCGACTGGTTTTGAAATAGAATGTTTCCCGAGAAAAGGCAGTCGACTGGTCCCATTGGCAGTCGACTGGTTTTGAAACAGAATGTTTCTGGACAAATAGCAGTCGACTAGTCCCCTTGGCAGTCGACTGGTTTGAAACAGAATGATTCTGGGTAAATAGCAGTCGACTGGTCCCCTTGGCAATCGACTGGTTTGAATCAGTTTTCGAAAAACGACGTTTTGGATGTCTCTAGGCAGTCGGCTGCTCCTAACCTAATTGGTACTAGGAGACAAGTTCGAAATGTCATTTTTCCTGCAAAAAGACAACTGATACTTCTCTCCAAAACCATCAAAATCACATTAAAACATACGGATATAGCCGCCTTACGTCCGTTACATAAATTTCTTACCTCAATTGAGATTAATCCACAAGCTTGGTAGGATCAACCTTTGTCCTTTTTCCACTTCTTCAAGCTGTAAGCATCATGATAATTAAAACCTCAATAAATCTACTATATCCACTTCATACAATCCCTAACCATCAAAACATCAACATAAAACCATTTACTCTCTTACCTTAGCAATTAACCAAAAATTCAGGATTTTAGATCTCCTTACTCACTTGGATTCAACCTTTCATATTAAAGGCATAGGTTAGGTTATCGATAAGGATCGTTTTTCATTCAACGAGCTAGATGAATCTATGGTTAGATGAGGGGGTTTGTCAAGGTGTGAAACTTGGACACTTAAGAGGAAAATGAAATGGAACGAGAGGGAGAAGAGAGAGGGTGCTGCCGACCTTGGCTGATAAGGATGATGATGATGAGTCATGCAATGGCATTAAATGCCCATTAATCCCTTCATCATCTCAGCCCTAACCCTTTAATGCTTTGACCTCTTTATTTGACCAGTTGACCATCTTGATTGGCCTCCTTTCCTTCATTTAAATCCTCTTCTTCTCTTTATTATCTCAGCCACATACCAAATTTAATTGCATTAAATTTTCTGATATTTATTCTTTTCTTATACTCTAATATTCCCACAATATCAGAATTTATTTCTTAACTATTTGACCATCAATTCCTTTAATTCCACTTATGTCCCATGTGTTTCATTTATATATATCAGAAATTCACATTTATTCCATTAATCCATGCTGGAAAACTGTACAAGTATGGAAAAATTACAGAAAATTGGGGATTTCACAAAACTGATTTGATTTGTTATTTTATTTTTATATATTAATTATATATTTAAATATATAAATTATTTTCATAATTATCTTTTAGTTAGATTTTGATATTTATACATACATATATATATATATATATATATATCTACTTATATATTCATCCTTATATGCATTTATGTACATGTATCTTTATATTTATTTGTATATAGTTATATCCATACTTGTGTGTAGATACAATCTTAGTATATCAAGTTATATCCATACTTATGTGTATATAAGATCTTAGTATATTTATAATATTTATTTATTTATCCATTCTCTTCATATATTAATTTTCATGTACACATATATATATAAACACATATACATATAAGCATACACCTAATACACTTGTGCTTATTTATTCATATTTATTTACATGTATTTATTTTTTTTCCTTATCCTTATAAGTCTATATTTATTTGTATATTTCCAAATACATATGTATATGCATATATGTTTGTACATGTAATTTATATATATATATTATTTTACTTCACTTGGTCATTCATTTATATAATTAGATAGATATGTATTTAGGTGCATACGCATGCATACACGTTGTATGCTTTGGTTGGCACATGCATGTACGTAATCTATAAGTAGAACTTTGAGTTTTCCTTTCATATCAATTTAAGTACATCGTATATATTGCATACGTGTACGTTTCATGTCATTTTTAACTTCTATTCTCGAATACTTTATTTCAATAATTAGAAACTATAATCATATATTTGAAATCCGCATATTATATTATTGCATTATCTATACTCACAATTACACGTTGAGTATAAGAGCAATTTAAGAAAATTACGTTTCTCACATTCTCCCCACCTTAGAAAATTTGGCCCTCCAAATTTGTCCATGTTATCTAGAATAGGTGAAGATACTTCTGTTTCATTAAACTTTCCAACTCCTATGTAACTTCTTCCGGAAAGCAATGTTGCCAAAGCACTTTTTCCAAGGGAATTGTCTTAAACCATAGTGCCTTATCCTTTCGATCCAAATTCTATATCAATTTTTTTTTTCAATATAGCTTAAGTCCTTCCTGATCTCTAAAGGCTTACACTCAATCACGTGGGAGGAATTCGTATGTTACTTCCTAAGTATGCATATGTGGAAGACGTTGTGCACACCTGATAGCTCCGAGGTTGCGCTAATCGATATGTCACGTCACCCACTCTCTTAAGTATCTCGAATGGCCTTATATACTGAGAACTCAACTTTCCTTTCTTGCCAATCTCATTATGTCCTTAGATGGAGAGATCTTCAAAATACTCTACCTCCAACCTAAAACTCCAAGTGTCTTCTCCGATTATCAACATAACTTTTCTATCTACTTTGAGTTATCCGTAATCGATCACATATTAACTTCACATTCTTAGAGGCTTTCTCTGACATACTTCCCTACTAGGGCATTGAGTGAATAAGTAGCCTTCATAGCTAGGAAGCATGCAAAATTTTTCAATCTGTTAACAACAACCTAGGTTTCCTCGTGATTTCCACGAGTCTTTGGGAGCCCCATGGTGAAGCCCATGGTCTTATGCTTCCATTTCCAAGTTGGCATAGGTAAGGGATTGAGCAACCTTTTTGGTTTTCTAGTGCTCAGTCTTAACATGTTGGCACACTAAGTATCTAGACACAAAGTTCACTATATCTTTCTTCATACCAACCCACCAGTACAGTTAGCGTAAGTTCTGATGCAAATTCGTATTACCCAGATGAATCATGTCCTTGGAGCTATGTGCCTTTCCATTATTTGTCTTTTTAAAGCCTCACTGTCTAGAATACATATCTTATCCTTATACCTTAATAAACCATCTCAATCAAATGATAAATATGGCACTAATTGTAATGTCGATTTCCACTATAAGACATCTCTTTCAAATCACCTTAATATCCTATGCACGTTATGCTAAATACATTCGTCGTATGCTCGATCAATCAAGTCAACATATAACATCATGTATTTGCATTTTCCATGCATTAGCCAATAAGAACACATAGTGTTTATATCATAAACTTTTACTTAAGTATACCATCAATAAGGTTCACAAAATATCGTAATCCAATTTTATCAATCCCGTTACTTCAACCAATTATCAAAATTAACAATTCTCCATGGCTTTAATGAATATGTCAGACATCAATTAACTATTTCTCAACAATACCTCAAGACATAGAAATCACCTTACAATGATCATTATATTCAATAAACACATGACACTCCTCACGTGTATCGTAGAGAATGCTTTCAAGACATTACTATTGTAGTGTCATAGAGTAACTAACCTCTATAGCCTATTTCCACAAGGTCACACTTTAAGTTTTCCCACTTTTTTACTCAATGTGTCATAATTCACTTTTCCACAAGAAAGTAATTCACCACAGACACATCACGTTCCACAATTATTGATTATGTTAGCCTATGATCAGATTCCAACTTTCTCACAGATGTTTATTTGTAGATACCATTTCATTGCATTATGAAATCATACTTATCAATTCTAGCCCATCGCCACATAGCTCTTTCACTTTCTCAACAATCCATATACTAGCATAATCTCAATTCTTACCTATGCAATACACAAATGTATAAGTACTACCACCAAGGTGAATCCTTCAATCTTTTCTACTTCAGAAACTATTAGACTGGGTCAATATCAATATCATAACAAGTTGATCTTAAGGTTCTTATCTCACACGATCTTAACTTTCACATCAATTTGTTATCTTGCATAACATGCTTTAACAATCTCCAAATTTCATTCAAAGACCTCTTTTTATAATATGTTGTGCTCATTTTGACTTTACTAGTGAGAAATCTGAAGAGCCTTATGGTTTTGAATCCACATAGTTCAAAATCATAGGGTTTAATTTATTAGACTTTCAATATTCACGTAGCTCAAATAGTATATTTGCAAAGGTTAAATAATTTCTAAGTCCATTTACATTCCAAATCATATACCTTTTAAATCATATGGTTTCTTAAATCCATATACTTTTCAAAATATACAAGATCCAGTACATCTTTCAAGTCCATAAAGAGGTTAGGCAATTGTTCCTCTTGAGGCATCACAATAAAGTCCACTTCCTATCACACGTGGTGGGCAGGTTTGAATAAATTTCCTGCCATTATCGTTGTTAAGCCCAAAATCCTACTGATCCTCTCTAATAGGCCTAATCAAATCATACTTTATTGAAGTTCATTAAGGATGCCTAATCCGTCAAAATCCAAAACTTTCGCATTTTGACATCAATTTCCAATTCCAAAAGTTTTCAAAACGAGCATGGATCATGCATTTGATCAAATCTTATACACTTTATGTCTTACAAGTTCATTGATATAAAGTTGTTCAATCCTCTCTTCTTGTTTCACACCTGAGGCTTATAAAAAATAATACTCGTCAAAGTCTAAACATACAATTTAAACTCCAGGCCATAGCATAACCTCAACTTGAGGCCAACTATGCTAGGTCACTCCAAATTATTTCCATCAAACAAAATTTTAGACCTCGTTCATAAGCTGTGATAAGTATACCATATCAATCTCCACAACCTAATACTCAGGATTGGCTATTGTGTCTTTTTTAATCTCGTTCCAATTCACAATACCTTATAAGCCATTATGTCACTTATTGAGGCTTCAAACCATCTACAACTCAGCGATCTTCTTTACCTTGTTATCATTTAATTTCGATACAAAAACACATGCATTTAGAAAAGTTTTCTGCACTTATTGAGCACTTAAAATTCAAGTATTGATAGTACTATGATATGTAAACTATTTTGACTTATCTACACTGACACGTACTAGATGAACTTTCCTCTGATACCATTAAATATATTGCGATCCAAAAGCCGTGACATTCACTTGACACTTACATTTATTCTACTTAGTAAAATTACTAACCAAAATTTTCCTTTATCGTTTTATGGTTTGTATTAGGCATTAGTGTAGTCACTAAACCATTTTTATTCATTCTTTAGTTTAATTATAATTTAAATTACTCTCTAAAGTAGGGAAGGATCATTTATAGTGCATAACTTACTATTTTTTTAGAAACAGATTGAAAATATCCCCTTTATATTTTGAGATTTCCTCAATTAACTACCTGTAAATCATCACAATGCAATAGAACAACATTTCCCACAGTCTACATTATATTCAACAAATGTGTATCATCTCAACAGTCTTAGTATCCACTACTAATCACCATATACACATCATATAATATCAGTATATTACACCAACTACTCATTATCCTAGTTTACATCCCATCCTATAGTACTGTACAAAAATTGCCTGAAAAATAGAAGCACATAGAGAAGAAATATTACAATACCAAGAGTTCAACAACAAGGACTTCAAGAGTCGAGACACTATCAAATCACCAGAACTGTCCAACGTGTCTTTTGAATCAATCTAAAAAATAGTTCTCATTTAATGAGTGAGGGCTCAATAAGTCATTTATATAAGTGTAGAAGTAGAATTTATATTGTTCTAAATGTAATACAAGAATCCACAAAATGCAGTCATCAAATATCCTTTTGATCAATATTGATATATGCTAATGTAGATATCATGTCCTAAGGAACTCTAACTCGAAACTTGTGGGCAAAAAGCAACCAAATTCTAATGTATAGCCCAGAATCAATCTCAATATATTTATCATTTATAAAATATCAATCCATACAATATTGATCATGTATCATTCATCCGAATTCAATACTACTCCACATTTGTATTCATTCAAATCAAAATCAATCCATATATCACTCATTATATCCAATATCAATCCACAATAACTTTCTTTTTCCTAATATCTTAACCCATGCAGCATACAGCAGGGTCATAATTTTAAAACTAATGTACATTGGTTATAAAACATACTGCGAGAAAGAAACAAAAACAATGTAATCTCGATATATAAAAATTGAATGCTCAGCAATATGAAAACCATCGTATAAAAACATCTATGCTGTCATAGATTTCAAAACATATATTGAGACTTAAGTCTTGCTTAAGCTCGGTTGCATGATGTAAAATCATCCAAATCAATCACCAAGGCCAAGACAGTGCTCAAGGTCCAATATACATAAACCAGTATTAAACATTGTTTTCAAAATTAAAGCATGATGGTAAATCGATCAAATAAATTCAGTGGAGATATGGCATAATCAATCACAGTATCAAATCCGTATATGTCAAATTAATAATATCATAACGTATACGTCCTATCAATCAATCAATAAAGTCTTAATTCAACTGTAGCTATAAATGGATTAGAAAGGCCCCAACGGAGAAAGGCTGTATTTATGGCCATGGTAAACTCTGGTCTCATTGATCAGATGAGGATCTAAACTTATGCCAAAACTCGTCTGACACGTCCAAATAATCTTATCAGAACCTCATCTGATAAGTCTGCATGTATGCCTAGGAGCACCGCTCACTTAGGCGTGTCCATTTATGCTTTATTGATGTTAATATACTTATGCCAAAATCTCAAAATAGTTTAGCAATATCTTTTATTCAATCAGTTCAAAAAAAACATGAAAACCTCTTTCAATGTGGTTCATAAACCATTTGAACTCGTATAAGTTGATGAGTGTCGTCAGTCACCAAAAATAAAATTTCCTAACTCTACTATGTAGATAGCGGAGCAAGGGTCGAACCCACAGAGACTGAATTATTTAAGTTAATTATTAAATTAAAAATCTAATCTTAAGTTTTACGGAAAGAAGAAATTTTGGGGTTTTGGAGTTTTGTAAGCTATGCCTAAAAGAGAGAAAGCAAGGATTATTAAATATCAAAAACAAATATGAAAAAGCTTCAGTTACAAGGTAATTAATTATTCTTGGATTTAGATGTTGATCATTGATTACAAAATATTATTGTCAATTAAATAGTCAACCGTAGCATAACAACAAGCTCTGTTACACCATCTTCCCTTACTGAGTCGCTAGTTAAAACAAGCTCTTTAACTAATCTCTAACTACTTAACCTACCTAGAACAAGCTCTCTAGATATAAGTTGTAGCAGCATTAACAACTAGAAAGATATGGGTTGACATTAGATAACAAACACATAAGCTCGGTTCATTTAATCTAAACCTCAATTCTCCTCCATCCCTAGTGATTAACTCCATAAGCAATTACGGACTTATGTTTTTAATCTGGCAGTAGATTATTCAATTAAATTAAATAGTGGGCCCTACCATCTAATCAAGCAAATAATCATGCAAATGTGCTCAGAGAATCTTAGATACTTAATCAACAATTATATTATAAGCTCAAAATCTCACAACATTCTTTTTCCCAAGAACAATGAATTTACCTCATAACTGAATAAGAAAACTACTCACTAGACATATTCAAGATCATAAAATTCAAGTTATATATTATAAAGATTACAAATATCATGCAAGAAACAATCAAAGAAGCAATCTTTAATAATATAAAATCAGAATTACTAATCAAGATTATAAACTAGTAAGCAAGAACACACAAACAATATTAATTTAAATAAAGAAAACAAAATCAGAATTAAAAATAATAAAGAAATCAGCAACTAATTAAAAATAAAGAAAAAAATAAAATTTTATTAAAAACCCTAAAGAAAATCCTACAAGACTAAAAGAGGGAAGAGGGATAAGAAGGATGTGAGGGATTAGAGAGATGCTGTTTATGAGAGCCTTGTGCTCTTTATATAGGCCTAAGGAAGAGTTTAAAAGACTTTCCTAAGCAATGTGGGATTCAGATAAGAGTTTACTTGGGAAACAAGTAATTTGACTAGTCAAACTCTTACCTTTATCTCATCATCTTTTTACAATTACTTTCTAAGTAAAATTCCTAAGGCCTATTTTTATTAATTAATTACAGATCTAAGACATAATAAAATTAAGAAATTATCTTGTCTCAACAAAATCTTGTCTTGAACTTGCTTAGTTGGAATTTCTTCTCAATCTCGTTTTTCTGCCCAGAATTTCGTACTGATTTTGTCCAGACGTTTGACCAACCAAACGAACTCCAATTTTTGCGATCTTGTGCATTCTGGAAACCTTGAGAAATCCTCTACAACTTCCATGAAGGCCACTTCTTGAGATCAGGTCGTTAAATTGGTCAAAAACGTCAATCTTTCAAGCTGGACAGAAAATACTACACTTTGCTCTTTTTAGCTTCTTTTTATTCCAACTTTGATATTTGATACCTAAAACATAAAATAAACATTAGTAAGCTCTTTTAGGCATAAAACATCAATAAAGAAAATATATTAGCACATATATAATTTGCAAAATATCATCTTATCATAAGTATGTATCAAGTTTTCTTTCAATCATACTGAACTTAAAAAATCAGACATATTCATTTATGCATCTCAACTCAATGCATTTTTTATAAAACTCATGTTATGTAGCTCGTACACGCTCAAAGCCATAATTAAAACATAAGTCCAAATCCCGCGGTATGCATATGCACAATGTAAATGCAGTCCTACAATCATGCAATCTAATTTAATATCGATTACAGGACATACGACTTCAAATAATCAAACTTAAACCTAGGACTCTCAATTTCCATATGATCAGGTATGCACAAATCATATCCATTCATCACAACTCAATACCACAACTATCAATTTCATATCACAATATTGATACTAAGAACCCTACCACTAGTATGGGTCCTATTAGTATCTCACCAAAAATTCAAATATTAGAAATTGGAAAAAATCATTTAAGTACCAAAATGATGCAATATCCATAATATTAAATCCGAAACTTATCTACAATCAAAGACCAAGATTATTGATCCTCTAGAATATGATTATATACCAAATTCCTCAATAATTTCTCAAAGTTTAATGTTTGGCTATAAAATTACTAAACCGATTCTGAGTTTATTCATACCAAAATTTCATTCGATTTAGCAATCTTACATGGCCTAAACAATATAAATCTACCACAAACTTATATAAATGTCTTACTGATTCCTATGCTTAGGGCTGGTGCGTTGAGCCTAGCTCAAACTCGAGTAGTCACCTTACCGTTTTGCTACACCTTTAATATGGTAGCATCGAATTACTACTCGTTTAATAGAGTTAATTTCTAATTTAACTTTATAAAATAGGATACCTCAAAGTGTCTTACTGACTTAAAGCTTATCATGCGCGATATCCGAGCTTCATGTTCATGCACAAAGTTTCGCGCATACATCGGGCTTGGCATGCGAACCTCTTAAACATCGATAATCCATTTGGTAAGAATTCACCAAAATTCTCTATATATAGGTAAATATATTTTAAACAGTAATGACTTACCGATTGACTCGAGCCAAGGACTATCTGTAAGGCTCCAATCCACACAGCAGGGTCACCTTAGAATCGTGAGGTGGCAATCGCCCACACACACTCAACGTATTGTCTGCTTTAGGCACTCACCGCCCTCACGGCTTTATTCCCCACTGGGACGCTTCCTTTCACGATCGAACCCAGGACCCTTCAAATACATGGGCTTTACAATCATCATACCATTTGGACAATGGTGAGTGAGTGTGGGCGATCGTACCATCATACAAAGCATATTTTCCCCACTAGGATGCGTTTTTTTCACGTTCGAACCCAGGACCCCTTAAGTACATGGGTTCTACAATCACCATACCATTTGGATTGTCCAAATGGTATGAAGCTCATAAAACCCATATACTTGAGGGGTCCTGATTCGAACGTGGAATGACGCGTCCCAGTGGGGAATAAAACCTGAGTGGGGCGATCGCCACCTCACGATTGTATGGTGACCTTGCTGTGTGGACTGCGACCTTACATAAAAACATGCATATTTTTAATTGTAAAGCCCTAGTCCACACAGCAGGGTCACCTTATAATCGTGAGGTTGCAATTGCCCACACTCACTCAACATATTGTCTGCTTCGCCCTTAAGGCTTTATTCCCCACTAGGACGCATCCTTTCACGTTCGAACCTAAGACCCCTCAAGTAAATGGGTTCTACAATCATCATACCATTTGGATTGTACAAATGGTATGATGCTTGTAGAACCCATGTACTTGAGGGGTCCTGATTCGAACGTGGAATTATGCATCCCAGTGGGGAATAAAATCATGAGTGGGGTGACCGCCCAAAGTGAACAATACATTGAGTGAGTGTGGGCGATCGCCACCTCACGATTGTTAGGTGACCCTGTTGTGTGGACTAGAGCCTTACATAAAAACGCGCGTTTTTTATTGTAAGTCCCCAATCCATACAGCAGGGTCACCTTACAATCGTGAGGAGGCAATCGCCCACACTCACTCAACGTATTGTCCGCTTTGGGTGCTCGTCGCCCTCATGGCTTTATTTCCCATTAGGACGCGTCATTTCACGTTCGAACCCAGGACCCCTCAAGTATATCCGTTCTACAATCATCATACCATTTGGACATAGCGTTTTTATGTAAGGCCCCAGTCCACACAGCAGGGTCACCATACAATTGTGAGGTGGCGATCGCCCACACTCACTTAACGTATTATACGCTTTAGGTGCTCGCCGCCTTCACGGCTTTATTCTCCACTGGGACGCGTCCTTTCACGTTCAAACCCATGGGTTCTACAATCATCATACCATTTGGATTTTCCAAATTGTATGATGCTTGTAGAACTCATGTATTTAAGGGGTATTGATTGGAACGTGGAATGACGCGTCCTAGTGGGGAATAAAACCGTGAGGGGGTCGACTACCTAAAGCGGACAATACGTTGAGTGAGTGTGGGCGATTACCACCTCACGATTGTAAGGTGACCCTGCTGTATGGACTGGGGCCTTACACTATCTATATATTTATATATGTATTTTTTTTCTTTCTTTCTCTTCCCTTCTTCTTTCTTTCCTTTCCCTATTGACTGTATTAATACCCCTAAGCACCTTCTATCTCGTGATGAAAGCCCTAAAATTTTGCCCTCTGTTTCAGGTACCAACTTAGTTTCTATACACCACCTTGTTAGTCTAAAACCTCTTATCGAGAACCACCTAAGACACCCCTGTTCACAACATTCGGTACCCTTGTTTCACTCTTATTTCACCCTTAAAACTGTTTTCATTTAGCCACCATTTTTCTATTATAAACACATCTACTCAGGCTTAAAACTCAGCCAAACCTCTACTCCATTGCAACCTGAGAGCCTGATTTTTTTTGAACCCTTGATTCAGCCTGTGTCTTAGCCACTTCTTAGCCTCGGTTCATGCCAATTTCAGCTTCCTTTAAGCACCAGTCTTAGTGGCTGCGGCAAGCCCTTTTGTCAACCTCACCAATAGCCCTTGATCCTTCCTTGAACTCACCCTTGACTCGAGCCTAGAAGCCCCTGAAATGTCCCTGATTTCATCTTGGGAAACCCTTGGAATTACCTCTCCTTAAGTGCCCTGTTTCAACCACCACAAATAACCTCAACTCAGCCTTCAAAAAACCATTGTTTGCTGCATTTACAGCCCATGTTTAGGCTCTTAAGCAGCTCCTAATCAACCTACCTTTGGTTTCCTATTTCCCAACCAAGAGTCCCTTAAACTCTTCCTTTCAAGCTCTGTTTTGAGCCTTCAATGACCGCCTCAACAACCACCAATCTCTCCTATCTCGCCCCCAATTTTCTGTCTTGCCCATAGCCTAAAACCAACACCTAAATGCTAGCCAAACTCAGCCCGAACACCCCTCCATCGGCCTCCAAGCACCGTTCCTACCTCAAGACTTGCTTCGATTTTTTCTCAATTCTACTACTGCAATTTCTTTCTCCATCACATGTTGTTCTCTTTTTTTTTTTAATGGTTGTGGCAAGGAGATGTTGATGGATGGCAGGGGTATTTTTTTTAATTAAGGGCACATGGATTTTTATTTTTGAGTGCTCTGTCAAAGTGATAGAACACTGCGGTTTGGTTAAGGGTGTAAGATGGGCTAAAGCCCGCGGGTCGATCCGTTAAACCTGTTGGCCCGCGCAGGCTGGTTCACACAACCTCGGGCCGACCCACGGGCTAACCCGTTTAGGCCCTTTTTAATTTATATATAATTAGTTTTTTAATTATATTATTAATGTATTTTTATTTCTTACAAAATAATACATAACATGATTTTATTGTATTCTACCAAAAAAATGATTCATGTAATTTTACATTGAATTCAAACCATGACATTAAATGTACAATAGTGAAAAAAAAGATATTGGAAGAGTTTAATGTTTAATAGAAATTTATGTTTTTTCAAGATTGTAATTATTTATTTTAAAATATTGTAAGTGTTGTAATTGTATTTAGATTGTATTTATATGTGAATTTTAATGATTTTTTTAAATTTTATTTTTATTATTTTTATTTAAAAAGTACTTGGCCCACGGGCCAGCCCAGTTCGTATTAAAAATGGACCGGACATATAAAATTTAGCTTATTTAAAAACGGGCATAAACGGGCGTATGGCCTGCATCGCGCCTGCCCCACCTCACTCGTTTTACACCCTTAGGTTTGGTAGGAAAATTTCCCACCAAACCGATTTGATTTGTTATTTTATTTTATTTTTATATATTAATTATACATTTAAATATATGTATATATAATTTATTTTCATAATTATCTTTTAGTTAGATTTTGATATTTATACATACATATATATATATATATATATATCTACTTATATATTCATCCTTATATGTATTTATATACATGTCTCTTTATATTTATTTGTATATGGTTATATCCGTACTTGTGTGTATATACAATCTTAGTATATTTATAATATTTATTTATTTATCCATTCTCTTCATATATTAATTTTCATGTACATACATATATATATACATACATACATATACATATAGGCATATACCTAATACACTTGTGCTTATTTATTCATATTTATGTACATGTATTTATTTATTTTTTCCTTATCCTTATAAGTCTATATTTATTTGTATATTTCTGAATACATATGTATATGCATATATGTTTGTACATGTAATTTATATATATTATTTTACTTCACTTGGTCATTCATTTATATAATTAGATATATATGTATTTAGGTGCATACACATGAATATACGTTGCATGCTTTGGTTGGCACATGCATGTACGTAATCTATACGTAGAACTTTGAGTTTTCCTTTCATATCAATTTAAGTACATCGTATATATTGCATACGTGTACGTTTCACGTCATTCTTAACTTCTATTCTCGAATACTTTATTTCGATAATTAGAAACTATAATCATATATTTGAAATCCGCACATTATATTATTGCATTATCTATACTCACAATTACACATTGAGTATAAAAGCAATTTAAGAAATTTGTGGTTCTCACATCATCAAACCCTTATATCTTCAAGGTGATTAATTCAACTTTATTTCCTGTAACCTCTCTTTTGATGTTTAAATAAATATTCAAAATTTAAAGTATATCTAGAATTTCTATATTTCTTCCTAACCAGCCATTGTTTTTTATACTTGCCTCTATGTTTACCATGTTGTTAGAGTTACACTTTTCAACTATTATTCAATATCAAGAAGTTTATGAAAAAACAAAGAAGATGAGGGTTAAAGAAATAAGAGAACTAACAGTTACGTAGATGGCATTATTATTTTTTCAGATTTCTTATAGCATTATTATTTTCTTAGATTTCTTATAGCACTATAATTTAAGCAACTTAAGTGACTTTTTGTTTTGGTCTTTGTTAATCGTAAAGGAGGTAAGAGGAAGAATGAAAAGAAGAAATGGCAGCGTGATTGCTGAGAACAGGAAGCAAATTAGACAAATTAGTTAGTCATTTATATGAGTTTTAAATATTGCATTTTAGTCATGAAATAGGCAAATCAAAGGAGTAATTTTAGTTGTAACCCAGAAAAAAAAAATGGATTTTAGTGATTTTTGGATTTCAAAAGTTGGAGTTCTGTATAATCTCCTGCAGACTTTTCAAAGTAACAATGCAAAAGGATTTAAGTTTTGCATAACGGAAAAGTAGTAATTCTTTTATTTAAATTAATAACAATATAATAAAAGGAATCAGATTTAGTTATTTAAAAATATCATTCAAATTTTATTCATTTTAAAATTTGAAAAAAAAACTAAAACCTAATCCAATTTAATATTGTCAGTTTAGATAATTTTTTTAAATATTTTTCTAACAAAAATAATGTTTTCTTTAAATATTTATTTTGTATTACTTTTTATATCAATCTCTGATTTAATTATTTAATTTTAAAGATTTAAAATTAAATCATTTTCAATAAACTAATTCAGTGAATAATTTAACTTGTTTTTTTTCAAATAATGTGTTCTTTAAATATGAATAATTTAACTTTTGGTTTCATACATTCGTGCATCGCATGAGATGCAAACTAGTTTCTAAGGTTAAAAAATTAACATGAGTGAGAGAAAAAGAAGTTGTGGGTGTGCGAGTGAAGGCAGATAAAATAAGGAAGATGAAAAAAGGCGTTGAAAATAGGAATGTAAACAGGTCAAGTATTCATTAAATTTGGGACGTCCGAACCTGAACCCGATTAATTTTTATAATATCCGAACTCGATTGACTACCCGATTATTTTGATTTATGTTACCCGAACTCTAATTCTATAGAATAAAAAATACTCATTTAACTACCTGAACCCGCTAGCTACTCTTTTATTAAATCAAAATTTGACTTTTAAATTTAAATTTAAATTTAAAATCAATTTTGGAATAACTTAATTAAAAAAATTAAATTAATAAATTTAATTTAACTCACAAAAAATAAATTAAAGTTAAAAATCATAATTCTAATATTTAATGACTTAATTTAATTAAATACAACATTAATAATAAATAATTTATATAAATAATATGAATATTATATTAATTAATTATTATTTATAATCGGGTTTAGGTAGCGAGTACCTTAAGATAACTACCTGAACATTATCCGAACCCGTGACGAGTAATAATTTCACTAAACTGTAGTTTAAACTTTTATCAATTTATATTTCAATAAAAGCTTATTGTAAAAAAAAAACTACAGTCTCCATTATAACCGCAGTCTATTATCTTCAACGTTACACATTTCATTCCACAAAATACTATGGTTATCGTACAACTGTAATTTATAATATATAAATATATATTTATATATATTATAAAAACTTTTGTTTAAAAAAACTACGATTTTTCATAAAAACAAAGTCTTTATTTAGATTTATTCTTCATTTTCAATGTGCTTTTTGAAAAGTGAGTGCAGAATAGATGAATTCCACCCTTTGCTGCTCTTGCCTTTTATCTACTTTTGATCTCAGTTTAGGGCTTCTCTTTGTGTCTAGTTGTGGACTCAACTGCCTCTCTCATGCCTCTTCGTCTCGGCTTACCCTTATATCACCTCCTTAGGTTGCTATTCTTGTATAGTATTAAATTATCTTCTTTTGTTTTTCTATTATTGATCATGTTGAATGGTATACTTATTGTACATAAAATAGGACATTGCTTTACTAGGAAACTTTAAATATGGAACAATTTTTACTACAAGCTAATAGACGACCAACAGAATATGAGGCGTGGTAAAAATGTTTTTACAGTTTGCTTCAAAAAATGCAAATGGCTATATATATAGACACACACACATTGCCTTTGTATCAAGTGTGGTGATATAAATTTTGGAAGATTGAGGAGGTTAGAGATCACCTTTATTTTAATGATATTAAACAAAGTTGTATTAATTGAAGTTTTCATGGAAAAACTATCCAAAAGGCATTATCTACATGCACAAATAAAGAAGGAACAAGAACTTATGAATGTCGAGTCATTTGATGAAAGTGTAGGAATGATACAAGGTGCACATGATTGTTATTGTGATTATCCTAAAAAACAAACCTATTGTTCAAGGAGGCAAGAAAACAATTGTATCCTGGTTGTAAGAATTGTAGTCTAGTTGTATAACTTAAAAGCTAGACTTAGTTGGATCAATCAAAGATTCTCGTATTTGCTTTACATGCTAGTATAAATGTTTCCAGAAGGTAGCCACTTTCCTTCATCAATGTTAGCTCAAAGTATGGATTAAACCAAGAGGAGGTGAATTGGTTTTAATTAAATTTCAAATCATTTAATTGCCAATTTAAATTTTCAAATATATAAACTATCAATTTGAAATGAAAAGATAAAGGGCTAGAGAATCAAACACTATAATTTACAGAAGCTCGACCTCCCAATGCCTTCGCTATCTTCCTTGACTTCTCTTGTCAAGAGTTGCAATCCACTATCTTCAAATACCTTTTAAGACTAAGGTATAACCTTTGCACTCACTACCTTTCAAGGCTTAGGTAAAAACCTTTACAATCACTACTTTTCAAGGCTTGAGTAGAAACCTCTAAAACCCCTTAAATAAGCATCTAACAAATCTCACAACTCAAGAGGATACTTCACCCTTTGATCCTAAACAGGCTTTAGACTTTACAAATGAATTTGAATACTAGAAATACCTTTCAAAAGTTGTGTGTTTGCCAAATGAGTACAATTAGACAACGAATGAAAGAATATAGTATGGATACAAGGATTGAAACAAGTAAGCAGTAAACACTTGAATTGTCTTGATTTTCTTGGAAGAATTAATTTAATGCTCTTAGGATCATTTCTCATGACTTCAAAGTTTTGTAGTAACTTTATAGATCCCTAGCACTTGGGTATTGATCCCTAAACAGGGAAAAACAAATAAAGGTTTTTCGACTTATTTATTTTGATAATGTTAATTGTTAAAAGTTCATAATTTTTTTATAACCACCATTTTACTTTTAGCATTTATTAAGATATTTTTATTAGTTAATTGAAAGGTTTTTCAAAAGAAAATTAACATTGCAGCAACCACTCTATATTTAAGAAACTACTGAACAAAAGTTTTCATTAAAATCGATTTAAAAGCTCTTCTTTTGAGTTCATGACTTCCTAATAAAATCATGAGTTATCCTCTTAATAATTAAAACAAAGTGCAAATGGCATACTTGCAAAAAACATTTTGTCAACTACATAATCATACTTTTTCTAGAAGAAACATAAAAAGATGTGCTAAGATTTTACAAAAAAAGATCTTGTAAATCATTTAATCACGAATCCATATTTTTGATATTATTAAAAATAATTCTTGACTAAAGCACTGAGTAGTGTTGATTTTCATTTCTAGAAAATAGGCATTTTGCAATGCCTAAAATTATTGCAAAATGTAAATTTATCGTTGCTAAAGTTTTTTTTCAATGACTTTTTGTTGTTGTAAGGTCGTTGTGTAAAATTTTGTTGATAAAAATATAGGTAACAATTTTCATCTTATAAAAAATTATTGTCAAAAAGTATTTATTACAACAACTTTTTTTTGTTGCTAATTAAATTGTGTTTTAGCAACAACTTAATGTCATTGTTTAATTTTGTTTTAGCATCATAATATATTTGGTTGCAACTCCTTTTTGGCAACAAGTTTTTCTCATTGCAATATTTAATTTTGCAACGACTATAATTGTTACTAAAAATAATTACGAAACCATAATTTTGTCATTTGTAATTGTTTTGATTACCACATAATCGTTGCTAAAAAATAATTACGAAACCATAATTTTGTCATTTTTAATTTTTTTCACAACGATTACAGTTGTTACTATTAATGAAATTTAAAAGTCTAAAAAATTTCATGAATAAAAAAGGGGCAATTAAATAACAAAAAAATTAACATTAATAAATTAAAATATATAATTATTATGCACTCAATTACAAAATATTTAGCTTTTAAGATATTACAACAATTAAAATTCATAAATAAGTAATATAAAAAATTCTGAATATAATATTGTTATCTTACAATGTAAAAATAGTATTCCATGATATAAATAACATGAAATAATGATCATAAAAGTCAAAACAAGATTGAGAAAAAATTGAAAAATTTTACATGAACTTAGCCAAGCATTAATTGTCACAACCCGAAGGCTGCGACGGTACCTCTTACATGTACGGAAGCATAGAAATTTAGGGCTAAATTTTTCGATTTCCTATATTTGTTTAGTCTAAGTAAAATACAGTGAATTTTTGTTTCGGGACGTTAACTCCTTCGCTTATTTTTATCACTTTACCCAAGTTATTTTCCTGCATAAAAATTTGCAATTAATTCCAGCTCATGCTTCCCACAATGACAGTTAATTATATTCTAGCATTCCTATGACCAAGTTCATTTCCATATCATGACATTCAATCTCATGGTTCACATTTTTTCTACTTGGTCACTTGTTCATGCTATTCAATCCACAATCCATACTCATGCAAAATCAACATTCCATACTTCCTCATTTCTAGTCTAGATGCTATTCTCTATATCAGATTACATCTCATCTAAGTACTGAATCAAAAATAGCATGAATTGGTAATAGATACAAAAAGAGAGTGTGTATACCAAATTTTCACAAAAAAAATCTCTTTGGAGAGTTGGGAAAATATTTCAGGCTCGAGACTATTTGGAAGGCTCCGAAATACTCCCCCAACTCCGTGCTCAATCTGAAAAATTTAAATAGTGCTTAATGAGCAAGGCTCAGTAAGTCATTTATATAAGTGCAGAGTTAAAATTATACTGTTCTATATGCCATGCATGATGTCATGTTAGGAAAATTTACTATCAGTCATTCTCTTATTCATCATGCGATTATATACCTGTCATGTTCTCAGATTCAGTTCATCTATGCTTCAACATGTCATGAAATGTCTAAGTTATGAAACCATGAATACACATGATGCATTGCATGAGAAAAAAGAAAAAAATTACAGACAAGGTTCCTTGAGTACAATCTATAAGACCTTCGGGCATGATTCCTCCTTATTTTTAGACAAGATTTAAAGTTTGACTGCCTGCCTGTTTAGGAGGAGCTTTCTGGACAAGATTTTTAAAATTTGACTGTCTGCCTGTTTAGGAGGAGCTTTTAGACAAGATTTTTAAAGTTTGACTGCTTGCCTGTTTAGGAGGAGCTTTTAGACAAGATTTTTAAAGTTTGACTGCCTGCCTGTTTAGGAGGAGCTTTTAGACAAGATTTTTAAAGTTTGACTGCCTGCCTATTTAGGAGGAGCTTTTAGACAAGATTTTAAAGTTTGACTGCCTTTCTGTTTAGAGGGAGCTTTTTGAAAAAAAAAAAAGAAAAAAAATGAAGTCAGATAAAATAGGTGTCTATGTCTTTGTGCAATTACTGTTTCATAGCAAATGCACAAAGAGGGGCAACTGTAGACACCCTATTTTGTTCGGAGTCTTAATTTGTAAAAATAATTAATTAGGTTGGGTGACATTGTATTTTAATTTAATTTAACAATCTAGAATTAGGTTAAAATTAAATTAGTATTTTTTTAAGATTAGAATTAGCACTAAAATTAGGATTTAGGAAGAATTAATAAATAAAATAAGAAAAACAAAAAAATGAAATAAGAAATAAAAAATAAAAAATAAAAAAAAAAGTAATTTTAGGATTAGGATAATTATTTTTTTTAGGATAATTAGTTGGATAAATATTAAATTTGGTAGAGTTAGATTAAGGATTAATATAAGAATTAGATAAATAAAGTATTAAAAATAAGAGATAATTATTAGAATAAGTATAGTTGTATTAGGATTCTAACAAATTTGTGGCTATAAAAAGGGATTAATGCTTATGATTTAAGGGGGGAATGAAATTCACAATCAAAGATCTCAACTTCCATTGCTTTTGCCATCTCTTACTACCAACGCCTTACACCGCCTACCTTACCCCGCATCCCACATCCATCATCACCTATTGCAGCCAAGCTGATCTGCTACGCTAGCCTCCCACCATCGTACTACACCGAACCACGACGCCTATAGCTACCCCGATATTGCCATCACCTACTTCTGCTGTTCTGCTGGTACCAGCTCGTGACACCATCACTGCGCCTCTGTTCTGGTCACTGCCCCTGCTGGTCTTGGTTCCATCCCGCACTGCACTAACGACAGTAGTTACCGCCCCTGCTACTCGATCGATGCGCCTTCTTTCCCCGTGTCAAAGTTGCCATTATTGCTGCTTGCTGTATGAGTTTGCCACCCTTCACCTGCTACCTTTGTTCTGCTAATTGGCGGCTCATCATACAAGTCTATCCAGTCCCGTTTCTTGCTAACTTGCTACTGCTTGGAGACTCATCAACGCACGTCATTGCTGCTACTGCTCGACTACGTTGCTAACAGAGGAGTTAATTTCGCTTACCAGGTTTTATAAAAATTTATTGATTGTTTTGCTATGGGACTGACATGTGATTGACCTGATCATATAATTTAATGATTAATTAATATAAATTGTGTGCTAATAATTTACTACCATATAATTTGCTTTGCATTAAAATTAATAAAAAGAATTTAGATGATTTGGCATGATGATTGATAAAGAACCTTTAAAATTGGTATGATCAAAGTGGCGTGATTTTTTAGGTTTGCATGACAAGAGTTAAATTGATTTCTTTATAAAATTATTGTAGGACAATGTTTGACTAATTTGATATGATTGCATGATATATTTTGTGTGTATAGTTTTTATAATGTGACTTAAAGAAATTGTGTGATTGAGTATGGTATATTAGGATTAGTGTTTATGAAATAAATTTTGGACAATAATTAATTTAAAACTTATAAGATAAAAATAAAAGATAAAAATAAAAATTAAATAAGTAAAAGCATAAAAAATTTTAAGAAAATAAAGGATGAGTTATTCCGACGATGGAGTTCTAAAGGGACTGCGCTTGAGTAGTACTTTTAGATATCTTGAGGTGAGGGGAGTCCTCTTAAGTCTCACCAGCTTGTTGGAAGATTTAAGGGATTTTTCAGTATTTAATAATTCATCATTAAAATTAAAATAAAATTAAAATTAATAAATTCAAATTAAAATAATTAATAGAATTAAAATAAGATAAATATACGATTAAAAAATTAAGTAATGTCAAATAACTTGGATAAATGTGGATTAATCCAATGATAGAATTTAAAAAGGGAATTGTGCTTGAGTAGTTTTCTTAAAATTCTTAGGTGAAGAGATTTCTTCCAAGGTCTCACTAGCTTGATGGAAGGTCTAGAGGAAATTTTCAATATTAAATAATTCATATTTATTTAAGCTATAAAAAGTAAAATAAAAATAATTATAGGATTAAAAAATAAAAAAAACAATTAATAATTTTTATATAAATTGGGATAGGAGTCAAAAATAGGTATTTCATAATGAATTTAAATCATCCGACGACGGAGCCTTTTCAAGAAAGGCGATTGGTCCTACTTGAATACTCTTGAGATGAGAAGAACTTATAAGTTGTCCAACCAGCTTGATGGAGGAGACTTAGAAGATTTTTCAATATTTAATCATATCGAAATTAAAGCAAACATATAGGCAAAATTAAGAGAACTTTAGACTATTTGGTACCATCTTAAGATGGGCATTGTGGGGGTGCTAATCCTTCCTCACACATAACCATACTCCCGAACCTTAGAATTTTTGAACGTAGACTAAGCCTTATCTTTAGACAAGAATAGGTGACCAATCACACCTAAGATTGAATGGTTGGTGGCGACTCCTTGAATTTAAGTCTAGCAGTTAGATTCACAGACCTAGACGTTATGACAGTACCTATTTTTTTCCAATTTAAGCAATCACTTATAGTCAATGTTAACATTAATATTAATTTTTTACTGTAAACATATCATTTATGCATTAAATTATATTATTTTTTAAAATATTTTTAAATTACTATTACTATTACTTTTACCTACTTTGTGAATCAATTCAAATAACTTTGATATGGTAATTTCTTTATTTAATTTAAACTACATATAGCTAGACTTGTTAATGGATCGGACTAGGTTTGAGTCAAGATGAGACAAGTTCAGCCTAAACTAGATATTACAGGACTTCTAGTGAGCCAAGGCTTGCATTGACCTAAGTTTTGAGCTTTATTTTTTTGTTGAAGCCCCCTTTTAGAAATAATAAGAGACCGAAGTCTGTACATAGGGATGTGAAAAAGAAATTGAAATTGAAATTGACTAATTCAATCGAGTCAGTTTGGTTTAATTTATTCAGTTTCGATGTTAAGTTTACATATATGTGTGTGTGTGTGTGTGTATATATATATATATATATATATATATATATATAGAGAGAGAGAGAGAGAGAGAGAGAGAGAGAGAGAGAATAATATTGAATATATTGCATTTTAAAGAATATATGTTTAAAAGTATAAATAATGTAAAAAATATTTAAAAGTATACATTAAAAATATGACTAATGTAAAAATTAAATTAAAAATATTTTATTTCTCATTTTAAATTTAAAATAATATAAATTAAAAATCAATTAATTAATAAATTTATAACATTTGAATCATCCAAAATTAATTTATTTTTTTCTCCTTTATCTTTATCTTTATTTTTATTTTTCTTTCTTTAATTTTTTGTTACATCTGTATCTTTGTTTATTATTTTCTTTATCCCTTCCACTTTCTTTTTATTTATTCTTTTTGCCTTTTTCTTTTTGCTTCTTGCTTTTTTTGTTTTTAAATTTTTCCATATTTACCGCCTTTCACGTTTAATGTTCTGGTTATTCGCATTTCAATTTTTCTTTCCCTTGTTTCTTTTTCTTTCTTTGTTTTCCAGGTCTTACTTGATAGGAGCATTGGGCACATAATCCCGTATCTTGGACTGGTGTTTGGTTCTTCACTTTTCGTCCAAAATCCTATGGTAAAATCTCTGTTAGCAAATTCATTAATATTACTTTACTATTTTGAGTTGAATTTTTGTTAGGAAATTGATGAGTGTTCAAGTTAAATTCTAGATGCCTTCTTTTACCAGTAAAATCTTCCTTTGTCAACTTTTATGCTTGTTTTTCTCAAGAAAAAAAATAAAGGAAAATCTATTTGTTTACAAATATATTTTTTATTACAAGTCCAAATTTTGAGGGAGAGTGATGTGGAGTTGAAGTTGATATTTGTTATGAGCTAATAGTAATACTTTAATAAAATTATGTTTTATGTTTGTAATTGTAAGCACGCAGACAGATTGGCCTTAGCCATGTCAATGTAACAAACTTGTAAGTAGCTGAGCTACCTTATATGCGTAGATGGAAGGAATACAATTCAATGATTTGCCAAATTCTCTCTCTTGCTATTTTTCCTATTCTGTTAATTGTCTCCCTCATCATATTCCTTTGTATCTTCCGTCTTTTCTTTATTTCTATGTTCTTAATGTTGACAGGTGAAGGACATCATTGTTTATTGAGTCGGCGTTTCCAAAAGGTTAGAATCATTGGTATCAGGGCCTACAATTTTGACTATGGCCGACGATATTACTACTAGAGTATAAATGGAAATCAACCAGTTGTAGAAAGATATAGAGTGATTGGAGGCTAAGTTGAACTCTACCACTAAACAGATTCAAATAGAGTTGCTAACTAGGTTGGATTCCATGGGTGATGTTAAGAAAATGTTTGAGCAGATCATGTTGGGAATGAATTCTTCCAGAGGAGTAGCCATCGAGGAAGATGGTAGTGTTGGTTCATCAGTGGCTAAGCTTAAGAATACGGTGGCTAATGAGGTTGAGAATCAAATTGTTACCTAGTTGGTTACTTAGAACACATCCCAAACGAAGTACTCAACTTTGTAGTGCCCTCGATTCAATCGGCAAGACCTTAAGGGATGGTTGATCAAGATGGAACAGTTCCTTGAGTCAAATTTGACAAAAGAGTAGGACAAATTGCGTAGGTTATGATACACTTTGAGGGTAAGGCTTTGTAATGGCACCAGGAATTTACAAAGAACAAGGGCAATATTCATGAGGTTAGTTGGCCTCAATATTTGCTTGAAATGAGAGATGGATTTTTTAGATCATGAATATTATGATCCCATGCTTGATATAGTAGTTTTGAAGCAAACTTCTTTTGTTGAAGAATATTAAGAGGAATTTGAAAGTTTGTTGAATTTGATTAAGATTTTTGATAAGCATGCCTTGAGTATTTTTCTGGGTAATTTGAAGACCGAGCTTTCAAATTCTGTTGGACTATTCCACCCACAAACCTTAACCAAAGCCTATCAACTAGCCAAACAGCTAGAAGGCCTTATGTGTGACCAACCTAATAAACCCTATACTTTTAAAAAAAAAAAACTATACCATCACAACACCATCAACAACCATTCACCAACCACCTCCTAAATCAGATCTGCCACCTTTATTACCTACACCTAAGAATCTCATACCATATAACCAATCCTTTGACCGTCCCACCCTTACATACCCTGGTTCTAAATCTTCTCAAACCAAGACAGACAGTCTAAATGCTGTTACTACTAAACTTCCTACTAGGGAAGAAAGGAATGAAAGGCGGAGGAAGGGATTGTGCATATTGTGAAATCCTCAATTTCATGTAAACTTCCCATATTTGTATAGTATTTCAGCTTAGAAGAATTAAATAAATATGAGAATTTGATATATAAATGATATATAGGACATGGATGAAATAATAGTAATTGGATGGTCAAATGGTCATGGGTCAATGGCTGAGGTGTGAAAGGGGATAGGGATGCAATTAATGAGAATTTACGAGATGTTGATGAGTCATCTTCATCTCCAACAAAGGCCGGCAGCCATTGTGCTCTTCCTCCCAAAATCCTCTAAGTTTTCCATCCTACTTACCTAGACAAACAACCATATCCTGTCATCAAATCGTTAAGCTTACTTAACGAAAATTACTCCTCATCACTAGCTAAAGCTATAACCGTAATACGAAAAGCTGAATCAAAGAATTTGAGGAGATCTAAATTGCTGTTATTTTGGTGAGTAACAAAGGTAAGAAAAAGAAATTGATCCGTTCAATTATGTCCATGGTTTGGAGTTATGTGGAGTTGGTATAGCATATTTGTAAAGGTTTCTTAAAGGTTTGAATTATTAAAATGTTTGCAGCTTTGAAGAATCGAAAGGAAAGGTGTTGATTTGCAACCAAGCGATTACGTGTTCGGAGTTATTTGAGGTAAGGAATATGTGTAACTGACGTAAGGAGACTGTTCGTTTTAGTTGCATACTTGGTTTGAAATAAAAGTTGTTTTAAGTGCAGGAGATTTAAATTCTCAGTTTTACTCCTATTAGCAATTTGGCTAGGGGCAGCCGACTGCCTAGAGACAGCTGAAGCGTGAAGTTTTTTGAAATTGATTCAAACCAGTCGACCGCCCTATATAGCAGTCGACTACTATTTTCCAGAAAGAATTCTATTTCAACCAAGTCGACTGCTAAGGAGCCAGTCGACTACTTTTCTTCAAAAAGCATTTTGTTTCAAAACCAGCCGACTACCTATGGAGCTAGTCAACTGCCTTGTTTTCAAAAGCATTCTATTTGCAAAACCAGTCGACTGCCCTATATGTTTTCAAAAAATAAAATAATTGAATTTTTGAAAGAAAAGAAATTCAATAAAGTGATATATGATATAGCAGCCAACTGCCCTATATGACCAGTCAACTGCCCCCTTTTTAAAGTGGTGTTTTAAATGCTTATTGATATAAGTGTAATTGAATTTCAAATGAGCTATTTGATAAATGTTTTGGAGACTGGAGACTCCTTTGGTGCTCATGCATATTACTTGTTGTTTTGGAGATTGGAGACTCCTTTGGTGCTCATGCATATTACTTGTTTTTGGCTATGGGACTCCGATCAAGTCCTTAGTATTATTTGTACTTGGCTGAAGAAACCTAGTCCGGTCCTCAATACCACAGATGTCACCTGACTAGTGTTCACTGTGGTTTATCGACATTGGCCAATTGTCTCTAATATATGTGTTTGGCTTAGGGGAGGATCCCTAGCCCATACGTGGGTACGCCACTTATTTGACATCTGTAGGGATTATTCCTTACGGGATATATTTGTTGTATCCCTTATGAGAATTATTTGGTGCATGATTCTACTGGAAGTTAATCATCTCCCATCTATTTGAAAGTATGTGAAAGTATATGAAGTTACTTATATTTGAAGTTAATTGTATTTATACATGAGAATTAACGTGAATCGAGATACGTGAAAGTATTTGAGTTATTTGAATAATTGTATATGTGATTTTAAGTGATTTGAAAGTACTTAAAAGTATTTGACTTATTGAGTTATGTCTACATGATATTTGAAGAAAGTATATGATATATGCTTTATAATGATTTTACATGACATTATAGAGCCAAGCATGGAAAAACTGCATATAGTGGCATAGTACGCTCTTTTACATATGTTTCTTACTAAGCGTAAACTCATCCCTTTACAACATTTTTCATCCAGATCATTTGAAGTGATTCCCACTCCAGATCGAGGAACTTACTTTTGGGATATTCTAGTATATCTTCTAGACACGCTTCCTAGTTATTCCTTGAAGGTATAATCAGTTGGCCGTGTATTTCGGCTATTGTACAGTACAATATTACATTAATGTATATTAGATCAATTGGGGATATAGGATATGTAAGTTATGTGAGATCCTGATGTATATTGGCTGTAGACACCATTTTTGTCCGGTTCTTTTTCAAACATTTTTAATTAATTAATTTTTTATATTTAATTTTTATTTTTTATTTTTTATTTTTTAGATTTAGAAATAAATTTTGGATTTTGATTTTGATTTTTATAGAATAAAATAAAGAAAAAAAAGAAGGAAAACAGAATTAATTTTGATAGGAAAGTAAAATTAAATGAGACTATTAAAGATTGAAAATCAAAATTTTGTGAAAAGGAAAGTCAAAATTAATATCGGATTCAAGTCCGATTCTTGAAATATAAAATTTCCTAAAAAAGTTGATTCTTGATTTCCAAATTATTACCAAAAATAAAAAATATAAAAAATATAAAAAAATATATAAAAAGAAAAAAGAAAAACCTAGGTCTATAAAAGAAGAAAAAACCCTAGAAAAGGGGAGGAAGCGGAGAAACCCTAAAAAAAACCCTAAAAAAATATTTTTTTCTACTGCTTTTTTTCCTTTCACCCGGGGACCCTACCTCAGAACACTGTTCATCATCTTCTCACCACCCGCTGCATCAAGCCAACCTTGCCACCATTCTAGGTTTGCTGTGTCACCGCCACTGTCTTCATCATCCTCCAGCTTTGCCTTACTCGCATCGTGATTTCTCCCTTGCTTTTTGTCGCATCATCTTCGCCTGCATCACCATCAACGTACCAGCCCCTCTCCGTTCTGCGTGGCTTCTGTAGAAAAGTCCTTTGCTGCACTATTCCTCTCCCATATTGCAAACGTCAAGCTCAAGCTTATCTCCTACCACCGTGCGCTGCCTTTTCCAAGCTCACGCCTGCCATCTGTAAAGCTTCCTGGTGCAAGATATTTGGACTGCTGTCTGCGTTTTCTTCAAACCGAGCTGCTGCCATCCACCGTTCCCTGCGCTACCCAGCTCTGCCTAACCCCTCCACGCAGCATCCAGCCCCTATTCATACCCTCGTCCTCTGCTACGTGACCCCTTGCTGTTGTACGCACCCAGCCACTCTGCTACGTGTTGTGCTGCCATCTCCTCCTTATCCTTGGCTGCAACGTAGAAAGAACCCGAAAGCTGCTGTCGAACCGTGCTACACGGCACCAGCACTGCTATCATCCATCACCTCGCCAATTGAGAATAAGAGAAAGGAGCAAAGGAAAAGAAGTGAGGCTGGTTTGAAAAGAAAGAAAAGGATATTTTATATATAAAAAAAGAACAAAGTTGCAACATCTCACGTAAAAAAAAAAAAGAGGTAAGCCTTATGCTTTAAAGTGGAATTCTTTCCACTGTATGCCAAAGCCATTCCTTTTGTATTATTTATCATTCTTTATTGATTTGGGCTTTATGGTCATATGCTTGGTTTATATTAGTCATGTTAATTTGTTACATAATTTTATTAATGGGGATTGATTTTGTAAATAAATTAGTTTAATAAGTTTGATAGAAATAATTAAAATAATTTGATTTGATTAATTTTCGGTGTATATTTATACATAATATGATCATTATTTTCTTTTCTTTCATATGTTATTATTACTATTATTATTTTTAAAAGTAAACTTCTTAAGAACAAAAATCTTAGAACTACGAATTAGGAACTCATAATAGAACAGAATTTCAGAGTATTAGCAAATTAATGCCTTAGAAGAATATAATTATAAATATTTTAAAATAGAATAAATGTGAGTAATTCCGACGATGGAATTTTAAAAGTACTGCGCTTGAGTAGTGCTTTTAGATATCTTGAGGTGAGGAGATTCTTCTTAAATCTTACCAGCTTGATGGAAGATTTAAAAAGATATTTTCGATATTTAAAATTCAAAAAATATTATTAAAATTAATTGCAATTAAAAGAATAAATAATCAAATTAGAAATAATGAATTATAAAAATTAATTTAGACAAAAAATAGAATAAAATAATAAAAATACAAATTATCCTACGACGGAATTCTAAAGGGACTGCGCTTGAGTAGTACTTTTAGATGTCTTGAGGTGAGGAGAGTTCTTTTAAATCTTGCCAGCTTGATGGAAGATTTATAGGACATTTTCAAGATTTAATAAATTAAATTATAAAAATAAAAATTAAATTAGATTAGATTAAAAAATAGTAAATTAAAATTAAGTTTATTATAATAAAGAATAAAGATCAAATAAATAAATTGGAATTAAAATTAGAAAATAATTAAAAATTAAATTACATTAAATATTTTAATAAATGTGAATTATTCCGATGATGGAATTTAAAGAGAATTGCGCTTGAGTAATTTTTTTTTAAAAATTCCTAAGGTGAGAAAGTTTCTTTAAGGTCTTACCAGCTTGATGGAAGGTCTTTAAGAAAATATTCAATATCAAATAATTCATGTTTATTTAAAGATATAAAAATACATGAAATAATAATTTATATAAAGAAATAATAACGATAGAATAAAATAGGATAAAATAATAAATATAAATTGGATAGAAGTCAAAATAGGGTTTGCATAAAATATTTAAACAATCCGACGATGGAGCCTCTTCAAGAAAGGTGATTGGTCCTACTTGAATACTCTTGAGGTGAGAAAAACTTTTAGGTTATCCAACCAGCTTGATGGAGGAGACTTAAAAGATTTTTCAATATTTAATTATATCGAAATTAAAGTCAAAGGCAAAATTAAGATAACCTTAGATTATTTGGTACCATTTTAGGATGGGCGTTGTGAGGGTGCTAATCCTTCCTCACACGTAACCGTACTCCCGAACTTAGAACTCTTAACGTAGACCAAGCCTTATCCTTAGTTTGAATAGGTGACTAATCACACCTAGGTTAGAATGGTTGGTGGCGACTCCGTAGTTTTGTGTCTAGCTATTAGGTTTCCCGAAACTTAATACGTTATGACAGCTTGGCGACTCCGCTGGGGACATTGGAGAGTCAGGCCATTAGGTAGTTTAAGGTTATCAAGATTTTGCCTAAAACTTTAAATTTCATAAAATATTTAATGCACACACTTCACATTCATGTGCATGCATTAGCCCTCGACCCGGGCTTATCCTTCATAAGAGGGAGTATAGTACCTTTGCCTTCGTGAGGTGATAACCTCCACACAGGCCAGTGAAATACTCCCACTCAAATTGAACCTTTCCGTTTGTAGCCTGTAATGAGTGAGGATTGGGTGCCTTACTAGTCTTGTGTGGACGACAGTAAGGAACAATTTGGGAACCTTTACCCCTTTTATCTAAAGCTATGCATATAGTGAAATTTAGAAGACCAACTATAATATAGAACTATATCAACCCATGCTATAGAAAATACCCATTATTTAGGACACATGTTTGATCAAGTTTGTTTGATTTTGATTTATACATGAGACACTAAGAGGGTACCATGAGTTCTTGACCCAAACATTTCATGCATTACTCATCCATTATTGTTACATGACCACACCATTCCATTCATACAGATCATCTTGCTTTGATTCATTGTTTTTAAACAAAGCATTTCCAAAATTTTTGAAGCATCACCACATGTGAAATGATAAAATTCTTAATTGTGGCAAAAGATTCGAAGATAGCTCGACCAAAGGTTCATTCACACAACACTCGTTATCAAGCTAAGATCATGGAAGAAGAATCAAGTATGCGCATGGAGAAGATGGAAAAAGCTCAAGAGGAAATGAGGGGGCAATTGGCCCAAATTACAGAGCTGTTGAAAAATCTAAGCAAAGGCAAAGGAGTGGTAGAGGAAGTTGTAGTCCAAGAAGGGGTTCAACAACGCAGTATGGAAGACCCTGTCTATCCTCCCGGATTTGGTCAATTTCCAAGTCAAACATCCCCAGAAGGAAGATATCCACCTGCTTAGACTGCTATACCCCAAGTGTTTGGACAAGCTCAATTCCAAGGACCCGCCTATCCTTCCCAAGGCGCAAAATCTACTGATCCCATTGAGGTGCCCGACTTAGATGATGTAACATCCAAAATTACGAAATTCGGACTAACTTTTTCCTTTTAATTACTATTAATTACTATCTTTCCTATTCAATTTGTCGGTATCAATCGGTTTGCATTCGATGTCAGTGTAAGTTCATTTTACAATTTTCATTACAATTCATAAACATGCTTTAATTTAACATCACACTATTTACATCCCATCGCAAACACATCTACTGTGCATTTATAAATCCGAATATAAATATAAAATTCTAGACATATACCTGTTCACTTGATACCTTAAACTTCTAGTGAATTCTTCAACTAACTCGAAGGCAGCGGATATCCTATACACTGATGGGCTATCTGGGATGGTGAGTAAGGGGGTGAGCTTTGGGAAAAGCCCAGTAAGAAACATATATAAAAGCGCGTATAAAATGCAGTTAAATAAAAATCACTTATTTTACTAATTAAGAGAAAAGCATGATAAATACAGGCTTAACATTTTATGCAATGCCATTTCAAATCATTAATCAATATAAAACAATTAATAATCCATGTGATGCTATTTCAAATCAATAATCCGTATAAAATATTTTATAATTTATGCAATGCACTTTTAAATCATTAATCAATATATAAGCCATTTATGTAGACGATGCTATAAAACAAATTTCAGTATGCAACTTCGGTAACAAGTTTAAATGTCAATATAAGCAAGATTTTCGTCTTATACAGTAAAGCAAATCATTTAAGTTTATCACCTTCGATCATTTGATTTCAAACCTTTCTTTCTTTCTGTCAAATCAGTAAATCAGTATTCAAATAATTCGGTATTCAAATCATTCGATATTCAAAGTATTTGGTACTTATTGTGAGGGCCCGAAGTACCTTACGGGTCATTCATCACCTCACTCAATTCGATATTCAAATCATTCAAGTACAATTCAGTGGAAACAGTCACATCTAATAGAATCATGCATAAAACAATATCGGTATCCCCGAAGGGACGATCGGTAACGAATGGCCATCGTCGGTCGGTCACAGTTCGCACTGGTCAGGTGCTAGCTGAGTAAATCTGTGGGTTTGACCATAATAATCCCACAGCCGGTAGTCAGTATGTCAGTAACCTGCGGACTTGATCAAGGTCTCGCAGTCGGTAACAGTATGCATGATCACTAAGGAACGACCGTCTCAAAACATTTCCTTAAATCATCTAATTCAATAGTAGAAATCATTTTAAATAGCAATTATCTTTAGTCAATCCCAATCATTTTCATAAATCATAAAATTAACAATAGAAATCATTTAAATAGCACTTGTCTTCAATCAGTTCAAAATCATATAAAGAGTAATTATTGTAATTGAATAATAATAAAATTCATTTAAAAGTCAATGCAAAACTTTAATTACACAGTAACATATCTAAACATAAATGGTAAATCATGAGAAATTACATTTTATGTAATTTGAAACCTTTCATGTAAATCAATTCATATAATGCTATTCATATAAATCATTTCATGCAATTAAATCCATGTATATCGTTTCTTGTAATTCGATTCATGTAAATCATTTCATGTAAAGCAATATTTAAATTGTAAGTATTTAAGATAATTTCTATCGTTCATTTGGGAGGATTAAGCGAATAAACGGTTATGATTTAGTATCCGAAAATTTCTAAATGCAAGTAAAGATTATTTTATGCAACTCCTATACATATTCCTTACCTCTATTCCGCGCGATATAAGAAACCAATAGCTCTATTTGCGTCTCTTTATTTCTCGTACCTCATACTGCACAATAAACCTAAATTATATTCAAAATTCCATATTACAAATTCTAATTCTAATAAATATTCCATCATTTGCCTATATCAAATTTACTTTCATTCAATTAATTCCCAGAATTAATTTATTCTCTATTATTTAGTACACTGTAATTACTATTAAATTATATATATATATATATATTTTTTACTTTTCTTTTCTGGTCTCCTTTTTACCAGCCGATAGCTTTGTTTCTTTCTCCCCCTTTCCATGCCGGCAGCTTCACCTTATCTCTTCTTAACATTTTCTATTCCTTTTCTCATCCTTTAACATATGGTCATCTTTTATTCACTTAAAAATTTTATCAAATATTTTATAATCATCAAAACAGCATCACCATCGTGCAACCCCCTTTTCATGGCCTAACAGCCTATCTTCCTCTAACATCCACGCCACTTCCATGTTTGTTGCAAACTCTCACTACAACCATGATCAACTAGATTCTACTCATCATGTACTATTAAATTCTACCCAACATATATCAAAATCACAAAATTTTGCTTATTTTCACTTTACAGCCGAACACTTCATTTTCACTTACACTTAACATCAATTCATTCTAAGGTCTCAAATATATTTCATGGGCATAAATAAATTGAAGACCAAGGCTGGAAATAAATAGTACATTACCGAGCCTTACCTTTCACCATTGCCGACTGTACAAATTTTCCCAAAACCGGTTCTGTTTCTTCACGTCTAGCCCTCCAATTCTGAAGTTAAGATGTTCCTATGGTGAAGGATGGATCATGTAGAGGAGTTTTGTGTTTTGTTGATAGCAATTAGTGATTTCGGTTGGGGAAAAATGGGAGGAATAGAAGGAATTTCTCAAGGAAATAGTGAAGAAACGTGAAATGCAGAAAAACAGGGCAGGTCGGTGGAAATGGCTGCAAGAATTGGCTGAGTTAGTCCTATTTAGTCTTATCTTATTTATACTCTATCCAATAATAATTTACCACATATACAGCTATTAAATTTTACTTTCTTTTCCCTCCTTTTTCTTTTCTCTTCGGTTTTAATTGATGAGCAGTGTAGCAAGAAAAAGAAGGTCAGTTCAAGCAATAAAAATTGAACGTCGGTGATGATGATATCACATGGTTGAGCTGGCTTCTTTTTGTCAATTCTAGATTTAAGGAGTTTTGAAAGTGAGAACTAGGTTTGATGAAGATGCTTAATATTTTAGTGGAAACAATTAGTAGTTTAACTATGAAAGGAGAAGAGAAACGTGAGAATATAGAAAAATTTTGAAGCTGCAGATAAGTCGGTGCAGCAAAGAAAAATGGGGCAGAACGTAGAAGTAAGACAGCTCCCCTTTTTGTCTTTGATTTCAGCATTTTATTATTATTTTATTCATAAAAATCTGATATCAAAAGATCTAATATGTTCTTCTAAAATTCAACATTTAACATTTATGCCACTATAAATAATTTATTATTTATACTTCCATTTCTTTTTATACATATACATTATAAATCTATTTTATATTTACACTGTACATATATATATAACATATACTATTTATATATATACATTTATATAAATATCATTTATACTTTCTTTACGTATATTTAAAACACACACATGTATAATTTGTATTATAAATATATATGATCCTTAAATCATATATTTTAGTATTTTATTTTATTTTTATATATATATATATGCTTTAATTCAAAACAATTTTCATCATTTATATATATTTTTATTTATACGTATATATAATTACTTACACATATAAACATTTTTTTTTCTGAATACCAATTAAAATTTCTAATTATAAATTTTCTAATTTATCAATGGATCAAGTATTATAATTTAGAAATATTCCAATCCTTTAATAAATTTGTTTATTTATTTTGACTTATCTATTTACCTCATAAATTGAATTTACAGATTCCTAATTCAAAAATGAAGAAATTCTCGGTTATCACAGATGACCCAAGGGAAATTGAGAAGTTGAAAGCCAAACAAGCAGAAGAGAAAGATGAGGCGAAGTCGCAACAAAAGATTAATATGTTGGAGGAAAGGATTCGAGCTATTGAAGGCTTAGACTTTTATGGTTCCATGGATGCTACTGGGTTATGTTTGGTGTCAGACTTGGTTATTCCACCTAAGTTTAAAGCACCAGAGTTTAAGAAGTACAATGGAACTTCCTGCCCTAGGTCTCATCTTATTATGTATTGCCGAAAGATGGCTGCCTATGCTCAAGATGATAAACTTCTTATTCATATCTTTCAAGAAAGCCTTACTGGGTCTGCAGCAAAGTGGTATAATCAATTGGATGGAACTCGAATCACCACTTGGAATGACTTGGCAAGAGCATTTATGGCTCAATATCGACATGTTGCTGATATGGCCCCTGATCGTCTATCACTCCAAAGCATGGAAAAGAGGGCTAATGAGAGTTTCAAGCAATATGCCCAAAGGTGGCGTGATATGGCTGCAGAGGTGCAACCTCCACTTTCGGAGAAGGAGCTTACCATTATGTTCGTTAAAACTTTGAAGGCTCCATATTACGATAGAATGATCGGTAATGCCACCAAGAATTTTGCTGATATGGTATTGTCTGGTGAGATAATTGAGAATGCAATCAAGAGTGGAAAGATCGAAGCTCCCAACAATATTGAGAAGAAAGGAGGAGCCAACAAAAGAAGGGAAGAAGAGGTCCATGCTGTGGCATATGGAAGGCAATATGGAGGCTATGTCCCACAACACCCTTATCACATGCCACAACCTTACTATCCTGCTCAGAATCCTTACCATTCTTACCCCAAGGTTAATGTTCAACCTAATCCCCAGACACTTGCCCCAAATATTCAACCAACTAAGCAGTTCAATAAACAAGAGGGCAATCATAATGCATCATGGCCAAAAAGAGAAAGGACTTCCATTGACCCAATCCCCATGACCTACACTGAGTTATACCCAAAATTGATCAAAGGACAACTCATTGCACCCATTTATGTGGAACCTCTCAAGCCCCCATATCCAAAGTGGTATGATGGGAATGCTCGATGCGAGTATCACTTCGGGAACGTGGGTCACTCTTTGGAGAATTGCGCTGCACTAAAGTATAGAGTGCAAGGATTGATAAAAGCTGGTATGTTGAGTTTTGAAGCGAAAGGGGAACCGACTACGAATGCAAACCCATTGCCTAACCATACTAATGAAGGATGAGTTTTGTGGGGCATGAAGGGTTCGAGCCCGACCATTTTGAAGATCTATAAATTCTAGTTTTGTTTTCTTTTATTTCTTTAAGTAATGCAAGATAGTTTTTGAAAGTGCTTAAGCCCATAAGCATGAAATAAATTTTATGTATGGGTTAACTTTTATTTATTTCCTTTTCAATAAAGCGACTAGTGTGATGCACTGTCAATTTCTCATTCCATTCATTTGCCATTTCTCACATACTCACCATATCTTTCATTCACAATTATCCAAATAATGAACATGATGATAATGATGTCAATAGATCTGGGATTCAATTTTGAAAGAACCACTATTGTTGATGAATTAATATTATGCCAATGTTGCGAAAGCAAGAAAATGAAGGAAAGGTTGCTCACCATCCGCATTTGATAGACAGTACGAGAAAGGTGAATCTCTTACAGAAGCTTCCAACAAGTTTGTTATTGTTCAATAAATGATCTTTAATGAGAGCACTTGCATTTGAAATGATAAATGGCCTTCTTTCACTATCCTTCAAGCATGAGTAAAATTATCCTTTGATTACCCCTTTTGAGCCTATTATATTTTTGTAATATAACCCATCAAGGATCACCATCCACATTGGGGGCAAGGAAGATGAAATAAAGAAATTTTAAGGGCAAAAATGAAAGTGTTCATGATGAATCAAGGGGCAAAAAAAAAAAAGAAAAATAGCCCAATTTTGTGAAAGAAAAAAGAGGAAGAAGAAAAGGGTTTCTATTAAAAAAAAAACCCCAAAAAAAGCAAGAAGGGGCAAAATGCCTGAATGTTTTACTTGATAAAGAAAGTGATCCCTTGGTTTATAAACCTTGAAACACATTTTGGGCCTACTATATCCTTTTCTTTCATAAACCCTCACCCAAGCCTACATTACGTGCCTTTAAAAGCCCATTTTGATCAAATGTAAATGCTTGAATTGAAGAATAATGCGTTGAATGAAAACATACTTGTACAATGAGATAATGATCCTTCGAAGGAAGTAGATCAAGTTGAATATCTTGGATCGAAATCAAGAATGCCTATTAGGGGGATGAATTTGGATTGAGCACTGAAGGTTGAAGTTTGTCAAAGCCAATGAAGTTGAAGATGAAGAAGAAAAAAAGAAAAAGAAAAAATATGAAAAAAAATATGAAAAAAAAAGAAAAAAGGAAAAAGAAAAAAAAAACAAGAAAAAAGAAAAAGGAGGATTCAAATTGAAAACTTGAAAAGGGCAGTTTGAATCAGTTGAGGGGGGCACCTAAGTTGAAAACCGAAAAAAGGCGACTTAGGAAAATATCGACATCAAAAAGTTTTGATACGTGGACAAGATTGGCAGACACTACATGAAAGAACATATCAACCTAAGAGTGGGCTTTTGGAAAAGAATTTTAGATTGACTTGATTGAAATTGTCAGAATGTTCATTAAATGGATACTAAAAACCTTATTCCAAACAGATTGTCCCATTGGTTTTTCTGGATTTCATGTTCCTTTTCTAAGAATGAATATCTATACCTCTCATGATCATTTATTCCACCCCTATAATAAATTGAGAAGATGTATGAGTGCATTACATTAGTGGTCAAGTTGAAAGGAAGATAAATGAATTTTGGTAACCTTTTTTGGTTAAATTTTTGAAAAAATTTTCTTTTAAGAAATCTTGCATTACTAAAAAAGAGAAAGAAACAAAAGTGAATGATGAATATATAAATCTGAAAACATGATGGCTAGTCTTCGTGCATAACTGGGCTAGGAGATTTAAAGAATTCAGCAGATATGTGGGACTTGAGAAAGGCAAGATGAGCTTGAGATTCTTGTCACCACAATTGAGAATGCATTTGCATACATTCATGGAATAATTCAGGAAGCATGACATTGACATGTGCATAACATTCATGGCATTCATTATATTCATGACATGCATGACATTTCACTAGTGCATTTTGGACATTGAACTATATGTTAAGACATTAGGATAAGAAGTTTTGAATGATTTGAATTTTGAGGAAAAGAGAAAAGATAAGAGATTGTAATTTGAAAAAATGATGAGGTATAAGAAGATGATGAGAAAAATACTTTTTTGAAAAACCTTAGATGAGAGGAAAGCCCAATATTGTTGGCATCAAAATGAAAGTTAAGCCCAGTCAAACCCAGGTTAACTGGCATTCTGAAATGAAATTTTTATGTTCAAAGTTTCATTGCCTCTGTTGAGAGGAGCTCTTTATTTTTCAAAAAGTTCCAATGCCTCTGGTGAGAGGAGCACAAGTTTATTTTTCAAAGTTCCAATGCCTCTGGTGAGAGGAGCACAAGGTTATTTTTCAAAAAGTCCCAATACCTCTGGTGAGAGGAGCACGAGGTTATTTTTCAAAAGTCTCAATGCCTCTGGTGAGAGGAGCACAAGATTATTTTTCAAAGTTCCAATGCCTCTGGTGAGAGGAGCACAAGGTTATTTTTCAAAAGTCTCAATGCCTCTGGTGAGAGGAGCACAAGATTATTTTTCAAAGTTCCAATGCCTCTGGTGAGAGGAGCACGAGGTTATTTTTCAAAAGTCTCAATGCCTCTATTGAGAGGAGCACAAGATTATTTTTCAAAGTTCCAATGCCTCTGGTGAGAGGAGCACGAGGTTATTTTTCAAAAGTCTCAATGCCTCTGGTAAGAGGAGCAGAAGATTATTTTTCAAAGTTTCAATGCCTCTGGTGAGAGGAGCACAAGGTTATTTTTCAAAAAGTCTCAATGCCTCTGTTGAGAGGAGCTCTTTATTTTTCAAAAAGTCTCGATGCCTCTGTTGAGAGGAGCTTTTTGTTTTCAAAAGTCTCATAACCTCTAGTGAAAGGGGCTTTTATTTCATGATCATCTTGCATTCCTTAGTCTTATGATAGGAGAGACTAGGAATTTCACTTTGCATTCCTTAATCTTGTGATAGAAAAGATTAGGAAATCCCATTCATTTTTGCATTCCTTAGTCTTATGATAGGAGAGACTAGGAATTTCATTTTGCATTCCCTAATCTTGTGATAGAAAGGATTAGGAAATCCCATTTTACTTTCATTTCCTTAGTCTTATGATAGGAGAGACTAGGAAAACTTCATCTAACATTCATTTCCTTAGTCTTATGATAGAAGAGGCTAGGAAATTTCATTTTGCATTTATTCCTTAGCCTTATGAGAGAGATGGCTAGAAAATATCTCAAAAAAAAAAAATTTGATAGGACTAGCATTTGGACAAAATGGTTGTCTATGTCTTTGCACCATTACTGTTTCACAGCAAAGTGCAAAGAGGGGCAACTGTAGACACCATTTTTGTCCGGTTCTTTTTCAAACATTTTTAATTAATTAGTTTTTTATATTTAATTTTTAATTTTTATTTTTTAGATTTAGAAATAAATTTTGGATTTTGATTTTGATTTTTATAGAATAAAATAAAGAAAAAAAAAAGAAGGAAATCAGAATTAATTTTGATAGGAAAGTAAAATTAAATGAGACTATTAAAGATTGAAAATCAAAATTTTGTAAAAAGGAAAGTCAAAATTAATATCGGATTCAAGTCCGATTCTTGAAATATAAAATTTCCTAAAAAAGTTGATTCTTGATTTCCAAATTATTACCAAAAATAAAAAATATAAAAAATATAAAAATATATATAAAAAGAAAAAAGAAAAACCTAGGTCTATAAAAGAAGAAAAAACCCTAGAAAAGGGGAGGAAGCGGAGAAACCCTAGAAAAAAAAACCCTAAAAAAATATTTTTTTCTACTGCTTCTTTTCCTTTCACCCGGGGACCCTACCTCAGAACACTGTTCATCATCTTCTCACCACCCGCTGCATCAAGCCAACCTTGCCACCATTCTAGGTTTGCTGTGTCACCGTCACTGTCTTCATCATCCTCCAGCTTTGCCTTACTCGCATCGTGATTTCTCCCTTGCTTTTTGTCGCATCATCTTCGCCTGCATCACCATCAACGTACCAGCCCCTCTCCGTTCTGCGTGGCTTCTGTAGAAAAGTCCTTTGCTGCACTATTCCTCTCCCATATTGCAAACGTCAAGCTCGAGCTTATCTCCTGCCACCGTGCGCTGCCTTTTCCAAGCTCACGCCTGCCATCTGTAAAGCTTCCTGGTGCAAGATATTTGGACTGCTGTCTGCGTTTTCTTCAAACCGAGCTGCTGCCATCCACCGTTCCCTGCGCTACCCAGCTTTGCCTAACCCCTCCACGCAGCATCCAGCCCCTATTCATACCCTCGTCCTCTGCTACGTGACCCCTTGCTGTTGTACGCACCCAGCCACTCTGCTACGTGTTGTGCCGCCATCTCCTCCTTATCCTTGGCTGCAACGTAGAAAGAACCCGAAAGCTGCTGTCGAACCGTGCTACACGGCACCAGCACTGCTATCATCCATCACCTCGCCAATTGAGAATAAGAGAAAGGAGCAAAGGAAAAGAAGTGAGGCTGGTTTGAAAAGAAAGAAAAGGATATTTTATATATAAAAAAAGAACAAAGTTGCAACATCTCACGTAAAAAAAAAAAAAGAGGTAAGCCTTATGCTTTAAAGTGGAATTCTTTCCACTATATGCCAAAGCCATTCCTTTTGTATTATTTATCATTCTTTATTGATTTGGGCTTTATGGTCATATGCTTGGTTTATATTAGTCATGTTAATTTGTTAAATAATTTTATTAATGGGGATTGATTTCGTAAATAAATTAGTTTAATAAGTTTGATAGAAATAATTAAAATAATTTGATTTGATTAATATTCGGTGTATATTTATACATAATATGATCATTATTTTCTTTTCTTTCATATGTTATTATTACTATTATTATTTTTAAAAGTAAACTTATTAAGAACAAAAATCTTAGAACTACGAATTAGGAACTCATAATAGAACAGAATTTCAGAGTATTAGCAAATTAATGCCTTAGAAGAATATAATAATAAATATTTTAAAATAGAATAAATGTGAGTAATTCCGACGATAGAATTTTAAAAGTACTGCGCTTGAGTAGTGCTTTTAGATATCTTGAGGTGAGGAGATTCTTCTTAAATCTTACCAGCTTGATGGAAGATTTAAAAAGATATTTTCGATATTTAAAATTCAAAAAATATTATTAAAATTAATTGCAATTAAAAGAATAAATAATCAAATTAGAAATAATGAATTATAAAAATTAATTTAGACAAAAAATAGAATAAAATAATAAAAATACAAATTATCCTACGACAGAATTCTAAAGGGACTGCGCTTGAGTAGTACTTTTAGATGTCTTGAGGTGAGGAGAGTTCTTTTAAATCTTGCCAGCTTGATGGAAGATTTATAGGACATTTCCAAGATTTAATAAATTAAATTATAAAAATAAAAATTAAATTAGATTAGATTAAAAAATAGTAAATTAAAATTAAGTTTATTATAATAAAGAATAAAGATCAAATAAATAAATTGGAATTAAAATTAGAAAATAATTAAAAATTAAATTACATTAAATATTTTAATAAATGTGAATTATTCCGAGGATGGAATTTAAAGAGAATTGCGCTTGAGTAATTTTTTTTTAAAAATTCCTAAGGTGAGAAAGTTTCTTTAAGGTCTTACCAGCTTGATGGAAGGTCTTTAAGAAAATATTCAATATCAAATAATTCATGTTTATTTAAAGATATAAAAATACATGAAATAATAATTTATATAAAGAAATAATAACGATAGAATAAAATAGGATAAAATAATAAATATAAATTGGATAGAAGTCAAAATAGGGTTTGCATAAAATATTTAAACAATCCGACGATGGAGCCTCTTCAAGAAAGGTGATTGGTCCTACTTGAATACTCTTGAGGTGAGAAAAACTTTTAGGTTATCCAACCAGCTTGATGGAGGAGACTTAAAAGATTTTTCAATATTTAATTATATCGAAATTAAAGTCAAAGGCAAAATTAAGATAACCTTAGATTATTTGGTACCATTTTAGGATGGGCGTTGTGAGGGTGCTAATCCTTCCTCACACGTAACCGTACTCCCGAACTTAGAACTCTTAACGTAGACCAAGCCTTATCCTTAGTTTGAATAGGTGACCAATCACACCTAGGTTAGAATGGTTGGTGGCGACTCCGTAGTTTTGTGTCTAGCTATTAGGTTTCCCGAAACTTAATACGTTACGACATTGGCTTATCTGTATATAAATGAAAATACCTTTCATGTGAAATATTTATATCATGTCATGAGTGATAACGTATAAAGTATAAGAAGAAGGAAGGATGACATTAATAGACTGCCTAACCACCCCTTATGTGAAAGAAAAAGTTAGATGATATTTGTATAATTGGGTCGCGACAAAGATTGGTATCAGAGCATGTTAGTATGAGGTTTGTCAGTGTCATTAGATAGAGATAGTTACATTCCACAATGTACTGTACTTGTCTGAATACATATTCGTAGTATAACTGTTTAAAGTTATACTAAATCGTGTTAATTGGTGGTGTTATTGATAGAATGAGTACTCGAAGAAGGGGTACTAATAGGGGACGAGGACGGGGTCGTGTGGAACCGCCCCCAACACAGTCTCCTCTTCCATCTCCACCGGGTAGCCTGAATACCCGATTAGCGAAAATGGAGCAGCATATGGAAGCAATGGCCACTATGTTTACTCAGTTTATGACTAACTTTTTGACTGTGGCCACTAGTGCACCAGCAGCTACTCCTACTGTTCCTCCTACTCCTACAGTACAGCCTCTAGCAGCACAGCCATAGTTGCCCCCACCAATTCATGTTCCTGAAAGGCGGGATCCCGAAGCTTATTGCAGTATTGTTTTGATTAAAGAATTCAAGAATCTGGATCCGCCTAAGTTTAAAGGGGATAGAGATCCGTTGACCGCTGAGAATTGGTTGAAAGTGGTCACCAAACTGTTTATGCATATAAGCTGTTCTGAGAGGGAGAAGGTGGGTCTGGCAACCTACTTGTTAGTGGAAGAGGCAAAACATTGGTGGAAGTCTACAAAGACCATATTAAAGGCTAGACATACAGAGGTAACGTGGGATATATTCCTAGAGGCATTTAACAATCAGTACATCCCACGCACAGCTCAGACAAAGTTGAGAGTGGAATTCTTGAACTTGACTCAAGGAACAATGTCAGTTGATCAATATGAGTCGAAGTTCACTATATTGAGTAGGTTTGATTATGAGGTGCTAAGGAGTGAGGAACAAAAGATTTATAGATTTATAGAGGGATTGAAACCCCCCATCATATATAAGTTGTATCCAAGGATATCACTACTTACAATGAGGCAATCCGCAAGGCTCAGTTGTGTGAGCAGGACTATGAGTTTCATCATACTGATTTTCGAGCCAAGGGTAAAGGCAAGGAATCTATAAAGCGGAAGTCAGAGGAGAAAGCCTCTAGTGACAGATATCCATCTAGGAGAAGTAGACTATATGAAAGAACTTAGATATCTAAGAAAATAAATTATGAGGGAATGATTTCTTTTTATTTGTTTAGTGAATGGAAGAAAGGTATTGAAATGTGGAATTCTATGATGGTTATTGATAATAATATATTTGTTATATTACTTTTATTATTTATTATCACATTTATTGCTATGTTCTTGTGTAAAATTAATTTTTAAATGTATTTTGTGAATTAATTTTGAGAAAGTGATTTTGGAATTAATTTTAGAAACTATGGTATGAAATCAAACAATAAATTATTTGATTAGAATAAAATTTTGAAATATACATTGTTTGACTTTCTAAAGTTGTAATTAAATTCTAATTTGTTTTAAAGACTTTTGGACCATAGGATTAAATTATAATAAAGGGCTGAGATTTATTCTTAACTAAGAAGAAACCCTAGAAATCTTAAAAGAAAATTATAAAAAGGGACAAGGGGCGGCAGCAAAATGGTACTTTTTTTTGAACTATTTTGTGGTGTCTTCTTTGTTGTGTTTTCATATTTTTGCAAAGTTGTTTGTTGGACAGAACAAAGCTTAATAGGGAGCAAGAGCAGCCAGAGGTGTGGAAGTTTAAGGAGGTTGTTCTGCTGAAGAAGAGAGACGTGAAAAAGAGAGAAGGCTGAAACCGAAAGCTACTACTTACTTGAGCTGTTGTTTGGTGCACCAACAACGTGTGAGGTGCAGAATCGAAGGAGACAGAATGCAAGCTGACTTGGACGTTAGAGTTGCTGGTGTTCGAGCTATGAGTTGCTGCTGAAACCGTGAAACAGAGCAGCTGGTTCTTTGTGTTTGCTGCAGCTTCAACGAGGAAGAAAGAGCAGTACCGAATCAGACTTTGAAGCACTGGAACCGTGAGCTAGAGGAGTTGAACCAAGAAATTGTTGCTGTCCACGTCAATTCCTCTGCTATTGCTTTGATTCCATTGCACATGTTTGAAGTGGTTAAAAGGGGGTTTTAATATTATTTTAATTTTAATACTTTGTTAAGTTATATAGATATATTTATATTTAATTAGTTGATTAAGTATGATTTTTATTAATTTGATATTTTGTTTTGCTAGATTAAACATGAACTAAATTTTATTTACTAGGAATTTGATCAAGCCTATTTGCATATTTTATGTCTTTATGATTAATTGATCAATTCTTAAATTCTAGTATCATTCATTGTTATTAATTCAATCTTTTGATTTGTGTTATTGATTAGCCACCTTTAATATAAATTAATTGATTGTTTGAGACATGGTAAGGGTACACATCATATGCTAAGTCATGTATAGCTCTTTTGAATGATTGAATAAATATTTGATGCATACATCAAGCTAGAATATTTATTTGGTTCTTGTTAGATGTTCTTCTGTTCTTAATGGATTTTTAGTCATTGGTTATGCTACACATCATAGATAATTTAATGATTAAAAATACTTGATTATAGCTGTCATCAAACAGAGTAATCATATATTAGGAAGAATGAACCCTAGAATTGAATTGAGATTTTTAAGATTGAAGACATAAAATTGCAATGTATTGGTGAAATCAAATTCCTAGGCTTTTCTCTATTGGTTAATTTATTTATTTTATTAGGTTAATTAGGTTAATTAGTTAATTTAGTAATTAATTAGATACTTAGGTAATTTCTTTGACTTTCATAATTTTTTTTTAGCATAAGTAGTTAGATTTTAATTGAATAAATTTAACAAATCTCTGTGGGATCGACTCTTGTATTTGCACGCTATACTACCTTGATTCGTGCACTTGCGAGAATATAACTTTTTGTTCATCAGTTATGATACAGGGACTCTTAGACTTACCGGGATTAAGATAAATGATGAAAAATCTCGATATTGAGCTGGTAGTACCGCTAGCTCGCCAAGGAGTATGATGCAAAGATGCGAGCATTGCGGGAAGTTTCATGGGTCACAGACATGCCGCATGGCTACTTGGGCTTGTTTTTGGTGTGGTGAGCAGGGACATGTGATTAAAGATTGTCCCAAGAGGAATCAGAGGGTGCCCGAGGAATCAGAGAAGGCCATCTAGCCTCAATGTAAGGCCACAGCTGCAGAGAAGGGAAAGAAAGCCGTGACTCAAGGTTGAGTATTTGCGATTGATAAAGAGTCAACTGATGCCTCATCTGATGTGATTAAGGGTAAGATTTACTTGTTTGATATAAATGTTACTACACTATTTGATCCAGGCTCTACACACTCATTTGTTTCTCCTACAACTGCTATGAGATTGCCTGTTGAACCTGAACCTTTAGGACAATTGTTACAGATAAGTACATCATTTAAGGAATCCCAAATGATAGACACAGTGTATCGTAGTTGTAAGCTACAGGTAGGAGAGAGAATCGATAGCTGACCTAATCCTACTAAATATGTACAGATTTGATGTCATATTAGGAATGGATTGGTTGGCTAAGAATCATGTGATATTAGATTGTTATGCTAAGAATGTGATCTTCTCTTCTCCCGTTAGCTATATTGTAAATTTTGCAAGTGGTTAATGTAAAAGTATATTTGTTATTTGAATTATTTGAAATTGAATTGATAGAGAATATACTTGTTATGTGAAGGATTTTTAGCGTATGTGGTGGACGTAGAAAAGAAACGTCCCAAACTTCATGAAATTTCGATAGTCAAGGATTTTTCTGGACGAACTTCTTGGACTTCCTCCGGATAGGGAAATGGAATTTACTATCGATTTGGTGCCAGGAACTAAGCCCATTTCGAGATCACCCTATCAAATGGCTTTAGTCGAATTGGAGGAACTTAAGACACAGCTTCAGGAGTTACTAGATAAGGGGTTCATATGATCCAGAGTATCCCCGTGGGGTGCTCCTTTACTGTTTGTTCGGAAGAAAGATAGTAGTATGAGGTTGTGCATTGACTACCGATGGTTGAGTAAGGTGACAATCAAGAATAAGTATTCTTTTCCTAGGATTGATGATCTTTTTGATCAGCTTCGTGGTGCGCAAGTCTTTTCCAAGATAAACTTGAGGTCGGGATATCATCAATTGAAGATTCAGAGTGAAGATATCCCTAAGACTGTATTCAGGACACGGTATGATCACTATGAATTTCTAGTGATGCCTTTTAGTCTAACCAATGCCCCCGCAGCGTTTATGAATTTGATGAACAATGTGTTCAAACCCTATTTGGACCAGTTTGTCATTGTTTTTATCGATGACATATTGGTGTATTCAAAATCCCGGGAAGAGCATGAGGAGCATCTGCAGATAGTTCTACAAACCCTCAAAGATCGGGGATTGTATGCCAAGCTAGGTAAGTGTGATTTCTAGCTGAATCAAATCTCCTTTTTGGGTCACATAATTAGTAAAGATGGTGTTTCGATCGACCCATCGAAGATTGAAGCTGTGGTGTAATGGGAAAGACCGTAAACTGTGATAGAGATTAGGAGTTTCTTGGGTCTAGCTAGCTATTACCGAAGATTTGTAAAGGGTTTTTCAAGGTTAGCTGCTCCCTTGACGTGCTTAACACGCAAAGAAGTGAAGTATGAATGGAATAACGCTTGCAAGCATAGTTTCCAACAGTTGAAGAGCAGGTTGACTACTGCACATATTCTCACCATTCCTAGTGCTTCTGGAGGATTTTCTATATAGAGTGATGCCTCCGCACAAGGTTTGGGTTGTGTATTGATGCAGCATGGTAAGTTAATCGCTTATGGTTCTCGACAATTAAAGGACCATGAGAAGAATTACCCAACTCATGACATGGAGCTAGCTGCAGTAGTATTTGCTCTAAAGATCTGGAGGCATTACTTGTATGGTGAGAAATTTCATATTCATACTGATCATAAAAGCTTAAAGTATTTGTTCTCTTAAAGGGAATTGAATATGAGACAAAAAAGATGGCTTGAGCTTCTGAAGGATTATGATTGTGAGATCCTATACCACCCAGGAAAAGCCAATGTGGTGGCGGATGCTCTAAGCCGTAAACATGTGGGAATGGTATCTTACATTATGGTAAAAGAATATGAGTTACTTGAACAGTTTGCAAGCCTTAGCTTAAATGTTACACCTCCAAAGCAATTTGGAATGATAGCTAGTTTGAGGATTGAGCCGGAGATGATGGATAGAATCTGGATTGCTCAAAGAGAGGATGATCAGTGTATCGAGGCTATAACCATATTCACTCAGGTATGCCATCGGAGTTTGATATTAGTATCGATGGAATTTTGAGATTTAGGAATCGTATATGTGTTCCTAATGATGAAGAGTTAAAGAAGCTGATTTTGACAGAAGCACATTCCACTAAGTATACTCTGCATTCGGGAAATACCAAGATGTATCAGAATCTACACAAGGTGTATTGGTGGACTGGCATGAAAAGAGACATAGCAGAATTTATGGCGAAGTGTCTCACATGTCAGCAAGTTAAGGTAGGGCACCAAAGACCAGCAGGTTTGTTACAGCCTTTACCTATACCTATGTGGAAATGGGAACACATTTCGATGGATTTTGTTATGGGATTACCTCGAACTAGAATAAGTCATGACGGTATTTGGGTGATTGTGGATAGACTAACTAAGTCTGCACACTTCTTGCCTATAAAGGCTATAGACTCACTTAGTGCCTTGGCAGATTTATACGTTAAAGAAATTGTCCGATTGCATGGAGTTCCAGTGAACATTACCTCCGACAGAGATTCTAGGTTCACTTCTCATTTTTGGGAACATTTCCAAGAAGCCATGGGATCTCGGTTAAATTTTAGCACGGCTTTTCATCCGCAGACTGATGGTCAGTCCAAGCGTACCATCCAGACGCTCGAGGATATGTTGAGAGCCTGTACTTTGGATTTTAAAGGCTCTTGGGATTATCATCTGCCATTGGCTGAGTTTGCTTACAACAATAGTTATCACTCAAGTATTGAGATGGCGCCATATGAAGCCTTATATGGTAGAAGGTGTCGATCCCCTATTGGTTGGGAAGAAGTGAGCGAGCGTAACTCGTTAGCTCCAGATTTAGTCGAGCAAGCTTCTGAGGATGTTAAGTTGATCTGTCAAAGACTTAAGACAGCTTAGAGTTGACAAAAGAATTATGCATAAGCTCAACGTAGATCGCTTGAGTTTTTGGTTGGAGACTCAGTGTTTTTGAAAGTTTCTCCATCCAAAGGAATTATGAGATTTGGTCGAAGAGGTAAGCTTAGCCCTCATTACATCGGGTCATTTGAAGTTTTAGACCGAGTAGGAGATGTTGCATAGCGATTAACACTACCTCCGGAGCTATCGAGAGTACACAATGTCTTTCATGTATCCATGCTTCAAAAGTATAATCCAGATCCATCTCATGTCATAAAATATGAACCCTTGGAGATTCAGGAAGACATGAGAAGTCGGTTCGGATTTTAGATAAGAAAGAGAAGGTGTTACGGTCTAAGATCATTCCCTTAGTCAAAGTCCTCTAGCAATACCATACTAGAGAAGAAGCCACACGGGAGCTAGAGAACTTAATGAAGGAAAAATATCCTGAGCTATTTGAGTAGTAACCGATTTAAATTTGGAGGACCAAATTTTCTAAGGTGGGGAGAATGTGAAATCCCCAATTTCATGTAAACTTCCCATATTTGTATAGTATTTCGGCTTAAAAGAATTAAATAAATATAAGAATTTGACATATGAATGATAGATGGGACATGGATGGAATAATAGTAATTGGATGGTCAAATGGTCATGGGTCAATGGCTGAGGTGTGAAAGGGGATAGGGATGCAATTAATGAGAATTTATGAGATGTTGATGAGTCATCTTCATCTTCAACAAGGGTCAGCAGCCATTGTGCTCGTCCTCCCAAAATCCTTTAAGTTTTCCTTCCTACTTACCTTGACAAACAACCATATCCTGTCATCAAATCGTTAAGCTTACTTAACTCATCACTAGCTAAAGCTATAGTCATAAAATAAAAGGCTGAATCAAAGGATTTAAGGAGATCTAAATTGATGTTATTTTGGTGACTAACAAAGGTAAGAAAAAGAAATTGATTCGTTCAATTTTGTCCATGGTTTGGAGTTATGTGGAGTTTGTATAGCATATTTGTAAAGGTTTCTTAAAGGTTTGAATTATTAAAATGTTTGCAGCTTTGAAGAATCGAAAGGAAAGGTGTTGATTTGCAACCAAGCAATTACGTGTTCGGAGTTATTGGAGGTAAAGAATATCTGTAACAGATGTAAGGAGACTATGTTCATTTTGGTTGCATATTTGGTTTGAAATAAAAGCTGTTTTAAGTGCAGGAGATTTAAATTCTCAGTTTTACTCCTAGTGGCAATTTGGTTAGGGGCAGCCGATTGCCTAAAGATAGCTGAAGCGTGAAATTTTTCGAAATCGATTCAAACTAGTCGACCGCCCTATATAGCAGTTGACTGCTATTTTCCAAAAAGCATTCTGTTTCGACCCAATCGACTGCTTTTCTACAAAAAGCATTTTGTTTTAAAACTTGTCGATTGCCTATGGAGCCAGTCGACTACCCTGTTTTCAGAAGCATTCTGTTTGCAAAACCAGTCAACTGCAAATGAGCCAGTCGACTGCATTTTCTCAAAAAACTTTCTGTTTGTGAACCAGTTGACTGCCTTATGTGTTTTCTAAAAATAAAATAATTGAATTTTTAAAAGACAAGAAATTCAATAAAGCGATATATGATATAGCAGTCGACTACCCTATATGACCAGTCGACTGCCCCCTTTTTAAAGTGTTGTTTTAAATGCTTATTGATATAAGTGTAATTGAATTTCAAATGAGCTATTTGATAAATGTTTTAGAGACTGGAGACTCCTTTGGTGATCATGCATATTACTTGTATTTGGCTGTGGGACTCCGATCAAGTCCTCAGTATTATTTGTACTTGGCTGAGGAACCCTAGTTTGATCCTCTGTACCACAGATGTCACCTGACTAGTGTTCACTGTGGTCTATCAACATTGGCCAATTGTCTTTGATATATGTGTTTGGCTTAAGGGAGGATCCCTGGCCCATACGTGGGTACACCACTTATTTGACATCTCTAGGGATTATCCCTTACGGGATATATTTGCTGTATCCCTTATGAGAATTATTTGGTGCATGATTCTACTGGAAGTTAATCGTCTCCCATCTATTTGAAAGTATGTGAAAGTATATGAAGTTACCTGTATTTGAAGTTAATTGTATTTGTACATGAGAATTCACTTGAATCGAGATACGTGAAAGTATTTGAGTTATTTGAATAATTGTATATGTGATTTTAAGTGATTTGAAGTACTTAAAAGTATTTGACTTATTGAGTTATGTCTACATGATATTTGAAGAAAGTATATGATATATGCTTTATAATGATTTTACATGACATTATAGAGCCAAGCATGGAAAAACGGCATATAATGGCATAGTACACTCTTTTACATATGTTTCTTACTGAGCGTAAACTCATCCCTTTACAACATTTTTCACCCAGATCATTTGAAGTGATTCCCGCTCGAGATCGAGGAGCTTACTTTTGGGATCCTGATGTATATTGGCTGATTTGTATAAAAATGAAAAATACCTTTCATGTGAAATATTTATATCATGTCATGAGTGATAACGTATAAAGTATAAGAAGAAGGAAGGATGACATTGACAGACTACCTAACTGCCCCTTATGTGAAAGAAAAAGTTAAATGATATTTGTATAATTGGGTTGCGACACATATGGGGCGGTGTTAAGTACACTTTTGCTCACAAATGTGTCAAAGTGCAACTTTATCAGCTATTTGTGGAAGAAAGAATGAACAGTCCATAAGAAGTAAATGAGTATATTGACTATGTTGATGAATTGGAAGCACTAGCTATTGAGGAGAAAGAGGAAAATCAAAAGGTAGTGATATCCTTGCATGCATTGCTCGGTACAGGGGACTCTTAAACTATGCGCATACAAGGCCAAATTATATGTCACAGGGTGATTATCTTAGTGGATAGTGGTAGTACCCACAACTTTATTAATCAAACTTCGGTGCTACAATTGGGGTATTCGACAATACCTATCACTAATGTGGGAGTATTTGTAGCAAATGGTGACAAGATGTGGGTTTAAGACCAATGTGTAGGGGTTTTGTGGACAGCTCAAGGACATCAACAGTGCAATGATTTCTTGGTATTGAGCTTGAATGGTTAGAACTCCATGCCATAAATAGGCCGGGCCAAAAATTCCTTTTTGTTAAATGGGCCTAAAAATGCAAGCCCATATCTGGCCCTAAGGGCTAACGGGCTTAAATGGGTCGGCCCGTATAAGAATTAAAAAAATTAAATTTTATATTAAAATCTCATTTTTAGTTAATAAACAAAATAAAATTTGAAATAAATATTAAACAAACATCAAATAAATTCACATCAAATCCATCAAGTCTTCAACATCATTTGAACATTACATATTAATAATTTAACAAACATAATATAAATTGTTTTAACAAACCTAGATACTGAAAAACATGTCTCAACAATATTAAAAATCAAAAACATGATAAATAGATCTATGTCCATCCATCTCTTCCATAGTGTCAATCACATTCAATCAATTCTTGTTCAACTTTGCCATCTCCAAATATAAATAAAGAACAATATAAGAACTCACAAGAATTAAACTTATGAATTGATTAAAAATTGTCAACTAATTAATAACATTACCTTCAAAACCAAGAATCCAATTTCGGATGCAAATGAAAGTTTTCACGTTCTCATGATTTAGAGAACTTCAATACTTATTTAAAACACAAGAACCAATACTAAAAAAACTCTCCGATGCTATTGTTGTTATTGGAATACTCAAGATATCATAAGCTATACTTGCAAACTTTGGAAATCTTACCTTATGATCTTTCTACCATTGCAACACATTTAAATTTTTAACCATGCAACCCATAATCTTTAGCTCTTCCAAATAATGATCTAATTTAGATTTTGGTTCTTCCACTAAAATTGTTTCAAATCTTTTGAATGTCTATATCCTTAGACATTTCAAAATAAATTAATTGTCATTACAAAAGAAAATTTAAAATAAAGTATATACTTAAAAAACAAAAATGAACTTACATCACTTAAAGCAAATGTACTTTTCCTCTTCCAACTAACATGTGTAAGAAGTTGTGAGTGATTAGGTTGGTTTGAAGTAAATTAGTAATACTAAATAGAATTAATTTTATATATTTTAATTTGATTAAAATGTTAAACATATAAATAATTAAAATAAAAATAAAATTTTAATGTAATTAAAAATATTAAAAAATTAAATGAGCTGGCCCCTTTAAGCCCAGGCCTAAACGAGCCGGGCCAAAAAGCCCTCTTTTTTAAATGGGCTACAAAAGTGAAGTCTAAGCCCTAAATAAATGGGCCAAGCCGAGCCAGCCCAATGGGCATCGGCCCATTTTGACAGTGCTATGAATGGTTGTGATGTTGTGTTGGGCATCCAATGGCTGTGGGACTTCTAAAAACTTTGTATGCAATTTACTTATATGGGTAACGATGTTACATTGTTTGGAATTGTTGTAGGTGCAATCAAGTTGATTTCAAAAAAGCAAGTTAATAAACTTGCGGTTACCTCTATGAATACTTGTGCCTTGTTAATGACTGCTCAGTTTCAAGGATAGACAAACAAGAAGCAACACTATGTGGAGTTGCCAGAGTTACAAGGACTCCTTGATACCTTTTCTGACATCTTTCAGATTCCTCAAGGGCTTCCACCACCTCAACAACATGACCACAAAATTCAGTTGAAAGATGAGACTAAGGCTAAAGGTTAGACCTTATTGATACCCCACTTTCCAAAGAAATGAATTTGAGAAGATGGTGGCAAAGATGAAAGAAGCAGGAATTATCAGAGATAACACCAGTAGCTTTGCTTCTCCTATTCTACTTGTGAAGAAAAAAGATGGGTCGTGGCATCTATGTGTTGATTACAAGGAACTTAACCAAAGTACAGTGAAAGATAAGTTTCCCATTCCACTTGTAGAAGAACTTTTAGATGAATTAGCAGGGGCTTCTTATTTCTCTAAGCTTGATTTAAGGTTAGGCTACCACCAAATTAGAATGGTGGAATCTGATGTCCATAAAACAGCTTTTTGTACTAACCATGGGCTTTACGAATTTTTGGATTTGGTCTCACCAATGCTCCATCGACCTTCAAAGCCTCATGAATCACATTTTTCAGCCTTATCTCATACGCTTTGTTCTTGTCTTCTTCGATGATATCCTTATATATTCGGTTGATTGGGATACTCATCTTTAGCATTTACAATAGGTATTTGAAACACTGAGGCAACACCAATTGTTTGTCAAGATCAGTGTGTCTTTGGGTCTCGAGAAGTGGAATATCTCGAGCATGTAATCAGTGGTCATGGTGTTGCTATGGATCAAAGCAAGGTTGCTTGTATTTTGGCATGGCCATACCCTAAGTCAGTGAAAGAAGTCAGAGGTTTTTTGGGACTTGCTGACTATTGTAGGCGATTTATTCAAGATTATATAGCAATAGCTTAACCCTTGACAGCCTTACTTAAGACCAATGGTTTTGTTTGGAATTCTGCTGCACAAAAGGCTTAGGGCAAATTAAAAAAGCTGTAGTATTGGAATCAGTATTGGCACTTCTTGACTTCAATGTTACATTTGTTGTAGAGTTAGATGCATCAAGTGAAGGAATAGGCACAGTGCTTAGCTAACAAGGGAAACCTATTGCCTACTTTAATAAAGCGCTATTTGATAAACATAAAGCCCTATTAATATATGAAAAAGAGATGCTTATAGTGTTAGTTGCTGTTAAGAAGTGGAGTTCGTATTTGTTGGGCAAACACTTTGTGATCAAAACCGATCATGAGAGCCTTAAGTTCCTTTTGAATCAAAAGACTCACACTCCAGCACAACAAGCCTGGGTCATGAAAATTTTTGAGCTTATGTATAGAAAAAGGTCTTCTAATGTGGTTGCTGATGTGTTATCACGACTACCCTCCTCTGAGTTCCATGCTATCTCAATTTTTCACACTGATTTGTTTGCTAAAATTCAACGCTTGTGGGTGAAGGATGCCACATTGGTTAAACTCATGCATAGAATCAAGCACAGCCCTACTAATAATACTAAGTACTCTTGGCAAGACGGCTAACTTCGTAGCAAGGGAAAACTTATTGTCGGAGCTAACACTTCTCTTCGACAAGAGTTATTACATTATTTCCATAGCATTGCAGCAAATGGGCATTTGGGGTTGAGGCCACCAAGAAAAGAGCTACAGCAGTAATTCATTGGAAGGGACTAAAGAAGCACATCATGAATTTTGTGCTTGAATGCTTTGTTTGTCAAAGATGCAAGTATGACAACTTAGCTTTACCTATGTTACTACAGCCAAAGCTTATTCCAAACAAGGTTTGGTCTGATATCTCTCTCAATTTCATTAAAGGACTACCCAAATCCTACAGTAAGGACATGATTTTTGTTGTTGTGGATATACTCAATAAATATAAGCATTTCCTACCTTTGTCTCATCCCTTTACTACCTTGAATGTAGCTTAGATTTTCTTAAACAATATCTATAAGTTGCATGGAATCCCTGCTCGTATTGTGATTGACAAGGATAAAATCTTGCTTAGTCAATTTTGGAAGGAATTATTTAACCTCCTTGGAATGAACTACAGTTTTTTACTACTTATCACCTATAAACAAACGGGTAACCTAAAGTATTGAATAGGAGTTTGGAGACTTATCTTAGGTGTATGACCTCTAAGAAGCCTAAGGAATGGTGTCGTTGGTTACCTCTGGTTGAATGGTGGTACAATACCACCTACCACACAGCCATCAAAACCACTCCTTATGAAGTAGTCTATGGCTAATCTCCCCCTCTTCACTTACCATATTTTTTTGGAGACTCCAAAGTTGAAAATGTTGATAGAAGCTTATCTGCGAGAGAAGAAACCGTTCGGATGTTGAAATTTCATTTGCTTCGAGCTCAACAACGTATGAACGTACAGGCAGACAGAGGAGGGTCTGGCAGAACATTTGATATTGGAGATTTTGTTTATCTTAAACTCTAGCTTTATCGACAACAGTCAGTAATTTCTAGAGCTTGTCAAAAGCTACCTCCCAAATATTTTGGTCCCTTCAAAGTATTGTCTAAGATCGAAAATGTCGCATACAAGCTACAACTGCCACCAGAATCATAACTAAACCCAGTTTTCCATGTGTTTCAGTTAAAAAGGCATGTGGGAAATAAGCTCATTCAATTTGAATTGCCTATTGTCGATGGAGATGGTCTCATAGCAAGGGAAACAATGGCCATTTTGGATCGAAGGATGACAAAGAAAAAAGACAAGGCTATCACTGAAGTCTCAGTTCGCTGGAGTCACAGTTACCTAGAGGATGCAACTTGGGAGGTTCTTCATGATCTAGAGAAGCAACTTCCTCTTTTCAATCCTTGAGGACAAGGATTGTCTTCAAGGGAAGGGTATTGTTATGAGCTAATAGTAGTACTTAAATAAAACTATGTTTTATGTTTTTAATTGTAAGCATGCAGACAGATTAGTCTTAGTTACTTCAACGTAACAAACTTGTCAGTAGCTGAGCTACCTTATATGCACAGTTGGAAGGAATACAATCCAATCATTTGCCAAATTCTCTCTCTTACTATTTATCCTATGATGTTAACTATCTCCCTCATCATATTCCTATGTATCTTTCTTCTTTTCTCCATTTTTATGTTCTTAAGGTTGACAGGTGAAGGACGCCATTGATCACTGAATTACCATTTCCAGAAGGTCAATACTAATATTGTAGATGTATAAACATGAATTTACTGATTTAAGGTTAGATTATCAATCCAAGATGCTTTCCTTTCTTCGGCTGTGAATTCACATCTAATTTGATACATCGAAGTTGACTTTATTTTCCATAAAATATCATGGATATCAGAACAATCTTTTGAGAAATCTCTAACAAAATTCCTCCTCTTTACTGCTTAGAGTTAGACTACACATCTGTTTATGAGAAGCAAGTGAAAAACGTTAATTATATTGTTATTTAAGGGATAAGGCTAGCCTCTCTGATGCTTTAAAATCCAAAAATAAAGAAAATGAAGCTTACTTGTCAGAAATAGAAGTTATTTTCTTGTCATTTAGTCTTATCTCTACCTTTGGCACTATCAAGATGCATCTTGATATGAATTGTTCTATGTATTCCAACAACTATTGCATCAAATCACAGAGAGAGATGACTATAACATCAAGGTAATTAATTTATTTGCTTTATTATATACTAGTATCGTTTAACCATTTTTTTCATGCTTACTGCCCGAAAATGATGGGTTCTCTTGAAAATTTTTTATAATTATGTATTTTGCTGACTAGGTACCCTTGATTTTGTTTCTTTATGCTTCTTTTCAAACCTCAAAATGTACCACTAGCTACTAGCTATGCATTTAGAAGTGAACAGTTTTTGGAATGATCATGGATAATTGCATATAAATTATTGACATTCAAAGTTGTACTTGGTTATAACATTACAAACTCTGAAGTCAAAGAATCTATAACATTTTTTGTTATATGTATAATTATTTATGCTTCCAATAAAGGGTTATTTCTCTGAGGTAAAATTTAGCTGTTGTTTCTTAGCGAAACATCAAAATGGCAATAAAATATGGAGTGTTTAGATGCTTTAAAACTAGATTAGAGATATGTTACATAAACTAATCTATAATATCACGGTCTGAAATACAGATTTTTATACCATTTTTAAACCTTACTTACCGTCGGTTGGGCTATTTGCAGTGCTTTTGCTAATAATTTAATTTAAAATTTATATTCATTTTCAAAACTAATCCCAGGAACTATTTCTTTTCACTTACGACAAACAAAATATATGAGCTACAAATTTTCAAAATATATTTTTCCATTTAATTTACATCCCAAGTCTAAGTACATATAACAAAAGTACTGTACATATAAATCCGAACATATAAATATAAATCATGTATAGCTCTACAGATATATCAACTCCACTTGAGGGACACCAAAAATAATACTCCTCCCACTCAAAGCCGAGAGATCACTGAAAATAATCTGGAAGGAGAAGGAGGGGATGAGCTAATGCCCAAGAAGAGAATCGTATACAAGAACTAATACTATATATCCTATATGCAAGTATCAAAATCATATTTATATTAAAAGCATGAAGTATACGAATGAGTTAGGCACAATGTAAAGGAAGGATACTATGATCGGTTAGATAACTAGATAGAGTATGGGAGGTACTTTGAAGTACTTACCGTGTTCCAATCTCTAGTACCAACTATAGGGATTTCATTTGAAATTACACTGTTCGGTAATCGTGCATAATTCAGTAAACAGTAACAAACAACTTTTAATAATAACATTCAGATATTCAAGTAAACAATATAAATTAGTTCTCCTCAAACTGTATAAAAATCATTTTTCAATAACACTAATAAAACTTGGAAAGCATATTCAATGATTATTAAACATTTCATTTTTTGTGATAACCGTAAATTTTCCAGTTATTGGAAATAAATATTGAAAAAAATAAATCAGTGGAAATAAATAAAATTGTGAGAACGGGATATTGGTGAAAATCCCGAGAATTGAGGAAGTGATAAATCAAGAAATACGAGTGAAGGAAAATTAAATGGGAAAAATAAGATGAGAATTATGGAAAATAATGAAAAGAGGAAATTTAATTTGGATAAATGGAAATCCAAATTAAATAAGAAAATGAGAAAAGAAAATAGGAAATATATTTATATAATTATATATTATATAAATATATAAATGTTATGTAAATTAAAGTGAACAAATATAAATATATATATATACACATATATATACTAAATATGTTTTTTGTAAATACATATATATATATATAGTACTATACTATATATAATAATAATATTATGTGTATTATATATATAATATAAATATAATATATGTTATATTATAAGTATAATATATATTATATAGTATAAAAAAAAGAGGGGAAAACAAAAAATGGAAAGGGAAATCGGGAGGAACCGATTTCCGTCCCAGCTAGAGCCGACCACTGTCGGCCAGCGAGAAGGAAAAGAGAGGAGGAAGGGCCGTCATTGGATGGCGAGCCAAGGAGAGGATGAGACGACGGCGACGGAAAAGGAAGGAAACGGAATCAGAAACAGAAGGAAATTTCCAGCGGAAGCCGAGAGAAAAGGAAAAATGGCAGACGGCGGTGCCGGCGGAATTGGCCACCGCCACTGCCACCGAAGCACCGCCAGAGGGAGAGGAAGAGGATGGATGTCACCGGAGGCGCGGTGAACGGCGGAGGCCGGCGAAGAGGCGGAAGACACTAATGGAAAATCGACTCGATCCGCCGCCGTGCCGCCGATCCAGGCCGAACGGAGACCACCATCAGACTCGCCGTGCCGTCGGCCAGCTGAAGGGCGCTTGAACCACCGGAGAATCGACCGCCGACGAGGAACCAGAGAGGAGGGACACTGACCGGTCTGATGGGAAAGGAAAAGAAAAAGAAAAGAAAAGGAAAAAGAAAAAGAAAAAGAAAAGAAAAGAAAGAAAGAAAAAGAAAAGGAAAAGAAAAAGGAAAAGAAAGAAAGAAAAAAGGAAAAAGAAGAAAGAGAGAGAAAAAGGAGAATTTCGGAAGCGAGAATTCGACAACCCGAGAATTATGAGAATCGGTAAGAAATCCCGAAGAGTGATAAATTATTTAAATAATTTATTTATTTAAATAATTATGGAAAAATTCTAAAATTTAGAATTTTAATTTCCAGAAAATTCCCTCGATGACCGAGCCGATGGAATCGGGCTAGGTGAACACAGGCGCGACGGACGAGGCGGTCGTCGACCCGAAACAGGTAAGGGAAGCATGTGCAGCACTGTAAGGATATTCAGTCTGCATATTTTTAATTATGAAATATTTTATGAAAATATTGTGATGATTCCTTGGTTGGAAATTTGTGATGATGTACTGGCTGGAATTATAAACTGTATTTTCGTGCAGGAGGCTAGCCAATCGGCAGCCGTTATACTGCCGAAAAATTATCGAAAATTACCGAAAATTTCTAGAAAATTTCATAAAATCATAATAAATGATTTTATTTCACGAGAAATGATTTTCAACCATGAAAATCGAGAAAATGAATATTTTCATAAAAACATGAATAAAAAGGAAGTGATTTTAAACTATTCATGTTTTCGAGAATGGTAATAATGAAATCACCGAAAATTCTCTTCGAGGATGGTGATAATGAAATCACCGAAATTTCTCTTCATATGTAAATTTCATGAAATACGAGATGGAAAATGAAAAGAAATAAAGTGAATATTTTATATATATATATATATATTTATAAATATTCGCTAAATGGTTTTCTAACCTTTATGGTTTCAAATTAAGAAATTATATATTTTTATAAATTCCATAAAGGTTTACTGATGATGAAAAATACGGTTTTGAGACTAGTTGGCATCCTATCATGCTGATATGTGATATGTGACATGTAATATGTGATATGTAGTCCTGGTCGACACCTGATCAGTGATCCACCGAGGACAATTATAGACTATGACCATAGATCTGACATGATTATCTATACCCTTCGGGGTCTATAGCATGATACGAGTAACGACCCAGTGGACAGGCTGGGCGTGCCTCAGTCTCCATATATGAAAATGTTTTATATGATATGTGATACGTGAAATGTAAATGTTTTACATGATATGTGAAATGTAAACGTTTTACATGATATGTGACAAGTTAAATGAAAGAGATTTACAGCATTTTACAAAATGCTTATTTCAGTACTAATTTTAGTACTACGAGATGATTTTCATATGATATGTGATATGAACATGTAATATGTTTTCAAAAGGAAAAAAGAGTTTATAAGTCTAATATTCTTACTATGATTTAAATTGAATATTAGACTACATGTGACATGAATACGTGATATGTTTTCCAAAAAGGAAAGATGAGGAAAAATAAATCTAATATTCTTATTTTAATGTTTAAATTGAATATTAGATTTAAATGATATATATGCTATACAAAAAGGATTTAATAGCTAATTTTGCTATTTAAAGTACTGTACTAATTATAGTTGTACAGTAAAACATGAAATGAATTTTATATGAGAATGATGAGAATTTAACTAATATTCTTTTCTAAGAATATATGAATATTGGTTACCTTATTTAAATGCTTTATTTTATAAAAGCATTATTTTGAAAAGAATATGGAAATGTTATGGAATAAAAAGGTAAAAGGGATTAAATTTCCAAACGAAAAGGAAATTATTCTCTACAGTTGCTTCTAGGTTCCGGGACAAGATAGGTATTTTAAAATACCTACCTTACTCCATCCGGATCCCTCGCCGACTGTAGTATCATTCCTACATGTGAGCCTAGAGCCCATAGGAAAAAAAAATGAAAAAGTTTTTCAGCATATAGATAGCTGAGTATCAAGTGAGGCATATAATTCCCTTACTGAGCCGTGGTTTGCTCACCCCTTAATATTAACATTTTAGGTTTATGAGGACTAAAAGCCTGACATCTAAAGTACTTCGGCTGTGCATTTGGGGACGATGCGACGGCTTGATTTATTACATAAAGTACGATCATTTATTTTCTGTATTTAGACTTATCTACAGTACTACTTCCTTATGAATTAAGATAGAGGATGTAATTCATATTATAATTTAATATGAAATTGTTATATGTAAAAGAAAAGTAAAGTATCGCAGACAGCCCAACCAAATAAGATGTATAGAATAAGGTGAAAAATAGGGTCACGGGCTGTGACATTTTACATGGATAATACTATTTTTATTTAATTAATAAAATATAAATATTATTTATAATTAAAGAAATGTAATGCAAAATATTATGGCACTAAATATTTAGTCATCATTATAAAATCGAAATGTCGTGGCATTTGGGAATTTATTATGATGTTACTTTACTAGAATATGTGATGATAATTTATGTTATTTATATGTGACGATTTTATATTTTGTCACCTAAAATTAAAGTCTTAACTATTTTCAATGACATTTGAGATGTTATTGTATTATTATAGGTGACGATAATTTATGTCACCTATAGCTTGACGATTTCATATTTCTTCACTTAAAAATAAATTAGTAACTATCGTTAGTGACATTTGGGTATTATATATGACGTTACCATAATATTATAAGTGACGATAACTTATGTCACATGTAGTCTAACAAACTGATATTTTGTCACAAAAAAAAATTAAAATTTTAACTATTGTTAGTGACGTTTAAGAGTTTTTTATGACATTATCATACTATCATAGGTGACAAAATTTTATGTCACCTATAGTGTGACGATTTAATATTTCGTCACTAATATATAAAATTTTATCATATCTTTTGAAGCGATATTTATATTTAGTGACAAATTTTCGTATTAATTTATGACGTAATCGAATGTCATAAAAGAGTAATCATTAGGTGATGTTTTACGTTATTGTTACATTAGAGTCACACATAGGTGACGAAATTAAATTATTGTCATATTTGACATTTAGAAACGGCACAAAGGTGACGATCTTTGTGATGATAAATTTTTCATGATGAAATCTATTGGTGACAAAAAATTAAAATTTTATGACGTTATTTCATGTGTCACAAATTGCCAAATTGTTGTATTATGTGTCGTTGAGATTCAAAGGTACCTGTGTAGCACATAGGTCTATCAGGATTCTAGAGGTGGCTTTCACGATCTGAAATCTTACAACATTGTCCTTTTTGCAAAATTGGCTTGCAGTTTTCAAAACTTCAATCAAAACAGTTTTGAGTTTTCACATATGCATAAATGCCATTTGTTGCAAAGTCAAGTCAAAACCATGATTTTCAAGCTAATACATAATGTAAGTTATTATAAAACTTATGAATAAAAGCAACTTAAACTGAATATGTTATGCATGTAATCACATATGCATCAATGGAATACCATTACACACTTTACATGGCTACCTAGTGTAATCTAATGCATGCCATGCTCATATACACAAAACTTATACACACATGAACAAACGAGGTTTACAAAAGCACTTACCACATAAACATTTCACTTCACTCAACATACAAGCTTGGCTGGCCACAACATAAAAACAAGTTTTTCATCTTAGCCCAAGCACTATCCAGAAACATGTTTCAATTGGATCTTGTATCTTACATTTACTTACCTCAATAGCCAAACCAATAGCATTTGCATAGCTTAATCAAAAACTTTGCTTAATTATTAACAATAATTTAAATATCTTCTACTAGATGATAGTAACATTATTTACTTATACCTCTTACCTCACGCTGAACAAGTACTTCCTTTAAGCCTCCAATCGAAGCTCAAGCTTCCACACCACTTCAAGTCAATATACATCATTCCATTACTGTATCTATTCACATTTAATGCATTCCACAAGCATCAACTCTCCATTTCAATGTTCGTATGTTCACTAGGTCATGAGTGTCCATTTACAAATCCATTTCATATCACAATATTTCTAAACCATTTCCACCACTTTTACATTATAATATGAATACTAAGACCCTCACCACCATTATAGGTCCTCTTAGTAATTTAAATATGAATATTTCATGAATATTTAAATATTACTTTATTAAATATTCACAATAAATCCACAATTTCCAATCATCAAGTGATTATTCAATTATTTCTCAATCTATAAACTTACCCAAAACCATTTCATAATAATATCATCATCACACAATTATTTTCATCACTTCATCATCATATTCAACATATAACAACAATTTCTTAGCCAAGACGATTCAAACTACCACACTCATCAACACTTTCATCACTCTCCACATTACAAATCACTATTCACATCAAAACACCATAATCAATCATAAACCTACATCAATTTCATCGAACAACCGAAAATCCCTCACATTTTCATCATGGCCAAAATCTATAGGGTGATTCTCTTCAAAATTTGTCCACTACAGACATCAAAAAACCTTTATAAATATTAAGTCTACAAATCAAAGATTAAAACTTCACAAATCTTAACAAAATCTCATCTATTCTTTTCTCTTCAAGGTGGAGTCACTCTCTCTTCAAATTACGCACACTTTTTCTTCAATTTCTTGCAAGAATTAGCCTTTGGGAGGTAGAAGAATTATAGGGTTTTAGGTTTGATTGTATGGGTTTTGAAGAAAATCTAAGGATTTGTTGAGACAAATGGGATTTTCCTTTTTTTATTCTTTCTTAGGTAGGTCATAGGTTTTGGGTTCTTTTTAGGGGTGATGGGTTCTAAATTTCCAACCTTTAAAAGGCTTAAAAATATAAGACAAGGGTTCTATCTTGTGAGGACCTCGATTTTCTCATATTTGATATAAGCTACAGAGTGTAGTAATTTAAAAAGAAAATATTATTTGTCAAAATATTTAAATGAAGGGTCAGTTTGATTAGGTTCAGGGAAGTACTTGATGAGGGCCCCACAAGGACTTTTTTGTGCAGATCAAAGTGAGACCATAAATGATGATATTATAGGTGAAATATGAATATAACAAGAATCTGTACCTCAAAATCACCTCGTTTGAGTATATTTTGAAAAGCAAGAAACAAATTCCAAAGTGACGATCGTGTCCATACCCCAGACGAACTTTTCTGAATAATGGTCAAACTAAATTGACTTTGAACCCACAAACTGTCATAGGATGATCCTCGTGTAAAGAAGTTTCATGTGGATTCAGACCGTGAACTGAATTACGAGAAAGTGTTAAAAGCAACGCGAACGAAATTGACAGTATTTGTTAAGGGGTAGTTTCGTAATTTCATTACCCACACTCGATCAAACCCCCTTAAAAGCCAATAATTAACCATGTTTGACCTAAATATATGAAAAATAATGAAAATAAAATATTAAATCTGAATTTTAAAATTATTAAAATAATGTTAAGACATAAATGGAAATAATTGAATTATACAAGGGTATTATGGTCAATTAGTATGGGAGCTAGTCAAAATGGTCAATGTTGACCAAAATTAACTCAAATGAATTAAATTTAACTAAAATAAAAATTAAAAATGTGAAATGTAGAAATAATAAAATAATTGAATGGCAAAGTGCGAATAATTGATTTAAAGAGAAGCAATTTAGTAATTTTGCTACATTAGATTTTTCTTAAGAATAAAATAATATTAAAATAATAAAATAAAAGCAGAAAAGAAGCCATTCTCTGCTTAATGAACTGACTTTTCCCTTTTGCTGCCTTGCTGCTCGTTCCTTCTTCATTTTCCCCATGGATTCTTCACATTGCCTTATGAAACTTCATCCTCTCTTCATCAAATCAACCAACATTCTTCATAAAGCCTATTACCCACTTCAAGATCACTTTAAATCTGGAATTAGAAGGCTGAACGGAAGGAAACAGAATGGGTTTTGGAAGGCTAAACTGATCGGCAGTGAAGAAGGTGAGGATTGGTGATGTTCCATTTGTTTCAGGTATGGTTTTCAATTTATTTATGCATGGGAATTATATTGGAGACCTTAGAATGAAATAAAACAAGATGTAGAAGTGCTATGTTGATTCAGTCATGGGAAAAAAAATGATTGTAATGTATTTTGAGTAGGATTTAATAGTAACTAATGAGTGGAAATTGATTTGAACAAGATTGTAGTGATAACATGCAAACCATGGAAGTTGACGTGATGATGATTTTGCAAAAAAAAAAAACAGAAAGTGGCGTGAGATGGGTATTTGCTGTTGTGGCGTGATTGTATGATGGTGATGAAGATTTCCATGAATTTTAAGTGTTTGATTAAATACTTAGGTGAGTAGAAGAGGGTTATGAAACTAGAATGGATTAAAGAATGAAAACCATAAAGAGACGGTAAGTGAAGCTCACGGTAATGGTTGTAAAACAAGGATGATGATGAATTTTTCACTGCAGGTAAACTATTTGGTCATGAGGAAATAAAATGGAAAATAGTTATGAGTTAAATTTAGGAAAGAATAAATGAAAAATCATGAAGAGGAAGAGTAATTAGGGCTGCCGGCCATGGAAGGAACAATGTGAGGCTGTCGGCAGTGAAAGGAAAACCTGAAAATGAAAAGAAAAGAAAAATGTTAATGTAATTTTGATAAATGGTAATCATAAAACTATATAATGATAAATTAAGACTAATTGTAAAACCACAATTAGAAAACGAATAGGAAATAGGCAAATGTAAATTCAGCCAAAGCCTAATGCATGAGCTCTTATGTAAAATTTTATAATTTTATAATTAAATAATTAGTGAATAATATATATATATATATATAGGTTAATTAAATTATTTGTGAGATTGAATTTGGATTAAGAATGAATTTTGGATAAGTAGAAAATTGGTTAATCATATTTCATGACATTAAATATTGAATTTTTTGGTTAATGAATGAGAAACAATATAACATATTAATAAAAGTTATCAGTGAAATTTGAATTGGAAAATAATAAGAATGAATATTTGATTTTAATAGGAATTGAACAAAAATAAATATTCATCATGAAATAAGAATTGGAATATGACAAATATTAGACAAGAAGAACAATTTGGTTAAGGCTTAATATATGGGATTTTCATATGGAATTTCATAGATTATAGTTAAGAACCATTTATAAAGAATACTAAGGTTCTTAGTGAAATTGAATTGGCAAAAAGATTGTAAATTTAAATACACCTGTTATGAATAATTATAAATATGGATGTCCATTCATCTCCCATGACTCTTCATATTGATACATGAATGAGTCCATTCATCTCCCATACTCTTCATATTGGTACATGAATAAGAAACTATTCATTTACCCCTTAATTAAGTTTGTAACTATTCATCTTCCATCTTTATTCATGTATTTGTGAAACCTATAAATTGAGGCTCACCATCCTTGTATTATATATAGTTGAAGAACACACTTGAAGAATAAGAGAAAATCTCTCTTCTTGCTCTCTCTCCTTGTGTTCTTTCCATAATTTTATAAAACGTTATCAGCACGAGTCTCTAAAAACCCGTGAGAGATTTGGAGAATAGGCCTCAACCGAGGATCTTCATCAACCAGACTTGAGATCCTGTCTCCTTTGTGCTAATGGACACAAAAATACGAGCCTATAGAACAGATCTTGCTCAAGTAAGGTCCTTAATCAACCACAATTATCTATCTCTTCTTTTACAATAATGAAACTATTTTTATCTAGCTCCTCTGTAATTATCTATACTTGTGCGTGTTTTATTTGCTTACTCAAATCTGAGATTACAAGATTTTAAATCTGTAAGTGAATATAACTCAACTATGTTTAGAATCAATTCTCAATTAAAGTCATGTGGAGAAAAGATCACTAATGAGGATATATTAAAAAAAAAACATTCTCTACCTTTCATGCATCTAATATGCTCCTGCAGTAGCAATATCGTGAAAAAGGTTTTAAGAAGTACCCTGAACTGATTTCATGCCTCCTTGTGGTTGAGCAAAATAATTAGCTATTGATGAAAATCATGAGGCCCGTCCAACTGGATCTGCTCCATTCCCTGCAGTGAATGCAACAACATATAATGGAAAAAATAGAGGTCATGCTAGTAGTCATGGCCGTGGTTGTGGACGTGAACATAGTAATTATCGAGGTGGTCATTTCAAAAACACATATACCACCAGAAGTGGGAACATAATGATGGAAAAGATGAGACAAATTTTGTTTGTGAAAATGATGATTTTGATTATGGTTATATTGATGCCACACATTTAGATGATATTGGACTTTATTTTACACATGCTTCTTATTAATAGGATTCTAATTATTAAGTATTTGTCATGTTTAGATGCTTCATTATGTTTTGGTTATTTATGAGTGTAACTGCCAATAATTACATAACCGTCGTAACTGCTACTCACTTAATTATATATTTAATTATGTAACTGCCCATTTAATGAGTGTAACCGCCCACTTAAACACCTATATAAAGGTGTAGAGACATAGGAAGCAGGTACAAGCACACTTTACTCTCTTCCAATTTTGATATTCTTTCTTGAATACTTTACATATTTCTTATTTTCAATGAAGAACATAAATACTCTACTGGTTTGATTTGCAATGAGTAGTGGAGATATATGTCTCGCAGACAGTGCCACTACACATACTATATTAAAGAATAAGAAATATTTTTCTTATTTGATAATGCAAAAGGCCAATGTTAGTACTATATCGGATAGTGCAGAATTGATAGAAGGCTCCTAACATATTCTTGCCTGGAGGAACAAAATTTGAAATTCATGAAGCATTATACTCTCCCAAGTCTCAAAGAAATTTATTGAGTTTTAAGAATATCCGCCGAAATGGATATCATATTGAGACAACAAGTGAAGGAGAAATTGAGTACCTTCACATTACGAGTATAATCTTGGGTAATAAAATTGTATTAGAAAAATTACCGACCTTTTCCTCCGGTTTGTACTACACAAGAATTAAAACAATTGAAACAAATGTGGTCATTAACCAAAAGCTTTCAGATCACAATAACTTTGTTGTTTGGCATGACCGGTTAGGCCATCCCGGATCGATAATGATGCGAAGAATAGTTGAGAATTCATGTGGACATCTATTGAAGAGCCAGCAGATTCTTCAATCGAAAGATTTCCCATGTGCTGCTTGTTCTCAAGGCAAGTTAATTGTTCGACCATCACCAGCTAAGATAGGGATTGAATCCCTTACTTTTCTGGAACGAATACAAGGTGATATATGTGGACCAATACATCCACCATGTGGACCTTTTAGATATTTTATGGTTTTAATTGATGCATCAACTAGGTGGTCATATGTATCTTTATTATCAACTCGCAACCTGGCATTTGCGAGGTTACTTGCTCAATTAATAGGATTACGAAAACATTTTCCAGATTATCCCATCAAGACAATTCGTCTTGACAATGCTGGTGAATTTACTTCCCAAACTTTCAATGATTATTGTATGTCTATTGGGATAAGTATTGAACATCTTGTAGCACATGTTCATACACAAAATGGCCCTGCAGAATCATTTATTAAGCGTCTTCAATTGATTGCAAGACCATTACTAATGGAATCAAAACTCCCAATTTCTGCTTGGGGTCATGCTATTTTACATGTGGCAGCACTAATTCGCATCAGGCCAACAAGTTATCATAAGTCCTCCCCTTTACAATTGGTTTTTGGTCAGGAACCAAATATTTCCCATCTAAGAATTTTCGGATATGCTGTATATGTTCCAATTCCTCCACCACAACGTACTAAAATGGGTCCTCAAAGGAGGTTGGGAATATATGTTGGATATGAATCCCCATCTATAATTAAATATTTAGAACCATCAACAGGGGATTTATTTACAGCTAGATTTGCTGATTGTCATTTTGATGAATCAGTCTTCCCAACCTTAGGGGGAGAAAATAGGCAGCTGGAAAAAGAGATAAGTTGGAATGAATTATCATTGTCTCATCTTGATCCTCGTACAAAACAATGCGAACTAGAAGTTCAAAAGATAATTCATTTACAAAGTTTAGCAAATCAATTGCCAGACGCATGTACTAACCCAAAGAGAGTGACAAAGTCACATATACAAGCTATTAATGCTCCAATTAAAATTGATGTCCTAGAAGGACAACCTTTTGTTGTCAATGAATCGAAAGCACGCCTGAAACGTGGTAGACCAGTCGGTTCCAAAGATAAGAATCATCGAAAAAGAAAGGGAGCAAAGATTTAAGATGGCCAGGTAGAGGAAATTGTAACTCCAGAAGAGTTTACAGAAGAGCCCTTAGACATGACTAAAATTACAATTCCAAAAGAAAGTCAGGTACCTGAAATTACTGAAAATGAAGAGATCTCGATAAATTATGTCATGTCAAGAAAAATATGGAACCTAAACAAAATCGACGTCGATGATGTTTTTGTATACAATGTAGCGCTAGATGTTATGAATGATGACGAGGATCTTGAACCAAAGTCTATCGAGGAATGTAAGCATAGACATGATTGGCCAAAAATGGAAAAACGCAATTGAGGCAGAATTGAAATCTCTTGAAAAGAGAAATGTTTTTGGACCAGTAGTCTGTACACCTAATGGTGTAAAACCAGTGGGTTACAAATGGGTCTTTGTGCGAAAACGAAATGAAAAAGGTAAAATTGTGAGACATAAAGCACGTCTAGTTGCACAAGGTTTTTCGCAAAGACCTGGTATTGATTATGAAGAGACATACTCCCCTGTGGTGGATTTGACTACTTTTCGATTTCTAATTAGTCTGGCAATAAATGAGGGACTCGATTTGCGTCTAATGGATGTCGTTACAGCCTATTTGTATGGCCCACTTGATAATGACATTTATATGAAACTCCCAGAAGGATTTAAACTGCCAGAAGCATGTTATTCTAGTTCTCGAGAACTTTACTCAATCAAATTAAATAGATCTCTATATGGATTAAAACAATCTAGTCGCATGTGGTATAACTGCCTTAGTGAATATTTGTTAAAAGAGGGATATAAGAATGATCCCGTTTGCCCATGCATTTTTATAAAGAGATCTAGATTTGAGTTTGTTATTATTGCGGTATATGTTGATGATCTGAATATCATTGGAACTCCTGAAGAGATTTCAAAGGTAGTAGAGTACTTGAAGAGAGAATTTGAGATGAAAGATCTTGGAAAGACAAAATTTTGTCTTGGGTTACAGATAGAACATTTAAAGGACGGGATTCTTATGCATCAAACAACTTATATAGAAAAGGTGTTAAAACGATTTTATATGGACAAAGCACATTCGTTGAGCACCCCAATGGTTGTAAGGTCACTTGATGTAAATAAAGACCCGTTTCGACCTAGGGAAAACGATGAGGGGATTCTTGGTCCTGAAGCACCATACTTGAGTGCAATTGGAGCACTAATGTATCTCGCTAGTCATTTGAGTACACGACCTGATATATCATTCTCTGTTAACTTATTAGCAAGATATAGCTCTTGTCCAACCTGAAGGCATTGGAATGGGATTAAACATGTCCTTCGTTACCTACAAGGTACAAAGGATATGGGTTTGTATTTTCCTAACCTACCCAAAACAGATTTGATTGGTTTTGCAGATGCAGGGTACCTATCTGATCCTCATAATGCTCGATCACAAACTGGATATGTATTCACATGTGGTGGCACCGCCATTTCATGGCGTTCCATGAAACAAACTATAGTAGCCACATCTTCTAATCATGCTGAAATTTTGGCAATACATGAGGCTAGTCGTGAATGTGTATGGTTAAGGTATGTAATTCAGCACATACGAGGAGCTTGTGGTTTATCTTCAAGAAAAGAGGCACCAACGGTCTTATATGAGGATAATGCAGCATGCATCGCCCAACTCAAAGAAGGATATATCAAAGGTGATAGAACAAAACACATTTCACCGAAGTTCTTTTTCACTCATGACCTTCAGAAGAATGGTGATATAAATGTTCAACAAATCCGTTCAAGTGAAAATTTGGCAGATTTATTAACAAAAGCGCTTCCTACCACTACATTGGAGAAGTTAGTCCACAATGTTGGATTGCGTCGACTCAGAGATTTCAAGTGATATAATCATGAGGGGGAGTAATTACATGCTGTACTCGTTTTTCCTTAACCATGGTTTTGTCCCACTGGGTTTTCCTGGTAAGGTTTTTAATGAGGCAGCATCTCATGTGTATTTTGAAGAATAATGTACTCTTTTTCCTTCACTAGGTTTTTATCCCACAGGGTTTTTCCTAGTAAGGTTTTAATGAGGCATATTCTTCAGTAATGGACATCCAAGGGGGAGTGTTATGAATAATTATAAATATGGATGTCCATTCATCTCACATGACTCTTCATATTGATACATGAATGAGTCCATTCATCTCTCATACTCTTCATATTGGTACATGAATAAGAAACTATTCATTTACTCCTTAATTAAGTTTGTAACTATTCATCTTCCATCCTTATTCATGTATTTGTGAAACCTATAAATTGAGGCTCACCATCCTTGTATTATATATAGTTGAAGAACACATTTGAAGAATAAGAGAAAATCTCTCTTCTTGCTCTCTCTCCTTGTGTTCTTTCTATAATTTTATAACCATACCCATGTTGGATTATGCCCTTAGAACCATTCATTAGATGATTGACTTTGGCATTTTTATGTATCATGACATTTTTGATTCCTTGTTCATTATTATATTTGTTTTATAACTGCGTAATATAATCTTATATGATAATGTCCTTAGAATAGTAATAACACACTATTCTTAAAATATCCCTAGTCAAGTATTATTGTGAACAAGGATAACAATGATACGATAAGACTAGTATGTGGTTGACTGATGACCATTGTCATGGATATAGGATATCAAGTCATCACATAGGTACATGTTAGAGAACTATGTACTGGATCGACCCTCCATGAGAACGCTACATGGATTGTTATATGAGTGTCATAAGCGATTCTCATAGTGATGATGGTGTATGTGATCCTTTGACTTGAGATCATCAGAGATCCCAACATAGAGAATTGCATACTTTAATGCTGCTAGATGTCATTCGTAACAGGATGGACTATAAAGGTAGTAATTGGGTATGCCTCGATCTATGTAGAGGGATGTTGAGTGATCAAGATAGGATTTATCCCTCTTATATAACAAGAGTGATGTCTTGGGCCCTTTGATAGAGTGAGACTAAAATGCATGGCCGTGCTCAAATAAGTCAATATGAGATATTGATTTTATTTGTTTAATTAGTCTACTCAGGAATCAAGAAACGCTGATTAGACTATACAAGTGTGACACATTCCATGACTTGTGTCTAATCAAGACATCAAAGGATAAAAGGATTAGACTACACAGTAACATCTATCACGAGTAAGGTTATGTCGAGTCATTGACATTCTCGTTACATGGGTAGCAATGATGTGTTGCTAGATACCGCTCATTGCCTGTGACAATTTTGTCATTGCCATTGTTTTGAGAACCTATTGGGTCGCACACTTAGAACGGATCAATGAGGAGCTTAATTAATCCTATTCTAAATTGGATTAAGGATATAACTAATCCTATTCTGAATTGGATTAGGGATATAACTAATCCTATTCTAAGTAGGATTAGAGTTCTGTTTGGCAGTAAATTTTAGGGTAAAATTTACTGCCTATAAAAGGATGTTTTCTGAAACATAGCCGCACAACAATTAGAAAACAGAAAAAGTATTCTTTTAATCGAAGCTAGCAGTTCGGTTAAAAGAATCAAAAAGCGCTCCTTAAGGCATCCAATCGTGAGACGTTCAAGAGTTGTGAGATCCGTTCGTGTGGATACCATAGAGGCAGGAACGAAAAGTTGCTGCTTGTGATTCGACCAAAGACAGAAAAAACAGAGAAAACGCTAGGTAAAATCTCGAAACCCTAATCAGGCAACCCTCCGAATCGATCCTGGTGAAGGCCGAATGATTTAAATTCCGCTGCATGTTTTTTTCGGTTTCCTTCAACCCATATTGTAGCAATTAATAGAAAATGAAATTAATAGATTGTAGGAATTAATAAAATAGAAAATAGGAATTAAGAAAGAATTTAATTAAGGAATTATGAGACTATTGGTGAAGCAAATTAGCAAGGGGTTACAATTTAAGTATGATTATATTTGGTAATTGATAGGAAATTAAATAAATTAAAGATAATAGAATTTTAATGAAATTAAAATTTGGGGAATAAGTCAATTTAATTATAGTTAGAGTTTAATATTTAATAAGAGATCAAATAAATTACCATGTAAATGATAAATTAGGAAATAAGGATTAATAGAGTAATTGATTTATAGAATAATTATTAGAGTTGAAATATGAATCATTAGTAGAAATTAAAATTGGGAAAAGATTTCAATGCAAGTGTAGTTAAGACATTTAGTAGGAAATTAAATAAATATATCATTGATACTGACAAAATGGAAAATAGGAATTTATAGAATTATTTATTATAGTTATACATGAGAATTTAAATACAAATTGAAATTATTGGTGACATTAAAATTAAAGAAAGAATGGAATTTAATTGAAATTATATTTTGGTATTTAGTAGAAAATTATGGAATATTTATTAAAATTATAGTATAGAATTTCAAATATAATTTGAAATTATTGTGCAGTGCTAGGAAATCGAAAAATAAAGAGGTGTAACTGGAGTTATCAAATTTTAAATTGTACGAAAATAGAGGTAATAAACATGTATAAGAGTTGCATAGGAGTTTCTTTATTTATTTATACTCGGTAATTTTCGGAAACCGATTTTAACCATTTACTTATCCGACTTCCCAAATTGTAAGAAATAAAAATTTATCTTAAATTCTTATAAGTCTAAATATTGTTTTACATGAAATGATTTACATAAATTTAATTAGATAAAATGATTTACATGAACTTAATTACATGAAATGGTTTATATGCACTAATTTACATGACATAATTTACATGCATTGATCTACATGAAATGAATTACATGAAATGAGTTACATGAAATGAGTTACATGAACTGAATTACATGAAACAATTTACATAAATTGAATTACATGAAATGATTCACATGAACTGAGTTATATGACATGATTTATATGAATTGATTTACATGAAATGATTTAAATGAAATAATTTATATGAATTGATTTATATGAAATGATTTTATGAAATTGATGTCTCCCTGATGATCGGCATACGAGACAGTGATGATTAGGCTGGGAGACGTCCTAAACCTTCCCCTTTACAAGATATGACTGTGGGGATTATGGTTGTTAGCTTTAAATTGCCATATATATTTTGAAATGACAAAAACTTAAGTAAGCTTTAATGTTTTAATTCATATTGTAAATTTGCTTTATCACATATGATCTTCTCGATCCATTTTCAAGTAATCATATCAAACATTAAGACCATGATTTAATTACATATTCTTATTGGTCTTAATACTTCATAAAATGTTTTGAATATTTTAGAAAATTACTTGATGAATTTTTAGACCATGTTTTCATCAGAGAAAGTCAAGAAAAACTCCCACAAAAATGTCAAAATGTTTTGGGTTGGATTAGGATCAAAGGTCACATCATTTCTAACCCAAAAGTGCAGGAAATAGGCTTTCTAGAGGCATGGGATCGATCCCCTAAGGGAAGGGATCGATCCCCTAGTGGCAGTAAGCAGCTTGGTGCAAGAAAAGGTCCCTCAGCCCAGAAAAATTAGTTCTGGAATGAAGGGATCGATCCCCTAATGGCAGAATGGCTCCCAACGACAAAAAAAAGGTCCCTCAGCCCAGAATATTCAAATTTGGAATGAAGGGATCGATCCCTTTGCCCGAAAATAGCCTGTAACGGCTAGTTTTTGTGAGACAACGGTCATATTCAAGTTTTGGCTCCACCCAACGGCTAGAATACATCCAAGGGACTATAAATAAAGGCTTAGAAGCTAAAGAAAGGAAGAGGAGCCACTTAGCAACTTCAATACTCATTATTCTTCAAATCCTCAAACCTCAACAACAAATCAAGAGCTACAAAGTCTTCATCTTCCATCATTCACATATCTCTTGTATTGCTTAGCACAAATCTTGTATAGGCTTTTTCTTTATGCCTAATTTCTGTAATCATTTACCTACTTAGAGGTCTTCTTTGATTACACAATTTGTAAACCAATTCATTCCTTGTAAAAGGGGAGGTTTCTCTTTAGCCTAAGAAAAAGATGGAGGTTTCTCTTGAGCCTTGAAAAAGAGGGAGTGTAACATAAATTCAAGAATAGTGAATTTGGGGAAAATCTTTGGGAGCGTCTCAAGGTAGAGGATGTAGGCAAGGTTGCCGAACCTCTATAAATCGCTTGCGTACATTTCTCTTTCCCTACTCTCTTTAATTACTTGCAATTATATTTGTGCTTATTGTATTGATTTTGAATTTCATGATTGAATAGCCTAGAGAACTTAGAAAATATTTATATAGGCTAGAGAATTTAGAAGAATCGAAAAACGAGCTTAAAGTTAGTTAAAAATCGATTCACCCTCCTCTCAATATAGCCTATAAGAGCCAATAATTGGTATCAGAGCTTGGGCTCGAGATTGATTTAGACTAACCTCTATCGAGTAAAACGATCATAAATGGCTCATTTGAATATAGGCACACCCCTAGGAGAAGAGGGATAATCATTGGTTAGACCTCCACTCTTTAATGGAGAGAATTACTCTTATTGGAAAACAAGAATGATGTGGTTTGTCCAATCAAATGATTATGAAGTGTGGAGAATTATAATGAATGGTCCTAGAACTCCTATGAAGAAAGTAGATGGAAAAAATGTCCCTAAGGATGAGGATGAGTAGGACACAAATGACATGAGAGTGGCACAATTGAATGCCAAGGCTACGCACACTCTCTTTTGTGCATTAGGTCCCAATGAATATAATAGAGTGTCTCTATGTGAAAATGCTAAGCAAATATGGGACAAATTGGCCATCACACATGAAGGGACCAATCAAGTGAAAGAAACCAAAGTAGGAACGCTCACACATGATTATGAGCTTTTTAGAATGAAAGAAAATGAGTCCATGAGTGAAATGTACACTAGGTTTAACAACATAATTAATGGACTTAAGGCATTAGGCAAGAGCTATTCCAATCTAGAAATGGTTAAGAAAATCTTGAATAGCTTGCCAAAATCTTGGGAGGCAAAAGTGACCGCAATAGAAGAATCTAAGGATCCTAACACCTTGTCTCTAGATGAACTTATGGGCTCCCTACTTACATATGAAATGAAATTAAAAAGAAATGAAGAGCCTTCAAAGAAAGTAGGGGTAGCACTTAAGTCTTACACTCATAAGGTCATTGAAGATAATAGTGATGAGAGTGGAAATGAGGAAGAAAAGGAAATGGCAATGTTTGCCAAAAGATTCAATAGGTTCATGAGAGTGAATGAGAGAGAGAAGAATAGGAGACATCATATGGGAGAGTCAAGTAGGAAAGAAAAAGACCCCTCAGTGTGTTATGAGTGCAATGAACCGGGTCATAGTAAGCTAGATTGCCCCTTACATAGGAAGGAAAAGGATAGGAAACCTAAGAAAAAAACATTTGTGGCTGCATGGAGCGATAGTGATAGCTCCGATTAGGAAAATGTAGATGAAGAGGTAGCCTACTCATGCTTTATGGCCATTAGTGATGATAAGGCTAGTAGTAGCTCCAGTGAAAATAATGACTTCACATTTGATGAGTTACAAAATGCCTTTAATGATTTAGCATGCATGAACTTCAAATATAAGAAAGTCATTACTAAATTAAAAATAGAATATGAATCCTTGACAAATGCTAAGCTAGAATTTGAAAAGAAATTAGAAAAGGCTAACTTAGAGATAAATGAGTTGAATGAAAAGAATACAAATTTGCATAACTCATTTACTAAGTTTTATATGGGTCAACAAAAACTAGATCATATATTAGAGACCCAAAGAGCTTTCTTTGACAAAGATGGGTTAGGCTATAATGCTAAACAAAAAGAAACTCATTTTAAGAATTTCCTAGTGAGCAAAAATACCATGCATGATTTATCTCTTACATGCTCACTATGCAATAGGATAAGTCATTCTTCACAAGCATGCACAAATAGAAAAACCACATTTAGAGGAAGAGTGGTTAGAAAAATGTGGGTGCCAAAGCATGCAATAAATAATGATGAATTGAGTTTCAAATGGATCCCCAAAGGATCAAAAATTATTTGCACTAACTCTCATGGACCCAAGAAAATTTGGGTACCAAAGCATGCTTGAAAATGTTTGTTGTAAGAGTGTTAGAGCATGGAGTTACAAAGAAACAATAGAGTTTAAATGCTCAACACATCCTCATAGAGTTTTCTTGTGCCAATAAGAAAGAGAAAGAGCTTGAGAATCCATCCTTAGCAAGGTGACAACAATTTCTCAAAGAATGGCACAAGGTAGATTCAACTATTCAAGGCAAAGCATTCTCTAGCAAAGGAGTATTGTAAGCTTAATTCCTTACTCCTTAAACTTTTTATTGTTTATACCTTGATGATATGGTTTGTTGATGATCTTTAATGCATTATATGTTGAATGGATAAATAAAAGACATGATAAATGATTGGATAATTTTTGATGCAATATATGATTGAATGAAAAACATGTTTAACGATTTTGAAATGATTATTGAATTTCTGCATTTTGAGCAAGTTTTCTATGTGTTGACAATGTATTTACTTGCCTCAAATTACCAAATATGTCATTTATACAAAATGCCATGTCATGAGTACTAATGAAGAACTTGTATGTTGGAAATCATGGCATGTTGTTCACAAGATGTATGCTTTAATGATATATGTGCTTAAAACCTATGTGAACAAGTTTGTTTTGACATATTTAAGTAATTCAATGCATTAGTTTTACCAAAATATGCTTAACTCTCAAAATGACTTCCTTTAAGGCCAAAAATGCATTTATTTGTGAAAATTCTTCCAAAATTGCAAAATCTTTTGTAAAATGGTTTTTCATTCATTTTTTTCATTCATACAAGTCCAAAATCATGTTTTACAAATGTTTAAACCTTTACTTGGACTTAAAATACTCAAAAACGAAATTTTGGCACCTCAAAGGTTGGATTTTCTGTCAAAAACTGCAGAAACAGGATGAAGGATCGATCCCTCAACAAGCAGGATCGATCCCCTTGAGCAGAATGCAGGAAATCTACATTCTGGAGTTAAGGGATCGATCCCCCTCCTCTAGGGATCGATCCCCCCTAAGCCAAAATGGCTTTTCTGCACTTTTTCAACCGAATTTGAGAAGGATTTTTCACTTTCTTGATCTCTTCTTTCTTCTCAACTTAAAATTCATTGTTTTAACTTCTTTTTGATGATCTTTACAATATGAAAATTCATTTTTCCTTGATATCATGCCTCAACTCCATCAATTTGTATCATTTCCAACAAATGGTATCACTTTCAACAATTAATATAATTTTTCTTGAGCTCACAAGTACAAAATCAGTTTTCTCATTAAAAATAGTCATGAATTGCATAAATCTTGAAATATACTTTCAATGAATGCTTAAACATAATTTTGAGAATTATTTCAAGAATTTATGGATATATTTGAGAATTTGATGAACTTGTGCATAATGAATATTCTTCAGTCCTTTTGTTCATCTTAGTCAAGCATGCTTATAGGATTAAATCTCTTAGCTTGACTCATCTATTCCATACTAGGTTTCATGATAACTACACATCTAGTGGATTGATTTCAAATGTAAATTCAACAATTGGTAATGGTCATTGGCCTATAATTTGTGATGGTAAATGGATCCTAAATGTTCATATGCATAAAACTTTATCATCCATATTAAAGAATTAGGGCTTTAATGACAACACCAACATTCAAAGATAAATGCCAACTTGAATAAATATACCTTGATTAATATCCATGCATTTATTATTTGAATCTTTCCTTGCTCATAATTGGTTAAGGTCTTGAATTGGAAAATGAGCATAGGATGTTTGTACTTGAAACATGGAAGAAAATGTGTTTGCTTGAATACCTTGACTTTTTGAATCTTCCATATGGTATAATTTTGTGAATATGAATATGGATTAATACTTTTTGATAGTGTGCTAATGTTCAATTAATCCATATGCATAATTGATAATGTGTGATTGTGTTGTTGCATATTTAGAATGATTATTTTCTTGACATGAACACACTACACATAGATATTGGATTCATGCAAAATGTCTAAGTCAACCACTAGTAACACTTGGTATTTAGATTGAAATAACAATTAGTATCATTGGCAACCATATTTTCAACAATTTGTAAGCCAAAACTAAATTGCCAATTGGTATGAGCTTTAAATTGACAATTCTTCTCATGCTCCTTAGATTGAAATGATAAATAAGGAAGAATTCACATAAGCCACTTTTGCATGAAACACTTTTGTGCTAGAATTTGTGATTAATTGATATATGATTTAATTCTAAGCACATTCTTTCTTCAAAATGATTTATGAGCTCATGTATTCATATGTCATCTAATGTTAGCTTATAATCATGATGTATTGCCATGCACCTTAGTTGGATCTTAGAGAACAATTGATATACTTAGGTGCTTGCTTAATTCCATACCAATTGGAACCTTCTTGAGAAATTATTTATCAACAATTGCTATAAGATCATAAGTCATATTCTTTGCATGAATATTTCATACTCTTTGTGAATATTGACTTATTTATTTGTGCTATAAGTCCCATGTACTAACATATTTCTTGTTGGATGGAGCATATTTATTCGTTCTCACATAGCCATAATTTTAAGGGGAGCATACTGTTAGCTCTTATAGGTAATACCGAGAGGGGGGGTGAATCGGTTTTTAACTAACTATAAACTCGTTTTGCGATTCTTCTAAATTCTCTAGCCTATATTAATAATTTCTAAGTTCTCTAGGCTAGGCAAGCATGCAATCCAAGTTCAATGCAATAAACACAATATAATTGCAAGTAATTAAAGAGAGTAAGGAGAGAGAGATTTACACAATCGATTTATAGAGGTTCGGCAACCTTGCCTACGTCCTCTACCTTGAGACGCTCCCAAGGATTTTCTCCAAATCCACTATCTTGAATTTGTGATTACAATCCCTCTTTTCAAGGCTCAAGAGTAACCTCCCTCTTTTTCTAGGCTCAAGAGAAACCTCTCTCTTTTTCTTAGGCTAAAGAGTAACCTCCCTCTTTTTCAAGGCTTAAGAGAAACCTCCCCTTTTTCAAGGAATGGTGGGTTACAAATAATGTAATCAAGAGAAGCCTCTAGGTAGGCAAATGATTACAGAAATTAAGCTCAATGAGAAGCCTATACAATATTTGTGCTAAGCACTACAAGGAATAAGAGAATGATAGATGATGGAAACTTTGTAGCTCTTGATTTGTTGTTTGAGGCTTGTAGATTTGAGGAATATGAGATTTTGAGTTGCTGAGTGGTTCCCATTGCTTTCTTTAGCTTCTAAGCCTCTATTTATAGTCCCTTGGATGTGTTCTAACCGTTAGAAGGAGCCAAAACTCGAATATTACCGTTGTCTCACAAAAACTAGCAATTATAGGCTATTTTCGGGCAAAGGGATCGATCCTGCTACAGTGGGGATCGATCCCTTTTATCCAGAATCTTGATTCTGGGCTTCAGGGACCTTGGGAAGACTTTCTGCCAAAAAGGGATCGATCCTTTTCTTCCAGAGGGCATTTTTCCTGCACTTTTGGGTTAGAAATGATATGACCTTTGATCCTAATTCAACCCAAAACATTTATAAGTTTTAAGGGAGTTTTTCTTGACTTTCTCAGATAAAAACATGGTCTAAACATTCATCAAGTGATTTTCTAAAATATTCAAAACATTTATAAAGAATTAAGACCAATAAGGATATGCATTATTAAATCATGATCTTAATGTTTGATATGATCACTTGAAATATATTGAGAAAATCATGTGTGATAAGGCAAATTTACAATATGAATTAAAACATTAAAGCTTACTTAAGTTTTTGTCATTTCAAAATATATATGGCAATTTAAAGCTAACAATCTCCCCCTTTTTGATATGACAAAACTTAATGTAAATTTGCTTTGAAAATTCTTTCATAAAATACTCCCCCTCAAGTAAAGTAGGATTTTATAAAGCTCCCCCTTAATATAAGCATGGGTTTTGAAAATGAATTTTCCCTCATTATCTCTCCCCCTTAATATCTCTCCCTTTATCTATCTCTCCCTTTATCTATCTCTCCCCCTTTTTGTCATAGCAAAAAGAAGGAAAAATAATAAAAAATATGCTCCCCCTAAAATCATGACTATGTGAGAACAAATAAAAATGCTCCATTCAACAAGAAACATGTTAGTACATGGGACTTATAGCACAAATAAATAAGTCAATATTCACAAAGAGTATGAAATATTCATGCAATGAATATGACTTATGATCCTATACCAATTGTTTATAAATAATTTTGATACCAATTGTTGATAAGTAATTTTGCAAGAAGGTTCCAATTGGTAAGAAGTTAAGCACGCACCTAAGTATATCAATTGTTCTCTAAGGTCCAACTAAGGTGCATAGCAATACATCATGATTATGAGCTAAAATTAGATGACATATCATATGCATGAGCTCATAAACCACGTTCAAGCAAGAGTGTGCATAGAATCAAGACATATAGCAATTAACTACAAGTTCTAGCACACAAGAGTTTTCATGCAAAAATATCCTAAATGAGTTCTTCTCTATTTGTCATTTCAAACTAAAGAGCATGAGAAGAATTGTCAATTTAAAGCTCATACCAATTGGCAATTTAGATTTGGCTTACCAATTATTGAAAGTATGGTTGCCAATGATACTAATTGTTATTTCAATCTAAATACCAATTGTTACTAATGGTTGACTTAGGCATTTTGCATGAATCCAATATCTATGTGTAGTGTGTTCATGTCAAGAAAATAATCATTCTATATATGCAAGAACACAACACACATCATCAAATATGCATATGGATCAATTAATCATTAGCACACTATCATAAAGTATTAATCCATATTCATATTCACAAATTTATACTATATGGAAGATTCATAAAATCAAAGTATTCAAGCAAACACATTTGTCTTCCATGGTTTCAAGCACAAAAATCCTATGCTCATTTTCCAATTAAAGTTCTTAACCAATTATGAGCAAGGAAAGATTCAAAATTATCATTTTAATCAATTATGAGTCATATCCCTAGTTGTTATCATCATTTAACGGTCTAGAGGGTATATGCTATTTTAACTAAAATAGCTTCACCTAAGTGAATCAATATTATCAAGCTAAAATATATTTTATCATTAAAATTCATAAACTATGAGTGAGGTTAAGCCCATAATATCATGAAAACAACTATTCTCATCTCATAGGCATGATTATTGATTCAACTTAAGTAAACATGTAAGTTCAACATCAAAACAATCAAGAATAAATGCATGGATATCAAGTTTGTTCAAGTTTGCGTTTATCTTTGAGTGTTGGTGTTGTCATTAAGACCCTAGTTCTTTAAGTACAAGGATGATAAAGTTTTATGCATTTTAACATTTAGGATCCATTTACCATCACAAATTATAGGCCAATGACTATTACCAATTGTTGAATATACATTTGAAATCAATTCACTAGATGTATAATTATCATGAATCCTAATGTGGAATTGATGAGTCAAGCTAAGAGACATAATCCTATAAGCATGCTTGACTAAGATGAACAAAAGGTATGATCAATAGTCATTATGCACAAGTTCATCAAATTCTCAAATATACACACAAATCATTGAAATAAATCTCAAAAATTATGTTTAAGCATTCATTGAAAGTATATTTCAAGATTATTTCAAGAGTTATGCAAATCATGAATGTTTTCAACAAGAAAAATGATTTTGCATTTGTGAGCTCAAGAAAAATGGTATTGATTGTTGAAAGTGATACCATTTGTTGGAAATGATATTAATTGATGAAGTGGAGGCATGATATCAATGAAAAATGAATTTTCATAGTTTAAAGATCATCAAAAAGAAGTTAAAACAATGAATTTTAAGTTGAGAAGAGAGAAAGTATCAAAATAATGAAAAGTTCTTCTCAATTTCGGTTGAAAACATGCAGGAGAGCCTTTTCTGGCCTGGGGGGATCGATCCTGCTACAGTGGGGATCGATCCCTCATATGTTCCTGCAGATTCTACAGTTGTTTTGACAGAAAATTGAACTTGTGAGGTACCAAAACTTCGTTTTTGAGTGTTTTAAGTCCAAGTAAAGGTTTAAACATTTGTAAAACATGATTTTGGACTTGTATGAATGAAAAACATGAATCAAAAACCATTTTACAAAAGATTTTACAATTTTGGAAGAATTTTCACAATAAAACACATTTTTGGCCTCAAAGGAGGTCATTTTGAGATTTAAGCATATTTTGACCAAACCAATGCATTGAATTACATAAATATGTCAAAACAAACTTGTTCACATAGGTTTTAAGCATATATATCATTAAAACACACATCTTGTGAACAACATGCCATAATTTCCAACATACAAGTTCTTCATTCTTGCTCATGACATGATATTTTGCATAAATGACACATTTGGTAATTTGAGGCAAGTAAATACATTATCAACACATAGAAAACATGCTCAAATTCCAGAAATTATTTCAAAACTCATTTAAACATATTTTTCATTCAATCCTTCAAGGACTATTCATCAAGCATTCAAAAATCATTTATTATGCCTTTTGTTCAATCATTATTCATCATGAATCATTAACCAAATTTCTCATCAAAGCACAACTAATCAAATAAAAACTTTAAGGAGTAAGGAATTAAGCTTACAAAACTCCTTTGCTTGAGTATGCTTTGCCTTGAATAGTTAAGTCCACCTTGTGCCATCCTTTGAAGAATTGTTGTGATGAATCCTCAAGCTTTTTCTTTATCTCATTGGCACAAGCAAACTCGATAGAGGTGTGTAGAGCATTCAAACCCCATTGTTTCTTTGTAACTCCATGCTCTAACACTCCTATAACAAACACATTTTCAAGCATGCTTTGGTACCCAAATTTTCTTGGGTCCTTGAGAGTTAGTGCTCACAATTTTTGATCCTTTTGGGATCCATTTCAAGCTCAAATCATCATTATTTATTGCATGCTTTGGCACCCACATTTTCTTAACTACTCTTCCTCTAAATGTAGTTTTTCTATAAGTGCATGCTTGTGAAGAGTGTCCTATTCTATTGCAAAGTGAGCATGTGAGAGATGTATCATGCATAGTATTTTTGCTCACTAAGAAATTCCTAAGATGAGTTTCTTTTTGTTTTTCATTATAGCCTAACCCATCTTTGTCAAAGAAAGCTCGTTGGGTCTCTAACATATGATCTAGCTTTTGTTGACCCATATAAAACCTAGAAAATGAGTTATGCAAATTTGTGTTCTTTTTATTTAACTCATTTATTTCTAAGTTGGCCTCTTCTTGTTTCTTTTCAAATTCTATCTTAGCACTTGTCAAGGCTTCATTTTCTATTTTTAATTTAGCAATGATTTTCTTATATTTAGAATTCATGCATTGAAATTCATTTGCTAAATCATCAAAGGCATTTTGTAGTTCACTAAAGGTATAATCGTTATCTTCACTAGAACTACTACTAGCCTCATCATCACTAATGGCCATAAAGCATGAGTAGGCTACCTCATTATCTACATTTTCCTCATCGGAGCTATCACTATCGCTCCATGCAGCCACAAATGCTTTCTTCCTAGGTTTCCTATCCTTTTCTCTTCTAAGTAAGGGGCAATCTAACTTAGTGTGACCCGGTTCATTACATTCATAGCACACTAAGGGGTCTTTTTCTCTTCTACTTGACTCTCCCTTATGATGTCTCCTATTACTCTCTCTCTCTCTTTCATTCTCATAAATCTATTGAATCTTTTGGCAAACATTGCCATTTCCTTTTCTTCCTTATTTTCACTCTCATCACTATCATCCTCATGAGTGGAAGACTTAAGTGCTACCCCTACTTTCTTTGAAGGCTCTTCATTTCTTTTCAATTTCATCTCATATGTAAGTAGGGAGCCCATAAGTTCATCTAGAGACAAGGTATTTGGATCTTTAGACTCTTCTATTGCGGTTACCTTTGCCTCCTATGATTGTGGCAAGCTATTCAAGATTTTCTTCACCATTTCTACATTGGAATAGGTCTTGCCTAATGCCTTAAGTCCATTGATTATGTCATTAAATCTAGTGTACATATCACTCATGGACTCATTTTCTTTCATTCTAAAAAACTCATAATCATGTGTGAGCATTCCTACTTTGGTTTCCCTAACTTGATTGGTCCCTTCATGTGTGATGGCTAGTTTGTCCCATAGTTGCTTGGCATCCTCACATAGGGAGACTCTATTATATTCATTGGGACCTAATGCACAAAAGAGAGTGTGCATAGCCTTGGCATTCAATTGTGCCATTCTCATGTCATTTGTGTCCCACTCATCCTCACTCTTAGGGACATCCTTTCCATCTGCTTTCTTCATGGGAATTCTAGGACCATTCACTATAATCCTCCACACCTCATAATCATTTGATTGTACAAATAGCATCATTCTAGTTTTCCAATATGAGTAATTCTCACCATTGAAGAGTGGAGGTCTAACTAATGATTGTCCCTCTTCTCCTAAGGGTGTGCCTACGTTCAAGTGAGCCATTTAAGATCGTGTTGCTCGATAGAGGTTAGTCTAAATCAATCCCGAGCCCAAGCTCTGATACCAATTGTTGGCTCTTATAGGTAATACCGAGAGGGGGGTGAATTGGTTTTTAACTAACTATAAACTCGTTTTGCGATTCTTCTAAATTCTCTAGCCTATATTAATAATTTCTAAGTTCTCTAGGCTAGGCAAGCATGCAATCCAAGTTCAATGCAATAAACACAATATAATTGCAAGTAATTAAAGAGAGTAAGGAGAGAGAGATTTACACAATCGATTTATAGAGGTTCGGCAACCTTGCCTACGTCCTCTACCTTGAGACGCTCCCAAGGATTTTCTCCAAATCCACTATCTTGAATTTGTGATTACAATCTCTCTTTTCAAGGCTCAAGAGTAACCTCCCTCTTTTTCTAGGCTCAAGAGAAACCTCTCTCTTTTTCTTAGGCTAAAGAGTAACCTCCCTCTTTTTCAAGGCTTAAGAGAAACCTCCCCTTTTTCAAGGAATGGTGGGTTACAAATAATGTAATCAAGAGAAGCCTCTAGGTAGGCAAATGATTACAGAAATTAAGCTCAATGAGAAGCCTATACAATATTTGTGCTAAGCACTACAAGGAATAAGAGAATGATAGATGATGGAAACTTTGTAGCTCTTGATTTGTTGTTTGAGGCTTGTAGATTTGAGGAATATGAGATTTTGAGTTGCTGAGTGGTTCCCATTGCTTTCTTTAGCTTCTAAGCCTCTATTTATAGTCCCTTGGATGTGTTCTAACCGTTAGAAGGAGCCAAAACTCGAATATTACCGTTGTCTCACAAAAACTAGCAATTATAGGCTATTTTCGGGCAAAGGGATCGATCCTGCTACAGTGGGGATCGATCCCTTTTATCCAGAATCTTGATTCTGGGCTTCAGGGACCTTGGGAAGACTTTCTGCCAAAAAGGGATCGATCCTTTTCTTCCAGAGGGCATTTTTCCTGCACTTTTGGGTTAGAAATGATATGACCTTTGATCCTAATTCAACCCAAAACATTTATAAGTTTTAAGGGAGTTTTTCTTGACTTTCTCAGATAAAAACATGGTCTAAACATTCATCAAGTGATTTTCTAAAATATTCAAAACATTTATAAAGAATTAAGACCAATAAGGATATGCATCATTAAATCATGATCTTAATGTTTGATATGATCACTTGAAATATATTGAGAAAATCATGTGTGATAAGGCAAATTTACAATATGAATTAAAACATTAAAGCTTACTTAAGTTTTTGTCATTTCAAAATATATATGGCAATTTAAAGCTAACACATACTTTTTATTTTTTCCTTCTTTTTGCTATGACAAAAAGGGGGGAGATAATGGGGGAGAAAAGAGATAATGGGGAGATAATGGTGGAGAAAAACTCTTTTGGAAAATTCTCTTCAAACCATGCTTACATTAATGGGGAGCTTTATAAAATCCTGCTTTATTTGAGGGGGAGTATTTTATTAAAGCATTTTCAAAGCAAATTTACATTAAGTTTTGTCATATCAAAAATGGGGAGATTGTTAGCTTTAAATTGCCATATATATTTTGAAATGATAAAAACTTAAGTAAACTTTAATATTTTAATTCATATTGTAAATTTGCCTTATCACACATGATCTTCTCGATCCATTTTCAAGTGATCATATCAAACATTAAGACCATGATTTAATTAAATATTCTTATTGGTCTTAATACTTCATAAAATGTTTTGAATATTTTAGAAAATTACTTGATGAATTTTTGGACCATGTTTTCATCAGAGAAAGTCAAGAAAAACTCCCACAAAAATGTCAAAATGTTTTGGGTTGGATTAGGATCAAAGGTCACATCATTTCTAACCTAAAAGTACAGGAAATAGGCTTTCTGAAGGCATGGGATCGATCCCCTAAGGGAAGGGATCGATCCCCTAGTGGCAGTAAGCAGCTTGGTGCAAGAAAAGGTCCCTCAGCCCAAAAAAATCAGTTCCGGAATGAAGGGATCGATCCCCTAAGGGAAGGGATCGATCCCCTGATGGCAGAATGGCTCCCAACGACAGAAAAAGGTCCCTCAGCCCAGAATGTTCAAATCTGGAATGAAGGGATCGATCCCCTATGGGAAGGGATCGATCCCTTTGCCTGAAAATAGCCTGTAACGGCTAGTTTTTGTGAGACAACGATCATATTCAAGTTTTGGCTCCACCCAACATCTAGAATATATCCAAGGGACTATAAATAGAGGCTTAAAAGCTAAAGAAAGGCAGAGGAACCACTCAGCAACTTCAATACTCATTATTCCTCAAATCCTCAAGCCTCAACAACAAATCAAGAGCTACAAAGTCTTCATCTTCCATCATTCACATATCTCTTGTATTGCTTAGCACAAATCTTGTATAGGCTTTTTCTTTGTGCCTAATTTCTGTAATCATTTACCTACTTAGAGGTCTTCTTTGATTACACAATTTGTAAACCAATTCATTCCTTGTAAAAGGGGAGGTTTCTCTTTAGCCTAAGAAAAAGATGGAGGTTTCTCTTTAGCCTTAGAAAAAGAGAGAGGTTTCTCTTGAGCCTAAAAAAAGAGAGAGGTTTCTCTTGAGCCTTGAAAAAGAGGGAGTGTAACACAAATTCAAGGATAGTGAATTTGGGGAAAATCCTTGGGAGCGTCTCAAGGTAGAGGACGTAGGCAAGGTTGCCAAACCTCTATAAATCGCTTGCATACATTTCTCTTTCCCTACTCTCTTTAATTACTTGCAATTATATTTGTGCTTATTGTATTGATTTTGGATTGCATGATTGAATAGCCTAGAGAACTTAGAAAATATTTATATAGGCTATAGAGTTTAGAAGAATCGAAAAACGAGCTTAAAGTTAGTTAAAAACCGATTCACCCCCGCCTCTCGGTATAGCTTATAAGAGCCAACAATGGTCAAACCCACAAGTTTATGCAGTGAGCACCTGATCAGTGCGAACTGTGAGTGATCGACGATGGCCATTCGTTATAGTGTTTCATAGGACTGGCTAAGGAGTTTCTTGGCCTTCCTATACAAGTCCCTTACGGGATATAGTGCGTGCATGAATCTCTGGAAGATTATTTTTCTATCGATATGTGATATTTAACAGATGATTGATTGATTGAATGATTTGATTTACGATGATAGTACATGATTTGATTAAAAAGTGACGAAAGAAGTGATACAAGTTTTACAGTATATGTTTTCTAAATACAAGTGCATTTAATGATTTTAAATGAATCGCTTTACTGCACTGAACGAAATTACTGAAATTATTACATTATCTCATGATCTTGAAATTGTTACCATACTATTTACTAAAATTACATACTTAAATTGCATCAAGAAATTGTTTAAAATAAAAATTGTTTTATATATTGTTATTGATTGGAAACTACGTGAAATTATTAATGTTTTATATTGCATAATTATTCCATCAACATTTGTCTATTCCTTATAGTCACATCTAGGGACTGGAACACGACAGGTAATTCAAAGTACCTCCAATACTCCACTCGATTACTTAGCCGACTATAGTATCCTTCCTATATTGTTCCCTAGTAAGCCATTAGGTAATAAACGTTTTTATTGTATTTTAATATTTAGATTTAACATGCCTCTCTCATAATTAGTTTAAATAAATTATTTTTGTTTAACTGCATATAGTATACACTTTTATATATGTTTCTTACTGGGTTTTCCCTAAAGCTCACCCCTTTACTCACCATCCCAAATAGCTCTCCAGTGTACGTATCATCTGCTGCAATAAGATAGTTGAAGAGAACTGCAAGAAGTTTAAAGTGCTCAGCGGCCAGGTATATGTAAAATTTTATATTTATATTCAGACTAGTATATGCATAGCAGCAGTAGATAAATATTGGGATGTAAATAGTGTAATGACTAATTAAAGAATGTATATGAATTTTGTGGATTTTAATTACATTGAATTGTTATAAATAGAACTACAAATAATATGTTATAGATTTTATTCGGATTTTATATTTATTATCTATGGAGTAATTTATTTAATGGTATAAAGATATAATTGAAATGAAAATTGTATATTGAACTTACATCGACACGAACGCAAACCGACTGATACCAAATGATCGAATAAGAAAGAAGTGAAAAGTAAAAAATTTGTTCAAAATTTTATAATTCCCAACGTTACATGTCTTTTTTGGCACATAAAGGTATTAAAAAGAAATACTAAATTATAATTTATGTGGTCATCATTTTCTCTTCCAACACAAACTTACTTGATAATTTAAGAGTGTTTTAAGAGTGTTTTGAGAGTGCTTAGGAAAACTATTGGTGGCACTTATAAGGTTGTATAAGGGTTTCACTTTGTTTTAATTCTCTAAAATCACTATTCATTTTAAATGGCATTATTCATGTCAAATTTACAATTCATGTCGTAACTCTATTTAATCCTCGGAATTTTAATGCAATGTGATTGGGCATCTGTCACGACCCGTGACCACATTTCTCACCTTATTGTACACAACTTACCTGGTTAAGCTGTCTGTGATACTTCACTTGTACTGACTGTTAAATAATTTTACATAACATTATTTATATTAAACACATCCCCTATCGAAATTAATCAGATAAGTAGTAATGTTGACATGTCTAAATACAGAAATAAATGATCGTACCTCAAATAAATCAATCGATCTGTCACATTGTCCTTTGTGTACAGCCGTGATCCACTATTAACTGATCTCACAATCATGAAAACCTGAAATGTTTAAAATTAAGGAGTGAGCACAACCACGGCTCAGTAAGGGAATTATATGCATACTTGATATTCAGCTTCCTATATGCTGAAAATCTTTTTCATTTTTCCTATGGGCTCTAGGCTCGTATGTAGGAATGATACTACAGTCGGTTAGGGATCCGGATGGAGTAAGGTAGGTATTTTAGAATACCATACTTGTTTCGAAACCTAGAAGCAACTGTAGAGAGAAATTTTCATTTCGTTTTGAATTAATAAATCCTTTTCTTTTTTTTTCATTCCATAACCTTTTCATATTCTTTTCAAAATAATGTTTTTATGAAATAAAGCATTTAAATAAAATAATTAATATTCGTATATTCCTTGAAAAGAATATTAGTTAAATCATCATCTTATTTCTTTAAAACTCATTTCACGTTTTACTGTACTCTCTTAATTAGTACAGTACTTTAAATAGCAAAATAAGCTATTAAAATCTATTCCATTTATCAAATTAGCAAAGCAGTAAGCACTTCGATAGATTGGTCACTATACACGTTGATAAAGCGGTTACTATGTAAGTTATAAATCAATCCATTCACAAAACGAAAATCCATAAACTTTAAGCGTATAGCTTAACTCATTGAAAACAGTTCCAATATAACCAAATTACTTAATCACTTTAGGCGTAAGCCCCAATTCACTGATTCAGTTACGACATCCATCCTAACTAGCAATGGAGTTAAGTGTCATATCGAGGAACTCGTGTAGCACGTAGGTCCTTCGGGATTTTAGAGGTGGCTCCCACGGTCCAACTGGTATCCGTGTAACACGTAGGTCCCTTGGGATTCTAGAGGTGACTCGCACAGTACAGAAATCAAGTCTTCACTTGGTTTGGCCTTTAGGACACAGACTTCTTACCAACACATCGGAACTCGTGTAGCACTTAGTTCTCAAAGGATTCTAGAGGTGGCTCCCCATAGTTCACAAAGAATCTATGTAGCACTTAGGTCCATTGAGTTCTCTAGAGGTGCCTCACACGATACAGAAACTTCTTACTAACACATCGGAACTCGTGTAGCACTTAGTGCTCAAAGGATTCTAAAGGTGGCTCCCCATAGTTCACAAAGAATCTATGTAGCACTTAGGTCCCTTGAGTCTTCTAGAGGTGGCTCACACGGTACAGAAACTTCTTACTAACACATCGGAACTCGTGTAGCACTTAGTGCTCAAAGGATTCTAGAGGTGGCTCCCCATAGTTCACAAAGAATCTATGTAGCACTTAGGTCCCTTGAGTCTTTTAGAGGTGGCTCACACGGTACAAAGATCGAGTCTTTACTCGGTTTGGCCTTTGTGCCATATATACTTCCCACTATCTTATCAAAACTCATGTAGTACTTATAATCTAATATTCCATTTAAGACCATAGTAAGCATATTAGATTTATCATTTCTTCTTTTTTGAAAACATAATACATGTTCGTATCACATGTCTTATGAAGATCATCTCACAGTACTATAATCAGTACCGAAATGAGCATTTTGTAAAAATGCTATAAATCAATTGATTTTCTTCTCATATCATATAAAACATGTTCTTTTCACATGTCACGCAATCATATATCACATTTTCCGTTTGACATATTCCATATCATGTAAAACACTTTCCTTTTTAACATATCATGTGAGAATCGCAATTTTTTTTTAAACCGATCATGTACTCAATGTGTAAACTATAAGTGTTTGTAATGCAATAATGTAATTTTGAATTTTCAAATATATGAGTTAGGGTTCAAAATTATCGAAATGAAGTTTTGGAGAATAGAAATTATGTACGTAAGCTTACATATACTTATAAATGAAATTAAATACATGCATGTGTACGTACGTAAACTCAACACATGCAACGTGCATGTATGCGACGTACATGCATACGTATGTATGTATGTGCAAACAATTAAAAGAAAAAAAAAAGAATAAGAAAGTAAATTATTATGTGTGTATGTATGTGTGTGTGTATATATATATATATATAAACATATGAGTATAGTTATAAAAGTAATCATTTTTATACACATAAGTGTAGATATATATACAAACAAATATATATAAATATATGAATATATATATATGAAAAATATATATAAGTATATAAGTATTTGTACAAGTATACACATCTTTAATATATAAAAATATAAAAGAAAAATAAACATATATATTTTTGTATATTATATGTATTAAATTATATATATATATATAAATTATATATAAAATATATATAACAACAATATATTTTATGGGTTGATGGGAAATTTCCCACCAACCCATCTAAATCACGTCAGAGGCAGACTGCCTCTCCATCAGTTATTTCATTATTTTTTTGTTTCATTGTTATTATTTCATTTTCCTCTACCGTCTTCCTCATCCCTTACCATTGCTGTTCATCTCTGCAATTTTTTTTTCTCTCCGCTACATACACTCAGCCACGCTTCACCACCATTTCTTCTCCCTGCCTCTCCCTCTCTTCTCTCGTATCTCATTCTCATCTCAGCATCGTCTCCACCTTTCTCCCCCTCGAGCACAAAAGGAAAGGAAGCTGAATAATCGAAACTGATGAAGCAGTAGCTTGGCGTTCGGGTGAAAAATTATTTTGGTAGTGTTTAAGGGCAGCTACAGGCTGCTAGAGCTGTGAAACAGAAGGGCACTGGTCTTGATTTTAAGGTTTAGATCGGGGGCTTCTTGCACCTGAAAACAAGGGCTAGAAATTGAGAAGTGGGGAAGAAAGGATGTCGAGAGAAACTGAAGTAGAAACGTGAAGGGGTGGAACCACTTAGGTGAAAAAAAATAGCAGATCAAGAAATGAAGGAAAAGGAGAAGCTATTGGAGGTTAGTTCAAAGTGTTGAAAGTGGCGTGTGGAGCAGGGGTTTAAAGGGATGATATAGGCTGGCTCTCGGCATTGGCTTGGGGACAGCGAAATTCGTGACAAAAGGAGATTGATCTGGGGTTTTTAAAGCCAGTAAGGGCTGCTGTTAAGGCTCGTTTGTAAGGTGGTTTAAAAGGGTTGGTTTCGAGACTGATTAAAGGAGGAATTAAGCAGTAAAAAGGGTAAATTTGAGAGCCTGAAATTTGGTTGCGTTGGGCAGAGTTGAATGCTAAAGACCATGGTTGTAGAAGACGTCAAAAACAGCTGAAAGTGGCATGAAAATAGGAGCTAGGGGTAAGCCTTTTGGTGACTGGTTAGAGTAGCTGAACAGGGAAGCAAAATGACTCATTAGAGGTTGTTGGTAGTTGTAACCGAACCGAGCAAGAGGCCATTTCCTGTTGCTGGTTTGGGTTTTTAGGAGTTGAGTTAATTGTAGACAAAGCACCGAAAAGGGTTACTGAGCTGAAAAAGAGGTTGTATATACTAGCAGCGTAATGTACTAAACTTGGGCTGAGTAAGTGCGTTTCTTTCATGCAGTTCAAGGTTGAGTTAAGGCTGAACTTGGCTGGTCTTAGAGTTGAGTTAAAGGACTAGCTGGGTGCTGCATTTGGACGCTAAACAAAGGAGGTTTCCAGCTGAGTACAAGAAGCTTGGAATAAGGGAAAACATCGAGGTTGTAGGTGCTACTCTTGGTATATTTCATTTTAATTCGAATGAGGATTGGACGTAAAGGTGGGCCCGAAAGGCCATCTCGGAGGTCGACGATGCAACCATTGATTCCATCAGCCTCATAAGTTGGACATGTAATAGGTTACATATAAAGTTAGAACTTTTAAGTCACCTGTTGCATACTAGCACTCCATTCAACGAAGTCTTGGATGAAAGAGAGTGCTTATCATCAGTGTAGAGTGAAGGTCAGAGATGAAAACCTAATAGTAGATCGGATATTGTTGCACTTTTACGACATTGGTTTCAATTTGGGTATGGACTGGATAGTTACCCATAGTACTGTAATGCATGAATGTTAAATGCTCAGTAAGTGTAGAAAATTGTTCTAAATGCATGTGTTTTGCATCAAAATTAAATGATAATAAGGTAAAGAGGATTGCTCAATTGTGAATGATTTGAAGTCTCGATAAGTAACACAATAGCCTATAAGGTGTTATAATGTACAATGAGATTAGAAAAGGCACAATAGCCTATATGAATTTTGAGAGATTAGGCATTCTTAATGAGTCTCCATAAAATATTATTGGACTAAGTTTACTGGATTTGACCAGTAAGAGTTTGGATTTGTCCACCATGTGAGATAGGAAGTGGATTTTTGAAGATGTTTTCAAGAGGATTGCTAACGAACAGTATAGGCATTGTGATTGATATGAATGGGCGGAATGATTGATTGTCAAGATTTGACTTTGATAGAAAGGCATAGCAATATGGTAACAATATGTATAGAAATGTTCATTTTGCATGAGAAATTGATGTTTGATTGGAATATGTGATTGAATTTCTAAATGACGAATGTAAGTAATATGTAGAATTATTATTGGGATAGTTATTAAACGATCAAGAATGGTTGATAGAGATATGTTCTATTTTGAAGTTAATAAAATAATTATACAGGACATGATTAATATGGAATTGTGAGAAACTTATGTCGGGTATTATGAGAAATTTGATGTAACCAAAAAAAAATTTTATGTTAAGGTCAGGATAAGAGACTATGGGAATTGTGGAATGAAGCTTGGATACATGGGGACTATGTTGAGATATAAAATTGTGTTATGATAGTGCCCCTTAAGAATAGTATTTATATGTGATCAAGCATTAAAATAAATAAGGGACATGTATGAGAGTTACATAGAATGATTCACATGAAATGTTTAAATTGCATAAAATATAGATTTATTCCAAATGCATATGATGTTTTAATTGTTTTAATTTGCAAAAAGTCTTACTATGTTTTTAAATTGCATAAATGATATTTTATTTATTTTTACATGAACGATTTATTATTTATTTATGTATCAACGAGTTACTAGTATATGTAAAGTTTTCAATGAGTTTTTAATGAGCTTTATTGTTACCAAATTTAATAATTATCCTTTAATATGATTTATAAAAATGTTTTGAGACAGTTGCTCCTTAGTGATCATGCATACTGAGTGTCTATGACTGCGAGACCCTGATCAAGTCCGTAGATTTATGACTGTGGGAATATGGTCAAACCCACAGGTTTTCACAGTGAGCACCTGACACGTGCAACTGTGACTGTCGACGATAGCCACTCGTTACTAATTGTCCTTCTGGGAATACTGTAACATGCATGATTCTTTTGGATGTGACTGTCTCCACTGAACTGAAGGTGAAATGATTTGAATATTAAAATGATTTAAATACTGATTTATTGATTTGACAGAAAGAAAGAAATATTAAAAAAAATCAAAAGGACTCTTCAAACTTTTATTGGTAAAGTCAAGATTGGACATGATATATTATAAGCCTTGAATCTTTAGTAATTATTGTAGATTACTTGTGATAACCGTAAATTTTTCATTTATTGGAAATTATACATATTGGAAATAAATATTGGAGCAAATAAATATTAGAAATAAATAAATAAATAAATAAAATTATGAGAACGGGATATTAGTGAAAATCCCGAGAATTGAGAAAGGAACGGATGGTGGAAATCCGAGAGAAGGAAAATTAAATTCTGAAATAATTATAAGATGAGAAATTATGGAAAATAATGAAATGGGGAAATTTAATTTGGATAAATGGAAATCCAAATCAAATAAGAAAATAAGGAAGCAAATATATATTGTACATACAATATATATTGTATTATTTCATTTATATAAATATATAAATGCTATGTAATTTAAAGTGAACAAATATATATATATATTATATATTATATATATATATATATATATATATACATATATATACTAAATATGTATTTTGTTAATACATAATACATATGTACTATACTATATATAATAATAATATTATATGTATTATATTTATAATATAAATATAATATATGTTATATTATGAGTATAGTATATATTATATGTATATAATTAAATTAGAAAATAAAATACAAAAAAAAAGAAGAAAGAAACAGAATCGGGAAGACTCCCGATTCTGTCTTCCCGAGTGGCACCGGCCACTGTCGCCGGAGAAGGAAAGGAGAGGAGAAGAGCGACGTCGCCGGCGAGCCAAGGGCTGGAAGAGGAAGCGACCGGCGATGAAGAAAGGAAAGAAACGGAAGGAAAATCGAAGGAAAAGATCGGCGGAGGCCGAGAAGAAAAAGAAAATAGATCTGGCGGTGCCGGCCAAACCGGCCACTGCCATTGCCATCGAAGCATCGTCGGAGGGAGAGAAAGACGATGGAGGCCACGGTTCTGGCGGTGAACGGCGGAGGAAGGCCGACGGAGGAGGAGAAGAAACCGAGGCAAAACCGAGTAGATCCGCCGTCGTGCCGTCGATTCGTGACGAACGGAGGCCAGATCCGGCTTCACCGTGGTGCCGGCCAGCTGCTGAGCCCCTGAGCCGTCGGAGAACCGGTCGCCGGCGAGGAACCGGCGAGGAAGGAGGCAGACCGGTCCGGCGGGAAAAGAAAGAAAAGAAAGAAAAGAAAAAGAAAGAAAAAAAAAGAAAAGAAAAGAAAAAAAAAGAAAAGAAAAGGAAAAGAAAGAAAAAGAGAAAAAGAAAAAAAGAAGAAAAAGAAAAGGGGAAAGGAATTCCGGGAATTTGGAAAATTCTCGGGAATTCGAAAATTACGGGAAATCCCGAGAATTACGAGAATCGGTAAGAAATCCCGAAAAGTATTAAATTATTTAAATTATTTATTTATTTAAATAATTATAGAAAAATTCTAAATTTTAGAATTTAATTTCCAGAAAATATCCTCGATGACCGAGCCGATGGAATCGGGCGAGGTGAACACGGGCGCGACCTTCGAGAGGCAGTCGCCGACCCGAAACAAGTAAGGGAGACATGTGCCGCCTGTAAGGATATCCGGCCATGTTTTTAAATTGCATTTAATTTTTTTAAATGCTATCGATAATTATCGGTTTATAATGTGGTGATTTATAGGTTTTAAATTGTGGTGAAATACCAGTTGAGAAATATAAACTGTATTTTCGGTGCAGGAGGCTAGCCAAATCGGCAGCCGTTATACTGCCGAAAAATTATCGAAAAATTACTGAAATTTACCGAAAATCACTGAAAACCAAAATAAAAGATTTGATTTCACGTGAATCGATTTTCGGGCACGAAAATCGAGAAATTAAGTAAATTTTATAAAACATGAATATAATGATATTTAATTTTAAAATATTCATGTTTTCGAGTATGGTGAAAAGGAAATCACCGAAAATTCACCCGGTAGGTGATATTTCACGTGAAACGAGATGAAAATGAAAAAAAAAAGATTGAAGTGAATATTTTTATAAATATTCTTAAATATTCACTTGATTTTACATAAAACCTTTATGGTTTTAATTGTGGAAACAAATAATTATGAAAATTCCATAAAGGTTAAGAAATGGTGGAAAACCATGATTTCGAGACAAAAGGTCTCTACACGTGTTTCTAGAAGAAAACATGGTTAAAGGATTTTGAATTTGGAAAGTAAATAATTTATTTTTACATAAATTATGAAAAAATTTGATTTGAATCCCGATTTCTTTGAAAACCATGTTTTGGATAAAAGGCACGGGAAAGCGTGCATATGTGTTTTACGGTGGAAAAGGACAGTTTTGCCCTTCTATTTTTACAGTGATGATTTTGCAGACTGTTTTCACCGTATGGAAAACATGATATATACCTTTATGAAATAATTTGAAAAATATTATTTATTTTATAAATTTCATAAAGGTGATTATATTTACATGTGAGCCTTATGGATAATTTGATTTATTGTGTTTAAAATCCATAAAGGCTATGGTACGGTTTATACTATTTTGAGACTTAGGCCCCGAGTTTCATGCATCACACTTATACTGTTACTGTCACGTGGCTGATAGACCTGCCAGTCATCAGCGTCCCGGATGTCACCTGGCAAGTGTACACCGAGGACACCATATAGATCATGGCCATAGATCACATACATACTGTTTACTGTGTCCCTTTGGGGATGATTACTGGTCCATTATTGGACGATGATAGCATGATTTAATTGTAGGGTGATGCCTAGTCTCACATACTGATTACTATTTACTGAAAGGATTCACGGAATCCTATTTACTATACTGTACTGTTTACTGTGCTGAATTATTGTACTGTTTACTGATGAAAAATCGTACCAAAACACTGTTTACTGAACTGTACTGTTTACTGAAATGGTAGCCATTGATTACTGTTTTACTAAACTGAAAGCTACCATTTACTGTTTACTGAACTGAAAGCTACCGTATACTATTTACTAAATTGGTAGCTACTGTTTATTGTTACTGACTGAACCGTATCAAGATACTGTTTTACAGAATACTGAATATACTGTTTTACTGAACTGTACGATACGGTTACTGATTTGAAAAGAGAAATAAATGTTTATTCTAAAAGAATAACATAAGAATTATTTCTAAGATAGAAATAATCGAAGAAGTAATTATCAAATGATTGGATATTTACAAATCACTGTACTGTCACATGTTTTTACTGTACTGAAGAGAAGAGAAGTAAACCACTGTTTTATTACTGAACTGTCACGTGTTTTAAGGTATACTGAAAGTGAAAAGAGATAAGTGGTTTACTTTGTGGAAAAACGAAAATTATATCGTTTGAAAACAACGAAAATAGTACTCTCTACAGTTGCTTCTAGGTTCCGGAACAAGTCAGGTATTTCAAAATACCTGCCTTACTCTATCTGGATCCCTAGCCGACTGTAGTATCATTCTTACATGTGTGCCTAGAGCCAGCTATGAAGATTTTAAAGAAAATGAAAAAAATTATTTTCAGCATATAGATAGCTGAATATCAAGTGTGACATATAACTCTCTTACTGAGCCGTGGTTTGCTCACTCCCCAATTTTAACATTTCAGGTTTTGATGATGGTGATATCCAATAGTTGTGGATTACGGCTGCACATAAAGGACAATGTGACAGACCGATTGATTTATATGAGGTATGATCATTTATTTTCTGTATTTAGACATGTATGCAATACTACTTGCTTATTAAGTAAGATAGGGGATGTATGTAATATAAACAATGTTATGTAAATTTGTTTAATAGTTAGTAAAAGTGAAGTATCACAGACAGCCCAACCGGATGAATTGTGTAAAATAAGGTTAAAAATGTGGTAACGGGTCGTTACATTACTAAGGCATGTTGTGTAATGAAATAAATTGATGTAGAAGTTAAGATTATGTGAAATAAGAAACTAGAGACCATCATGTCTTGGCATTGGTCTTAACTTAGTTTGATAGCTTCTAAATCATAAGAGGATAAAAGGTCACAATGTGTGAGCTAATGGGATATGTCCAATTCGATAGACCTATTGAGTATTAAGCTTTGAAATTGATATGAGAACCATGTGATATTTAGAATAAGTAATACTATGAAAAAAAATATGATCTTGAAATTTATTAGGCCTTGAGATGATGTAGAGATAGAGAAAACGATAAAGAAAACGCACCCTTACATGTTAGGGATGACAGTGATCAATGTTAGAAGAACTTAAAAAGGAACTACGAGAGTTGCTAGACAAGGGTTCTACACGCTCAAGTGTGTTACCCTAAGGACTTTAATGTTGTTAGTGAAAAAGATAAACAACAGTTTGAGATTGTATATGGATTATAAGCCGTTAAATCAAGTGACAATTGAGGATAAATGATTGTTGCCTACGATTGATGACTTATTGAATGAGTTAAAAGATGCACAAGAAATTTTTATGATTGATTTGATATCAGGGTATCTTCAATGAAGAATTAAAAGGAAGATGTCCTTAAGATAGCATTTAGGCGAAGGTATAACCAAATCAGGACTTGGAGTATAAGATTAATGATGAAGAATTTTGAAGTATAAGGGCAAGATATGTGCTTTGGAACTAGCAGAGAAAATCTCTCAAAATGTGAAGTTGATATGGGATTGGTTAAGGACAACTTAGAGCGAACAGATGAGTTATGCTAATAAACGAAGGAGACACTTGGAGTTTCAACTTAGAGATAGAATATTCTTAAAGACCTCTTTGTCTCTAGCCGCAATGAGATTTGGGAAGGAAGGGAAGTTAATTCCTCGATACATAGGACCATTTGAGATATTAGAGAATGTAGGTGACATGGTATAACGAGTATCACTTCCACCCTAACTATTGGGTGTGCACAACGTCTTCCACACATCTATACTTAAGAAGTATCATTTAGATCTCTCTCATGTGATTGAGTATAAAACTTTGGAGATCAAAGAGGACTTGAGTTATATTGAGAATACGATTCAAATTTTGACCGAAAGGATAAGATAATAAGGTCTAAGATGATTCCCTTGGCACAGGTGCTTTAACAACATCACTCTTCAGAAAAGTCGACACGAGAGTTGGAGAGTTGGATGAAATAGAAGTATCCTCACGTATTTTAAGATAACTTGAAGCAATTTGGAGGACAAAATTTTTAAGGTGAGGAGAATGTGAGAATCGCAATTTTCCTTAAAACCGATCATGTACTCAATGTGTAAACTATAAGTGTTTGTAATGCAATAATGTAATTTTGAATTTTCAAATATATGAGTTAGGGTTCAAAATTATCAAAATGAAGTTTTGGAGAATAGAAATTATGCACGTAAGCTTACATATACTTATAAATGAAATTAAATACATGCATGTGTACGTACGTAAACTCAACACATGCAACGTGCGTGTATGCGACGTACATGCATATGTATGTATGTATGTGCAAACAATTAAAAGAAAAAAAAAAGAATAAGAAAGTAAATTAATGTGTGTGTATGTATGTATGTATATATATATATATAAACATATGAGTATAGTTATAAAAGTAATCATTTTTATACACATAAGTGTAGATATATATACAAACAAATATATATAAATATATGAATATATATATATATATATGAAAAATATATATAAGTATATAAGTATTTGTGCAAGTATACACATCTTTAATATATAAAAATATAAAAGAAAAATAAACATATATATTTTTGTATATTATATGTATTAAATTAAATATATATATATATATAAATTATATATAAAATATATATAACAACAATATATTTTATGGGTTGATGGGAAATTTCCCACCAACCCATCTAAATCACGTCAGAGGCAGACTGCCTTTCCATCAGTTATTTCATTATTTTTTTTGTTTCATTGTTATTATTTCATTTTCCTCTACCGTCATCCTCATCCCTTACCATTGCTGTTCATCTCTGCATTTTTTTTTCTCTCGGTACATACACTCAGCCACACTTCACCACCATTTCTTCTCCCTGCCTCTCCCTCTCTTCTCTCGTATCTCATTCTCATCTCAGCATCGTCTCCACCTTTCTCCCCCTCGAGCACAAAAGGAAAGGAAGCTGAATAATCGAAACTGATGAAGCAGTAGCTGGGCGTTCGGGTGAAAAATTATTTTGGCAGTGTTTAAGGGCAGCTACAGGCTGCTAGAGCTGTGAAACAGAAGGGCACTGGTCTTGATTTTAAGGTTTAGATCGGGGGCTTCTTGCACCTGAAAACAAGGGCTAGAAATTGAGAAGTGGGGAAGAAAGGATGTCGAGAGAAACTGAAGTAGAAACGTGAAGGGGTGGAACTACTTAGGTGAAAAAAAATAGCAGATCAAGAAATGAAGGAAAAGGAGAAGCTATTGGAGGTTAGTTCAAAGTGTTGAAAGTGGCGTGTGGAGCAGGGGTTTAAAGGGATGATATAGGCTGGCTCTCGGCATTGGCTTGGGGACAGCGAAATTCGTGACAAAAGGAGATTGATCTGGGGTTTTTAAAGCCAGTAAGGGCTGCTGTTAAGGCTCGTTTGTAAGGTGGTTTAAAAGGGTTGGTTTCGAGACTGATTAAAGGAGGAATTAAGCAGTAAAAAGGGTAAATTTGAGAGCCTGAAATTTGGTTGCGTTGGGCAGAGTTGAATGCTAAAGACCATGGTTGTAGAAGACGTCAAAAACAGCTGAAAGTGGCATGAAAATAGGAGCTAGGGGTAAGCCTTTTGGTGACTGGTTAGAGTTGCTGAACAGGAAAGCAAAATGACTCATTAGAGGTTGTTGGTAGTTGTAACCGAACCGAGCAAGAGGCCATTTCCTGTTGCTGGTTTGGGATTTTAGGAGTTGAGTTAATTGTAGACAAAGCACCGACAAGGGTTAATGAGCTGAAAAAGAGGTTGTATATACTAGCAGCGTAATGTACTAAACTTGGGCTGAGTAAGTGCGTTTCTTTCATGCAGTTCAAGGTTGAGTTAAGGCTGAACTTGGCTGGTCTTAGAGTTGAGTTAAGGGACTAGCTGGGTGCTGCATTTGGACACTAAACAAAGGAGGTTTCCGGCTGACTACAAGAAGCTTGGAATAAGGGAAAACATGGAGGTTGTAGGTGCTACTTTTGGGGATTTTGGTTGAATGAAAGAAAAGCAATTTGTGAATGAAAGAAAAGAAAATGCAAAGAGAGGGAAAACCACTGATCCTAAGTAGAGGGATTCGATTTTCAAAAGTCAAAAGCAAAAGAAGTTAAAGCTAACAAGGAGGATCAAGATTCGGTTTCAAGAGTTTTCAAGGTAAGATTTATATTTTGTTTTGGGAGTTAGGGTGTTTAGATGATAAAATATAGGAACGAAGGTATATATGTACATGCATGTATACGAATACATTCATAAGTGTGAATATATACACACCACTAGTATGATATCATTAAAGTATATATATTAGTGTGACATTCCGACAAGTACACAACGATGTATAAATGTTTATTAAGAGAATAGATGAGGTATTATGAGGTATAATCATAAATATAAATTAAGTGATATCGAAGAGGAAGTAATCAAGGTAAACAATACAAGCATTGTTAAATGATGAGAATGACGATAGATATCGTTATATATATATATATATATATATATATATATATATTAGTATGTTGATATGTCATTAAAATTATATATATAAATATATATATACTTATACATAATGCATATTTACATAAAGAAGGAAAAAGTGACCATGAATAAATATATATATTTACAAAATATATTGGGATACACACATAGGCATAAATAAAAATGTGTTTAGACATATATACATATATATATGTGTGTGTGTGTGTGTACACATAAGGCCGAGCACCGATGGGTAAATCACAACTCACGATAAGGAGGTAGTCTTGGATTAATGGTCAATTGAACTTAATAACGTTTTTACGATTTTCGTTTTAGATACGTAATTAAGCACAATGATGAAAACTTATCGAATTGTAAATGAATTACGTGTAGTGAATCGGAACGGATAAGGACTTGAATATGGGTTTACAAGGATCGTGAAGAAGCGGTTAAACCTCGAGGTAAGTAGGTTAAATAAGCCTTGCTAGTATCATCTCGTAAGAGATGAATAAATACTTATTAAAACACTTATCTAAATTTACCTCAAGTTAATGGAATACTATGGGTAAGACTATAAGAGTAAGTACGGTAAAATACAGATTGGACATAATGTGATCGTGAATAGTAGTTGTTTAGAAAAGAATCTTGCTTATGACTTGCATGTTATGTGTTATAATTTGGTTGTGGTTATTGAATGTATAAATTGTATACTTTTTGGTGATTGCATTTTGAATAGTAGTTGTTAGAAAGGAAATTTTGCTTTTGACTTGCATGTTATGTGTTATAGTTTGGTTGTGGTTATTGAATGTATAAATTGTATACTTTTTGGTGCTTGCATTTTGAATAGTAGTTGTTAGAAAGGAAATCTTGCTTATGACTTGCTTTTTATGTGTTATAGTTTGGTTGTGCTTATTGAATTTATAAATTTTATACTTTTTGGTGCTTGCATTTTGAGGAATGCATAGGAATTAATTAAGTCGCACCGATGGAGCATGTTAGCATATTGTGATACTTTGAGAATGCATATGTGATTTGTGTGCGGTATGTACAACTCCTAATGTTGAGTTCATGGACTTAAATTAGTACCTAGTCGTGTTTGTCGAAAGCTAGGAAAAAGGCCAACCTGAGTCAAGACTCGATTTCTGTACCGTGTGAGCCACCTCTAGAGTCCTTCGAGAACTAAGTGCTACACGAGTTTTGATGTAAAGGCCAAACCGAGCAAAGACTCGATTTCTGTACCGTGTGAGCCACCTCTAGAGTCCTTCGGGAACTAAGTGCTACACGAGTTTTGATGTAAAGGCCAAACCGAGCAAAGACTCGAGTTCCGAACCGTGGGAGCCACCTCTAAAGTCCTTCGGGAACTAAGTGCTACACGAGTTTCGATGTGTTAGTAGTCAGTCTAAGTACTAAAGGCCAAACCGAGCAAAGACTCGAGTTCCGAACTGTGGGAGCCACCTCTAGAGTCCTTCGGGAACTAAGTGCTACACGAGTTCCGACGAAATATGAGAAATCGTAGGATATTGTGACGAAAAGTAAGTGCTAATGATTTGTAAATGCGAAGAAGGTCGAAGGATATAATAGATCTTATGCATATGACATATGATGTGTGTGATTATTGGATTATGTTTATTATGCCACTTGAACGTGTGCTACTTGAATGTTCATTTCTTTCGATTCTTGGATTATGTTTATATACGCCACTTGAACGTGTGCTACTTGAATATTTATTTCTTTCGATTCTTGGATTATGTTTATATATGCCACTTGAACATGTGCTACTTGAATATTTGTTCTTCCACAATCATACTGTTAAAGAGAATGATGCCTTGTGAAATCAAGGATGAAATGTAAGTATGAACAAGTTTATGACGTTTGTGCACTTACGGAATGATAATAAACCTTAGTATAATCCATACATGCTAATTTACAATAATTCAAGCATGTATGATTGTGTTTTACGATATGAGCCTAGTATGTTTTATTTAAACTACTTACTGAGCCGTGGATTGCTCACCCCTTAATTTAACATCTGCAGATCATACGGCTTGATAGCCGGCTCAGGCTTCGCGTAGGCTCCCGGGAAACCGTACCTAGTAGTGGTACTTGTTTGCGTTCTTCGGAGCTAGCATTTTGTATTTTGAGGTATACTATTCGTATATCATTTTGATGGTCATATGTACGTTAATTTCACAATACTAGGAAAGTATATGGGATGTAACTTTGGATCGCACTAGATGATTATGCGAGTTTAAGTGGTTATCGAGTCCGATCCGGGTCTTAATGTATGTTTTAAATTATATATAAATATAAAGTGATAGATGTGAACTTAGTAATGGTTAAACTATTGAGATCTTGAAATACTCGATTGTATGAACTGTGGAGAAACACCAGCTGGTTGTGTTATGTGATTTAAAATGTGTTTTAGTGCAGGAAATTATACCTGGGGAAATTGATAAAATACAAAGGGGAGGTTTTCGACCTGTTTCTTTTGGGAATAGTAAAATAAGGCGAAAATCAATAAGAAAAATCTCCTTGAGAAACGTGATATAGCTCGAGAAATAAAATGAGTAAGATAGGATTTGGTTTAGATACTACACTAACACCGAATACAAACCGTAAGTAGAAAAAGAAAAAAATTTGGTTCGAAATTTTCATAAGAAATTAACTAAGTGTTGAGCGGGCCTCATTGGCCGTCGGGTTGTCACATATCACCTATCATTTATGGAGTCTAAGATAGACATCAATCTTATCATACTGTAAACCCCGGAGGGTAAAGAAATAAACCGGTCAAATCTATGACCATAATCTATATTGTCCTTGGTGGATCACGGATCAGGTGTCGACCGGGACTAAACATATCACATATCATGCATCAACATGATAGGAATGCCAACCAATCTCAAAACCGTAGTTTTCATCATAAAATAAACATTTATGGAATTTATATAAATATATAATTACATAATTTAAAACCATAAGGGTTAAAATCCTTTAATGAATATTTATAAAAATATTCATAAAAATCTTCACTGTATTTCACTTCATCTTTCACCTCGTATTATATGTAATTTATCCATTCCGAGAATTTTCGGTGGTTTCATTATCATCATTCTCGAATACATGAATATTTTAAAATTCCATATCATTATATTCATGTGTTATGAAATTTAGTAATTTCCTCATGTTTCGTGATTTAATATCGATTTTCGGAAATAAAATCATTTAATATGATTTTATAAAGTTTTTCTAAAATTTTCGGCAGCATAACGGCTGCCGATTTACTAACCTCCTGCACAGAAAATACAGTTTTAAATTTCCAGCCAGTATTTCAACCCAAAATTTTCAGCCAATCATGCATCATAATAATTTTCATAAAATATTTGCATAAAATATTTCAAATTAAAATATGCAGACTGAATATCCTTACAGTGCTGCACATGCATCCCTTACCTTTTTTCGGGTCGGCGACTTCCTCTTATCGATCGTGCCCGCACTGCATCTCTCTCGATTCTTTATCCCGATCGCTGAAAATAATTTCTGGAAATAAAAATCCTAAATTTTAGAATTTTTCCATAATTTATTTAATTTTTCTGAAATTAAATTTTCGAAAATTTCTTATCGAATTTCGGTAAATTTCCGGGTTGTCGAATTTCCGGGAATCTCCGAATTCCCGAAATTCTCCTTTTTCCCCTTTTTCTTCCTTTTTCCTCTTTTCTTTTTCTTTCTTTCTTTTTCTTTTCTTTCTCTTTCTTTTCTTTTTCTTTTTCTTTTTCTTTTTCCTTTTTTTTTCTGGCCGGACCGGTTCAGACCGATTTGTGCCTCATCCCGCCGGTTCGGCCTCCGATGGTCCTCCTTTCCGCCGATTCGAGCCTCCCACAACTGGCCAACGTTGCGGGGATGCCGGATCTGGCCTCCATTTCACCCCATCACCGGCGACGGCGCCGAATCTAGGTCCGTGGGTTTCGGCCTCTTTCTCCTCTATTTCTTCCTTCCTTCGCCATTTCCTTCACCGTCGGTGGCCTCCTTCTTCTTCGTTGGTCCTCGTCGGTGGCGTTGGTGGCGGTGGCGGTGCCCGGATCGACCGGCACCGCCGATCTCCTCCCTTCTCTTCTCTTCCGGTTTTTCATTTCTGTCCCAATTTTTCTCCTTTTTAGACCGTCGCCGGCGGCCATCTTCCTCCTTTCTGCTCGCCGGTGGTCCTCTCGTACCCTCCTCTTTCTTTTCTCCTCTCAACGACGACATCTGTTACCGCCAGTTTCAGCTGGGATGGGAATCGGGTTTCCCGATTCCCAGCTTGCTTTCTTCTTTTTTTTGTTTCTTTCCTCTTTTGGTTTTTTTTTATTTCCTTTCCCTTTTTAGTATATAGTATACTATATATTATACACTATAAATTATATTTTATACATATAATTTATTTATATATTATACATATATTATTTCATATATAATGTAATACAATATATATTATATATGAATTATATATATTGTATATTACAAAACATATATCTAGTATATATATGTATATTTATATACTTTAAAATAAATAACATTTACATATACAAATTATATAGATGTTAGAATACAATATTTATACATATAAACTTTAATATAAAACCACATTTACCTTTCTTCTATATGTATTTATATAATTATATATATACATAAAATATTATGTTTATATACATATGTATTATTTAAATTTATGAAATAGTATATATTTTCATATATATACCAACGTATATTAAAATATACTATATAGTATTTTAAATACATATGTATATGTATAAAATACATTTATATAATTTGTAATTATATAAACATACTTTATTTTCATTTCTCATTTTCATTATTTAATTTGGATTTTAATTTATCCAATTTAATTCTTTTTCCTTTTACACCAATTTCTCAATTCTTTCACTTCCTTAATTCTCGGGATTTTTACCAATATCTCGTTCTCGCAATTTTTATTTATTTCCTCTTATTTAATTTCTCCAATATTTATTTTCAATATTTATAATTTCCAATAAATGAAAAATTTACGATTATCACATCCTCTCCACCTTAAGAAATTCGATCCTCCAAATTTAACTTAAGTCCAAAGGCGGTATATGCCGTATACTTACGACTTTTGACCTCTAGGTCATCCTCCAAGTAATACTGCCAGTACACTTTCAACATCAATAGTACTTTAGACCACTACATGCTGTCTTTCATCATATATGTCTATGCTCCCGTAAGTTCGTTTCTCAAATCGGGAGTTATTCACTTTTACTCTTTTCATATAAGAGTCCATATACAATATTTTTCATATTACAGCTGATCTATGTTGTTCATCATCTGTTCTTCTCACTTAGTGCCAAGTCGACATAATTTGGTACTATCATGTACTCGTGTCGATCAATTATATGTAATTGTCCCAGTAGCTTTCACATCTCATGCACACGCTCTCTCAATATCATGAAGCGTTTACATCTTACGCTCATATATATATATCAGTATGGAGCGGTGCTATCAATACACTTGGGATCTCAAGGCCTTTTGCTATCTCTCATTAGCATATGGCAACTCAAAGACTCCCATCACATGTAAGGCTCACTGGAACTGTACATACACATTCACACCGTTTAACACTTATACTTCGACTAAGGCACTAGAGAATCTAGATGTCTGATAATGGAAAGTGATTCTATTTAGATCATCAGTCTTTAATCACTTCCATATCATCATTTCTCTTTTGGACTTTTTATTATCCACAATATTCATTTTCACACTTATTCCACCAAGGCTACATCTCATTGCAAATTTTACTGTTAATCATCTCTTACAGTAATAAATCACGAGACACTCATTTTCTCTCCATGTCTCTTTTCATGTAGTATGGTCATTACATCTCTTATTCATAATTTAGATTCTCCAATTGAATCCTCCAATCATCCATTTAGTCATCACATTATCTATACAGTTCCACCATTTCTATCATGACGAGGTTGTTATATGTGCAAACATTTCCTATTTATATACTGGCAGTAAACATATCATTTATCTTACTCCTTTGAGTATCATTAATTGTGCTTATCAAAGTTGGCTTGATTTTACATCTTGCCACAGTTATGTGATAACCAACATAAATCACCCTCAATCTTACCTTCGGGAACTGTTTCATATTGATGTTCCTTTCTCATCATGCAATTTATTTCCTTATTCCACTTTCATTTTCGTTTTCATATTTCCACTTTTATCTCTTCACATATATATACATATATATACGTATATATATATATATATATATATTTTAATTGGTATGGTTCTATACTGCTAAGATCTTTTAAAATCTTGCATACCATCTTTTTCTTTACACTTATCCATTTACCGACTTTAACTTCTTTAATTTGGTCTCATCTATAGAGCAGCTAGTCTCATCACTCTTTTATAGACTGGCAGTAGTATCTAGCTAGACTCGTTATTTTCGTATCTCAATCATTATCTTTATATCATAGACAGGTTCACTGTCATCCTGTCGTCTCAAGATCATATATCTCCAGAGGAGATACTGTCTAGCCAAATTTCTTAGTTGCCAATCTTAGCACAATTTCCTCAGTCTTCAAGAATTTAAGGATCATATCACAATGCTGCTCATTTTCCATTTATACTTTAGACTCTATCAGTATTTCATCAATTTACTCATGTATGAATGCCTCATTATTTAGGCTTATATACTTCACAAGGCAAATCATTAACCTTGTAACCTCAATAGGGACTCGTAAAATTCACTCCGAGTTCTAATCATCATCTTACGGACACCAATCTCCAATCTTTTATCTAAGGACGCTTTATACTGAGGCTAGTCTTATTAACTCCTTACATAACTCTAATCAGATCAATAAAGCGTCTATTTCCATGTAGATGAATATTTGTTCTTCATAAGAATTTTATTAGATAGTAAACATTTACTATATCACTTTCATTCCTCTACATATCGAGGTCATTTGTATTTCTCTCATTTACACTTATACAGATAACTTCATTATCATCAAATTTATGTTATCTGTATTTTCATCAATCACACCTTTACACGTGAATTTCATTATTCACTTGGTTTTCAAAGTTATTTTCTTAAGCTTTTCGGATTCTTTCTATATCCTCCGATATAAGCTTAGAATTTAACTTCATATTCAAAATCGAGTCAATGTTATCTCGATTCCTCTAATTTATATAACTCTGGAAGTTCTATCGGAAATCAAATCTGATACTTTCTTTAATCATACATTTCTTATCATCTTGCGACCATCGTTCTTCAACTTTTCATCTAATGACGCCTTTTACAAAGATTGCTCTTGTAAGCTCCTTATACATCTCCGATTAAATCATATTTAAGGCATCACTTCCATATAGATATTTATTTGTTCTTCATAAGAACTTTAGTGTATAATAAAAATTTTAATACATCATTTAATTCATCCTCAAATCATATCATTTGTATTTCCATCCTTTACATCGATACATGTGAATTTCATCATCCACAATCAAGTCAACATTAACCTGATTTCTCAATCTATGTTACTTTGGAATTTATCGGTATTCGCATCCGATAGTTTCTTTAATCGCACTTTTCTTATCATTTTGGACCTTCATCTTTGTGTCCCATCATTTCATAGTGTATTCTCAAGGCAGAGACATTCAATATTCAAATCATTTTGATACATACTCTACCTTGATTTCATTATTTAGTCATGCTTTACAGCGTTACAAATCTCATTCTGGTAAGCTGTATCAAGTACAATGGTTCTCAACACACTTTACAGCTACCCGTTTCAATTCAGTTATTCACTTTAAAACCATTCCATTTCCATTTACTGAATTCAGGCTTAATTCCCTTGAGTATATTATCCATGAGGTTCGAACCTTGGCACCCTTACGTACCTAGTTCCTTACACTCATGTTATCACTAAGCTTCTTGTAAGAGTCCCGTCCGTTCGAATCGACTGTCGGCGAGCATCCCCTAAGCAATCCTTTCGCCCTAGGTTTACCCTTACTAGTGAATCGGCGATAATATTGTTTGCCTGTATCTCATAACACATGATCCACTACAGGTCGCCCATCACAGTTCTGTCTCAAGGGTCTTGAAGAACTTAGGTTAGCTGTGATCTTCTTTTTTTTATCACTTCACTGTTCTTATAATTATTCTCTAATTCACAGTACTCCACACAGTTCCTCATTCTGTAGCACATATTTCAAGATATGTCGATTCTATATAAGATTATCTGTTTGATACCTCAAAGTAGTAAAAATGTATAGAACCATAAGTAACCATACCAATATGTATTTCATTATCTGTACTATTCACCTCATCAGTCAATTCCTGTAATCATTTCACTTTTCATAGTATTCAACGATCCCGTTCAATACACTCTTAATTTTTCGACCCTTACAGTCAATAACCGAGCCAAACATATGATGACATTCCACTACACTCTTTGGATCGCATCACATAAGGCCCCGACCCGTCCGCCGTCCGCCTGTACACATCTGTACTGTCCGCTCTGGGTTCTAGAGGTGGCCCCCGACACACAGACGTGGCACTTAGCCTCTCACGGATTTCTTTCGCGTCCGTAATCTAAGTGTTAGTGGAATCAGTAATAGGGATCGTTAGATTCATATGACATCTTCTATGCCATTAATAATTCCATTACTATCAATGGATTCCAATTCAACTCTGTTTTAACACTATTCCGAACATCGCCCAATATAGGGGCATTTTCATCATTTCGACATTTATTTCTATCTCCTCAATATACATTTAAATCAATGAACTGATCATCTATATGTTGATAGTATCCTTTGTGATACTTATACCAGCAATTTAGATATCATTCGATTTCAATAGAGAAATTCACTAAAATCCACAATTGGATTATTTTGCCTGTAATTCAGCCTTATATCATCAATTTCTCTGTCAGATCAATCAATTCCAACCTCTGTTGGTTTATTTTAACTCCTTGTAAAATTTTAGAGGCAGGGGTATTTTGGTCATTTTTGGCCAAAAATTTTCTCTCTCTTTAAATTACCCTCAATCGGTGATCTTAAGGTCTATTTAATGATGATATTTCATCCCCCTCCTTTATACCATCACTTTCAAGTCTCAATTCGGTTCGGACAGAAAAGTACTGGTGGGGCCCTCACCGAGTCCATTTCTGTTCCTTACCGAACCGACCTTCATTTAGATCATAAGATCACTATTTCAGGTAACATTCCCGAGCCGTTTTCCCTTTTTAGCATTCCTTATTCCAAAATTGCTCACTCCCTTCTATACACTTAATTCAATTTGCAATCATTTATTTTCTCTATGTATTCAGACTACACAGTACTACAGGCGATGTTTTACTCTTTTCCTTCCAAAAGTATCCACAGACATCAGGCCAACCATTGCTCTGATACCATTAAATCTGTCACGACCCGTGACCACATTTCTCACCTTATTGTACACAACTTAACCGGTTGGGTTGTCTGTGATACTTCACTTGTACTGACTGTTAAACAATTTTACATAACATTATTTATATTATACACATCCCCTATCGAAATTAATCAGATAAGTAGTGCTGTTGACATGTCTAAATACAGAAATAAATGATCGTACCTCAAATAAATCAGTCGGTCTGTCACATTGTCCTTTGTGTACAGCCGTGATCCACTATCAACTGATCTCACAATCATGAAAACCTGAAATGTTTAAAATTAAGGGGTGAGCAAAACCACTGCTCAGTAAGGGAATGTCACGACCCGTGACCACATTTTTCATCTTCTTATACACATTTTAACCGGTTGGGCTGTCTGTGATACTTCACTTGTACTGACTGTTAAACAATTTTACAATGTATTGTTTATATTATACACATCCCCTATCGTAATTTATCAGATAAGTAGTACTGTTGACATGTCTAAATACAGAGAATAAATGATCATACCTCAAATAAACAGTCGGTCTGACACATTGTCCTTCGTGTACAGCCAGGATCCACAATCCACTGAATTCACATTCATCAAAACCTGAAATGTTGAAAATTAAGGGGTGAGCAAAACCACGGCTCAGTAAGAGAATTATATGCCTCACTTGATACTCAGCTTCCTATATGCTGAAAATATTTTTTTTTCATTTTTTCCTATGGGCTCTAGGCTCGCATGTAGGAAAGATACTACAGTCGGCTAGGGATCCGAATAGAGTAAGGTAGGTATTTTAGAATACCATACTTGTTACGGAACCTAGAAGCAACTGTAGAGAAAATTTTCATTTCGTTTTGAATTAATAAATCCTTTTCTCTTTCAAACTTTCATAACCTTTTTCATATGCTTTTCAAAATAATGCTTCTACGAAACAAAGCATTTAAATAAAATAATTAATATTAGTATATTCCTTGAAAAGAATATTAGTTAAATCATCATCTTATTTCTTTAAAACTTATTTCATGTTTTAATGTACTCTCTTAATTAGTTCCGTCCTTTAAAAAGCAAAATAAGCTATTAAAATCTATTCCATTCTTAAGTTCACAAGGCATCATTCTTTTTATCAGTAAGATTAAGTGTGAAAGAAACGAACTTATTGTAAGGACCGGGAGTGCCTGGATCTCTGTTAACCAGGGATTTACCACCCCAATGCCTTACTCATCCGATATATCACACACATCATATGTCATATGCACTAGATCTATTTCATCCTTTGACATTTGTCGAATTCACGAATCACAATCACTTACTTATCGTCACAATATCCTACGATTTCTCATACTAACATCGGAACACGTGTAGCACTTAGTTCCCGAAGGACTCTAGAGGTGGCTCCCATGGTTCAATCATCGAGTCTCTGCTCGGTATGGCCTGTACTGAAACATCAGAACACGTGTAGCACTTAGTTCTCGAAGGACTCTAGAGGTGGCTCCCACGGTTCAATCATCGAGTCTCTGCTCGGTATGGCCTGTACTGAAACATCAGAACACGTGTAGCACTTAGTTCCCGAAGGACTCTAGAGGTGGCTCCCACAGTTCAATCATCGAGTCTCTGCTCGGTATGGCCTGTACTGAAACATAAGAACACGTGTAGCACTTAGTTCCCGAAGGACTCTAGAGGTGGCTCCCACGGTTCAATCATCGAGTCTCTGCTCGGTATGGCCTTTATGCCATGTGTACTTTCCACTGTCTTATCAGATCTCATGTAGTACTTATGATCTAATATTTCATTTGAGACCATAGAAAGAATATTAGAATTATCATTTCTTCCTTTTGAAAACATATTACCTATCATTTCTGGAGTCTAAGATAGACATCAATCTTATCATACTGTATACCTCGGAGGGTAAGGAAGTACACCGGTCAAATCTATGATCATAACCTATATTGTCCTCGGTGGATCATTGATTAGATGTCCACCGGGACTAAACATATCACATATCATGCATCAGCATGATAAGAATACCAACCAGTCTCAAAACCGTATTTCTCATCATAAAATACACCTTTATGGAATTTATATAAATATATAATTTCATGATTTAAAACCATAAGGGTTAAAATCCTTTAGTGAATATTTATAAAAATATTCATAAGAATACGCACTATATTTCACTTCATCTTTCGTCTCGTAATTCGTGTAATTTATCTATTCTGAGAATTTTCGGTGGTTTCATTGTCACCATTCTCGAATACATGAATATTTTAAAATTTCATCTAATTATATTCATGTTTTATGAAATTTAGTAATTTCCTCATGTTTCGTGATTTACTATCGAAATTCGGAAATAAAATCATTTAATATGATTTTATAAAGTTTTTCTAAAATTTTCGGCAGCATAACGGCTGCCGATTTACTAACCTCCTGCACGGAAAATACAGTTTAAAATCTTTCAGCCAGTACTTCTTCCCAAATTATTTTCAGCAAATCATGCATCATAATAATTTTCATAAAATAATTGCATAAAATATTTCAATTAAATTATGCAGACTGAGTATCCTTACAGTGCTGCACATGCATCCCTTACCTTTTTTCGGGTCGGCGAATTCCACTTATCGATCGCGCCCGCACTCCATTTCTCCCGATTCCTTATCCCGATTGCTGAAAATAATTTCTGGAATTAAAATTCTAATTTTTTAGAATTTTTCATAATTTTTTTAATTTTTTTCTGAAAATTAAATCTCAGGAAGATTTCTTACCGAACTTTGAAAAATCCCAAGTTGTCGAATTTCCGAAAATTTTCCGAATTTCCGAAATTCTCCTTTTTCCTCTTTTTCTTCCTTTTTCTTCCTTTTTCCTCTTTTTCTTTTCTTTCTTTCTTTTCTTTTTCTTTTTCTTTTTCTTTTTCCTTTTTCTTTTCTTTTTCCTTTCTTTTTTCTTCTTCCTTTCCCGGTCAGACCGGTCCAGCTCCTTTCCTCGTCGGTTCCTCGCCGGCGGCCGGTTCTCCGGCGGTCAGGCGTCCCTCAGTTGGCCGGCTGCACGACGAACTTGCCGGTGCCCTCCGTTTGCCCTGGATCGGCGACACGGCGGCGGATCGAGGCGGTTTTGCCTCGGTTTCTTCTTCCTCCTCGCCGGCGTTCCTCCGCCGTCCACTGCGCCTCCGGTGGCCTCCATCGGCTTCCTCTTCCTCCGGTGAAGCTTCGGTGGTAGTGCCGGCCATCGATTTGGCCGGCATCGCCGTCGGCCATTTCCTCTTCTTCTCCGGCGTTTGCTTCTGTTTCCCTTCGATTTTTCTCCGTTTCACTTCGCTGGCGTTGGCGTCGGCTTCCTCTTCCTTTGCCGGCGTCGACATTTCTCTTCCCCCTTCTCCTTTCCTTCTCCGGCGGCAGTGGCCGGTGCCACTTCGGGAAGATAGAATCGGGAAACCGATTCTGTTTGTGTTTTAGGTTTCTTTCTATTTTTGTTTGTTTTCTATTTCCCTTTTTAGTATATTTAGTATACTATATTTTATACACTTAATATAATAATACATATATGTCATGTACTTATATTATATATTTAATACACATAATATTATTATTATCATATATGTATATAATATAGTATTATATATATTACATATAAAATATATATTTTGTGTATTAAAATTATAGATCTAGCATAGATATATAAGTATATATTTATATACTTAAAATAATTAATCTTTACATATATATCTATATATATATGTTATAATATAATATGTTTTGTATTTACAATATATATTTTTCAAACTTTAATGTAAATCAAATATAAACATTTCTCAAATATATATGTATATGTGTATATATATATATATATACCTATATATACATAAAAGATTATACTTAAATACATATGTATTATGTAACTTCATGAACTAGTATATATAATACACATAAAACATTATATTTATATACGTATGTATTATTTGAATTTTTGAAATAGTATATATATATTTCTATATATATATATATATAACAACGTATTTTAAAATATACTATATAATATTTTGAATACATAGGTATTTGTATATAAAATACATTTATATAATATATAATTATATAAATATATTTCATTTATTTTCTTATTCTCTTATTAAATTTTGGATTTTCATTCTCCAAATTAAATTTTTTCTCTTCATTATTTCCCATAATTTTATCCTTCTCTTATTTCCAATTTATCCAAATTTAAATTCCTCACTTTCCTTAATTTTGGGAATTTCAACGATATTCCCATCTCGTAAATAAATTTTATTTATTTACTTTTATTTATTTATTTCCTCTTATCTAATTTCTCTAATATTTATTTTCAATATTTATTATTTCCAATAATTGGAAAATTTACGGTTATCACAGGGAATTATATGCATACTTGATATTCAGCTTCCTATATGCTGAAAATCTTTTTCATTTTTCCTATGGGCTCTAGGCTCGTATGTAGGAAGGATACTACAGTCGGCTAGGGAATCCGGATGGAGTAAGGTAGGTATTTTAGAATACCATACTTGTTCCGGAACCTAGAAGCAACTGTAGAGAGAAATTTTCATTTCGTTTTGAATTAATAAATCCTTTTCTTTTTTTTTTTCATTCCATAACCTTTTCATATTCTTTTCAAAATAATGTTTTTATGAAATAAAGCATTTAAATAAAATAATTAATATTCGTATATTCCTTAAAAAGAATATTAGTTAAATCATCATCTTATTTCTTTAAAACTCATTTCACGTTTTGCTGTACTCTCTTAATTAGTACAGTATTTTAAATAGCAAAATAAGCTATTAAAATCTATTCCATTTATCAAATTAGCAAAGCAGTAAGCACTTCGATAGATTGGTCACTATACACGTTGATAAAACGGTTACTATGTAAGTTAATAAATCAATCCATTCACAAAATGAAAATCCATAAACTTTAAGCGTATAGCTTAACTCATTGAAAATAGTTCCAATATAACCGAATTACTTAATCACTTTAGGCGTAAGCCCCAATTCACTGATTCAGTTACGACATCCATCCTAACTAGCAATGGAGTTAAGTGTCATATCGAGGAACTCGTGTAGCACGTAGGTCCTTCGGGATTTTAGAGGTGGCTCCCACGGTCCAACTGGTATCCGTGTAGCACGTAGGTCCCTTGGGATTCTAGAGGTGACTCCCACGGTACAGAAATCGAGTCTTCACTCGGTTTGGCCTTTAGACACAGACTTCTTACCAACACATCGGAACTCGTGTAGCACTTAGTTCTCCAAGGATTCTAGAGGTGGCTCCCCATAGTTCACAAAGAATCTATGTAGCACTTAGGTCCATTGAGTTCTCTAGAGGTGGCTCACACGGTACAGAAACTTCTTACTAACACATCGAAACTCGTGTAGCACTTAGTGCTCAAAGGATTCTAGAGGTGGCTCCCCATAATTCACAAAGAATCTATGTAGCACTTAGGTCCCTTGAGTCTTTTAGAGGTGGCTCACACGGTACAGAAACTTCTTACTAACACATCGGAACTCGTGTAGCACTTAGTGCTCAAAGGATTCTAGAGGTGGCTCCCCATAGTTCACAAAGAATCTATGTGGCACTTAGATCCCTTGAGTCTTCTAGAGGTGGCTCACACGGTACAAAGATCGAGTCTTTACTCGGTTTGGCCTTTATGCCATATATACTTCCCACTATCTTATCAGAACTCATGTAGTACTTATAATCTAATATTCCATTTAAGACCATAGTAAGCATATTAGATTTATCATTTCTTCTTTTTTGAAAACATATTACATGTTCGTATCACATGTCTTATGAAGATCATCTCACAGTACTATAATCAGTACCGAAATGAGCGTTTTATAAAAATGCTATAAATCAATTGATTTTCTTCTTATATCATATAAAACATGTTCTTTTCACATGTCACGCAATCATATATCACATTTTTCGTTTGACATATTCCATATCATGTAAAACACTTTCCTTTTTAACATATCACCTATCATTTATGGAGTCTAAGATAGACATCAATCTTATCATACTATAAACCCCGGAGGGTAAAGAAATAAACCGGTCAAATCTATGACCATAATCTATATTGTCCTCGGTGGATCACGAATCAGGTGTCGACCGGGACTAAACCTATCACATATCATGCATCAGCATGATAGGAATGCCAACCAATCTTAAAACCGTTGTTTTCATCATAAAATAAACCTTTATGGAATTTATATAAATATATAATTCCATAAATTAAAACCATAATGGTTAAAATCCTTTAGTGAATATTTATAAAAATATTCATAAAAATCTTTACTGTATTTCACTTCATCTTTCACCTCGTATTATATGTAATTTATCCATTCCGAAAATTTTCGGTGGTTTCATTATCACCATTCTCGAATACATGAATATTTTAAAATTCCATCTCATTATATTCATGTTTTATGAAATTTAGTAATTTCCTCATGTTTCGTGATTTAATATCGATTTTCGGAAATAAAATCATTTAATATGATTTTATAAAGTTTTTCTAAAATTTTCGGCAGCATAACGGCTGCCGATTTTCTAACCTCCTGCACAGAAAATACAGTTTTAAATTTCCAGCCAGTATTTCAACCCAAAATTTTCAGCCAATCATGCATCCTAATAATTTTCATAAAATATTTGCATAAATATTTCAAATTAAAATATGCAGACTGAATATCCTTACAGTACTGCACATGCATCCCTTACCTTTTTCCGGGTCGGTGACTTCCTCTTATCAATCGCACCCACACTCCATCTCTCTCGATACCTTATCCCGATCGCTGAAAATAATTTCTGGAAATAAAAATCCTAAATTTTAGAATTTTTCCATAATTTATTTAATTTTTCTGAAATTAAATTTTCGGGAAATTTCTTACCGAATTTCCGTAAATTTCCGGGTTGTCGAATTACTGGGAATCTCCAAATTCCCAAAATTCTCCTTTTTCCTCTTTTCTTTTTCTTTCTTTCTTTTCTTTCTTTCTTTTCTTTTTCTTTTTCTTTTTCTTTTTCTTTTTCTTTTTCTTTTTCCTTTTCCTTTTTTTCTGGCCGGACCGGTTCAGAACGATTTGTGCCTCATCTCGCCGGTTAGGCCGCCGGCCGTCCTCCTTTCCGTCGGTTCGCGCCTCCCACAGCTGGCCGACGTTGCGGGAAGCCAAATCTGGCCTCCGTTTCACCCCATCACCGACGATGGCGCCGGATCTGGGTCCGTGGGTTTCGGCCTCTTTCTCCTCTATTTCTTCCTTCCTCTGCCGTTTCCTTCACCGTCGGTGGCCTCCTTCTCCTTCGTTGGTCCTCGCCGGTGGCGTTGGTAAAGGAAACCAAAACAAACACGCAGCGGAATTTAAATCATTCGGCCTCCACCAGAATCGATTCGGAGAGTTGCTTGATTAGGGTTTCGAGATTTTACCTAACGTTTTCTCTGATTTTCTGTCGTTGGTCGAGTCACAAGCAACAACTTTTCGTTCCTGCCTCTATGGATCCACACGAACAGATCTCACGACTCTTGAACGTCTCACGATCAAAAGCCTTAAAGAGCGTTTTTTATTCTTTATAATCGAATTGCTAGCTTCGATTAAAAGAATACCTTTTCTGTTTTTTTTTTAATTGTGCGGCTATGTTTTAGAAAAAACATCCTTTTATAGGCAGTAAATTTTACCCTAAAATTTACTGCCAAACAGAACTCTAATCCTACTTAGAATAGGATTAACTATATCCTTAATCCAATTCAGAATAGGATTAGATATATCCTTAATCCAATTCAGAATAGGATTAATTAAGCTCCTCATTGATCCGTTCTAAGTGTGCGACCCAATAGGTTCTCAAAACAATGGCAATGACAAAATTGTCACAGGCAATGAGCGGTATCTAGCAACACATCATTGCTACCCATGTAACGAGAATGTCAATGACTCGACATAACCTTACTCGTGATAGATGTTACCATGTAGTCTAATCCCTTTATCATTTGATGTCTTGATTAGACACAAGTCATGGAATGTGTCACACTTGTATAGTCTAATCAGCGTTTCTTGATTCCTGAGTAGACTAATTAAACAAATAAAATCAATATCTCATATTGACTTATTCGAGCACGGCCATGCATTTCTTAGTCTCACTCTATCAAAGGGCCCAAGACATCACTCTTGTTATATAAGAGGGATAAATCCTATCTTGATCACTCAACATCCCTCTACATAGATCAAGGCATACCCAATTACTACCTTTATAGTCCATCCTGTTACGAATGACATCTAGCAGCATTAAAGTATGCAATTCTCTATGTTGGGATCTCTGATGATCTCAAGTCAAAGGATCACATACACCATCATCACTATGAGAATCGCTTATGACACTCATATAACAATCCATGTAGCGTTCTCATGGAGGGTCGATCCAGTACATAGTTCTCTAACATGTACCTATGTGATGACTTGATATCCTATATCCATGACAATGGTCATCAGTCAACCACATACTAGTCTTATCGTACATTGTTATCCTTGTTCACAATAATACTTGACTATGGATATTTTAAGAATAGTGTGTTATTACTATTCTAAGGACATTATCATATAAGATTACATTACGCAGTTATAAGACAAATATAATAATGAGCTATATTAAATAAAATGTCATGATACATAAAAAAATGCCAAAGTCAATCATCTAATGAATGGTTCTAAGGGCATAATCCAACAATCTCCCACTTGCACTAAGACCATTCACTCATGTATCTAATACTTAGTGACCTAGTGTGACGATCATGTCTCTGCTGCGTCAAAGGCTTCGTCAGTGGGTCGGCGATGTTATCGTCGGTTGGTACTTTGCATATCCTCACATCTCCTCTCTCGATGATATCTCGAATGAGATGGAAGTGCTGTAGTATATGTTTGGATCGTTGGTGAGATCTAGGCTCCTTAGCTTGTGCGATGGCTCCATTGTTGTCACAATAGAGCTCAATCGGATCTATAATGCTAGGAACAACTTCAAGCTCAGTAATGAACTTCATGATCCAAACAGCCTCCTTAGCAGCTTCAGAGGCAGCTATATACTCAGCCTCTGTTGTAGAATCGGCCACTGTCGCCTGCTTTGAACTCTTCCAGCTCACAGCACCACCATTAAGGCAAAACACATAACCAGACTGTGATCTATAGTCATCTTTATCAGTTTGGAAGCTAGCATCAGTGTAACCTGTTACAATGAGCTCTTCCTCACCTCCATATATCAAGAATGTATCCTTAGTCTTTCTCAAGTACTTAAGAATATTCTTGACAGTGATCCAGTGACGTTCACCAGGATCAACTTGATATCTACTCGTCATGCTCAAGGCATACGAGACATCGGGACGTGTGCATAACATGGCATACATAATGGATCCAATAGCAGATGCATATGGAACTTTACTCATACGTTCTCTCTCTTCTTGTGTTGTAGGACACTATTCTTTTGAGAGAGTAATGCCATGTGTCATAGGCAAGAATCCTTTCTTGGAATCCTGCATGCTAAACCTCTTTAGCACTTTATCTATGTATGCACTTTGACTTAGGCCAATTAATTTCCTTGATCTATCTCTATAGATCCTTATACCCAGTATATTGGTAGCTTCGCCCAAGTCCTTCATTGAAAAGCAATTCCCTAACCAAGTCTTTACAGACTGAAGGGTAGGGATGTCATTCCCAATGAGTAGTATGTCATCTACATACAACACCAGGAAGACAATAGTGCTCCCACTGACCTTCTTGTAGACACAAGGTTCATCTTCGTTCTTGATGAAACCAAACTCTTTGATTGCATCATCAAAACGAAGATTCCAACTTCGAGAAGCTTACTTTAGTCCATAAATAGAACGTTGCAGCTTACAAACCTTTCCAGCATTTTTTGGATCAACAAAACCCTCAGGTTGTGTCATGTACACATCCTCGAGTAGCTTTCCATTAAGAAAAGCGGTCTTGATGTCCATTTGCCAGATTTCATAATCATGGTATGCAGCTATCGCAAGCAAGATCCTAATGGATTTGATCATCGCGACTGGTGAAAAAGTTTCATCATAGTCAATACCATGAATTTGTTTAAAACCTTTAGCAACCAATCGCCCTTTATAGGTATGAACGTTTCCTTCCATGTCGGTTTTCTTCTTAAAAACCCATTTACACCCTATAGGTTTTACCCTTTCGGGTAAGTCAACCAAGGTCCAAACATGGTTGGCATACATGGATTCCATCTCAGATCTCATGGCTTCAAGCCATTTCTCAGAGTCTGGCCCTGTAATAGCCTCTTGATAGGTAGTAGGCTCATCTTGGTCCATGAGCAATACATCACCGTTCTGAGTCATTAGAAATCCATATCTCTATGGCTCACGATGTGTTCTAACTGATCTACGCAAGGCTTGTGTCTCTTGAGCAGGCGGTTGCTCCACAACAACTTATGGTTCTGGTTCCACAACAGCTTGTGGTTCTGGTTCCACAACAACTTGTGGTGCTTGCTCAGGCTCCATCTCAACATCGGGTGCGCTATCTTGTAGCTCTTGAATTTCTTCAAGTTCTACTTTTCTCCCACTAGTTCTTCTAGAAATGAATTCTCTTTCTAAAAAGACACCCGTTCGAGCTACAAACACTTTGCGCTCAGTGGGATTGTAAAAATAATATACTTTAGTTAGTTTAGGATATCCCACAAAATAGCACTTATCAGATTTAGGTGCAAGTTTGTTAGAGACTTGACATCTTACATAAGCCTCACAACCCCAAATCTTCATAAAAGACATACTGGGACATTTACCGGTCCATATCTCATATGGTGTCTTTGGAACCGATTTAGATGGAACACGGTTCAATGTAAAAGCAGCTGTTTCTAATGCATGTCCCCAAAAGGATTCTGGAAGATCTGTATGACTCATCATTGATCGAACCATATCTAATAAAGTTCGGTTTCTCCTTTCAGATACACCATTCCATTGTGGTGTACCTGGAGGAGTGAGTTGTGAGACAATCCCACACTCTTTAAGATAGTCATAAAATTCTTGGCTTAAGTATTCACCACCTCGATCTGATCGAAGTGCCATAATGCTCTTGCCAAGTTGGTTTTGTACTTCATTCTTGAATTCTTTGAACTTTTCAAAAGATTCTGACTTGTGTCTCATAAGATACACATAGCCATATCTACTGAAATCATCAGTAAATGTAATAAAGTACATAAACCCACCTCTGGCCTGTGTGTTTAAAGGTCCACATACATCTGTATGTACTAAGCCCAATAAATCACTTGCCCTTTCACTATGTCCTTTGAAAGGGGCTTTAGTCATCTTACCCATCAAACAAGATTCACATGTCTCATACGATTCAAAATCAAATGAGTCCAAAATTCCATCTTTATGGAGTTTGGAAATGTGATTCTCATTTATGTGTCCCAAGCGACAATGCCAAAGATATGTTGGATTTTGATCATTAGATTTAATCCTTTTAGCATTTATGTTATAAATAGGCATATCAAGATTTAGAATGTAAAGACCATTAATTAGTTGTGCACTACCATAAAAGATATCATTTAAATAAATAGAGCAACAGTTGTCCTTTATTATAAATGAAAAACCCTTCTTGTCCAAACAAGAAATAGAAATAATGTTTTTAGTGATGGAAGGCACATAATAACAATCATCTAATTCTAAAACAAGCCCTGTGGGCAATGTCAAAATATAAGTTCCTACAGCTAATGCAGCAACCCTTGCTCCATTTCCCACTCGTAGGTCGACCTCGCCCTTAGTCAACGATCTACTCCTTTTGAGTTCCTGCACATTTACACAAATGTGAGAACCACATCCAGTATCTAATACCCATGATGAAGAAGTAGATAGATTAACTTCTATAACATAAATACCTGAAGTGGAAGTCTCACTTCCTCTCTTCTTCTTTAGCTCTTCCAGGTATTTGTTGCAGTTCCTCTTCCAATGTCCGGTCTCACCGCAATAGAAGCATTTCCCTTCTTTGGCAACCCCACCTTTAGGCTTCAGTGCAGTATCATTGGGCTTGAACTTGCCATTGGCTTTATTACCTTTTTTCTTGCCCTTTGCATTAGCCCTGCCCTTAGCTTTCTTAACTATTAAGACATCTTTAGGCTTAGCCTTTTTCATGTTGGATTCAGCTGTTTTCAACATGCTAAGTAGTCTTGTCAATTTCATTCATGTTGTAATTAACAACAAACTGACTGTAGCTGTCTGGCAACGATTGCATAATCACATCAGTGGCCAACTCTTGGCCCAAAGGAAATCCCAATCTTTCAAGGTTTTCAATGTACCCAATCATCTTGAGCACATGAGTACCAACGGGAGTCCCTTCTGCCATCCTACACTGAAACAATGCCTTAGAGACATTGTACCTTTCTTGCCTAGCTTCCTCTTGATAGAGTTGCTTGAGATGCTTGATCATATTGAACGCATCCATTTCCTCATGTTGCTTTTGAAGCTCAGGATTCATGGAGGCAAGCATAAGGCAACTAACATCCAATGCATCATCTTGATGCTTCTTATAAGCATCTCTTTCTGCCCTTGGAGCATTAGAAGGTGGTTCCTCAGGTAAGGGAATCTCAAGGACATACAACTTCTTTTCTTGCTTGAGAACTATCCTCAGGTTCCTGTGCCAATCCAGGAAGTTTGTCCCATTCAACTTGTCCTTCTCAAGGACAGATCGCAGTGAAAGTGTGTTATTTGTGTTTGATGCCATGGTAATCTACAACAAAATATGCAAAATATAAGTATCATGAATGCATTCATTTAATTAAATATTTATTAAATGATGCTCCCACTATTTTTATCAAATCAACAACCCTCACTATTAATTCGGAAAAATTATCACATAATTTCTCTAGTGGGCCAAGATCCATATTTCACCTTATCTAGAGTTAGCTTTGGCTAATCGCCCAAGATTTGGCTATTTAGGTAGGCAACACTTACCAATTACATCTCATGTAACTCTTGGATAATTGGGTGAACAACACTTGTTCTAATTCATCTCATAAATAGAAGCCCAACTTTATGCCTCTAAATTCCCAATCCTATTGAGGAAATCTAGTTAAGTCAACCCAAGTTATAGCCTTTGGATATCACTATTATCCCATCAAGTCTTACTAAGATAGATATGATATTTTGCTTTGGCAAACATAACAAAATCGATTCTAGTCTTGACGAGTGCTATTCATTGGTAGGCATCTATTATTGACTTCATTTAATTTGAGGGATTTTCTTAGTTTATTGAATAAGATCTCACCAATTTTACTTTTCTAAAATTATCATATGATTTTCATATCATAAACGTACAAAATAAACCATACATCTCATGCAATTAAGCAATAAAATAAACGTGACATAGTTATAGCCCAAACTAAATGGATTTCCCAAGCCAATGAGAAACCCTAAGGGTTAACCTAAGGGTAATAGCATCTTCTCCAAATGTCTCTTTGGTCATCCTTTGCATGGTTGTCAGCTCCATTAGTGTTGATCACCATCAACTCATACTTAGCTAAATTCTAACCCTATACTACGTTACAATTACATAGTTTAAGAGAAATCTCGAGTTACATTCGAGGGGAGTAAGATGAGAAAAGAATGTACAACTAGAATTTCAAGAACAAGGCACGACACGCAGGTCGTATTTATTAAAATTTACAACCACCAAAATATAATCATATTGGGCTAGGTCTATAACTATGCACCATGCTCAAACAACAACCACCGTGTTATACAAACAAGTGTAATGCAATTTCAACTTTTAGTTTTATTAATGAGGCACATTTGAAAAGAATTATGACCCTGACTGCGGGGTTCCCAGGGGCGGCAGTATTGACATTGCCAACGCCCCTTATCCGGAAGTGTCCTAATCTTATCAGGATTTTCCAGCCAGTATCTCATACTGACTATAATTTTAGTCGCATCAGAACTCTTATCTAAAAGTGTTTCAATCTTATCAGGATCTTTATACACTTTCGACATTATTCTGTTTCTTCCATAACGTTTATGCAGAACAGAAACCGCCATTAATAATTCGCGTCACAGATTATATCTCACATATAAGTTGAATCGAAATTGATATATATCATATATATAATTTCAACAATTCAATTTCTAGCCTCTGAATATATCATATATATTCTAATCCGTATTAATCTCATTAAAACGATTGCATGTAATCATAAACAGAAAGTAACCAGAGATCATGCTATTATCAAAACAAATCAGGGACTCCGAACCTTGCTCTGATACTAGTGAAGGAAACCGAAACAAACACGCAGCGGAATTTAAATCATTCGGCCTCCACCATGATCGATTCGGAGAGTTGCCTGATTAGGGTTTCGAGATTTTACCTAACGTTTTCTCTGATTTTCTGTCGTTGGTCGAGTCACAAGCAACAACTTTTCGTTCCTGCCTCTATGGTATCCATACGAACGGATCTCACGACTCTTGAACGTCTCACGATCAGAAGCCTTAAAGAGCGTTTTTGATTCTTTATAATCGAATTGCTAGCTTCGATTAAAAGAATACCTTTTCTGTTTTTTTTTTAATTGTGCGGCTATGTTTTAGAAAAAACATCCTTTTATAGGCAGTAAATTTTACCCTAAAATTTACTGCCAAACAGAACTCTAATCCTACTTAGAATAGGATTAACTATATCCTTAATCCAATTCAGAATAGGATTAGATATATCCTTAATCCAATTCAGAATAGGATTAATTAAGCTCCTCATTGATCCGTTCTAAGTGTGCGACCCAATAGGTTCTCAAAACAATGGCAATGACAAAATTGTCACAGGCAATGAGCGGTATCTAGCAACACATCATTGCTACCCATGTAACGAGAATGTCAATGACTCGACATAACCTTACTCGTGATAGATGTTACCATGTAGTCTAATCCCTTTATCATTTGATGTCTTGATTAGACACAAGTCATGGAATGTGTCACACTTGTATAGTCTAATCAGCGTTTCTTGATTCCTGAGTAGACTAATTAAACAAATAAAATCAATATCTCATATTGACTTATTCGAGCACGGCCATGCATTTCTTAGTCTCACTCTATCAAAGGGCCCAAGACATCACTCTTGTTATATAAGAGGGATAAATCCTATCTTGATCACTCAACATCCCTCTACATAGATCAAGGCATACCCAATTACTACCTTTATAGTCCATCCTGTTACGAATGACATCTAGCAGCATTAAAGTATGCAATTCTCTATGTTGGGATCTCTGATGATCTCAAGTCAAAGGATCACATACACCATCATCACTATGAGAATCGCTTATGACACTCATATAACAATCCATGTAGCGTTCTCATGGAGGGTCGATCCAGTACATAGTTCTCTAACATGTACCTATGTGATGACTTGATATCCTATATCCATGACAATGGTCATCAGTCAACCACATACTAGTCTTATCGTACATTGTTATCCTTGTTCACAATAATACTTGACTAGGGATATTTTAAGAATAGTGTGTTATTACTATTCTAAGGACATTATCATATAAGATTACATTACGCAGTTATAAGACAAATATAATAATGAGCTATATTAAATAAAATGTCATGATACATAAAAAAATGCCAAAGTCAATCATCTAATGAATGGTTCTAAGGGCATAATCCAACAGTTGGTGGCGGTGGCGGTGCCCGGATCCGCCGGCACCGCTGATCTCCTCTCTTCTCTTCTCTTCTCTTCTCTTCTCTTCTGGTTTTTCGTTTCTGTCCCTATTTTTCTCCTTCTTTTTAGACCGTTGCCGGAGGCCATCTTCCTCCTTTTTGCTCGCCGGTAGTCCTCTCGTACCCTCCTCTCTCTTTTCTCCTCTCACCGACGGCATCTGTTGCCGCCAGTTTCAGCTGGGATGGGAATCGAGTTTCCCGATTCCCAGCTTGCTTTCTTTTTTTTTTGTTTCTTTCCTCTTTTGGTTTTTTTTATTTCCTTTCCCTTTTTAGTATATAATATACTATATAATATACACTATAAATTATATTTTATACATATAATTTATACTATATATTATACATATATTATTTCATATATAATGTAATACAATATATATTATATATGAATTATATATATTGTATATTACAAAACATATATCTAGTATATATATATATATATATATATATATATATATATATATGTATATTTATATACTTTAAAATAAATAACATTTACATATACAAATTATATAGATGTTAGAATACAATATTTATACATATAAACTTTAATATAAAACCACATTTACCTTTCTTCTATATGTATTTATATAATTATATATATACATAAAATATTATGTTTATATACATATGTATTATTTAAATTTATGAAATATTATATATTTCCATATATATACCAACGTATATTAAAATATACTATATAGTATTTTAAATACATATGTATTTCTATAAAATACATTTATATAATTTGTAATTATATAAACATACTTAATTTTCATTTCTCATTTTCCTTATTTAATTTGGATTTTAATTTATCCAATTTAATTCTTTTTCCTTTACACCAATTTCCCAATTCTTTCACTTCCTTAATTCTCGGGATTTTCACCAATATCCCGTTCTCGCAATTTTTATTTATTTCCTCTTATTTAATTTCTCCAATATTTATTTTCAATATTTATAATTTCCAATAAATGAAAAATTTACGGTTATCACAGCATCACATCATAATGTATAAGACGTTTTATTCGTGTAACGTCCGAAATTATGAAATTTTGACTAACTTTTTCCTTTTAATTACTATCTTTCCCATTCAATTAGTCGCTATCAATCGGTTTGTGTTCGGTGTCAGTGTAAGTTCATTTTACAATTTTCATTACAATTCATAAACATGCTTTAACTTAACATCACGCTATTTACATCACATCGCAAACACATCTGCTGTGCATTTATGAATTTGAATATAAATATAAAATTATATACATACACACACACACACACACACACACACACACACACACACACTTGTTCACTTGATACCTTAATCTTCTAATGAATTCTTCAACTAACCTGGAAGCAGCGGATATTTTGTACACTGATAGGCTACTTGGGATGGTGAGTAAGGGGGTGAGCTTTGGGGAAAGCCTAGTAAGAAACATATATAAAAGCACCTATAAAATGCAGTTAAATAAAAATCACTTATTTTACTAATTAAGAAAAAGGCATATTAAATACAAATATTAAAATGCATAAAAATATTTTTTCCTAGCAACTCACTAATGGATAGTGTCGGAAGGATACTATAGTCAGCTAGGTAACCGGATAGAGCATGGAAGGTACTTTAGAGTACCTATCATGTTCCGGTCCCTAGATGCGACTATAGGGAGTAAATTCAGTTAACGATAAAACGATTAATCAATATAAAACGTTTAACATTTTATGCAATGCAATTTCAATTCATTAATCAATATAAAACATTTAATAATTCATGTGATGCTATTTCAAATCAATAATCTATATAAAACATTTGATAATTTATGCGATATAATTTCGAATCATTAATCAATATATAAGCCGTTTTATGTAGGCGATGCTATAAAACAAATTTTAGTATGCAACTTCGATAACATTTTTAAATGTCAATATAAACAATATTTTCATCTTATACAATAAAGCAATTCATTTAAAATTATCACTATCAATCATTCGATTTCAAACCTTTCTTTCTTTCTGTCAAATTAGTAATTTAGTATTCAAATCATTCAGTATTAAAATCATTCGGTATTCAAATCGTTCAGTATTAAAATCATTCGGTATTCAAATCGTTCAGTATTCAAATCCTTCGGTATTCAAATCCTTCGGTATTCAAATCCTTCGGTATTCAAATCCTTCAGTATTTAAATCATTCGGTATTCAAACCATTCAATAATCAAATTATTCAAATACAATTCAACGGAGACAGTCAAGCTAATAGAATCATGCACGAAACAGCATTGGTATCCCCGAAGGGATGATCGGTATCAGTATCCCCGTAGGGACGATTGGTAACAAATGGCAATTGTCGATTGGTCACAGTTCGCACAAATTAGGTGCTCACTGTGTAAACCTGTAGGTTTGACCATAATAATCCCACAGTCGGTAAATAATAAACCTGCGGACTAGACCAAGTCTCGCAGTCGGTAATAGTATGCATGACCATTTAAGAACGACTGTCTCAAAACATTTTCATAAACCATTTCATTCAACAATAAAAATCATTTCAAATAGCAATTAACAGTAGAAATCATTTCATATAGCAATTTATAGTATAAATCATTTTGAATAGTAATTATCTTCAGTCAGTCCATAATTCTATAAAAGAATAATTATTAAATTTGGTAGCCATAAAATTCATTTAAAACTCAGTGAAAACTTTAAATATACCAATAACTCATTGGCACATAATTAATAAATCATTCATGTGAAAACAAATAAAATATCAATTATGCAATTTACTCAATTCATGTAATTAATATCATGTAATTCATTTCATGTAAATCATTCTATGTAATTCATTCCACGTAAATCGTTCTATGTAAGTCAATTCATATAAATCACTTCAAGTAATTTGATTCATATAAATCAATTCATGTAAATCATTTTGTGTAAATCAATTCCTGTAAATCATTTCATGTAATGCAATTCATATAAATCATTTCATTTAAATCGATTCGTGTAAATCTTTTCAAGCAAGGCAATATTTAAACTTGTAAGAATTTAAAATAGATTTCTATTTTTCATTTGGGAGGATTAAGCGAATAAACGATTATGATTCGGTATCTGAAAATTTCTAAATGCAACTCCTATACATGTTCCTTACCTCTACTTCCGTGCAGTATAAAAATCCGATAACTCCAATCACGCCTTTTATTCTTTTCGATTTCCTAACACTACACAATAATTTCAAATTATGTTCAAAATTCTATATTATAATCCTAATAAACATTTCATAATTCTCTACTAATTACCAAAATATAATTTCAATTAAATTTCTTTCTTTCCTTTAAATCCCATGTCACTAATAATTCCACCTTATATTTAAAATCTCATATTTTAATTCCAATAATTATTCTAGTAATTCTTGTCTTCGATTTTATTACTTTTCATTATAAATCAAATTTACTTTATTTCATTTTCTATTAATTATCAAAATATAATTTCCATTAATTCACATTCTTTGTTTAATTTCCATGTCATCAATAATTTTCAATTTAAAATTTCTTATATAACTTTAATGAATGTTCCTATCATTTCTTATTTTCCATTTTATCAATCTCTTTAATTTATTATTTATTTATTTAATTTCCTATTAAATGTCTTAGCATATTATACTTTATTTAAATCTTTTCTTTGCTGCCGACAGCATATTTTCTGGTCTTCCTTCATGAATCGGCAGCTTCTCATTACTCTTCCCTTATGGTTTTTTATTCTTCTATCAACTCCAATTCATAAGTTTCTTCTACTCACCTAATAAAATTATTAAGTATTCATTTTACATTTAAAATTACATTAATTTCCTTTCCAAACAGCCTTGGCCGAGAGCCCCAAAATTTCATATATTCATGTTTTGTTTCCATTCTTTGTTCCAATTCTAACTTTATAACCATTCTCTACTCATTCAAGAAATTCATCAAACACCTTGAATCACCAAAATATCATCACTAACGTCAGCCCTGTTTTGGCCAAGAATCCCCCAAATTCACGCCAGTTTGCTATTTTACACAACTCATCACTCAATTAAATTTCAATCCAACTCCTTTCATAGTCTACTATTAATTCCAATCAACAAACAACAAAATCACACTAATTTCTTCATTTCTTCTTCAATAGCCGAACCTGTCTTGCCACTATACATCATTTTCGTTTCAATTTTTTTGAAGATTCCAAACATATTATTCATGCTTTACTAACCTAATACAACTATAAAAGATTTGTAAGATTAATCAAAAGCATCTCTTCTCTTACCTCTTCTTCAAAACAGAATTGTGCAGCACCTTCAGGCAGCCCCCAACGTTGGATTTCTTCCATCAGATTCTGAGTTTTAACTATTCTTAAGGTATGGGACAGGTTCTATGATGATGACTTAGTATTTTATTGATGAAACATGGTGAATTTATTAAGTAAGGACGAGAGAAACGTGAAGAGGTTTGGCCAAAAATGGAGAAATCGGCAGCAGCTAAAACAGGGGAAATAAGTCGGTGAAGATGATAGATTTTTTTTGGCTGTGTTGGTTTTCTGTAATTCATGTCTTGGCCAATGAAAATTGCCGAGTGGTCCATTTACCAATTTTCCCTTTTTTTTCTCTTTTTTTTCTTTTTTTTTTCTTTTCTTTTTCTTTTTTCTTTTTCTTTTGTTTAAATTAGGTATGCAGCAGCAAGTAGGGCTGTAAACGAACCGAACACGAACGAACGAACTGATGTTTCTGTTTGTTCGTTTGTTTTTCAATGCCGTTTCTGTTCGTTCGTGTTTGTTAAGGAGTGCGTTCGTGTTCGTTAGTTTGTTTGGTAAGGTTTGTTCGTTAATGTTCGCGAACATGTAAACGGATGCGTTTGCGAACATTTAAACGGACGCGTTCACGAATATGTAAACGAACGCGTTCGCGAACACATGTTCATGAACAAGTTGCATAAGAACAAACTAAATATTAAATATTAAAAATCTTACATAAACATTAAATTTCACATGTAAATTGAAATCATCTAATACAAAATCTTTAATACAACTTAAGTCAACAATGTTTTATTAAAATTGATAATTACTATTTTAAGTATAATTTATATTATACACATATACATATATTAATGTATCATATATATGTGTGTGTATACACAAATATGTGTAACATATATATATGTAAATGATCAATGGATAAGCTCATATGAATGAAATCTTAACTTATTATGAAACTTTTATTAATTTTATTTCAGTATATTATGTTTAAAATTTTTAAAAATAATTATTTTAAGTATAATTAACTAATTTAATTTTATAATTATATTATAATTATATTTTATTAATTTTTTAAACCAACAAAGTTATATTGTATAAATATATTTAAAAATTAGGTACTAATTTTTTAAGTTAATGTCTTAAAAATAGGGCATATATTATATAACTTATATAATATAAGTAATTTTAGTATTTTAATAAATAACAAACGAACAATAAACGAACGAATAACAAACGAACAACAAATGACACTTTAAACAAACGAACAATAAATGAATATAAACGAACGAACAACGAACGAACAATAAACGAACAATAAATGACATTTTAAACAAACGAACAATAAATGAACATAAACGAGCCTGTTCACGAGCAAAAACGAACGAACGATACCTCTGTTCATGTTCGGTTCGTTTAACAAACGAACACTAAAATATTGTTCGTGTTCGTTCGTTAAGCTTAATAAACGAACATAAACGAACAGAAACCGAACGAGTTCACGAACGGTTCGTCGAACGTTCTGTTCGTTTACACCCCTAGCAGCAAGCTTACACGAGCTTGCTGCGTTTTTGCCCCTTTTTTTCTTTTTTTAGTTAATTGTTTATTTATTTATTTATTTATTTATTTATTATGATATCAATATATTATGAATATATTTTCTATTAACAACTATACACACACACACACACACATATATATATACACACACACACACACACTTATATTAACTCTTTTGTACATATAAATATATTCTTAACAAATACTATACATATATTTCTATATTTTTAATTTATATTTTACAATATAGTTATTTTATATTAAAAAACATGTTTATATGTTTAATTTATATATTATATATATAATCCTTAAAACATATATTTATCCATTCTATTATTTTTTACTATATATATATTATTGCTCAAAATAATATTTATTGCTCATATATATATATAATATATATATATATATATATATATATACACACATTTTATTATTATTATTATTTATTTATTTATTTATTTTTGTAAATTCTTGCTATATTTATATTTACCTCAAATAGCATCATTCTGAGGTCTCACTTCGATCTGGACAGAGAAATTTGATTATTTTAACAATTAATATTTTCTTTCTAAATTCCTACACGCTGTAAATTTTATCGAATATAAGAAAATTGGGGTCCTCACAATTGGTTAATTGGCACCGCCAAAAATGTGACTAGAGGTGGCAAAAGCTGGCCCGAGCCCGAAAACCCGCCTGAACCCGCCCGAGACCGAACCGGGACCAACCCGGTTTGACCAAAAAAGTCAAAGGCCCGAAACCGAAAAAGCTCGAAACCGAAAAAGCCCGAAACCGAAAAAATCCGAAACCGAAAAAGCTCGAACCCGATACAACCCGAACCCGACACAACCCGAACCCGACTTTACCCGAACCCGATACGATCCGAAACCGAGATTGATCCGATCCGAAACCCGTAAAAACCCGAATCTATAACCCGAAAAACCCGAATTATAATTATATGATTATTATTTAAAAATAAATAAATAATTGATATACTTTTTTAATTAAAGTTTAAAATTTTGAAAACAATTATTATTTATTATAAAATTATATGAATTATGTATTATCAACAAAATAAATATTGAAACTTTTTAATTCAATTATTAAATAAAATTAATTTAAAACACCACAATATATGATATCAAATAATCTTTAATATTATACTTATTTTTTTTATAATAATAAATATATATTATTAATTTAACATTTGATTTCATTATAAAAATCATTTTAACATTTTATTAATTTTATTTTATAATAAAATTTTAATTTTAATACAATAATAAATCAAATATATAAAAAATTATATAATTTCAATATTTATTTGAAATTTTGAATTTGATATTTTGTGCAACACATTAAGAATATTATTAATAAAATTAAATTTAAACTATATTTTCTTAAAATTTCAAGCATAGAAAGATATTATATTTACATTTAAAAAAACTAAATAAATTAAACAATACAAATACAATTTTTTGATAAGCTTGAACATCATTGAAAGAACAAATTATAAATCAAGCTATACTACAAAAAAATTGCCATATAGTGACGCTAAAAAAAGTGTCACTAAAACTCAGAAATCTATAAGTATAACTTATTTAATCTTATACCGACGGTTAGAACTTAGAATGTTTATTCCTATGTTTCTTTAACCATTGGTATATCCCTTGTCGATACTAAGTGTAAACCTATTCTGATGAATTTTTTACTATCAAAACAAGTAATGGTTCTATACTGACATTTTGCATCCATCAATAAAGCTAATGTTGTTGTTATAGTTTTCTTTCCTACGCCAACAAATGGCATTGTCAGTAAAGCTATAGCCATTGCTATAGCTTCCATGCCTATACTGACATAAATTGTTAGATTATACCAACAAATTGTGCTAGACATGAATCTATCAGGAAAACATTTTGTAAATATAACCAACTTACATATATCGACAATCAATCTAATTCTATACCAACAGTTGATTCGATGCTATAATTTTACCAACACTCGAGACATGTCAATATAACCTCATGATTTGTATTTACATTTTAGTGACTATTACTTTTGGTATAATTTTGAACATTCCAACAATAAAAACCATCGATATAAATACATTAGTAAAAACATTTTTTATTTATATTTTTAATACTAATCAAATATAGCTCTATACAAAATAAAAAATCACAATAAAATACAAAGCATTTAATAACACTTTAAAAAAACTACAAAGATTATTTCTTAGAATCTGAGTCTTAAAATAAGTGAAGAGCAAAAATCTAGAAACTACAAGCATAATTAATCGTCTACAAAAAAAATACTTGAAGTAAACAAACAACTGTCCAACGTAAATGATCCAATCATGGGTTTTCATCCTGCATAAAATAAAAAGCATAATTAGATATTTAAATTAAGAACAAAAGAATTATAATATTTCTAAAAATGAGTACAAAATACATGCTAATGCTAGGAAAGGAAGGACTTGGTGTAAAAAAAAAAAGTTCTGCCCATTTAATAATACTAATGATTTCTACCAACTGAGTGAACTGATAATACATACATCCAACAGATGAAAACTTTGCTTTGGAATGATGTCAATCGCATATATCAAATTTAGGCAATTCAGACATGCAATTACAAGTAGACAAAACCAATCACAACTCATTGCATTAAAAATTCTGGTATTTAGCAAGCACTAAAATTTGTCACTAAGATAAATCAAATAGTAAAACATTATTAGCTCGTAGTAATGACAAGAAACTGATCAAAAACCTTTTTGCTTTTGCCTATGATGGATGGCTCTTAAGGACATTAATTTCAGCCCAGCAATTATTCAAACACACAATAAAAAACATGCTCTATAAACTAAATTAACTCAAAAATATAAAAGAACAGGCAAGAAGACTTACTACTCAAATCTGCAAATCAACTTACTGAAGACAAAAGTAAATAAGTGAAAACAACAATTAAAATTGCATAACTGAAATTAAATTTAAAAACGAAAAGAACTAAAATTGAAAATCTTACATACCAAAAATACCTTACGTCACTTAAGGAAACTTGGTTGTAAAAATTGAATCCATATGAAGTCAATAACTAGCACTTAAATTGTTTAACTAACATAAATATAGAAGATGAAAACTGAACATTAGTTGACTACCTAAAACCAAAACTACTTTGTGTTTTTTATTATTATTTTAACTTTAAATTTAAGTGCTAAACTACCTATCTTTTGATCCTAACCTTATGTAATCTTTTAACCCCTAATTTCCTAAGTCTAAATTAATCAAAACTAACCTTGAAATATGAAATTTACACCCAACTGTAATAGTAAACTAAACTCTATTTGTGAAATCAACATGAGATCAAAGCTTTGAAACTTGAATTGTTAGAGTTTTTCTTTTGCTACTTATAATAATGAAATAAACCTAATGTCTAATAAATTATAATAATTAAAATTTAATAAAACAGTCACTTAAACATGCAAAATCAGAACCAAAAATAAATCAGAAAATAGTACATCAAAAAAAATGACTTTGAATTGTCCTTAGAGAATTTTTATCAAACAGCTAATAGACTCCTATCCTTAATTATTAATTCATTAAATGGTTTAAACATGTAATTCTAAAGCATAATTTATCATCAAACAGAACATCATTGAGTAAAGAAACATCAAAACAGATTTGAAATAGAAAAATCAAAAACTGAAACTGAAAATTGCATCAAAATTGTGACTTCTGTTGGACAAAAAACCAAACATAAAATTGATGAAAACCTTTAATTGAAGATGCACAACTGTGAATCATTAAGGCTCATTGAAGCCAAAGATAAAACTAAACTTTAAAGAATTTAAACTAATTAAAATCTGGGAAGCTTTAAAAACCAAACTAAAGAAGGAAACCGAAAACTTAAAACCGCTAGACTTGAAACAGAAAATTAAGAGAAAATAGAAACTTTAAAAGCTTTAATAACCTTGAATGCCCAAAGACTTAAGCCTAAATTTCTAATAAATTTAATGCCTAAAACCAGCTCTAAGTAGCACAATTTAATCAACTTACTTTTGTAGAGTTATCACAAGCGAAGCAGAGAAAGAGGGGATTCGAGCACAACCTTCAACTTTTTGACCAGTTCTCGGCAACCAAACACAAAAGACCCCATCTTGACCACATAAAACCCATGAAAAAGATCAAAACTTTGGAGCAATTTGCAAAGGAAAACCAACAAAAAATAAATTTTCTGACCTATAAAAAATGAAATGCTCGCTCAAAACACGAAATTCGTAGCCAAATGCAAGATCGCTGAAAGAACTAACTACAAAGTAATTGGTTGAGAGGGGACTTGGGTTCGGGCGAAGAAGAGGAAGAGGAGATTCAAGCGTAGATGGTTTGGGGTTGGGCAAAAAGAAGAGGCAAAAGATTTTAATTGAAGGGGCTAGCTTAGGCTTAGGGAAGAAGAGGATGAGGGTTTCAAGGGAAGTGGTATGGGAGCAAATAGTGTTGTCGTGTTGATTAAGGGAGAAAAAAAGAGGGAAAGGACAGTGGCTAAGTATTAAAGGTGCTAAGTTTTTTAATTGAAACCATATTTTACCGCCAAAAGAGGGTTTCAATGGAAGTGGTATACTGGTATAGGAGCAAATAGTGGTGTCGTGTTGATTAAGGGAGAAAAAAAGAGGGAAAGGACATTTGCTAAGTATTAAAGGCGCTAAGTTTTTTAATTGAAACCATATTTTACGGCCAAAAGATTATTTTAATAAAATAATTATAAATTCTGAAATAAATAAATAAATGAAAATATGATAAATGACAAACAAATTCAATAAAAATTATAAATTTGAAAAAAATAATTAAAAGTAAAACTTTTTAATTTTTTAAAATTTTTCTTTTTTAAAATTTTTCATTAATTAATTTTAATACAATAAGTAAAATTGATATATTTTCATAATTTTTAATTTGTTCGTCGTGATTTTTCTTAATGACAAATGTAAAATGTGCTTTCTACATTCAACAAAAATCATGGACATTTTTCAATTAATATGATTATAATTTATCATTTAAAACCTATTATTATTATTATTATTATTATTATTATTATTATTATTATTATTATTATACTACGAGCAACATAATATCTTTTGTTCCATAAATGTATCTGTCAATTTGAAAAATTGCTTTGAAGTTTTTGTGCTTATGTTTTATTGTGCCTGTTTTTACTATTATTTTGGGATGATAATTCAATTATAACATTTTAGTTATAATTTTTTATAATTATTCATCATTTATAAATATGAATATTAAGTGTATTTTAATAGATATCATACATACTTCTTAATTATGCTCAATTAATTTTAATTTATCTTTATATAAGAATGAACATAAGTAACAAGTGAACAATTTAATTAGAATGTATTATAATAGTATTAAAAATCAGTGAATATATACAACATTGTATTGATGGATATTCATAGATTGTAAAAAATTTTATTTAAGAAGTGTCAGTATAAGTATTGTATATTTTGATAGTATTAAAAATTCATAAGTATATACCACACTTATGTTGACGGATATTCATAAACTATTAGAAAAAGTTTCATCTATACTGACAATTGAAGAAAGTAGTGGTATAAATACTTTATATTATGATGTGTTAGCTTTAAATTGCAATATATATTTTGAAATGACAAAAACTTAAGTAAGCTTTAATGTCTTAATTCACATTGTAAATTTGCTCATCACACATGATTTTCTCAATTCATTTTCAAGTGATCATATCAAACTTAAGACCATGATTTAATTACATACTCTTATTGGTCTTAATACTTTGTAATGTCTTGAATATTTTAGAAAATCACTTGATGAATGTTTGGACAATATTTTCATTTGAGAAAGTCAAGAAAAACTCCCTTAAAGCTTATAAATGTTTTGGGTTGAATTAAGATCAAAAGTCATATCATTTCTAACCCAAAAGTGCAGGAAAAATGCCCTCTGGAAGAAAAGGATCGATCCCCACTGTAGCAGGATCGATCCCCTTTTGGCAGAAAGTCTTCCCAAGGTCCCTGAAGCCCAGAATTAAGATTCTGGACAAAAGGGATCGATCCCCACTGTAGCAGGATCGATCCCTTTGCCCGAAAATAGCCTATAACGGCTAGTTTTGTGAGATACAACGGTCATATTCAATCTTGGCTCCACCCAACGGCTAGAATACATCCAAGGGACTATAAATAGAGGCTTAGAAGCTAAAGGAAGGAAGAGGAACCACTCAGCAACTTCAAATCTCATATTCCTCAAATCTACAAGCCTCAAACAACAAATCAAGAGCTACAAAGTTTCCATCATCTATCATTCTCTTATTCCTTGTAGTGCTTAGCACAAATCTTGTATAGGGTTTTTCCTTGTGCTTAATTTCTGTAATCACTTGCCTATCTAGAGGCTCTCTTTGATTACTCATTTGTAAAACCAATTCAATCCTTGTAAAAAGGGGAGGTTTCTCTTAAGCCTTGAAAAAGAGGGAGGTTACTCTTTAGCCTAAGAAAAAGAGAGAGGTTTCTCTTGAGCCTAGAAAAAGAGGGAGGTTACTCTTGAGCCTTGAAAAGAGGGATTGTAATCACAAATTCAAGATAGTGGATTTGGAGAAAATCCTTGGGAGCGTCTCAAGGTAGAGGACGTAGGCAAGGTTGCCGAACCTCTATAAATCGATTGTGTAAATCTCTCTTTCCCTACTCTCTTTAATTAATTGCAATTATATTGTGTTTATTGCATTAAACTTGGATTGCATGCTTGCCTAGCCTAGAGAACTTAGAAATTATTAATATAGGCTAGAGAATTTAGAGAAACCGAAAAACGAGCTTATAGCTAGTAAAAAACCGATTCACCCCCCCCCCTCTCGGTATCGCCTATAAGAGCCAACAATTGGTATCAGAGCTTGGGCTCGAGATTGAATTAGATTAACCTCTATCGAGCGAAACGATCTTAAATGGCTCACTTGAATGTAGGCACACCCCTAGGAGAAGAGGGACACTCATTAGTTAGACCTCCACTATTCAATGGTGAGAATTACTCTTATTGGAAAACTAGGATGATGTTATTTGTGCAATCTAATGACTATGAAGTGTGGAGAGTAATAGTTAATGGTCCTAGAATCCCAATAAAGAAAGTAGATGGAAAGGATGTCCCTAAGAGTGAGGATGAGTGGGACACAAATGACATGAGAGTGGCACAATTGAATGCCAAGGCCATGCACACTCTCTTTTGTGCATTAGGTCCCAATGAATATAATAGAGTGTCCCTATGTGAAAATGCTAAGCAAATATGGGACAAATTGGCCATCACACATGAAGGGACCAATCAAGTTAGGGAAACCAAAGTAGGAATGCTCACACATGATTATGAGCTATTTAGAATGAAAGAAAATGAGTCCATGAGTGAAATGTACACTAGGTTCAATAACATAATTAATGGACTTAAGGCATTAGGCAAAAGCTATTCCAATGTAGAAATGGTTAAGAAAATCTTGAATAGCTTGCCAAAATCTTGGGAGGCAAAGGTGACTGCTATAGAAGAATCTAAGGATCCTAACACCTTGTCTCTAGATGAACTTATGGGCTCCCTACTTACATATGAAATGAAATTAAAAAGAAATGAAGTGCCTTCAAAGAAAGTAGGGGTAGCACTTCAGTCTTCCACTCATGAGGTCATTGAAGATGATGGAAATGAGAGTGGATATGAGGAAGAAAAGGAAATGGCAATGTTTGCCAAAAGATTCAATAGGTTCATGAGAATGAATGAGAGAGAGCAAAATAGGAGACATCATAGGGGAGAGTCAAGTAGAAGAGAAAAAGACCCCTTAGTGTGTTATGAGTGCAATGAACCGGGTCATACTAAGTTAGATTGCCCCTTACTTAGGAAGGAAAAGGATAGGAAGCCTAGGAAGAAAGCATTTGTGGCTGCATGGAGCGATAGTGATAGCTCCGATGAGGAAAATGTAGATGAAGAGGTAGCTTACTCATGCTTTATGGCCATTAGTGATGATGAGGCTAGTTGTAGTTCTAGTGAAGATAATGACTATACCTTTAGTGAACTACAAAATGCCTTTAATGATTTAGCAAATGAATTTCAATGCATGAATTCCAAATATAAGAAAATCATTGCTAAATTAAAAATAGAAAATGAAGCCTTGATAAATGCTAAGCTAGAATTTGAAAAGAAATTAGAAGAGGCTAACTTAGAAATAAATGAGTTAAATAAAAAGAATACAAATTTGCATAACTCATTCTCTAGGTTCTATATGGGTCAACAAAAATTAGATCACATGCTTGAGACCCAAAGAGCTTTCTTTGATAAAGATGGGTTAGGTTATAATGCAAAACAAAAAGAAACTCATCTTAAGAACTTTTTAGTGAGCAAAAATACTATGCATGATACATCTCTCACATGCTCACTATGTAATAGGATAGGCCACTCCTCACAAGCATGCACATATAGAAAAACTACATTTAGAGGAAGAGTAGTGAAGAAAATTTGGGTACCAAAGCATGCTTGAATTTGTTTGTTGTAGGAGTGTTAGAGCATGGGAATACAATAGAACAATGGAGTTTAAATGCTCTACACACCTCTATCGAGTTTGCTTGTGCCAATGAGATAAAGAAAAAGCTTGAAGATCCATCACAACAATTCTTCAAAAGAATGGCACAAGGTGGACTCAACAATTCAAGGCAAAGCATACTCAAGCAAAGGAGTTTCGTAAGCTTAATTCTTTACTCCTTAAAACTTTTATTTGATTATTTGTGCATAGATGAGAAATGTGGTTGATAATCTTTGTGAGTTGAATGATTGATCAAAAGGCATGAAAAATGATTGTTGATTGGTTGATGGATGATTCATGAGGCATTGGATTATTGAATGAAAAGCATGATTTATGATTATTATTGGATTTCTGTAGTTTGAGCAAGTTTTCTATGTGTTAATAATGTATTTACCTGCCTCAAATTGCGAAATATGTCATATATGCAAAATGCTATGTCATGTGCATTAATGAAGAACTTGTATGTTGACAATCATGGCATGTTGTTCACAAGATGTATGTTTTAATGTTATATATGCTCAAAATCTATGTGAACAAGTTTGTTTTGACATATTTATGTAATTCAATGCATTGGTTTGGTCAAAATATGCATAACTCTCAAAATGACCTCCTTTGAGGCCAAAAATGCATTTTATTGTGAAAATGCTTCCAAAATTGCAAAATCTTTTGTTAAATGGTTTTTCATTCATGTTTTTCATTCATACAAGTCCAAAATCATGTTTTACAAATGTTTAAACCTTTACTTGGACTTAAAACACTCAAAAACGAAGTTTTGGTACCTCACAAGTCCAATTTTCTGTCAAAACAACTGCAGAATCTGCAGGAACATATGAGGGATCGATCCCCACTGTAGCAGGATCGATCCCCCCAGGCCAGAAAAGGCACTCCTGCATGCTTTCTACAGAAATTGAGAAGAACTCTTCCTTGTTTTGATATTTTCTCTCTTCTCAACTTAAAATTCATTGTTTTAACTTCTTTTTGATGATATTTAATGTATGAAAATTCATTTTTCATTGATATCATGCCTCAACTCCATCAATTAATATTATTTCCAACAAATGGTATCACTCTCAACAATCATTATCATTTTTCTTGAGCTCACAAGTGCAAAATCATTTTTCTTGTTGTAAACATTCATGATTTGCATAACTCTTGAAATAACCTTGAAATATACTTTCAATGAATGCTTAACCATAATTTTGAGAATTATTTCAAGAATTTATGGATATATTTGAGAATTTGATGAACTTGTACATAATAAATATGTCTCATTCTTTTTGTTCATCTTAGTCAAGCATGCTTATAGGATTATGTTTCTTAGCTTGACTTATCTATTCCACACTAGGTTTCATGATAATTTTACATCTAGTGGATTGATTCCAAATGTAAATTCAACAATTGGTAATAGTCATTGGCCTATAATTTGTGATGGTAAATGGATCCTAAATGTTAAAATGCATAAAACTTTATCATCCTTGTACTTAAAGAACTAAGGTCTTAATGACAGCACCAACATTCAAAGATAAATGCAAACTTGAACAAACTTGATATTCATGCATTTATTATTTGAATATCTCTTTGCTCATAATTGGTTAAGGACTTGAATTGGAAAATGAGCATAGGATTTTTGTGCTTGAAACCATGGAAGAAAATGTGTTTGCTTGAATTCTTTGATTTTTTGAATCTTTCATATGGTATAAATTTGTGAATATGAATATGGATTAATACTTTATGATAGTGTGCTAATGATTAATAGATCCATATGCATATTTGATGATATGTGTTGTGTTCTTGCATATTTAGAATGATTATTTTAACATGAACACACTACACATAGATATTGGATTCATGCAAAATGCCTAAGTCAACCATTAGTAACAATTGGTATTTAGATTGAAATAACAATTAGTATCATTGGCAACCATATTTTCAATAATTGGTAAGCCAAAACTAAATTGCCAATTGGTATGAGCTTTAAATTGACAATTCTTCTTGTGCTCTTTAGATTGAAATGACAAATAGAGAAGAATTCATTTAGGATATTTTTGCATGAAACTCTTGTGTGCTAGAACTTGTAGTTACTTGCTATATGTCTTAATTCTATGCACACTCTTACTTGAACATGATTTATGAGCACATGCATATGATATGTTATATAATTTTAGCTCATAATCATGATGTATGGACATGCACCTTAGTTGGACCTTAGAGAACAATTGACATACTTAGGTGCTTGCTTAACTTCTTACCAATTGGAAACTTATTGCAAAATCACTTATCAACAATTGGTATCAAGGTTATTTATAAACAATTGGTATAGGATCATAAGTCATATTCATTGCATGAATAATTCATACTCTTTGAGAATATTGACTTATTTATTTGTGCTATAAGTCCCATGTACTAACATGTTTCTTGTTGGATGGAGCATTTTTATTTGTTCTCACATAGTCATACTTTTAGGGGGAGCATATTTCTTATTTTTCCTTCTTTTTGCTATGACAAAAAGGGGGAGAGATACATAAAGGGAGAGATAGATATAGGGAGAGATATTAAGGGGGAGAGATAATGAGGGAAAATTCATTTTCAAACCCCATGCTTATATTAAGGGGGAGCTTTATAAAATCCTGCTTTATTTGAGGGGGAGTATTCTTTTCAAAGAATTTTCAAAGCAAATTTACATTAAGTTTTGTCATATCAAAAAGGGGGAGATTGTTAGCTTTAAATTGCAATATATATTTTGAAATGACAAAAACTTAAGTAAGCTTTAATGTCTTAATTCACATTGTAAATTTGCTCATCACACATGATTTTCTCAATTCATTTTCAAGTGATCATATCAAACTTAAGACCATGATTTAATTACATACTCTTATTGGTCTTAATACTTTGTAATGTCTTGAATATTTTAGAAAATCACTTGATGAATGTTTGGACAATATTTTCATTTGAGAAAGTCAAGAAAAACTCCCTTAAAGCTTATAAATGTTTTGGGTTGAATTAAGATCAAAAGTCATATCATTTCTAACCCAAAAGTGCAGGAAAAATGCCCTCTGGAAGAAAAGGATCGATCCCCACTGTAGCAGGATCGATCCCCTTTTGGCAGAAAGTCTTCCCAAGGTCCCTGAAGCCCAGAATTAAGATTCTGGACAAAAGGGATCGATCCCCACTGTAGCAGGATCGATCCCTTTGCCCGAAAATAGCCTATAACGGCTAGTTTTGTGAGATACAACGGTCATATTCAATCTTGGCTCCACCCAACGGCTAGAATACATCCAAGGGACTATAAATAGAGGCTTAGAAGCTAAAGGAAGGAAGAGGAACCACTCAGCAACTTCAAATCTCATATTCCTCAAATCTACAAGCCTCAAACAACAAATCAAGAGCTACAAAGTTTCCATCATCTATCATTCTCTTATTCCTTGTAGTGCTTAGCACAAATCTTGTATAGGGTTTTTCCTTGTGCTTAATTTCTGTAATCACTTGCCTATCTAGAGGCTCTCTTTGATTACTCATTTGTAAAACCAATTCAATCCTTGTAAAAAGGGGAGGTTTCTCTTAAGCCTTGAAAAAGAGGGAGGTTACTCTTTAGCCTAAGAAAAAGAGAGAGGTTTCTCTTGAGCCTAGAAAAAGAGGGAGGTTACTCTTGAGCCTTGAAAAGAGGGATTGTAATCACAAATTCAAGATAGTGGATTTGGAGAAAATCCTTGGGAGCGTCTCAAGGTAGAGGACGTAGGCAAGGTTGCCGAACCTCTATAAATCGATTGTGTAAATCTCTCTTTCCCTACTCTCTTTAATTAATTGCAATTATATTGTGTTTATTGCATTAAACTTGGATTGCATGCTTGCCTAGCCTAGAGAACTTAGAAATTATTAATATAGGCTAGAGAATTTAGAGAAACCGAAAAACGAGCTTATAGCTAGTAAAAAACCGATTCACCCCCCCCCCTCTCGGTATCGCCTATAAGAGCCAACATGATGATATTAAAAATTTGTTGGTCCTCACTAAACACACTGTTAAGGAAGGGTGAGAAGTTTTAACTGTGACGAAACCCCATGCAAAATTAGTCTCAGATCGTTAAAACGAATGAGAATACTTGTGGTTTACACAAAAAAATTCGTTAGTATATACCATGCTTATACTGACAGATTTATAGCTGTTAGCAATATCTACTATTTAACATTTCAATTAGACATTTGAATAACTAACATTATATTAATTAATTTAGCAATATCTACTATTTAACATTTTAATTAGACATTTGATCAATTGGTATATATCTAATATTATTATGTTAATGTAAAAATGAAAAAAATTAGTACTCAATTGATGTGTATATGTATATGATATGATTATATCAAATGTTATTATTTATAATATAACGTTAATTGGTGTATATAACTTATTTAATTCAACATTCTAAATTTTTAATAAGATATTTAATTAATTAGTGTGTATGAGTACGATTATTTTAATGTAATAGTGTTAATATTATGATTTATGTACAAACCAAAAACAAAATAAATATAAAATTGAGGTAATTAGTTGACTAATTATTCTGATATTAAGTATTTTTTTAATGTATACTATAATTTTATTCAACTTTATAATTAAACAATTAGTTAACTAGTTATACGGTTAGATTTAATTTAATTACTAATTATGTTGGTATTTAAAAAACAAAATAAATGTAAAAAAATTCATAAAATTCTTAAAATTTTATTAAAAATATAATATAATTATTAAAAAAATAATAAAACAAAGTAAAAAAATGAAATTTATTGAACGAAAAGTGTCCAAATTCCAATAACCCAACGTTAACCTAAAAAAATATAATGACCAAATAAATTATTGTTAAGAGTATAAAGCCATTTATATAAATGTTTAATTGTTTAGTGTGATTTATTTATAATTTATTAGTTATTTGTTTGTATAAGTAATACTTTTGAATTTTCACTTTCATTTAGTTTTACTCTCTCTCTCTCTCTCTCTCTCTCTCTCTCTCTCTCTCTATATATATATATATGACTCACTTAAAAAATAATTTTTTATATAATTATTAATATATAATTATATATTTTATAACAAATGTGAATATCGCAGGAAATTAAAAAAATAATAATTGTCAAGCAATAAAAACATTAAAATGTAAAAATTTATATTTGTATAAATATTTATTAAATTTTAACATTAATTTAGCATTTCTATTATATTTTTATTTAACTATATAAAATTAAATTAATTATTATATTCAAAATTATAAAAATATTTATAATTTATAAAATTTCAAAATATTTTGACTAAGCCCGCTAAACCCGCACGATTAAAACTGGACCGAACCCGAAACCGGACCGAAACCGAAAATAACCGAACCCGAAAATATCCGAAACCGAAAAAACTCGAAACCGATGGTACCCGAAACCGAAAAAACCCGAGATCGAAAAAATCCGAGACCGAAAAAACTCGAGACCGAAAAAACTCGAGACCGAAATTACCCGAAACCGAAATAGCCCGAACTCGAATATAACCCGGACCGAATCCGCCCGAACCGGCCCGTTTGCAACCTCTAAATGTGACCCAAATACTAAAAAATTGGGTATTTACGAGAGCTTGACATTTAGAGCCTAAAGTCCCTATTCAAGTGCTATTTGACAATTTTAATTAAATTCGGAGGATATTTTGACAAATTTGAGCGAGGATAAGGTCACTATACGTTAGATCTGGTAATCCTAGACACAACACAATTACATAACACGAAAGTGATACGAATAGAAGACACAAAAATGACATGGGCTAAAATTAAGTAAAAATTGTGTATAAATATGGTAAAAGCTAAAAATAATATTTTATGTTTTCTGTGTTAACATAAATTTTGATATGAAATTTTCGTGCTTTACACGATATAAACATGATTTTATATGACACGAAAATAAATTAAAAACACTAATTGTTAGGTCTACTATACATTGTACGAGATGTGTTGGAGTCTTTTCTTAATTACTCCTAAAAATCGCAAAAATTATGATTTTGCCCTTGCTTCCCCCCTAACTTCAATTTTGCCATATAAGAAACTTTCATTCTCACTTATCACATAATCATAGTCCACTTCATATTTATATTTATATTTTATCTTAATAATTGATCTATATTTTGTACCCTATTTTTAGAGTACGGTCAAAATCACATTTTTTTTTTGTTCAGAGAAGGAACACACCACTAACACCAAAACGCGTTAAAATCACATGGTTAAACACTTAGTGCATTTTCATTAATTAAAGTTCAAACAAATGTACAATAAAATTAGGATTTTCACACCATTCCGGCTAACCTACACTCCAAAGCATTACCAAAAAGCTACTAGCATCATCAAAAGCATTATAAATTCAAAATCAAAACCGAAGTGAAGTGAAGTGAAGAGAGAGAGAGAACGATCAGAGGAGGCTAGGGACATTAAAAGAGAAAAAAAAGCTACTTTTTAAGTTTACGAAGAGGAAAAGCAAGGTAAGTGGACAGATAGATTCCGTTTTCAAGTGATTTGGAGAGACAAAGTTAGAGGTTTTGGGGTGAAAACTGTGGACCTTAAGATTAGATTTAGACTTTATAGGCAATTTTCGAAGAAACCAAGTGGATAGAGGTGTAAAAAAGGATAAGATGAGCCAATGATTGAACAATGGTAGAAAGTCGACGTTTTCCAATGGTGGTCAATAGCAAAAGACAAGTAGACAACGACAATTGGTGTTGAAATTTGAGCTAACAATGGTGACGAAAGCTGGTAAATTTTTCCAGAGAAAAGGTGTGTTTAAAGAGAAGAAGAAGAAGAAGAAGAAGAAGAAGAAGAAGAGGAGGAGGAGGAGGAGGAGGAGGAAATGAAATGTAGTAGAAAAGAAATTTTGACTTTTTATGTATTAAAAGAAGTTTAATATACACATGGCATTTATGTGGATGTCATATTAAGATAGATTTGATAATTTTAAACATGAAGATATGACAAGAAGAAGTATGATAGTGGTTAAAATTTTGACAAAAATTGCATATAAATTTGAAAAAAGTTAAAAAGTTATTTTGGATATAACGTATCAACATAAATTATGATATGATAATTTTCGTATTTTATATAATTTAATGCGACAAGAACACAAAATGCATACACGAATTATCAAATCTACATCAAAGTCATATGTTCTCCACTAAATGCCAAGTCATATGTTCTCCACTATATGCCATGTGTGCATTTTAATAGTTTTTTTTTCTAATATGTGGCCAAATGACATGACAAAAATGCCATGTATCATTATATCACTGAAAAATAACTATATCATTTAACTCATTTAACAGTGCTAATTTCAAGTATTACACTAATATAAAAATGATAGTTGGTAAAAAATTAGATATTTTTAAAATTTAGGTATCACATTAGAAATATTTATATAATATAAGAACCAAATATGTCATTTTCTCTCTCTTTCTCTCTCTACATATAATAAATTGTGAGTTAAATGCACTGAATTAATAATTGATTGCTTGATAGCTACAAATCTCCTACTAATCTGATTTTTGCCAAGTACATGAACATCTAAGAGAACTCTGTTAAATTGGTGTTAATTACAAGAAATTTAAAAGAAAAAGAATATTAGTGTTAATTAGACTGCATATTAATAATACGACAGCTATCTAAAAAAAAAAAAGAAATTAAGCGGATGATTGAGAATTTTCTTTTTTTTACTGATGCATTAAATTTAGAGCTAAAAATTAAATTGAGTGGATAGCTTTGATTGAGAAATTATCATTACCTGCTGTCTACAAATAATAATAGTATAGTAAGCAATTTTTTGTTTTCTTTAATGAGACCGACGTGGCTTGCATTTTTTGCTCTTTTCGAAAATCTTTTTAGTTTTATATGTACCAAAAAAAAAAAAACAAAATGTCTCTAGTTTTATGCATCACAATACAAGCATTAATTAACAAAAAAAAATTAACAAAAAGTGGTTGCGCAGTTGTCTCTGAGTGAAATATTTAAAATTATGATACTAAATTTGTTAAACTTAATTGAACTAATTAAACTAATAAATAATTAAATTTACTAAATAAATTTAATTTTACACCTAGTGAAACTTAAATCAGAAATTTCAAAGTTCAAGAACTTTTCCTTACCACTAAGCAAAGATCACATTGACATTAGACCTGATTGATCTGATTTTGAATATAAACGTGCATTTGCATCATTATAAAATTTAATTTAAAAAAAATTAATTAAAAGCATTATAGTTGTAGAAGTTCAATAACTAATAATACCTAATAATTAGATGTTAAATCAAAAAGAAAATTAATAAAGAAATAAATAAAAAGTGTTTTGACAATGTAAATAGACTTGTATAAATAAATAAATCAATATATACTACTACTATTTAAAATTTATATTAAATAGTTTTCAATATTTAACAATTTTATATTAAATTTGTCAAACATTAATTTAATTTCTATTAACAGTACTTTTAAATTAATTTTACTCAAATAGTACTTATATAAAAGTTTCACTTGACCAAACAAACTCTTACAAGGCATTTAGTTGGCCAGAATAACAATTCTATTCCGAGTCTATTCTGCAAGTCTCCATTTTTTCAAAGTTTGGTTCCATCTTGGGCTATAAAATAACGATTCTGCAGAATCACCAATTCCTTGAAAACAATGAAAACTTATTCTTCAGTTGAAGCTTGGAATAGCCATTTTTTTAGACTATTTTGCCTTCATATATTTTGCTCAGTTCAATATTTATTTTTAAAGATTTGGCATATTTTTTAATTTATCAATTGATAGGTTGTCAGCTTCTGATGCATTGATAGTGTATAAAAAATTTTATGTTTTTAAAATTAGATTTTAAAACTATAAATTGTTAGTGCATCATATACAAATCCAAAAAAACCAAAAAATAGACAAAAAAGAAAAATTTTTATGTTCTTAAAATTAGATTTAGGCTTTTCTTATGTTTTTTTAAAGAAAAACTAACTAAGAAAATAGAACCAAGGGGCTAAAAAGATCTAAAACTTGATGTTTGAGATGAAACTAACGCTGGTCAACAATGTTCAACAGCGGAGGATGGTGGTAATCGTCGCCGATCAACGACGATGAACAACAGTTCAAACCTTAAAGAGAGATGTTTTGGTTTAGAGAGAGAAGGAAGAGAAATGAAGAAGAAAAGAAAAAAAAAGAAAAAATTTGTTTTTTATTAATTAATTATTAATTAATATTAATTGCAAGAAAATTTTAATTAAAATTTAAATAATAAATAATAATAGATAATTAATTTAATAATTAATCAAAATAATTTGTAATTAATAATCAATAATTATTTTAATTAATAATTAGTTTTTTAATTTAATTATAATCAATATTATAACAAATTATAATTAATTTGATAAATAAGTAAAATGGTCTTTAAATCTTATTCCGACCATATTATTTGAATTAATCAAATATACAAACACTACATTATATTTTATTCTAATAAATCAAAAATCATAATACATATTCTGTTTTATTATTTTTTATTAATTCTCACAAAATATATATTTTACTTTTTATTTCATCTCGGGAACCAATCGCTCCCTAAGTGTAGAAAACTAGTAATTGAAAGTATTTAGCATTATGAAATGATATGCTTGGGTGTTAAGCACACCACCTTTGAGAAAGTAAGTAACAAAAGCTAGACATAGAAGTGCAGGAGATTCCAACTGCCCCACAAAGTGACGCAGACAGCACATTTTATACCACCTCATCATTCTCAAACATGCTGGCTTAACGCATAACTAGAGCTTTGCTTCGTAATTTTTTTTTTTTCGAAAAGCCCACTTATTGTTCTCTGTTCTTGTCGGTGTGACTGTTAACGCAAGAGACATGATGCTTTGCCCTGATAAAATCCTGGAATGCTGCGTTTTTGCCCCCTAATCAATAGGGATAGTTTACCCATTTGACCATAATTTCACTGTTAAAAATTTTTTGGGCCAATTTCGTTGGGAAGCAAATATGTTGTTTCAGCCCTCTAGATAAGGACTCAGATATTAGTTTAATTTATATCGTATGATAACAGCAAATTAATTTAAAATATTAATTGAATTTCGAGTTAATTTATAAATTTTGGGTATTAAAATGTTAATTGGGATTTAAGTTAATTTTGAATTTAACTTGCATATTTTTTATCTTAATGAGCCTATCGATTTTTTTTCATAGGGTGGTACAATGGAGAATGGAGATTCGAGCATTATACTTAATCTCTCTCAAAGAGAATTCACAACTGTCAACACGTATAAGTCCAGGAACCTAATCACTAGACATTAGATTTATAGAGTCACTACCAACCATTCTAACCTAAGGTGTGATTGGTCACCTATTCAAACTACGAACAAAGCTCAGTCTACATTTAAAGATTCTAGACTTGGGAGTAAACTTGACAATTCGTGTTTATAAATCTTGTTCATGTTATGTAAAACACGAAAATTTCATGTAGAAATGGAAAACACAAAACTTTATTTTTAGTTTTTACCATATTCATATATAATTTTTACTTATATATAATTTTTAGGTTTCGGTGGTGGTGGTGAGGGTGGTGTTTAGTAGTAGGACGAGTAGTGGCTTCGGTGGTGGTAAGTAGTGGCTGCGGTGGTGGTGGCTTAAGGTTTCTATTGATAGGTTTAGTGTCCGAAAGTCTCTCCCCAAAAAAAGATCCGGTGCTTGAATTATTCAGGTCTTTTAAACAAATTCAGAGTCTTCCTTTGATCTGGTGGATTAGAACCAATCTGGGTTCTCCATATTGTTTCCCGGTCCTCCAAAGCAGTGGTCAGAGATGGGATGGATAGCCTGGGGAAGATGAATTTTGGTGATGCCCGAGACCTGGGGTGAAGGACTGGAGAACCGACGGTTGTGGCAGAGGACTTGGATGATGGACGGGTGATAGGAACAGTACCGGAGGCTAGGGCAACAGAACAAAAAACAAAAAAATAATATATAATAATAATAATAATAATAATAATAATAATAATAATAATAATAATAATAATAACAACAACAACAACAACAACAATAATAACAATAATAATAACAAACAGTAACAATAATAATAATAATAATAATAATAATAATAATGTAATAATAATAATAATAAAAATAAAACACAAGTGATAATAATAATAATAATAATAATAATAACAACAACAACAATAACAATAATAATCTACATAATAACAAAACAAATAATAAAAATAAAAATAAAAACAAATATATAAAAATAATAATAATAAAAATGAAAACCAAAAATAATTATGACAATAAAAATAAAAATAATTATAAAAATAAAAACAAATAAAAATAAAAATAAAAAATAAAACAAAATTTTACTCATTTTAATGGCTTTGAAGGCCAATGTTTTAATTTGGACTTTGAGAGTCCAATTGAGTTTAAAACTATCAATTTGGACAAAATTTGGTGTCTACAGTTGCCCCTCTTTGCTCATTGCTGAGTATCAAGAATAGAGCAAAGACGATAGATTATAATTTTGTCCAACCCAAGATCTAATCCTTCTTCTTCTTTTTCTTCTTCTTTTTTCTTTTTCGTTTTTTTCTCTCGTCTTCTTCTTCCCCTTTTTTTCTCTCTTGTTTTTCGTTTCTTTTTTTCTTTTTTCTCTCTTTTTTTTGAAATGTGCTCCTCTTACAGCAGAGGCAATCAGACTTTAAAATTCTTCCTGAAATGTGCTCCTCTTGCAGCAGAGGCAATCAGACTTTAAAATTCTTTTTTGAGAAAGCTCCTCTTGCAGCAGAGGCGATGAAACTTTAAATTTCTTCATGAAAAGCTCCTCTTGCAGCAAAGGCGATGAAACTTTAAATTTTTTTTTTTGAAAAAGCTCCTCTTTCAGCAGAGGCAATGAGAGTTTAAATTTTTTTTCTGAAAAAGCTCCTCTTGTAGCAGAGGCAATCAGACTTTAAAATTTTTTTCTAAAAAAACTCCTCTTGCAGCAGAGGCAATGAGACTTTAAATTTTTTTTTTTTAAAAAGCTCCTCTTGCAGCAGAGGCGATGAAACTTTAAATTTTTCTGAGAATGTGCTCCTCTTGCAGCAGAGGCTATGAAACTTTAAATTTCTTCCTGAGAAAGCTCCTCTTGCAGCAGAGGCGATGAAACTTTAAATTTCTTCCTGGAAATGTGCTCCTCTCGCAGCAGAGGCGATGAAACTTTAAATTTCTTCCTGGAAATGTGCTCCTCTCGCAGCAGAGGCAATGAAACTTTAAATTTTTTTTCTGGAATGTGCTCCTCTTACAGCAGAGTCGATGAAACTTTAAATTTCTTCCTGGATATGTGCTCCTTTTGCAGCAGAGGCAATGAAACTTTAAAAAATTTTTTCTGGAATGTGCTCCTCTTGCAGCAGAGGCGATGAAACTTTAAATTCTTTCTTCTGAGGTATGCTGAAACATTTTTTCTTCTTCTAGTTCTTTTTTCTTTTTTTTTTGTTTGTCCTTTTGTCTGTTTGTTTGTTTGTTTTTTTGTGCTTTTTGTTTTTGTTTTTGTTTTGTTTTGTTTTTTTTTGTACTTGAATTCTCATAATGTGAATGAAATGCAAATGCATGTATTGACGAAGTCATGCAATTCCTATTGTGGTAATCAAATTCTCAGAACTGTCCTTTTTGTGTCTTTTGATCCTTTTACTCGTGCTTCACAGAATAGTTGTCACCAATTTCGAATCGGAGCTGGTTCACAACATGTACTTGTCACAATTTTCAATCTCCTTTGTTTCATTCCCTTATTTCTCTTTTCCTCTTTTCTCCTTTTTTCTTTCTTTTTTCTTTTCTTTTTTTTTGTTTTTCTTTAGTAATGTTAGCAGGTAGATTATCATTTTAATCATCATCTTCCTTTCAATTTTGCTAACAAACACAATGCATTCTTGCACTTTATCGGTTGGTTATGGAGTGACCAAAAGGACAACAAAATTTAGAAGAGAACCATTTATTATTGGGCTGACAAGAGACAATGACAACAAAAGTACAGTTGGGTAGCGAATGCCACAAGGGTCAAGTGGTGAATTTCAAAACAAATAATGAATGTCTAGATAACTCTTCACGAACCAAACCGGTGCTTTCTTTGGAAAAAACTAATCCGTTGATGCCCCCTATCACACTGAGTTCATCTGGCTGATGCCATGCTCCGTATGATTTCGATCCCCATGTGTTGATGTTTTTCGCATCTAAGCCGCCTTTTCAGGTTTTCAACTTAGATATCCCCCTTTAATCCAACTGCCCTTTTTGGGTTTTCAGTTTGAATTCTCCTTTCATTTTCCTTTTCTTTTTTCTTTTCTCTTTTTTTTTCTTTTCGTTTTTCTTGTTTCTTTTTTTTTCTTTTTTTTAAGCATAGTATTTCTTCACGGCATCTGAATTTATTGGATTAGGCAGATCATTCCCATCCATCTCTGTCAAGATCAACGCTCCACCTGAGAATGCTCTTTTTACCACGTATGGTCCTTCCCAATTTGGTGTCCATTTGGCCCGATTATCGTGGTGATTTGGGAGGATCTTTTTCAACACCAACTCCCCTTCACGGAAATGCCTAGGTCGAACCTTTTTATCATGGGCTCGCATCATTCTCTTCTGGTACATCTGACCATGACATAGTGCTGTGAGCCTTTTCTCTTCTATAAGATTCATCTGTTCAAAGCGATTTTGAACCCATTCAGCCTCGTCCAAGTCTAATTCCATTAAGACTCTTAGGGAGGGGATTTCTACCTCAACAGGCAACACCGCTTCCATGCCTAAACCAAAGAAAAAGGAGTTGCCCCAGTAGAAGTGCACACTAACGTTCTATAAGCATGCAAATCGAATGGTAGCTTCTCATGCCAGTCTTTGTATGTGCTAGTCATCTTCCCCACAATCCTCTTAATATTCTTGTTGGCAGCCTCAACGGCTCCATTCATCTTCGGGCAATACGAGGCTGAGTTGTGATGCTTGATCTTGAACTGTGCATATACTTCTTTCATCATGTCATTGTTCAAATTGAGGGCGTTGTCTGATATGATCTTTTCTGGCAGCCCGTACCGACATATTATCTCTTTCTTTAGGAACTTACAAACAGTAGACTTAGTCACATTGGCATAAGAGGCAACTTCAACCCATTTTGTAAAGTAATCTATCATCACGAAAATGAATCTATGTCCATTCGATGCCTTGGGAGAGATAGGTCCAATCACATCCATTCCCTACATAGAAAAAGGCCACAATGGTGCCATGACATTCAGTGATGTTGGGGGAACTTGAATCTTGTCAGCATAGATTTGACACTTGTGGCATTTTCTAGCATAATCTATGCAATTTCTTTCTAGTGTAGTCCAATAGTAGCCTGCCCTCATAATCTGTCTATCCATGAAATGACCATTTACATGTGCCCCATAAGTTCCATCGTGTACCTCTTCCAGAATCCTTTTAGCTTTAGACGCTTTTACACATCTCAACAACATCTGATCTCGACCCCTTTTATACAAAACATCTCCATCAACAAGGAATCCCATTACCAGTCTTCTGAGGATCTTTTTATCATTCTCCGATGCATGCTCTGGGTATTGTTGATTCTTAAGGTACTGCATAATATCATAGTACCAAGGTTGCACATCTGCTTCCTCTTCAATGCTAGAACAGTGGACCGGAGAGTCTCTCATACGCAGTTTGATAGGCGAGACTTCTGCTTCTACCTTCATTTTAAACATTGCAGCTAGTGTTGCCAAGGCATCGACGACCTGGTTTTTTTCTCGAGATAAATGTTGGAAGATAATGTCATCGAATCGTTGTACAAGGTCAACTATGTACTTCTGATACAGAACTAACTTCTGATCCCCCGTTTCCCATTCACCCCGTAATTGATAAATGACTAGCGTTGAATCACCATAGACTTCTAGATTTCTGATTCCCCTCTCAATCACAGCTTCTAAGCCCATTACACAAGCTTCATATTCAGCCATGTTGTTGGTGCAATTGAAATTTAACCTGGCTGTGGACGGGTAATATTTTCCATTTAGAGATATTAACAATGCCCCTATCCCATGTCCCAAGGCATTGGACGCGCCATCAAAGAACATTCTCAGCGATCGGTTGTTGGGCTTTTCTTTCTCCACTTGAAAGACAGACATTATATCTTCATCCGGGAAATCTTGATAGGCTCATATTCATCAGTAGCACGGTCTGCAAGGAAGTCGGCTATTGCCCCACCTTTAACTGCTTTTTAGGATACATACACAATGTCGTATTCTGAAAACATAACTTGCCACCTAGCTAATCTTCCTGATAATGACGGCTTCTCAAAGATGTATTTAAGGGGGTCCAATCTGGCTATCAACAAAATCGAATGATACAACATATACTGTCTCAATCTACGAGCAACCCAAGCTAATGCGCAGCACATTTTTTCTATTATAGTGTACTTGGCCTCGTAATCAGTGAACTTCTTGCTCAAGTAGTAGATGGCCCGTTCTTTCTTGCTCGTATCATCATGCTGGCCCAGCACGTATCCTATAGAATGTTCATTGACAGTCATGTACAACAACAGAGGCCTTCCGACAACCAGCAGTACTAGAACAGGTGGATTTGACAAGTACCCTTTCACCTTTTCAAATGCCTCTTGGCATGCCTCATTCCATTCACTTGGATCTTGTTTTCGAAGCAACTTAAAAATGGGATCGTATTTAAGCGTAAGTTGCGAGATGAAATGGGAAATATAGTTCAATCTTCCTAAAAAGCCTCTTACTTCCTTCTGCATGCATAGAGGCAACAGATTTTGTATCGCGCTGATTTTATCCAAGTCCACTTCGATTCCCTTTTCACTGACTACAAACCCCAACAACTTTCCCGATTTAACACCAAAAGTGCATTTGGCAGGGTTCAACTTGAGCTGAAACTTCCGTAGCCTTTCAAACAGCTTTCGAAGGTTGGCTACATGATCCTTTTCTCCCCGGGACTTGGCAATCATGTCATCTACATACACCTCTATCTCTTTATGCATCATGTCATGAAAGAGGGTTACCATTGCCCTTTGGTACGTGGCCCCGGCATTCTTTAGACCGAAAGGCATAACTTTGTAGCAAAATGTTCCCCAAACTGTCACAAAGGTGGTTTTCTCCATGTCATCCTCGGCCATTTTAATCTGATTGTAGCTTGAAAAACCATCCATGAACGAAAACATGTAGTGTTGGGCTGTATTATCCACCAGGGTATCAATATGAGGCAATGGGAAATTATCCTTAGGGCTAGCTCTGTTTAGGTCCCGATAATCCACACATATCCTTACTTTCCCATCTTTTTTCGGCATCGAAACTATGTTAGCCACCCATTCCGGATACTTGGCTACCTTTAAGAACCTTTCATTGAATTGCTTTTTTACTTCTTCCTTCACCTTCAACAACATCTCCGGCTTCATGCGCCTAAGCTTCTGTTGTACTGGCTTACATTCTGTTTTCAAAGGCAGACGGTGCTCCACGATGTCGGTGTTTAACCCGAGCATGTCTTGATAAGACCAAGCAAAAACATCCACATATTCACGAAGCAATCCCTCTAGCCTTTGCCTCTCAACCAATGGAAGTGTTGTGCCCACTTTGACTTCTTTGATGTTCTCATCATCCCCTAGGTTGACCATATCAATTACCTCTTTGTGGGGTTCAATTGGTTTTTTCTCTTGCTCGATCATTTTCAATAGATCTGGGGACAAAGCATCATCGTCGGAATCTACATTGTTATCGAGTTCACCAAGGTGCATAGAATTGTCAAAATCAAACCTCGGATAGCTGTTAAGGTTATCTTCACATTCATTATTTATTTTCCTGAAAAAGTAAAAATTTTACTGATATGGTTGGTTGTTCATACCAATGGTAGTGAATGAAAAGAAAGAACAGCTATAGAGATGATGATGGATGAAAAGAGAGTACTCAGAATGCATTGAACTTGTTAATTTATTGAAATGATGATGAAGATCAAGTTTACAAAAGAATCTTCTAGAGCTCTCTAGACCGAGATGTTGATAATCTACCTTACTACATTACAAAAGAAAAAACAAAAAGATAGAAGGTATCCTTTCAACAATTCAGTCTTTCAGCTCTGTGCCCAACAACATAACCATTTCTATAACAAAAGTGGCGATTTCTCCATGTACCATTTAAACTGGGAACCCGCGAGAGGATCCTTTCATCAATAACATAGGCCCTCCCTTCTCAGTTTCTAATGAATCAGGGTGATAGCATCCACCAAAGCGAAAAGTATCATTGGGGTATGGGATCACCCTCTTCTCTGATTCTTCTTCGTATCCTCGAAGTCAGGCTATTCTTTTCTTCCTTCTCTCTTCCAGAATCTTCTTTCTCTCTGAACTAGTGGCCTTGTATCCGAGGCCAAATCTGTCTTTGTTCTCCACAATCTTCACAGGTTTCCTAGGTCCTTGGAGATTTTTCCCTAAACCTCTTCCGACATGCCAACCCTTTTGCAGTGTCTGTTTAACAATCATCTTAGCAGTGGTTGACAACCGAGGGGTGGGTATTCATGATCCTTCTCCCACATATGTTGCATTTACAATTTCAAAGGCCCTAAAAGAACATTCCAACGCTTCCTCGGCTGCCTCGATGTAGGGTACGAACAAGGGTTTAATGATCAAAAGGTCTTCTTCTCTGGAGACAGAAATTTGTTTATCACCGACAACAAACTTCACTTTCTGGTGCAGCAACAAGGGAACAGCTCCCGCCGTATGGATCCATGGTCTCCACAGTAAGAAACTGTACGACGGGGAAATATCCATCACTTGAAACTGGATATTGAAAGTAACCGGCCCAATTTCAATTGGAATTTCGATATCACCTACTACATCCCTTCTAGAACCATCAAAGGCCCTCACAACCATGTTACTCGGTTGTATGTAAGATAGGTCAACAGGCATCTTTTTTAACATGGCCATAGGCATGACGTTGATAGATGAGCCATTGTCAATCAAAACCTTGGCAATTGTGTGACCCTTGCAGCTTGTAGTGATGTTCAAGGCCTTAATACTCCCTCGTCCTTCCGGCGAAATTTCATCATCAGTGAAAGATATGAAGTTTGCCGCTATGATGTTTCCCGCCAACTGGTCCATACAGTCAACTGGAATATCATGAGGCACATAGGCTTGATTCAATACCTTCATTAAGGCGTTCTGATGCGATTCTGAATTCAACAGCAAAGATAAAAGTGAAATTCGAGCAGGCATCTTATTCAATTGCTCGACCACACTATATTCACTGTGCTTGATCAACTTTAAAAACTCCTTTGCATTATCCTCCGATACTAGCTTTTGCAAGTTTCCTCCTTGGTCCTTGGAAAACGAGGCCTGTTCCTCTTTTTTCTCCGCCTGATTGTCTTCCTCTTTCTCCTTTCCTTTCCCTTTTTAGGCCTTATCTAACATCTCCGGAGTATAGCACCTCCCACTCCGCGTAATTCCCCCTATTCCACTTATGTTGGCATTATCTGGCGTGTCCGAGTCCGTGTTGCTTGATCCTTCAACCACCGCTTTGAATTCATACTTCCAAGGGACGACTTTATTGCTCTTGTACGGGAAAGAGCTCGGAATTTTGATTGTCATGGTTGGAGGGGCAACATGGCTAGATTCCTCCTTTTTGGGATTGGCTTCTCCTTGTAAAACACCGTCAGTGGTCTCCCCCAAGGGTAATCATATCCCGAAGATTCATCCGAGGCAGTGCTTATTACATCTCCCTCTCCCTCCGTATAAAACTCTATTGAAAATAAATCCATCATTGATTGGACCTCATGACGAAATTGATGACAATTTTGGACAGAATGGCCAACATGTCCCATGTGATATTCACAGGTCTGTTCCGAGTGAAATTCATCTTGACAAATTCTCGAGTCTAATGGTATGGGTTGAATCATCCTGGCTTTGACTAAAACATCGAATACTAGACTCATTGGAGTCTTAACCTCTTCCACGTGTCTCTTTATACAACACTTCCTTCCAACTTCAGCCGCACTAACTGATCCTCCACTGTGACTGGGAAATGGGTTAGCATTGATACTGGGTTCCACCTCCTTGGAAAAAGTTAACCTTCCTGATTTGACCAAATCTTGCACCTTATATTTCAAAGTCGTGCAATTCCTCGTAGAATGACCCGGGTTTCCACCATGATAGTCACATCGAGTGCTGGGGTCATACTATCTTGGAAAAGGTTGTTTCATTGGCTCCATATAAAGAGGTACGATCATGTGACCTTTCACCAGTTATGGGAATAAGTCTGTGTATGACATGGGGATAGGATCAATAGGAGGCCTTTCAATAATTCTTCGGGGAGGCCTTTGGTTAGCAGTTGGGTTACTGTTTGGTTGGTAAGGCTGGGCAGTAGGTGTTGGTGTATAATACGGTGCTGGAGGACGAAAATTTGGCCGAAAAGTTAGGGGTTGTAATGGGTTTTGGTAGGGAGCGGGAGAGACATTGTTTGAGGTCGGGAAATAGGGTTGGTAATATGGGTAAGGTTGAGGCTGTGGTCGAAATCGAGGTGGGTAAGGTGCATATCCCCTATACCAAGGTGTCGTATGGGTGACTGCTTGGGTTTCAGCCTCTTTCTTCTTGGATAACCCACTTTTCTTTGAATCACTGCCTTCCAACTTCCCGCTCTTGATCGCGCTTTCTATTATTTCTCCCGTGATAACCATGTCTGCGAAATTCTTTGTTGCGTTCCTTATCATATGTTCATAATAGAGGGCCTTCAGAGTGTTGACAAAGATCACCGTAATCTCCTTTTCTGTTAGAGGCGGCTGGACTTGGGATGCAATGTCCCTTTAACGTTGAGCGTATTCCTTGAAGCTTTCATTGGCCTTCTTTTCTATATTTTGCAGGGATAACCTATCTAGGGCCATATCCATGACATGCTTGTACTGAGCAATAAACGCTCTAGCAAGATCATTCCAACTGTGAATGCGAGTACGATCTAGCTGCACATACCACCTAGCAGCTGACCCAGTGAGGCTGTCTTGAAATACATGTATCAACAACTTATCATCATGGTTATAGGCAGCCATCTTGCGACAATACATGGTCACATGAGTAATGGGGCACTTGGTCCCATCATACTTTTCAAATTCGGGAGTTTTAAACTTAGGAGGGATTACCACATCCGGCACTAAGCACAATCCCATTGCATCTACTGACCCATAGAAATCACTGCCCTCAATGGCCTGTAACCTTTCCTCTATAATGTTCAACTTTTTAGAGTCTGAATCGCCTTTTACCTCCAACACGCTACCCCTTAATTTCTCTTGCTCTCTTGGATCATCTAAGTCAGGGACTTGAATTGGATCCGTAGGTCTTGTCCCTTGAGCGGGAGGTATAGGCACTGTGATATAAGGTTGTGCTGAGGCGCTCGATGCTCCCGGATACATGTATGTGTAGCTGCCCATAGGCTGTGGTGGAGGTGGAGGTATGCCTTGTGAAGATTAGGCATAAGGTGGAGGTGGAGGTATGCCTTATGAAGGTTGGGCATAAAGTGGGGTAAATCTGGAGGGTATTGAGGATTGTCATCTTCTCGGGGCTGATCAGTCCCTAAGATAGGTGTTTCTCTAGCCACTTCTTTCTCTCGGTTCATCCTTGGATTTCTTCTTGTGCTTTCTCCATTCTATCCATCCTATTACCATGTTCTTCCTCCATTGCTTTTGAACGTAGCCGAGTATTGTATGAGTGTTTGGGAATTTGGGCTGGAATCTTGAATGTTGAAGCTACCTTTGAATCTTGATTACCACAATAAGAAACTAATTACTACATGATGCAATCTTTGAAATACTACATTTTATTTAAACTATATGAAGAAATGAATGAATGTGATGTTAGATGAATGAATGTGATGCTAAATGAATGATACTTTGAGGGAAATTTAAGCCATAACAATTTCGACAAAAAGGAACTTTCATTCATTCAAAAAGTCACTTGTTACATTCCGATCATATTCCGATTGAATCCATAAAAATGACCAACTTGCTGATATTGATCCTTAGCCTCATCTAAAAAGTTCAGCAGCCTTTGCCCATATTTTTCTGTTATGAGGATTTCTTGTCTCAAAGCTTCAGCTTTATCAACCATTTCCCTCGCCTTTGTCACGGCCTTGCAAACTTGAGTGGCCATATGCTCTATATATTGCTGTCTCCCCAGACTTCCCACTCTTCACGTCATGCTTGCATCTTGTGCCAAGTCATATCCATAGCTCCAATTGTTTTCACTTTGTTCCCAAATCTTCTATTATCATTTTAATGTGGTTCTTATGTTCTTGTAGCTGTTCCTCTAACATTTGAACCTTTTGTTGCAATGTAGCTTTTTCATTATCTATCTCGACTTACTTTCCTTTTTTCAACTTCTCCTTTAGTTCCTCATTCTCCTTCTGACATTGGGCTAACTTTTTTGCACTTGCTGAGTACATGCCTTCCCAATTTTGTCATTCTTGGGACAAATAGACAACTTCTTCTTCACTTTTCTTTGCTTTGTGTGCCCAATGTTCTACCCTTTTGTGCAAGTTGTCTAATTCCCTTTTTCTTTCACTTGAAGTTTGCATGATTCCTCCGACCCTCATTTCAGATCTCAACTTCTTGTTCTCTAGGTGCAGACTTCTGAGATCCTTGCTGGTGATGTTGTGTTCTTGTTGGACCTTTTTGAGCTTGGCTTCTCGCATTTCTGCCTCGTATTTGAGCTGTTCCATCTCTTTCCGAAGCCTCAAGTTCTCTTGTCTCCACCTTTCCTCCTCTATCTTATATTGCTGCCTAGTGATCTTAGCCTCGGATATTTCTACTTCCGGTTCTAGAGGCATGTTGCATTCTCTTGGGAGAAAGACTACCTCCTTCACTTGCTTTGTCCTTCACACCAAGTATTCTGGGGTAGCCTTATCAAAGAGGGGTCCAAGATTGACTCTTCGGGTTTGTTTCCACGATCGAACAGCTTGCTCGACTTTCTTCATTGCCTTCGATTCACCATAAGAAAATTCCATGTCATTGAGTCCATATGTCGGAGGAATGAATTGTTTTGCTCCGAATTGTTGCAGTACCATAAGTGGCGCATAGCTCACTATCCCCCACGGTCCCAAAAGTTGTACCCACGACTCTTCTCCGCATCGATATAAGATGGGCACATGAGGCATCCATGGTGCCATCCACACTACTTGATTTTCCTCGAGTCTTTGCAAAAAATCGGCCCATTCTTCCTTGTTCTTCGGTTTCGGCCACTTGCTGTTGCAGAACTCTTTGACCGGGGCACGGTGATGGATGAATGTTCTCTTGAACGCTTTTTCCTTGCACTTGAAATGGCTCTTCACCCAAACATGAAGTAACTGTATACATCCCACAAATCGGCCTTCTTCCTTTCGCCTACAATGATTCAAAGATCTAAAAGTTTCAACTAGAATAGCAGGCGATGGATTTCCATTGTTCTCGATTTGCTCAAAAAGATCTATTACAGCTATTTCGATGTGTCCTAAAACCTTCGGGAAGATAACCAAACCATAGACTGCCAAAGCAAAAACTGTCAACCCTTGCTCGTCATTAATGTGCCCCTTGATGAATTCATGAAGAAAATCTCATGGCACACAAATATTGGACCCTTTATGCTTCACATGGAGATCTACGTCCTCCGGTCTGACTCCTAAAAGCTTAGCTAGCTTCTTACGAAATCCGGACTTTGGCTTTCGAACATGTATCTTATCCGGACTTTTCAAATCTATTCCCATCAAAACGGAGTATTCCTCGACCGTAGGTGTTAAGTCCAACCCATTGAAAGAAAAGCACATGTGAGAAGGATCCCAAAACTGAATGGCTGCTCTAATCATAGGTTCTTCAACTTTCACAGCAATCAAGGATTCTATTTGGCCATATTTCTCCCGGAAATCCTTCTTCCCCTCCTCGCTGATTTGATTCCATTAGGTTGTTTTGTTTCAAATTCAAATTCACCTCTTGTGGTAGTGGGGACACAAAATCTCCAGCCAAACAATCTCCTTTCACTTGTTGAACCCTTTCAGACCAAATTTGTACCTCCCGGTATGAATCACATGGAACGTTCACAGAGGACGAACAAGCTAGCCTTTCTATGGATTCAGTGAAAAATTCCTCGTTGAAGAAAGCCATAGCTAAAAACACCCCTTATGTGACTATGTGATGCAAGGCGATTTATGCAAAAGAAAACAGAAAAACAAATACGAATCAGTATGTGTATAAAACATATAAACAAAGAAATAAAAGCAGATAAAGAATGAAATGCTTATTTATGTCTTATCAAAGGTCACTCTCAAAAGGTGGGAATGGCTCTATCCTAGGTTGGTCTCCTCACAACACACTATATGCTTGTTTGAGGTCTTACACATCTAACAGGTTCCCAAACCATTCTCTACTATCGTCCACACTGGACTAGTAAGGAACAGATTTGAGTGGGAGTATTTCGCTTGCCATTGCGGAGGTGATTACCTCACGAGAGCATAGGTACTTTACTCCCTCCTAAGGAGGACAGAGCCCGAGTATAGAGCTCATGTTATGCAAATGCATTGATGTACATGAAATGAATGAACATATATTCTACTTTATTTACAATATTTTCATACACAGAGGATATAATCAAATGATTAAAAATGAATGAAAGGATTATTATTTTTTTGTTTTTTTTATTATCATTATATTTTTTTAAAAAATGTTTTAAGAGAAAAATTAGACTTAAATGTCAACCTAGACTATCAAATTAAAATTTAAGATACCCCATGGTTAATTAATGGTTTGACCTTCTTAGCTTCCCCAGTGGAGTCACCAAACTGTCATAACGATTTCGCGCTCGACGATTTTGAAAAACATTTAAAACAAATGGAGTCGCCACCAATTTTTTTTGATAGGTGTGATTGGTCACCTAAAAATATTTATCTTTTTAACAAAATCTCAAAATTAATTAAGTTTTATTAAAAAGACAATTTGGGTCTGTGAAAACAGAGTTGGGTCCGAGAGTACAGTTACGCATGGGGAAGGATTAGCACCCCCATGACACCCGTTAGAAAACGGTACCATCCTAACCACGTGGTATCCTTTAATTTTAATAAAAGAGTCTTGGTTTAAAACTAATTTGCTTATTTAGAAAACTTGTGTTTTGGCTTAAAAAATTACTATTATATGTACGTTTAAGAAAACTTCTTTTTGGAAATCAACATGAACCCCATTTATTGAAAAATTAAATCAAATATTCCAATACTTTTGGCAACATTTGAAATAATTCTCCTCACCTAGATATTCCTAAAGAATCACTACTTGTGACTTCTATAGAATCTCATCCTCGGTGGGACCCACATTATTTGTATAATTGATCGAAGATTATCACTTATATTAAAATAAGTTTTATCTTGAAAATAAACATGAACCCCTTTTATTGAAGAATTAAATCAAATATTCCAATACTTTTGGCAATATTTGAAATAATTCTCCTCACTTAGAGATTTCTAAAGAATCACTACTTGTGACTTCTATAGAATCTCATCATCGGTAGGACTCACATTATTAAATTCGCGTGAATGCATGCAATGCGAACAGATAATAAATGATGTGCATGCATGTCCATTTAATGCATTTATTTCTTTATTCTTTATATTATTTGTTTTTTTTTTTACTTTTGAAAAAATGAAATTCGTGTATTGAAAAATCACACTAAATATTCCAATACTTTTGGCAACGTTTAGCAGACTCTTCTCACCTAGGGATCAGCTAGGAATCACTACTTGTGACTTTCGTAGCATCCCATCATCGGACGAACTCCATTTGTTTTAATATTAACCTTTATGCATATGATGCAAGCATACAATATATGACGCACATAGATTTTTACTTTCTTATTTAGCATGTTCATTGTTTATCATCATTTTGTTATTTTATGTTATTTGTTTTGTTATTTTTGTTGATTTTATTTTTATTTTTAAGATAAAAGCTTATGTATTGAAAAATCACACTAAGTATTCCAATACTTTTGGCAACATTTAGTGAAATTTCTCTTACCTAGGGATCAGTTAGGAATCACTACTTGTGACTTCCGTAACATCCCATCATCGGGCGAACTTTTACCTCTTATTAATAATTAGAATATTTCATCTTCATTGATTCTTATTTTTTTATTTAGATTTATTAACTTAATTCCTTTGGCTATGGTTTTTTATTGAAATTCTATTATCACTTATTTAGTTAATTTAATTACTTTTGAAATTTTATTATTCTCAATTTTTATTGGTTTGATTGTTTTGTATTTATATGTTCCTAAAATCTACATTCTTATTAATTCTTTCTAGCTATCTCCATTACTTCTTTTGTTTTTATTAATTTTCATTTAATTAGTATTTTTTCTAAATATTCATTTTTTTTCATTGCAAAATATATCATTATATATACATATTTAAAATAAGCATGAATTTGAATATTGAGAAATTATATCGAGTATCCCAATACTCTGGTAACATTCGATATAATTCTTCTCACCTAAACTTTTTCGAAGAATCGCTACTTGCGAGTTCAACGAAAACTTATCATCGAGAGTTCATGCTTACTTTATTTTATTTTAATTTTATTTTTTTTATTTTTTATTTTTTATTTATTTATTTATTTTTTAGTTTCTTAAAATATTTTTTTATGGTAAATTATTCAATAAGGAAAAATTTATTATATAAAAAAAACTATATGGTTATATATACTTTATATGTTTATTTTATGTATTTATATACATTTATTTATATACATTTTAAAACTATATATTTATATTTTCTTTTATATATTTATTATTATATGTATTTTATGTACATAAAATTTATATACTTTAAAACTACGTATTTTACATATTTTATATTTATTTATTTTTTCTTTTAAAACTATATGTTTATTTTATTTTATTATATTTTTATATATATTGTATTATACTATTTATTTATTTATATTTTAGTTTATTATATTTTTTATTTTATTATTGTTCTTTTTTTTTGGCATAATTAACAAATAAATGAATAAATAAAATAAGAAAAGGAAATATACCCAAAAAACAGCCCAAAAGAGGGCCCAAAAGTCAGGCCCTAACGGCAGAGGAGAGGGCTGAAGCTGCTGGGCCGAGGCAGGCACGGACGGGTCGGATCACGAAGAGGGTCGGGTCGGCACTCGGGTTGCTAACAGATGTTGAGTCGGGTTACCGGACGGGTCGCGCGGATTCCGGGTTAGGTCGAGGCAGCACGCGGATCCCAGCTCTCCAAAACACACCGTTTTGCTTCCTATAAAAGACCTCAAATTTTTTTAGCCCCTCATTTCCACCGGCCTTTCCAAAAAAAATCCCTAAACCCTCCGAAAAATCCTCTCAGCCCCTAGCCTTGCCGGGTGACTTTCGCCGCGTCGGCAGCCGTGCGTCACCGTACGCCGATCGCCTGTGGTCTCCCCGAAGCCTAAAAATCACTCCACTTCTTTCCCTCTACTCCGATCCGAGCTCCGTTTAGCCTAAAAATTACTCCAACCTCCCAAATCTGGCTTTCCCGAAAGCCATTTTCCCTTCTTTGTTTGTGTTGTTTTTTTTTTGTATATTTCTGGTTCGTGGTTTTGGATCTGCTTCTTGGCTGTTGTGTTGTGATTTCTCTTTTGGTTTTTGTCTTATTTTTGCTGGTTTTAGATCTAGGGTTTCCAGATCTGAGATCCTAAGGGTTTCGGTTCTAGGGTTCCGGATTTGGGTTTCTGTTGTGGTAGGTTTATGGGGTTATGTTTGGGTGGCCATGGTGAAGGAGAGGGTGTTTGAGAGGTTCGGTGGTGAGTGGGGAAGGCTTGGTGATGGTTTTTGATGGTTTCGGTGGTGGTGGTGAGGGTGGTGTTTAGTAGTAGGACGAGTAGTGGCTTTGATGGTCGTAAGTAGTGGCTGCGGTGGTGGTGGTGAGGGTGGTGTTTAGTAGTAGGACGAGTAGTGGCTTTGATGGTCGTAAGTAGTGGCTGCGGTGGTGGTGGCTTAAGGTTTCTGTTGATAGGTTTAGTGTTCGAAAGTCTCTCCCCAAAAAAAGATCTGGTGCTTGAATTATTCAGGTCTTTTAAACAAATTCAGAGTCTTCCTTTGATCTGGTGGATTAGAACCAATCTGGGTTCTCCATATTGTTTCCCGGTCCTCCAAGGCAGTTGTCAAAGATGGGATGGATAGCCTGGGGAAGATGAATTTTGGTGATGCCCGAGACCTGGGGTGAAGGACTGGAGAACCGGCGGTTGTGGCAGAGGACCTGGATGATGGATGGGTGATAGGAACGGTACCGGCGGCTAGGGCAACAGAACAAAAAACAAAAAATATAATAATAATAATAATAATAATAATAATAATAATAATAATAATAATATAAAAGATAATAATAATAATAATAATAAGAATAGAAAAGATAATAATAATAATAATAATAATAATAATAATAATAATAATAATAATAATAATAATAATAATAACAATAATAACAATAATAATAACAAACAGTAACAATAATAATAATAATAATAATAATAAATAATAATAATAATAATAATAATAATAATAATAATAATAATAATAATAAAACACATGTGATAATAATAATAATAATAATAATAATAATAATAATAATAATAATAATATACATAATAACAAAACAAATAATAAAAATAAAAACAAATATATAAAAATAATAATAATAAAAATGAAAACCAAAAATAATTATGACAATAAAAATAATTATAAAAATAAAAACAAATAAAAATAAAACAAAATTTTACTCATTTTAATGGGCTTTAAAGCCCAATGTTTTAATTTGGACAAAATTTGGTGTCTACAGACTATACTGTGGAATTTTAACTGTTATCGTACTGTTTATTTAATTTCTATACTGAGCTGAATATCGAAGTGTTTTAACTAAAGTGATTTTATGTGTGTATATATATATATATATATATATATATATATATATATATATATATATATATAGTGGAAGATGCATAAGGTGTTTTCAAGTGATTTAAGATGTTTATACATGTCACATGCAACTGATTACTCCTTATAGTCGCTTCTAGGGGCCAGGACACGACAGGTATTCTAAATATCTCCCATACTCCTTCCGGTTTCCTAGCCGACTATAGTACCCTTCCTGATTTATACTTTAGTGCACTGTTAGGAATTAAATGTTTTAAGCATATAGATTTCATAGTATCAATCTTACACACGATTCTCTTACTGAGGACGTTAGCTCACCTCCTATTTTTTCACTCCACAAATTATCTGCAGTGATGTATTTGATATACCATTCCACGGATTTCGACTGTGTTTATAGTACCTTAAGGTAGTTTTGATCGGATCCTGGAGGTATATTTTATTTCTTTTATATGTTTAGACATGTTATGTACAATACTACGATTGTATAATTCATGTACAGGGGATGTAGAACATGTCAAAGATACTGTAAACAATGTTTTGTTATAAATATTTATATCAGCTATAGATATGATTTTATTTAAAAAGTGATTTACTGTTTAAAATGAGTGTGATAAAGACATCGCAGACAGCCCAACCATCCTACTGTGTGTGGGAAAATGGATAAATACTGTGTATTACGGATCGTTACATTGGTATTCATGACATATTATATCTATCTTGATCTATGAATTGAATAGTGATTCAATTCATTGCCAATATGTTAAAACCTAAAGAGTCATGCACATAATAGTAGCAAATGATTAAATTGAAATAACTTGTTTGGGAAGTTTGGAATTTTTCATGAAACTTATATTATGGAATTATAATTAATCTTAATTAAATATGTTTAATTAAGAATACTTAATTAAAAGATTTTAATTAAGTTATTGAGTCAAATTATAATTAAGAAGCAACGAGCTGTATTAAAGTGTTTAATTAAGTAGTAGCTCTTATATCATTTAAGTATGGACATTACCTTTTAAATTAGATTGTTTACCTAGGATGTGAGCTCAATTATAATTTAAAATAAGTTCAAATGTATTAAGGTAAATGTTTAATTAATGGAACACATTTGACCTACCTATATATAAATTGTTTTAGCCGGCTACCCAAACCTAAGAACACTATATGCTTCCCCGTGAGTTTATAGGTAGAAATCAGTAACCCTATTTTTCTTGTGTGTGTGCTAATTTCTTCATCCCTCCATTGGTCATCTTCATATAGCTTGTTAGGAAATGCATTTCTTACATTATTAAGAGCTTGAAGATACCTAATAAATGGTGGTGGTGAGTTTATGAAACTCGAACTAATAGTATAGTGACAACTATAACAGAATTCATCCTTCCTAAAAGTCCATGGCTACTTGTGTGGATACCATTAGAGATTGGATAATTGGACGGCTGTGGTTTTTGACAATGTAACCTCGATGTACAATAATTAGTGGAGATCATGGTCTTGAGGTTCCAATATCTTTAGACAAGGTATGAAATTTTTAAACTCCATGAATTGCTTGAAAACCTTAATGCCTATTTCTTGATAGGTTTTTATCAAAGTGTTGCCATACTTCATGTGTGTGATTTTGATATTTATATGTTTAATACCGCTGTGCAATATGATTGTCTCTTGAGTGTGAAAATGAAACCTACATGCTCAACTTCGTAAGGCTTCATAGGTGGAATATTTATGTCATTGTCACTTTTTGTGGCTGGAAATAATTTGACTTGAAGGTCAATAGCCAATGTTTGAAAGCGGTGAGTAGGCATTAAAAAAGAACCTAATCTCGGTGTAACAGACCTAGACCCATATGCTTTTTTACCAATACACATCACTCTATGCATTATAACTACAATATAGAGAATTTGAAATAAATAAATAATTGAAGTAAATAATTAACTAGAAAAAAGAATTGCAAACATGTATTATAATTTGCCTTGTAGAGAATTTGAAATAACTAACTAATTGAAGTAAAAAAAAATTAACTACAAAAGAGAATTGCAAACATGCTTCATTAAACTAACAATTGACTAAACATACAATATAAATAAACAGTGAAGTACGTAAATAGATTTCATTTTTAGTCATTATCGTCATTAACTATGATAATACTCTCACAATCAATTTCAAGAGAACAATATCTCTTCTCTCTACAAAGTCAATTTAGCCTAATTTACCATGTGTGAGTAGGAGATGTTGGATCTTAAGGCTTTGCTTGGTAGGAAGGATAGAAAGGGGTGAGCATGGAAAATTTGTTAATCTAATGGTTAAGATACAAAATAGGAAAGTGGTTATGAAACTTTACCGTTAGATTATCAAATTTTCCATCCTCACCCCTTTCCATCCTTCTTACCAAGCAAAGCCTAAGTTTGCCCATAATGGGTGGATCTCCAGCCAACAAAATTGCTGAAGGCAGTTTTATAAGTTTTGATTTTGAAATAAAAACTACCAAGTTGATTTTTCTCATTTGAAAACAAAGGAAGATAAAAACTGTCAATTCCCATTACTTAGGCATGTAGGCATGAAAAGATGATGACAAAAGGGGAGAACAAATTACATACAAAAAAGAAAGAAAGTTAAAAGGAAACCTCTCATATTCTCTTTACATACTTGGAAGAATTTAAGTTGTCAAAATTATACAATTTTCGCTCATGATATTGTTCTTAACCAGTGAATCAAGCAAATTATCTCACAATCAATCTTGTATATGTGTAATTCAATCCACATTTTGTTTTGAATCAAATTCTTAATATTTCAACTATATGATCATGTTGTGTTATTTCTTACATGATGAAACCTAGAGACGAAGAGAAGTGAAAACAAGGTTTTGCTATAACTTTTTCCCTATTAAAATTGAAGTAGTGTAAGCTTAATGGACTAGTTTTCACACATACATATGAAAAGGGATCCACATACATTAGAGAGAGAGAGAGAGAGAGAGAGAGAGAGGATGAGTGTATGTTTTGCTACAACTTTTTCTTTGTTAAAATTGCAGTAAAGTAGTGTAAGTTTGATGGTTTAGCTTTCACATACAAACGTATGTATGTATGTATGTATGTATGTATGTATGTATGTATGTAGAGAGAGGATGAGTGTAGGGATCTTTTTTATTAGAAAATAATGTCCCATTTTATTATGGTTTATTACATAAAAAATAACAACATATCACACAAATAAAAATACTACATATTATTATGTTAATTAAATTTGTTTCAATAAACTTAACATAGACTTCTAAGTCCGATAAAGTTGCTTAGTTAGGTCACGCTTAGAGACTAGACTAATATTGGATGAAATACATAAATCCCCTATACTTCTACTAAAAGGATACTAACCCCCTCTAGTTTCAAAATATTATTTTTCCCATTTAATTAGGGTTTAGAGTTTAAAAATTAGGGATTTTTGGTTTACGGTTTAGGGTTTAAGGGTTAAGGTTTAGGGTTTATAGTTTTCGGGTTTAGAATCTAGGTATTAATGTTTACGATTTTTAGATTTAAGGATAATTAAAGAAAAATTGGTATTTTGAAATTAGAAGGGAGTTAGTGTCATTTTGATATAAGTATAGAGGTTTATGTATACCACCCCTAATACCATTGACCACTGTGTGGTGAAACTTAACAAAGTAACTTGCCATGCAATTCTTTGTACTCCACATGGCAAAAAGCTATAGCCACAAAAATGTTCAACTTTACTCTATGTATTCACTTCAATTTATTTTTTTAAAAGAATTTGGAAACAAATACATTGTTTCAGCCCTAAAGATTATGACTCAAATGTTGCCCTTAATTTCTATCATATGATAACAACATGAAAATTTACTAATAAGGATCCAACTTAAAAATAACTTTACATTGTCAAGGATGACTTGAAAGATTGAACCAATTTGTCATTAATCAACCAAGCATCTACCTTTTGCTACCTATGTTGTTTACAACGAGTCATTATGATCTTCATGTTAAATTCGAAGCCAATGTTAATTTCGAGTTTTGATCGACAAGTTCATGTTTTTTTCTCGAAGGACAAATAATCTTAAGAATAATTATTTTATACACCATTGGAGTTTTTTACTCTACAAGTAGTGTTAAGATTATAAATATGTCTTATAAAAATATTTAACAAAATAAAGAATAAATAAAATAAAATATGTGTTATGATCTTAACTCTATTTGTATAGTAAAAGAATTGTACATTTGACAAATGCTAATAAAGAAGAAAAAGAGAAAAAACCTTATAAGACGATAAAAAGTAGATTGCAAAATCTAATGTGTTGTTGAAAAATCACGTTAAATTCACGTTAAATTATCAAAATGAGAAGTTACCAAAATGGGCATAATTTGATCTCAGGAGTACAACAAAACCGCAGCAATTAGTCAAAAAATAGCTAAAAAAAAAAAAGAAAAAATGGTGAAACAAAATCCCGGGAGATGATATGACTTTTATTTTATTTTATTTTATTTTTTTTTTCGAAAGATGATATGACTTTTATTAATACCTTGTGAGGTGTAACAGACCATGAAAATTAAACTTTCCGTCAACCCACCCCCTAAAAAAATATATATATACCAAAGTTGACTGCCAATTGGCCAATAATAGCCAATCATAGGGACACGCTTTTTTAAAAAAAAATTATTTAAGTTTTCTCACAGGTCAATTTGTTGGTTGAGGTTGCAGTAAAAGGCTGGTGTCTCCATAAAAACAATCCGACACACTTTCATCGCCCTTTTGGGTTTTTCTTTTCTTTTATTTGTAGCAAATTTCAGTTTCAGTTACATTTAATCCCCGCCTCATTTTCTACTTTTAAGTACAAACGTGTCTTCCCTTGGTCAAGTCCTTTCTAAAAGTCTTGAACTTGATCATTTGTTTGGCCAAAGAAAAAAAAGAGATGTTACTTTGATCTGGGTATTTCAGATTCTGATTCTTTGAGTACCAGGAATTGCGTTTTGCAGATTCTGCTTCATCCTTACAAGTTTGGAAATGGGTATTTGTTATTGGGGATAATCCTATTTATCTGAGGCAGTGGAGATTCCGGAGATTGCAGATGTTTATTTGATGGGAATTTGGCGGTGAGGGATAGGAATCTTTGTTTTTTCTTCAATGAAAAGGGTTTTGTTGTATGGTCGTGTATGTTTGTTGGGTTTTTTCTTGAAAATCACGAGATCATTTACTAATCCATAAAACAGTCACATCTGGATTTTTTTTTTGCAAGTAGTTGCAGAGAAGGTTTTTGTTTTTTGTCTCAAGTTCTTTGTGATTCGTCGAAATTATAAACAAGTGTAAACAGGAATTCTTCTCTTAATCCTTTTAAGTGAGATATTGACCGTTTCAATTTCTCGCAGTGAATGTGGGAAGGCTTTTGGTTTGGTAGATGTTAAGGAAATCTTGGGCAAATTAAGGTTTGTTCTCTTTTTTCTCACATTATCTATGCCGCAAGATTTGGATGGTTTAAGGATTAGGATTTAGGAGTGCTTTTGCCATGCTTCATTTTTGAAGTTGAGGGGCATTTGACGCCTTGAGAACAAACTTGTTTCAAAGAGCTTGCCTTTGGTCATCAATGAGATTTTTAAACTTTGTGGGAAACTCCTTTGGTTGTTCTGCGTCTGGGGAACGCTTAGTTTCCGCAGCAAGAGATGGTGATCTTCAAGAAGCCAAGGCTTTATTGGAATACAATCCAAGGCTTGCGAGGTATTCAACTTTTGGAGTTCGCAATTCGCCTCTCCATTACTCTTCCGCTCAGGGGCACCATGAGGTATTCAATGGCTTAAAGATAGGCCGGAAAACATTTCTTGCAAGTTAATCATAATGGTGTTTTTTTTTTTTTTTTGCATTTTTATATCAGATAGTTGCACTCTTGCTTGAGTCTGGAGTAGATATTAATCTCAGGAACTATCGGGGTCAGGTAATTCAATTTCTTATTGTCTTATATAAATTTGTGTCTTTTCTCATCTAGTATTTGATTTTTTTTTTAATCATTTGAACACCTAAAGTTGCGGGATAGTTATCATTCATATGGCTTTCAGGTTATCTTCAGACTTGCTAAGTTTAGGTTACATGGGATATTATTGTTTGATTTAAGTATTGTTTTTAACTGTGACCAACAGACTGCTCTGATGCAAGCTTGTCAATATGGGCACTGGGAGGTTGTTCTGACTCTGATTCTTTTTGGGGCCAATGTAAGACAGTTGCTTGCAAGTATTGTTTCCTCTACTGCAATAGATCTGTATAGTTTACAAACTCTAGTGGAATAAGATTATGACAAGTTTGTGCTGAAACGGTTTTTAGATTCACAGAGCAGATTATCTTAATGGGGGCACTGCACTCCACTTGGCTGCGTTGAATGGTCATTCCCAGTGCATAAGGCTCCTCCTTGCAGATTATATTCCTAGCATCCCCGATTGTTGGAATATGTTAAGAAAGAAATCAAAAAATAAAGAATCTACTTCAGAATTCAATGAGAGGTAAATTTATATGAATTGTCTTTATTTTTTCTTATACCTATTTTTCTGTTCTCAGTCATTCTTGCTTCATCTTGATCGTTCAGTGCTCTCCTTGAGGTCATCAATAGACCTGCTGATGGAGGCGTCACAGCTCTTCATATGGCAGCATTGAATGGGCATGTTGAAAGCGTTCAGTTGCTTTTGGATTTGGGAGCTTCTGTTACAGAGGTCACGATTGAAGATGGAACCACAATTGATCTAATAGGTAATTCAGTTATGCTATTTACCAATTTAATTAATGGTTTTTGCTTGATTCTCAGTCTAATGGTTTGTTTTGCCGCTAATTGTAATTGAGCAATAACAGCAAAATAATATAATAATGGTAGATTCAATCTATTATTCAATAAATGCAGTTTAATTCTGCATTGCACTTTTTCATGTCCATCAGAGTTCCCTCCTTCTCTCTCCTTTTCTCCCCTGCCTCAGTTTTCTTTCGTCAATAATTATTGCACTTCAATCGCTCCTCTTTTTCCCCCTTCTTTTCCGTCGTCTATTTCCTGTTTTTCAAGCTGCCATGCCCCTGTCAAAATTACAATATGTGGGTGGATTTCCCGTCTATTGGTATTTTGGTATGGTTCTTCTGCCTATCTGCTAAGAAATTGTACAATAAAAACTTTCGGCAGTTTGTTCGAAATCCCTAAATGGCTATACTCCCCTCACCCACCCCATCCTTTTCTTCATGTTTTTTGAGGCTTTGAAACTACAAAATGGCTTATCTGTTAATTTCTATGCCATTTTTTATATTCATTAGTACAGCCTAATATGCAATACGATCACATTCTAGAGCTTTTTTGATGTTCATATAGAACATTAGGGTCCATAGGTACATAGGTTTGAAAATATCAATGGCTATTGGAATATGTCTTGTCCCCTGCAGTCCTAGTTTTCTGTTTTTTTTTTCCTTGATATTAACCTTATTTTTCTCCCAAAGTAATATAATAGGATCATTACATTTGTCACCTTGCAGGTGCAGGGAGCACTGCACTTCACTATGCCGCTTGTGGTGGAAATGCACAATGTTGTCAGGTATGTTCTTTGTTTCTGCAGCATCACAGCCAGACATAAGAAGGGCAAAAGGATCAAGAAGAAACTTACTCATATATCAAAATCATTCATGCTGAATTTTTTCTCTTTATCTCCAATTTTTAATTTTGATGTATTGTGCTTCAGATTTTGATAGCCAGGGGTGCCAGTGTTACTGCTACAAATGCAAATGGGTATGTTTCCATCACTCTTACTATGTTTAATTAACTTCATTTTAGAAATGGTATTTTCTTTTTTTAAAATATGCATAAATTGTGTTTTGAAGCTAAACGTTTGAAATGTAGCTTTTGCTAAAATCACAGAAGTAACAACAATATGCGTCTGCTTTTCAGAATTACAAAGCTAGAATAAAAAATATAGTAAAACAGTTCCTTGTTAAGAGTGGCTAGTATAAGGTGCAAAGCCTTTAAGTAACAGCAGTTATCTATTGCCATTGTGATTGGAAGTTTTGAGCATGTATGGAAATCAACTGCAATTTTGATTGGTCTTTAAAAGATAGACTGAATGTTTTCACAGTTTAATTAAGTTCTTCCTGCTTTCTTTCGCCCTCTCAGCCTTCCTTAAGATATTACTTTCATTTTGCCTTCTTTGTGAATTTCTCTTTTTGACCTGCATACCAATTTTTCACATTTATAGTTAAAAAGATACGACTAGAAAGAAGCAAGACAAAGACATCATGTCAGAAAAATGTTAACTTTTATTATAGAAATTTTTAGTATATTTGATGAAAATGGCAGTTCAGTGGCAACTGTGGTTAATCAGAAGCCCGAATCCTATTATAAACTTTGCCTTTGGAGCAGAACAAGTGAGATGACTGGTTGTCACAGTAACATTTGCTGCTTCACAAACACATTGAGATATCTTTTTTGTTTCATATGTTATTATTTTTCTAAAGCCTGTCTTGATGAATAATCAGATGTGACTTTTTTTTTTATTATTATTACCTAAAGGTGGACACCCTTAATGGTTGCCTGTTCATGGCGTAAAAATTGGCTTGAGGAAATCCTTAGCACCCAACCTGTGGGCCAGTCACAAGTTCTTCCTTCACCCTTTCTAACTCTTCCCCTTATGAGCATTGTCAAAATTGCTAGGTGAGTAAAATCTTCGCACTGTTCCTATTTTACACTGTTATATCAACTTTTATTTTATTTTATTTTTTTTGTATAACCTTGTAGAGACTTACTTTTTGCATGTCAGTTGTTGATCCATGAACTTTCTATCCTATTTTTAAAGACTGCAGTTTGTTAATTTTCTAGCTCACTAGGTTGGAGTGCTCATATTTAGTCAGAAATAGAGACCAAGGTATTTGCTATCACCAGCAACTCAAATTACACTGCCGGTGATTTGTCTATGCTGTGGCTTCCTTTATCTATTAGACAGGAGTTTTACTTCCATTGAAACTCTAAGAAGAACTCAAGTGGCAGGAATCTGCTACCGAACATTATGTTAGGTGTTAATGACATGCTGTTTCTTTGGAAGAGATAAAGGTAGACAGAGTACTTGCCTTTTATTGAGGTGGAAGGGATGTACAGGATGATGCTAAGTTATGGAAGCACAATAAGAGTTGGGGAAAGAAATTCAAGCAGATGCACTAGGAATCTATAGTTTAAACCATACATGTTCAAGAAAGTGCATCAGTGTTCTTGTATTGTGGTAACCGGTAACAACTAACACATTTCTGGAGAACATCTTCTCTAAGTTGTGGAGTCAGCCAATGACAAGTTGGTTTTTTAGATAATATTATATAGGGTTACATGCAGTTGCTAAATCTGCATGACTTTGTCTGGAAGACTTTATGAAGTTTTTAAGTTATTGACTATCAACCAGCTCTGAGATTATTTTCTAAGCTGCTCTTAATTTCCAATGCCTCTACTTACTTAACTTCTTCCATGAAACTTTAGAACAAAATGCTGCTAATTGTCTATTTTAACATCATGTACTTGAAGTGTTTCCTTTCAATTAATTCATTTACCCTTGTTTCCCTTTCAACTCTTAAGCCATTTAGGCTTTGCTCGTTAGAGTAGAAAGAAAAATGGAAAAATAGAAAATTGGAAGGAAAGAAAAATAGAAAGATGGAAAACATATTTTTTATCTTTTCATTGATGTGCTTGGTAGGAAAGATGTAAGAGTGAAAGAACATATAATTTTCTTTCCATCCATTGGTTGGTAGAGATGAAAAATTAAGAGAAAGAAAATGAAATTATTTTGTTTTATCATCATACCATTAATTAGTCCCCACTGTTGGGAAGGCTTTACCGTTTACCACTCCCGATCCTAGCAAGATTAGTCTCAAACCATAAAACGAATGGGGATACCTGTGCTTACAAAAAAAAAAAACAAAATAAAATTTTAAAAAATAAAAGATAATTTTGTAAACATACATATTTTACTAACATCTTTCTCATTATCTCTCTCCTAATCTTTCAATTTGGAATGATTTGGCATTGTTAATATGGACAAAATAGCAATATTTCTTATTTTCCTTCCTCACTTTTCTCTCTTACCAAGTACTACTAAAATTTATTTTCTTTCCACTTTTTCACTCACCCCATCTATCATTCTATATATCTATTCTACCAAGCACATCCTGAAAAAGTGGAAGGAAAATGGTTTTTGTTAATGCTTGGTAGGAATAAAAAGTGTAGGGAAAGAAAATAGAAAAAATTGCTATTTTTTTTCCTTGTTAACAAAACCAAATCATTCCAAATTGGAAAGATTAGTGGAGAGAAAATGAGAGAGATGTGAGTCAAGTATATTTACAAAATTATGCTTAATTTTTTAAATTTTATTTTATTATCTTAACTATGTAATGGTATAATGGTAAATTAATATAGTTTCATTTTCTTTCCTCCCATTTTTCAATTTTACCAAGCAATGGAATGAAAAAAATATATATTTTCTTTCACATTTTCCATCTTTCCTACTAAGCACACCTAAGGAAAAAAATTAATGCTTTCCATCTCTTCATTTTTCCCTCTCTCCAATTTTCCATCTTCCCATTTTTCTTTCCACCCTACTGAGCAAAGCCTTAAAGTCCAATATGATGGACAAACAAACAAGATTAGTAGAAAGGCATTATCATCTGTCTTCCCAAATTTAGCTGACAAATAAATTCTTTACTTCATAGCGATTGGCTAGCTTTGTTTTTGCTTTAATGTGTAGTAACTTACAAAAGAAAGAGAAAAGGAACTAAATAAATTAGTGGTAAGTTTCCTTTTACTCTATTGTTTAGTGTACCTCTATTAATTATTATGCAATATTGAATTATTCTTTCATTTAAAAGAGAGGAAAGTTTGAGTTTACGAAATTGTGTTACAGTCAAGTGGCTCAAAAGTTTTATATATAAAAAATACAAATATATATTTGCTTTTCTTGAGAGAAAGGGTGAATAGTTCTAAAACTTGCAAATGTCATTTTCTTTTTGTCTTATCTTGATAGTACTATTTAATTTCTTAATCAGGACAGAAACTCGCTAGATTTAGGTTGTTGTCCTCCTTAGATTTGCATTAGTTGGGTTTATATTTGCCTCAGCTTTCAAATTAAAATTATATGATTTGTCTTCAACATTTTCTTGCCTCATTTTACAGTAATACATTTACTTTCAATTTAAATAATTTTGTAACCGATCACATGGTGGCTTGTTATTAACATATATCTTCCACACTCGCATAGTGACAAGGCATTTTTTAATCCGTCTCACCTATTTCTTTTTCAGATAGTCTGCATAGGGCATCATTTGTTTATTCAAAAGCCACATCATTTTTTTCTAAAAAGCCACATAATCACACTCCTAACTTATGGTGTTGATCAAATGAGCACTGTGAACACAAAGATGATTCATGTATTGAGTTGCTCAAATCAACAGACAGTGTTCAAGTAAAAAATTAACCAGGTCCTAGTTCGAGAGCCATTTTGTTAGTTATCCCTTCTTATATATAATGCTCTATTTTAACATATTGCTTTATTATTATTATTATTTGTTTTTTTTTTGTGCCTGGCTGTTTAATCAAATCCTGCGTGAAGGTTGACCTATGCTGTTGAACAGTGATCCCTTTCTAGAAAAGAAAAGGAAAATTTGGGGAGCTGATACACCAAAACATTGAAATGAACAACTTAATATCATCAGCCTTGTTCTTTTCAAAATTTGGTTGTAGCAACTGCTTATAGATTCATTGAAAGATAAACGCAGGAAAATTGATATCTATATATGGACATGCATTTGTAAGTATATGCAGGCAATGAGCATGTGTTTATGAATATGATGGCTAGTACATGTCACCATCAATTTTTCATCTGAAAACCTAGTTAAATTTCAGAACTAAACCTTTTCTCCCTTCTTTGTCTTATGAAGAGAATGTGGATGGACTGGTGATTCCTTACCCTCATGCCAAGATCCCTGTGCTGTATGTCTGGAGAGGAAGTGCACAGTAACTGCAGAAGGTAATCTTTAAATATAACAAATCTTGCTAGAATATATTTCTCTCTGTTTAAGTGGTTAGGATCAATGTAGTGTATGGAATATTTGCATTGGTATAGGTATTATTCATAAAGAGTGTGTTATGGTAACTATGATTATTTTTGTATTGCAGTATCAGAATAGTTTTCAATTTATTGCACCCTGGGAGATGGCAGCAATGAAATCTTTCACAATAGTTCTAATATTGAAATGATCTTTTATTTCACATATGTTATTCATTAAAGTCTTTTAGAGACGCACACAGACACGCATAGAATCTTTTTCTGCATGCAAGAACAGAGGCATAAGGTAGACTAATTCTTGTTAGTTGTTGTGAGGTTGAGATGAAATAAGTGATGATTTTAGCAGTGTGCAGGCTATAATGTTGCAATTGTAATGGTATGGACTTGAATTAAGTTCCAGCCACATAGGTTTAGTGAAGTGGTGTTACTTATGTTTTAGAGACATAGCAATGGCAGTGATAATTTGCTTGGGTACTGATAGTAATGCATAATCAGCGGAAGGGGAAAGGGAGTTGGAAAAAAGGGAGATATATTTATGCTACAAGGAAATTATGTATTGTTTAGATTTATGATTTTCTTTTGTGAAACATTCTGCTACAGTTATTTTGAAATTGTCACAATGAAAGAGTGTGAATTTGTGTTCGCCAGTGATGTTTATGTAATTGAAATCAGGATTCACAACGTTACTGTCCAATGCAGGCTGCGATCACGAGTTCTGTACGCAATGTGCCTTATACCTCTGTTCGACAAATAACACCTCAAATGTTGCTCAAGGTCCAACTGGCTCGATTGCGTGTCCTCTTTGCCGGCATGGGATAGTATCATTTGCCAAGCTTCCAGGAACAAAACCAACAGTAAAGGCAGTTGCAAGAACAAGTTTGTCCCTAACTTTCTGCACATGTTCTAGTGAGATACCAGAGTCAACTTCAATGACAGCCCCTCTTTGCAAGCCTGAGATCTATTGTACACGAATTTCTCCCCTCGGATCTTCCTTTCGCAGCATAAGCTGCCAGAGGTTCCCATCGATGAGAATCCACTCTAGCCTTTGCATGGGAGCGCCAAATACTACTCCTCCTTTAGTTCCCTGCCCTGCGGACCGGAATTTGCAAAATCACTTGGTTAGGTGCTCAAGATCGGGCTTAAGACGATCAGCTTCTGAGGGCCGAAGATCATGGTTCTCAGCACTTAATCAATGTGTAACTACCGGCAGTGGCTGCTGATGTGTTTGAATTTTTTTTCCCACCCATTCATTTTCTATCCAATGTCACATATCATGGATTTTCTCTTTTAATTTTGTTCATAATTCTGGTTGAGATTTCTTGTTGAAAAAGATTCATGATCGTGCAACTGTCTAAAGATGTCTTTTATCAATTATTATTATTATTATTATTATTATTATTATTATTATTATTATTATTATCATCATCTTAAAAATTGAGTTTTTAGGCATTATTAAAATATGCCACTTCATATCATTTGAAAAACATGTAATTAATATCATAGATTCGTTTTCATCAAATTAGTGATCATTAACTCAATCGCCTTTTGACCAAAAAAAATCCAATTAACTCAATTATTGTGATCAAAATGAATAACTGCCTTATAAAAAAAAATGCATAATAAATATTAAATATTATCTTGAAAAAATGTAAAAAGACAAACAAATAATCTCGACAAGAAACAATTCATTTTAAATTTAAAGAGTTTGAAATCAATTTTTAAAACCACTTTTTAACTAAAAAAATTTCAAGAAATTGTAACCAAAAATAAAAACTATCAAAGAATAAGAGAAAAAAAATTTATCTAAAAAATGTAAAGTAGAAATTTTTTATTAAATTTAGGATAAAAATGATTTATTAGGTATTTGAAAGTGTATAGTACTAATCATGTTTTTTAAAATTAATTATGTGTCAACTTTAATTAGTGTCTAAAATTTTACATTCTAGAATGATCCCAATATAACTTTTAAAGTTCTACTACTGCTACTAATATTGCTACTACTGCTAATGTTATTGCTACTACTAATACTATTATTATTATTGAGAAGTGATCTACCGATACTAGTGTAAAACTAGTTGTTTTACACATTGTTTTATAACTTTATGAAGTATTAATTTTATTGTAAATCAACTGTTATATTTAACCATATCATATTTATCATGTATGTAAAATTTGAGTTAATCCGATATCCTTATTATTTCAATCAGAAATAATTTTTTTTAATATATATATTAATGGTTAAAATTTTATTATTATGAAAAAAATAGTTAAACTTTTTTGATTAATTGCACGATCTAAGTTAATAAAATATAAAAGTCAACAGTCGAATAAAAAAAATATAAATCATATAAAAAGATATGAAAATACTTAAAACTAAATTAGTCTTTTTACTAATGTAAATGAATCCATAATCATCATCATCATTATTATTATTATTAAATGAGTTGGGCTTCATAAGAAATATTACGGTAGCTTTTTTTAATAGTTCTATAGACGAATTTATACCATTATCATATATTAATTTAGTTAATTCTTTAATTGTAGCGGCTTAGTGTAGTTGGGATGTGATAATAACTCCACTGCCAATTTACCACCTATCTACAAGAGGTTCTACTTACAACAAAAAAAATTAAGTCACACACTTTATTTTAAATATTTTTTTAATACCAAAATATCCTTAATTAAAAATAAAATTTTACATTTACTTATAAAAAGTTTTGAAACTCTAGGAAATTTATTTCCAAGAGTAAAATCTTACTCTTCGAAAGCATTCTTCCATGGAGCTTATTAGCCCCCACGGAAGCATGCTTCCGTAAAGATTTTAAGCCTGCCAGTGGGGCTTGGTGCCCCACATGCCCCATGGAAGCATGCCTTCAGAGGGCTTATTAGGCCCAACGGAAGCATGCTACCCGAAGGCTTATTGGGTCCCATTTTTCCATGGGAAATTTTGCCCCATATAGGGCACCACACATATTGCCACCCACGGAAGTAATCTTCCATCGGGCCAATAACCTTCATAGAAGCTTGTTTCTGTAAGCCAAAGTTGCCTCACAAAAGTTTGATTCCATGAAGCATCGATGTAGATAGCGTTTGGGATTTTTTTTTGCGTCGAAATTAAATCAAAACACCCAAAATTTTCATTTTTAAGAAATAAAATGTAACAGTAATTAATTTAAATGAAGATATTCAAATGAGATTCAAGAATTTACTTTATAGTGGAGAGATTCAAGAGAGATTAAAGATGGAATATGAAGAAATTGATATTTGAGAGATTGAGATTTAGGTTTTGAGATTTGAGATTTGAGAGAGGTAGGTGTCTGAAAGTTGTGTGGCGGGTATGTTGGGTAAAATAAAATAGGAAATAGGTTATGATGAGTAGTTTATAAAAGAGGATTTTAATATTTAGGTTTTTTAAGTAAATAGAGTGTGAGTAGTAGTAGATAGGCCGTACTTAGAATTTCTTCTTATCTGTATAGTTGTTAGCTTTTTTTTTTTTAATTTTGCTTACAATATAGCTGTTAGGTTTATTCCCAACTTTATGAGAGTATTTCACGGTATTGCGCATTGGTAATAGTGTGATATCTCCACATATTTTTATAATCACATTTTTTTTAAAATCCCAAACAAATTGTTTTTTTTCTTTTATGATTGTTTAGTTCATATTGAAACTTCTATATGGTAGTGTATACCTTATGAGCCAATTGGATATGGATTAAATAGTTTTTAAATAGCCTAAAAAGACCTAATCTAATTTGACCAAAACCAAGATCTTTTTAGGGTTTTGTTGATAGGCACCACATAAATTAAACTAAGTTTAAAAAATTATTGAGAACAGAATGATAGCTGCTTTTTCTCTTAGAGCTAGCACTCACAAAACAATTCCCTCTTCATCTTTTGTTGCCTGCCTCACCTTATCCCTTGCAAAGGTCCTGTTTTGCATCCTACTCGTGTAGATATCGTTAGAGAGCTGCTCTTAGTTAGGAGTCTTGAGTTAACAACAAACCAAGGGTTGCTCATGGGCTACCAAAGTATAAAGGTGAAACTCCCTACACGAGCAACACCGAAAAATGTAAAATTCTATCCCAAAAGCAATTTTGTTATATGATCTTGGTGTCTTTGGTTTTGTTGCATTTCTAACTGGCTGCTTATATTTGTGTATAACATGATAAATCGAGACAACATAACCTTACAGTATTATCAGAGTAGATGTGCGAACACTTTTCAAGATAATGGATTCGATTCGTAGTGATGCTTGTTTTTATTGTAAATTGTTACATATTTAATTTTAACTTTCAAAATTCAGTTAGACAATCCTAAAATAATTGTAAGACAATTATTGATTTATAGGAAATCCAAAATCTCATTGGAGTGAGAAAACAAGGATGATGTCATGTACTACTTTTGTAGAGATTACCCGAAATTATGGCACATAAGGAAACACTTTGATATAACACTTTTTTGGGAGAGTAATAAAGTGAAAATTTGTGTAATATATATATATATATATATATATATATATATATATAAAAATTGAAATAAAAAAAAAACCTTGCTTTTTATCAAATAAAAAGATTTCTTTGATAAATTCATTTTTCTTCATTTCAATGATTCATATGCTTTATTCTCACAAAAAAAGTTCTTTTCAACCTTTTTTTTCATTTTTCACACATAAAAAAAAAGGTTTCTTTAAAAATTTTGCTCATAAGTAACGTGATATTTCGTTATAATTGCATTGTGCGTAAATTTCATTATATGTAGACGCACCTCATCACATATGTAGTAGACATTAAATTTCATGCACATTTAGGCATTTAGCATTCATACATACATCTAGTGCCCACTTGTGAAAACTTTTGTTGATCATAAGTAATGACATCAAATATTAGAGGTAAAAAGTAAAGATTTTTAAAATCTCACCAGCGTATTGGGGTGATTTTAATAATATTTTCTTCTATGGCATGATTTAATATAATATATGCTCTTAATTATGGTAAACAAATGGCAGAGGCACCAAATTAGCAAACCATTGCATTCTGAACAACCCACTCGATGTCGTTATAATACTCGCTCAAAAACTAGATCCATGGAAAATGAACATATTGAGTGAATGGAAAGGATTCAAAAAGAACTTGCTAAATCTCAAGTAGAGTCCAGGGAGCAAATGGCAAAGATGATGGAGATGATGATGACGTTAACAAAAAGGAAAAGGGGTTGCTGAAGGTTCAAAGGATGAATCTCAACCTTCGAGAGAGTTTGCACTATACCCATTGAGACGTACACCACTTCAAGCCTAAACTTCCCAAAAGGCTTATCTCCAAGCTTAAGGGTTTTTGTGAATCACCAACCAAACCAAGCATAGCACTCAAGATCTAGTCTTATTGATCCCATTTTTTTTCAAACCTTAACAATCCTAAAGAACAAGAAAAGTTGAAGGTAGAAATTTCTAAAGATGGGGAGACACACCATAAATACGATTATTATATGAATGGTTGAGAACAATAGAAGGAATAGACATCTTGGGAGAGTCAATGCAAACGAAGTTAGTTTGCCTCTAGGTTTTGTGATTCCATCTAAATTCAAAGTTCCTAAGCTTGAAAAGTATGATGGAACAAAATGCTCAATGGCTCACATCAAAATGTTCAGTTGAAAGATATCTAGTTACACATATAATGATAAGTTGTTTGTTCATTGTTTCCAAGATAACTGGATCAATTGCAAGCTGGTACAATTAGCTAGATTTGAGTCAAATTCGCAAATAGAATGATTAGCGGAAAGCTTTCTTGGCTCAGTATAAGCACATGACACATGACTAATATGGCACTGGATAGATTGTCTTTATAGAATATGGAAATAGAGCCTATTGAAAGTTTCAAGAAGTATGTCCATAGGTGGAGAGACCTTGCATCTCAACTGTGAGAGTCCTAATTTCTCTATTCTTCCTATACCTATTCAATGTGCTGAGTTATAATATTAACTCAAATTGAGATGATTAATTTTTAAGTATATTGTAGGTGTCAAGAAAACAGCTAGGTGGGCCCCACAGCACAAACTGTAGCTCGGATGGACTTCGAAGTGGCAAATTGTGAATCGTTGGCTTGAAATGCATAACTGGTAAGAAGACCACTTCTCGAAATTCTTTCATTTAAGCATATTTAGGTTTATGTGCAACAAATTCAAAAATGACGATTGTGTCCATAGGTTGGAAGAATTTTTTTAAATAACGGTCAAATTAAATTGACTTTGGACCCATAGACTGTCACAGGAGAATCTTCGCATAAAGAAGTTTCACATGGATCCAACCCCTGAACTAAATTATGTGAAAATACTAAAAACAACGTAAACGAAGCCAAAAGCCTTCGTTTAAGGGCAGTTTGGTAATTTCACTACCCATAATTAGTCAAACCATCTTGAGAGTCAACCTTTGACCATGTTTGACATGAATATAGGAAAAATAATAAAAATAAAATACAAAATCAGGAAATAAAAATATTAAAATAATGGTGGGATAGAAATGTAAATAATGAAGTTGTTTAAGGGTATTTTAGTCTTTTCTCAAAGAGCTAGTCAAATTAGTCAACATTTGACTTAAATGACTCAAAAATAAATAAAAATAAAAAATTAAAACCTGACCTGGAAAAATAAAACATTGTTTAGTGGCAGATTTGTAAATATTGAAATTTTAAATGGGTGTTTTGGTCATTTAGGCCTATGATAGATTTTTATGATTAAAATATAATAAAATATCAATTAATAAAGACAAAATAGTGTCTTCGTCAAGTTTCTCCAACCGGCTCCTTCTTGCTGCACCGATTCTTCATTTTTCTCCCAAGTTTTCTCTTCCTTTGCCTAATGAAACACCCCTTTACACTCATCCAATCAACAAACTTCCTTCATAAGAATTATTCCCCATCATTAGAGCTTCATAACCATCCCATTTACTTAGCCCAAAACCAAACCAAGTGAGCTGTCCTGCTGCTAGCAGTTTCGATTACTGTACAAGTAAGAAAAACAAATGGTTTCATGTAATCCTACCTAGTGTTTATGTGAGTATTGGATGAGTAGATAATGTTTATGGTCATAGCTTGAAGCAAAACTTAGTGTAGTGGAACATAAGGGTTTCGGCCATGAAGAAATGATAGAGAAACTAAGTTGATTTTGATGCATAGATGGTGGAAAATGCTAGCATGTAGTATAATAAGTATAGTTAGGTTCATAAACTAATGAAACGATAAGCTTAGCCTTATAGAGGCCATTCGACCATGATGAGAAGATGATGATGGTGGCGTGATTTTGGTATATGGTGATGGTAGAATTGATATAAGAGATGAATAAAGAATATTGGTGAAGTTAAGACTTAAAAATAATAGGTGTAGGAAACCACAGAAGTCTCGACCATAGGCTGTACATGAAGGAATTAAGGTGGTTTCAATGTATAAATGGTGGAAAATAATAACATGTAGTGTAAGAACATGACCATGCCCCCAAATTGGCCAAATCGTAGCCTAGGCATAAGAAGATGTATTCGGCCATGGTGAGGGTTTATAAGTGATAGTGAATTTTTGATAAATGGTGGCTATAGTATGGATGTAAGTAAGGTATAATGGTCATGCATGAGGTTAAAATGGAAAGAGAATGAGTATAGTGGCAATGGCCATATTTAACCAAATGGAATCCATGAGGATTCCATAGTACTTTTCTAAATGTTATTGACTAAAATGGAGGATAAGAAGAGATAGGAAGAATTTTATAAATGGGAAGAAATAAGTTTTAATCATTTTTATATTAATTTTGCAACTACAAGTCCGAATAAATAAGTAGCTAAGTGGTGCAATTGGATTGTTGTCTTACACTGCCAAATAAGTTAAGAAGCATTTATGGAATTAGTGTAGGAAAAGCTATACTTGCATGTGGGATTGTTGGCTATTTGAAAAGAATTACAAATGTGGTTTTATGTAGGGGGTAGAATAGATTATAATACCGTTATACTGCCAATTCTAAGAAACTAACTTTAAACGTTTCCTTAAATTTTTCCCCTAACCCAAATTTAGAAATTTATTTGAAAATACTTGAATTTAAATTATTAAATTGATTGACTCATAAATTGATTTAATTGATTAATTGCATTTATTTAATTTACTAGCCATGTTTTAATTTCTCATATATGCAAAAGAAAATTTTAAAGGTATTTAACTACCATTGGAAATATTTAATTGAAGTGTTATTTTTTTCAATTTCAATGCTTATTTATTTATATTATTATGGATTGACTGAAGATAGATTGATAAATAAATGTTTTCTTATTGATTTTAAATGAAATTGTTTTGAGAATTGTTGCTCCCTAATGATCATGCAAACTATTGAGTGATTATGGCTACGAGACCCTAGTCAAATCCATAGCATTCACAGTAGGCACTTGACTAGTGAGCACTATGGATTCCTCTCCATAATGGCATTGTACATGGTAAATAAGAATGGCTTAGGGATAGATACCTGGCCTGTACGCAGGTACATTAATTCCTATAATAGTCACTTAGGGGATATTTTATTTATTATGGCATCTGATTCTTGGATGTTAGCATTCTCCATCAAATAATTTTAAAGTTGTATTGATTATTGAACCAAGGGATTTTTTATTGAACGGATTGTTTTACGATGGTTTAATTGAAATCAAAATGCTAATGATTAAAACGACTATCTTTTTAAATAAAGGTTTTCTATGATACAAGTGAAATTTTAATTTATTACAAATGTTTTAGATAAATGTTTTATTACATATGGTGATATAGTTTCACTCTTCTATAATTGTTGCCTTACTGAGCATAAACTCAACCCCCCCTCTTTTCCTCTAGATTACTTGCAGTGACATTTCACTCAATTGAAAGGAGCATAGTTTTGGTCTACACATTATTCCTTCGAGGCGGATTTTCTGGTCCGTAGAATGTATATTGTATTTTACATATATATTACAGACATGTTTAGTACAGTACTAATTGTATTCTATGCATATGGGGATGTAAGTTTAATAGACACTATACTATAGTAGTGGTTGGAAAACTTAACCATATGAATTAAATAAATATATTTCATGTTGGAAATTCATATTTATGTATTTGGATGACATTTTCATTTTTATGAAATTAAGAATAATGACACATGAGATAAGGTATGAGAAAGAAAGACATTGACATCGGCAAACAACCTAACCACTATAAGAAATTGATAAAGTTAATTGGTAAATTATATGAAAATCGGGTGTTACATAAATTACAACCTTCTCTTATTGAGAAGAAATTACAATATTATTTATCAATACTTTGCCAACTCTTTATCATGATGAGCTTGAGGGGAATGCCATAAAGAATTTCACAGATATGGTCATCTTTAGAGAAATGACCAAAAGTGCTCTTAAAAATGGCAATGCATATCATTGAAGCATAAGGTTCAAAAACACATCAAGGTTGGTATTAGTTCTTAGGAAAAAGAAGAACAATATGGGAAAAATGAAGAGTGACAAAAGGGATAAATTATTGAGTTTTTTTCCTTAGTAATGTAATCTTTAATGTATGAATGCTTTATTTAATCTTTATCATTTAAATAAAATGATAAGCGTAATGCACTTATTTTGTCATATTTCGTTTTTTCTTCTATCGGCTTTCATACCTATATAGTTTTCTACTTTATCTTTTCTAATTACCCTTATAATAAATACAAAGACTTTCATGCCAATAAATCCCAAATGTGATCTTAAAAGGCTTACTTATGTTTGAAGACTCAAGACAACGAGAAAAGGAAAGGTTTACCAACCATCAATTTCTAGCAAATCGTCCTTAATAACAAAGTTGGATCAAAGGTTTTGTTTATTTGGAAGAAAAAAAAGCAAAAAAAGAACCAAAAAAAGAAAAAATAAGAAAAAAATTAGGAGGCTTGATAGTTATATCATGTATTAAATTAAAATCAGTTTCATCCAAAAAAAAGAACTTATAGTCTTTTTGTGATCATCTACAAGTTTTTCAATTTTCAATAAATGATCTTCAATGAAATTGCTCACATTTGAAATGAGGAATGAACATATTTTATATACCTTTCTCATAAAGAAAATTAACCATTTGACAACCCATTTGAGCTATGAAGATGTTTTTTTTAATAAACCCAACCAAGGATCACCCACATCAAAGGCAAATTTCAAAAACATATTTATTCAACAAGAAAGAAGAAAAGGCTATGAAATGTGAATGATGGGGGTAGAGAAATATTTCCTTTGATATTAAAGAGTGACTATGAAACAAAATATGAGGCACACTTATGAGGAATAAGGCAAAGTATTAGTGTTTCAAAGATGGAAAATGATACTTAATTTGGTTTTTAACATAGAAATACATATTTTGGGCTTGTTTATCTACTTTTGCAAAACCTTAAACCCTAAGCTACATTACATGCTTTGAAAATTTCATTCTGATCAAATGTGAATTTTTGAATTTAAGAATCATGCATTGGATCTTGACATTCTTGTAAAATCACTAAAGACTAAAATGATTCTAATTCTTTACCATACTGGATCAATTTGAATCTCAAATGCATGATGAAATTAAAAGAAAAAATGAATGAAGATAGCCTCCCTTAAAAAAAAAAAGAAAAAAAACAAGGTTTGAGTTGAAACCCAATGAGGTGACTCAAATCAAAGTGTTCCCTTATGTGCCGTAATTTTCAATATAAGAGATTTTTATTTATTTCTAAAAAATAAAATTTAACCTTTTAAGTAAAGAAATAAATTTAAAAAAAGGGTTTCAAAATATAAAAAAAAAGAATTCTTTTTAAATAATGAATTAAGACCATTTTATTAAAATTAAAAGATAATAAATTATTAAATGGTACTATTGATGAAATTTAAAAAATGAACAAAGATAGCCCCCTAAAAAAAGAATAAAAAGGTTCGAGTTGAAAACCCAAGAAGGTGACTCGAACCAAAGTGTTTTCTCATGTGCCATAATTTTCAATACAAGAGATTCCCATTTATTTCTAAAAAAAAAAGCCTTTTAAGTAAAGAAAATAAATAAAAAGAACAAAAGAAATGGTTTCAACATAAAAAAAAAGGAATTCTTTTTAAATATTGAATTAAAACCATTTTGTAAAGATTAAAAGAAAATAAATCATTAAATAGTGTACCATTTTTAAACAGGCGTTGGGGGATGCTATTCCTTCTTCACACATAATTGTACTCTCGGACCCAAAGTTCTGTTTTTCACATAAAATTGCCTTTTTAATAAGACTTAAATAATTTAAAGATTTTGTTGAAAATGTAAGTTTTTAAGTGGCCAATCATACTTAGTTAAAAAAATATTAGTGTGGGAACTCTCTTTATGTTTTTTAAAATTGTCTAGTGATTGAGTCAACGAACGAAATCATTATGATAGGAGTTAATGTAAGCTAGGATATGTGAGATATTATCCTCTTAAATCACTCAAGGAGATGAATCAGCATTTTGAGTACTCATCCACCTTCATATGTTTTGAGATATATCTAAAAGCATCCATTTTAACATTTGGCTCTTTTAAACTCATAAAGATGAAATCAAAAGTATGCTTGACCCACATATCAAATGACCTAACATCTCAAGTTCAAAGGTGACTTACACAACGACACAATAGAGTATATTCTATATACATTAAATATACATTCAAGTAACACTATCAAATGGAACTCTTATAGCAGTCCTTGTTTAGTGAACTTATTCTCTAATAAGCACCCACATGCTATCCTTAAATATATGCATATTTCAACCTATTGGACAAGTTGCATACTGATCTTTAAACACTATCAATGCCTATTCTTGATAGTACAATGACCAAAAACAAGTTTAGAAACAAAGTTTTGATGCATAGTTATCCAATAATTGTAACACATTACAACTCACTTGCAAGGTTATTATGTTCCATAGGCTTTATCTATATAAATATAATAATCAAAATTATTCTCAAAACTTATGGATAAAAAATCTTCATTATAATTATCAAAACCCAAATTGATAATTTATATAAATATAAATGTAATAAGTATAATCATAAAGTGTTTACATCCAAACAAATCTTGATTGGCTTCCAGAGTTAACACTAAAAGTTCAGTTTTTTTATAGATGAGCTTTTTTTTTTTGAATTAATGATTTTTTTTAGTTTATTTTATGAACCCAAACTTGATCCAGCCAAGCCTTAACTTTTTTGCATTTTAATTTTTTGTTTCTTTTTTTATTTTTTAGTCCTTTTAATATTTAATTTAGTTTATCAAAATTTACATGTCAATTTTTTTGTGTAAGCATAAATATCCTTATCTATTTTATTATCTAAAATTAATCATATTTAAACCGAAAATTATAAACAATAAAACCTCCAAACAATAAAGATTTCAATATTCAAATACTATCCAAATACTTGAAAAGTAAATCCACTTTCATTTCTTTCAATCACTTATTGATTAATTTTCATATTAAACATAAATATAATATTTATTAATCAATAATATTTCATATAAATTTAATTATATTCTATTTAGTAAAATATAAAAACAATATTATTCATGTCTCAATTAATAAAAGCTTAAATCCAGTCTGAAAATTCATCAAGCCTAATTTTCTTATCAAGTCCATGTATTACACTTAATATTTTTATCCAAATTTATTAAAAAGTCAAAACTAACTTTCGATGAATAACAAGAGGAGGGCCAAACGGCACCGCTTGATTTAGCAGCAAGTATGCTACAAAGACGAGTTTCTTTTTTTTTTCCTCCTTTTTGTTTTTCTTTGTTTAATTGAAGTTGTTTTTCCTAGTCTCAGTAACTTACAACTTGTATCTTATTGTTAATCCATATATAGAGTTGACGTTCTTTTTTTTTAACTGCAAATATCTTTATCTATTTATTATATCAAAAATTATTCATGCTCGAATAAAAAAAATACACAATTATCAAATTGTCACTTGTTGATTGAGATTTCTTTTATTCCATTGCATTTGCATGTCAGCTGTGCCTACATATATATATATATATATATATATATATATATACATATACATATATATATATATATACATATATAGGAACAGGAACTAAACTATAGCTAGACTGAGGCAAAATCATCTCCCCCCTCCCTTACTTTTCTTTATTCTATTTCTTATTTTCTTTTTTTATCCAGCTTTATGGGAGAGAATTAGGACATAGGGCTAGGGAGAGCCGCTAGTTATTTGCCATTTTCAACTACTATATATACAGTTGCGAAAATAAGATTACTTCTGGATCAAATTGTTTATGTACCAAAAATTATTATATATTTATGGTTTCTAGTTAGTTGAGAAGAGGAAAGTTGATTTCATCTTCAAGTTTAATGAGATCAAAATAGATGACCAATAACTTAACTCCCAACTGATATTGATTTATATATATACATATATTGAAACTAAAAATTCAAATTTGATTGCTGACAGTATTCTCGCACTCATTATATTATGAGTCAGTTAACACTGGCTTTACTTTCGCATGAATGAACCAGAGTGTATCAAGTATCTAGCTCACAGCAAGCTACTGACTACTCGCATAGTCAAGGATCCTTTCTGTAAATTCTATTAACTAATCCATCAATGCAAAAACAAGGAAACCCTATATGTAAATAAACCATTTAGGTTATAAATCTCATATACTATAGAAAGTGGGCATTTCAACATTTAAGGGAGCGTCCTTTTTGCCCAAGCTTTGTAATTAAAAATGAAACACTTCTGTGAACAATAAAGTAGCTAAGACGTACTTAGAAGCCAGAGAGCAAAGAGACCACCAAACAGAAGATCAAACACAAACTTGATCTACAAAGCTCGTTCCTGAAACTTTTGCACTTAAGTACCGAATGAAAACCAGGAACCTTGAAAGAACAGCAACAGGTATAAGCAAACATGGCAAATTGCATACATAAAACACTACAAACAGTAGATGACTTTTATTTCGTAGCAAAGCTCAGGAGGAATAGATGGAAAGAGAGAAGATGGGAGGATTGATCAAGATAAAAACAACAACGAAAAATTAAAGGAAAAAGAAAAACACTTAAAATATTAATGCAAGAATTAAAAAGTCTTGCAAGGTCAAGAAAAAAATTAAAAAAAATAAAAATAAAAAGCTCAGTAAGGATAGCACCATTAAAATCTTAATTTCTGCTCCATTTTACACTTTCTTGTGCTTTTCGGGACACATCTCAAGTAGGCATAAACGGAAGTCTGGTTCATTGAAAGTAATCTGGTGACAACCAGATAGCATGAGCAGGAGAAAGAAAAGACAGGGAGGGAATTTTTTTTTTTGGTTCAAGACAGGGAGGGAATTAGGGCATGAGAACGTCAAGCGTTTATATGACATTGGGTATATAGTGAAGTGATATAAATAGGCAAGAAGAGATGCTTGTTGAAGAGATGGACGGAGTTTATACAATGAAAAAGGAAGAGGAAATAAATGATATTCAGAACGTGCTGACATTCCAAAAATATGTTTAGTTTCCAGCAACGAGTCAAGAAACCCATATCAGACTTGTGGACCCCAAAACCACGAATAAAAGACATTTTTATCAGCGTCTTATTGTTCTCTTTTTCCTATTCAAATTTTGGTTAAAAATCAAAAAGTAGTTAAAAAATAGATATGGACTTTTTCTTTAATATTTAGACATAATTTATACCATAAAATAATTATTGTTAGAAAATTTTTATCATTATCAATTTCACTTTAAACAAAATTAATATCAAATTGTAAAATAAATAAATCTGCTCAAAAAAAATTGTAAAATAAATAAATATTCATGTAATTATACAAAAACTTTTGTGTAAAATAAGAAAGGAAGTTTTCTTTTTGTTCTATTGCTTTTCGTTCTCTTTCCGCTCCCCAAGTCCACTGATATCAACAACAGTTAAAACGGTGACTGATTTGAGAGAAGGGAGTGAAACAAGTACAGAGAATAGCAGGGCAAGCAACGTGACTTAACCATCACTAATAGCATCTGTTTCTGCCTTTCTCCTCTGTTTTCACATCTTTTACCTTCTCAGTTACGCTATTTTGGAAGAATAAGGAGCCTGGGAACTCGGATTTTCACCGTTTTCTTTTGATAAAGCATAAAATAATAAGAAAAAGAAAGGGAAGATTGACCTTTTACATCTATGGTGTTGCAACTTGCAATGCAATCAATACGTAAAATAGAAGAATGGTAAAATGCAGTCAGCAGTCTTGCTCTGTCTTTTTCTCGCAGTTACCTCTCCTATACAAGTCTTCAAAGCCCTCCATAGCTCCAAATTTTGTTTGAACAACCTGTCCACATTGCCATGTAGTTTCCAACAGTTTCTTTTCACCATCATTTCAATTCAAAAACCTTATTAATTACGCATGTTTTAGCCTGGGAGCTTTCCCTCATGTATTCTCCGTTAACGTTACTTTGCATTTACCTTATGCATCATGATGAAAGAGCGGCAGAGTACACAGAGTACTTAAATGAGATCATGTGGATATGGTTTTAGTAATTAAAGAAGCCTGGAATCAAAATAAATTTGAACGCATATGAAACTTCAAATTTCAGCCATCATCTTAAGGTTTAGTGCTTCATATGAAAAGAAACAAATCTGACTACTATAAGCGTTGAGATACACGAGCCCTGGAATGACTTAAGAACACACAAAAACCAATAGTAGATAGACTGGCAAAGAAGATCTTTTGCTGCAGTTTTTTTGGGTGATAAAATACATAAAAAAAGCTTTGCGATTAAAGCCTAGTCACAGGCAGACGATGAATGATAAAAATAGGTTAGTTTCTGTCTTCTGTATTTTCATTGGCACCCTCAGGCTCAGGTCATCAGCATTAGAATGGGAATTCCTAGGGTTTATTTGCGAGTCTTAGCTTCAAAGTTTGAAGCATGGCGATGGGCTGGAGCAATTATTCGGGGTGACAGACTACACAGTATGAGGGAAACTTTAGGCTCCACGCTCCTCCCAAACAAAGTGCCATACACTTTCCAAAAATCAGACGACGGTGGGATTTGATCTGTCATCGGCGATCAGTCCATGGAACCGTCTATCAGATCAGAGAGTGGAGAACAAAGGAGAGAGAATGGAGAGTGGGTGTCAGTGTGAGGATCTTCCCTGCCATAGCTTTTACTGTTAGTAATCATCACAACCTTTATGATGTGACAAGACATGGTCAAGTCATCAGATCACTCTCTCTTTCTCAAGCTTCTTTGGTTTTGGCAGTTCTCTCTCTTCGTCGGCCAACAAAATCGCGCCTACGTAAGAGAGTAAAGGCATAATGCTAGCAGCTGCAGCAGAAACAGTGCCATCTCTCACGTAAAACTGCTAGCTACAGCTTATGGGGCCTGCGGCATGGCATCACATGCGTGAGCCCTTGGCTTATTCCATCTTACAAATTGAGGGCTCTCTGATCTTTCCCCTTCACTCCCTTTTCTCTCGGTTTGAAGATTTGCACCGTCGTAATTAGGGTTAATAATGCACCATCTGTTGTTGTGGTCCGTGTACTGGCCGCTTTATGCCACTTTAATTATTTTCCCCCAATGAAGGGGTGGGTTTGGTGGGAGGGTTAACTCCTATTTATTGCCCTGTTAGTTGAGCATGTTTTTCCTACGTTCAGTAGTGTGGTTGTAGTCACACTACTGCCATTGCAATTTTTCTTTCATTATAGCTTTCAAAACAGAGCAACTGGTTTTTGCAGTAGGCTATATATAATTACAATGCCAGGCTATATATAATTATCGAATACTAATGCAAAAAAGCAATAAAAAACAACATACATCAACTCAACTCCACATGTGCTTCATTCATAGATGATAAGTATTTCTCTCAAAACACAGGAATAATCGAATTAGATCAATTACTAATTACCTCAATAGACAAAGTTCTGTAAGCGATGTGAAGAAATAAGGAAATCCATATATCAATGAATAATAAATCGAATATCACCCGCTATAAATTATCGATAAAATTCAGATATTTGATTACCTACAAACGCTACTCAAAAGTCTCGAATACTCATGCAAAGAGAGAATTAAAAAAACAACATACATTTACTCATCTCCATATGTACTTCCTTCACAAATGATACGTATCTCTCAAAAACCATAAAGATATTTGAATTATTTCATGTACTGATCGAATACATAAACGAATAAAGTTCTATAAGCGATGTGATGGAAATGAGGAAATTCATATATCAATGAATAGTATATAAAATATCACTCATTGTAAGCTATAATTTCATATGTACTTTTTTATTTGTTTAATATGCTCAAATACATGTACCTATCTCACAAAAACGATAAAAACATGAAGTAATCGAATACCTTTTTGTTATTATTAAGATATTGTTGTAAAGGATATGCAATTGCCTTGTTATGTATATGTACACAATATACCACATTTGTGAGACTAAATGTATTTATTCATTTTCATCTAAGATTCATCTTTGGTAGAGTAACTATCTCACTTTCCAATGACCACTAAAACCAAAATCCTACCAAGGGATCTGGACACCCAATTGGGAAAACTATTGCCTTTGACACAACCACAACCCTTTGTAGCCATCTAAGAATAGCTACTACATGCAGAGACTCAAACTCAACAACTTATCCAAAAGCAAGAAAACTAACACCCAAAAACCCACCTCACCATTATAAACCAAAATAAAACCAAAGGCTCAATACTATAATATGAAAAAAAAAAAAAAACTTTGTTTAACACACACCCAAACCCAAAATCAAACCTAGGTCAAATACCCAAAAATCAACTATATACATCTCAGCAACCATTAGCAAAACATTAAAACCATTCAAAGAAGTCCACAAAAAAAAGGACAAAATTAGCTTAAAAGTAGCAGTCGATGCGTGGTGGTCATAGCAATTGCAGCTTGTTGTTGGTTTTGGCCTGTAAAGGTTGATCAATTTTGAAGCTAGAGAGAAAATTTTGCATATTGCCTTTACTAGCCAGAGCTGTCAGCAAGTTGCAATTACCAGGATCACTATGCATTGGCTGCTACTGTCAAGCCTACTTCTGTCCCTTTTGTTTGTGGATTTCTTTAGATGGTTTTTTGGTTTACTAGTGATTGTTGAGATGCGTATGGTTGATTTTTGGGTATTTGACCTAGGTTTGATTTTGGGTTTAGACGTTGGATGCATGTCAAATAGAGGTTTTTTTTTTTTTTATGGTACTAAGCCTTTGTTTTTTTTGGTCTATAATGGTGAGTTGGGTTTTTAGGTGTTAGTTTTTTTGCTTATGGATTGTTTGCTGCGTTTGAGTCTCTACGTGTAGTGGCTGTTCTTACACGGTTACAAAAGGTTATGGTTGTGTCAAAGGTTAATGGTTTTCTTGACTGGGTCTGCCCTTTCCCCTGGATAGGGCTTTGGATTTAGTGGTTATTGGAAAAGTGAAATACCCTACGAAAAATGAATGATAGAAGAAAATGAATAAAATACCTAAAAATTTGACATGAACGAAAAGGCAAAAGCAAACCTTATGTATTCAAATGTAAATGGAGAAGACAATGAAAGAGACATAACAAAATACAAAACCGTAGGATTATGGGCAGTTGGTTTAGTTTGGTTTGGTTTAGTTTCAATGGCTTCTATGGAATGATTCACTATAAAGACTGACCAAAATCATTAATTAAGGTCAAATTAGTACTTTCATACAAATCTTTTACTCTCAATTTTCACATGGTATTTGAGTTCTCATATAAAGGTATTCGATTATTGTTGATTGCATTTGGCCTCACTAGTGTGGTACTTATATTAAACATTTTTGTACATTTACAAAACAAGACAATTAAATATTTTAGAAATATACTAATAATAACAAAATTCGATTTTCCTTATTAAGGTATTCGATTATTCTAGGTTTTTATCATTCTTGCAAGATAGGTGCATATATTTGAATAGATTAAACCAAAAAAAAAAATACATATGAAATTATATCTTTTAGCGGGCAATATTCAATTTACTATTCACTAATATTCATATTCTCTTCTTTCCATCACATCACTTACAAAAGTTTATCTGTTTAGGTATTCGATTAGTACATGAAGCAATTCGAATATCCATACGTTTTTGGAGAGATACAATACTTTACGCCTTATTTTCTTTCTTAGACATTTGCACCTTGATCGTACTTGGACACCTGATCAATTCTTTCAAGAGCGTTGTACTTAGTGAACAGTTTGCTTCAAACCAAATACTTAGCGGCAAATTCATAGCTACCCTTATGGACGTAAGCACATTATCGAACCATGTAAATCTTAGTATATGTCTCTTTACTTACACTATTCACACTCTGTAACATTAATTAATGTGGGTTTTTAACACAAAAAAAAGGTATGCTTAAGTTCAAAAGGAGTGTCCTAAGAATAAAGTTATATTAAGGTATGCTCAATAAACTCAAATGATCCAAAGATGTCCTAATTTATCTCCTTAGTTAAGTGTAATCTAGGATTTTCCCTAGAGAGAAGATCAAAACAAATTCTAGTACTTGAAACATAACTTTAAAATTTAATATTATTCCATATTCACATAAACTTTAACAAAATATGTATACAAATTAATAATAAAGATAGAGTGATCAAGAATGATAGGAAATATCACAATTCAAAAGAAAACTACTCAAATATTCATCTCATCCTTTGCATAATATTCAGACTTTCCTAGAAATTATTAAAACAATTCAATTATAGTGCACATCATCGGAATCAGGAAAAATCACCGTACAAAAATGTCTCAAAGCAAGAATTAAAGTACCACTTTGTTTAGGAATTTTTAAAAAAATTCTATTTTTTTTAATTTAACTTAAATGCTTCCCTCAAACTTAAACCACATATTGTCCTCAAAGAGCAAGAAATCTAAGAACTAAGGGAAAAAAAATGATAAACGAAACTCCCTTGATTTTTCATTGAAGCTTAAATTTCAAAGCCACAAGGTTCCTTTACTACTCCGCCATACTCAAACTTTGACTTGCAAAATGAGAAGAAAAAGAAATCAAAGTTATGAAATACAAAAACTATAAAATAAAAGAAATAACTAATAAAGCAATAAGAACATTGGGGTTGCCTCTCCAAAAATGGTTAATTTATAGTCATTAGACTGACCATGTTTGTCTTCTTTCACGGTAGTATGAATAGTCCAAAGATCAACCGGTGAAGATAATGCACCACCTAGCAAGAGACTCGAACATATATTTTAGTTCATAAAACTTATTACCTCATGATATTGTTTGTTAACTTTTGGAATTAGGACTTCTCTCTTGAGCTCTTCTTCTTAGACATTACCCTTACTATTCTCCATTTCTATTTCTTCAACCACACTTTTTGTCTTCAATAGGCTCAAGTGGTAGGCTTCTGTTGACTTTGAAAAACATTAGAATTTTGATATGACTTCACAAAGAACTTAAGAAGAACGTAATTTTAATTAAGTAGGATAGAACTAATTGTTTGAGTCTTGTATACTCATGCTTAATATGTGATAAAGTCAGATATGCATAATCATAAAGCTAGAATTTACATTTGCATATAAGAACTAGAGTTAATCTTGCTATTTAAGCCAATAATATGTGATTTATTTATAATGGTATCAATGCAATTTGAATGTGTATCGATACAACATGTTTTGAATATTGACAGGACTAACAATGTATTGAAACCCTATAATGACTAAGGTGTAGAGTTGAAATTCGTTAGTCAAATATTATGGTTAAAATATTTAACAAATTTAGTAGTTGAAACATTATTCCAAATCTTAAATTCTAACACTAATTATGACACCAATTTCAAATGAGTTAGTTGGAATCTTAATCAAAGAGTCCCAATTGATAGTTGGTTACTCCAAAATTTTACTAACTAAAGATTGGATTTGAATCTTGTTTTGGACTAAAGTGTTGGATTGGTTGGATGATAACCTTCATTAATTTAGACCCTTGTGTGGATAATTTCATTAAGTTTAGATGTCAATTTGCTCTTCAATTTTAACTGACGAGATGGACTAAAAAAAGTAAAAGATAATATTAAAAAACAAAATTATTTTATGTAATTTATATTTATATAAATATTTATTAATATTTAAATTTTTATTTTTCGTATTTCTATCATATTTTTATTTAACTATGTAAAAAATTAAAATTAATTATTACATTCAAAATAAAAAAAATGTACGTAACTTATAAAATTTCAAAATTATGTGAATTCACCTAAAGGTGGCAAAGAATGGCCCGAGCCCGAAAACCCGCCTGAGATCGAATCGGGACCAACTCGAATTGACCAAAAAAGTCAAAGGCCCATAACTTAAAAAGCCCGAAACTGAAAAAAATGCAAAACTGAAAAAACTCGAACTCGACACAACTCAAACCCGAAATAACCCGAGCTCGATACGATTCGAAATCGAGATCGATTCGAAACCTGTAAAAAACTGAATTTATAACCCAAAAAACCTAAATTATAATTATATGATTATTATTTAAAAATAAATAAATAATTGACACACTTTTTTAATTACAAAGTTTAAAATTTAGAAAAAAATTATTATTTATTGTATAATTATATCAATTATGTATTACCAGCAAAATAAATATTGAATCTTTTTCATTCAATTATTAAATTAAATTAATTTAAAACACCATAATATATGATATCAAATAATCTTTAATATTATGCTTATTGTATTATAATAATAAATATATTATTAATTTAACATTTGATTTTATTATAAAATCATTTTAACATTTTTTTATTTTTATTTTATAATAAAATTAATTTTAATACAATAATAAATCAAATATATAAAAAAATTATATAATTTCAATATTCATTTGAAACTTTGAATTTGATATTTTGTGCAACACATTAAAAATATTTTTAATAAAATTAAATTTAAACTATATTTTCTTAAAGTTTTAAGTATAGAAATATATTAAATTTATATTAAAAAAACTAATCTTAAAATTAAAATTCAAGTTTTTAAGATTAAAAAAAAGTTAAGTAATTAAATTAAACAATACAAGTACAAATTTTTTGATAAGCTTGCACATCATTGAAAGAGAAAATTATAAATCAAGCTCGTAGTAATTTTATTTTTAGCCTTAAAACAAAAGTCATTAATAAATTAAGCCAGTGGTAATTAATTATTTATTATATTATAATAATCTTATACATGAATAAACCAATTTAGTATCTTATAATAATGATTTGTATATTATATTATAATAATCTTTTAAGAATAAATTATGTAATCTCTTAGTGTGTAAGTATTCTTTTGATAGAATTAAGTATTTATTAAAAATAATTTATTTATTATCTATTAAATGTAAAATTAAACTGTGGACAAAAATAATAATTCTAATAGTAAATTAAAGTGTAATTTAATAATATATTAGAGTAGTATTACTGTATAAGTGGTAATTTTAATAAAATTTGTTTTTATACTTTATTAATATTATTATTAATTATATTTAAAATAACTAGCATTATATTTATTAATTTAGTAATATCTACTATTTAACATTTTAATTAGATATTCAATCAATTGGTGTATATCTAATATTATTATGTTAATGTGAACATGAGAAAATTAGTACTCAATTGGCGTAAAACTGTATATGATAGGATTATATCAAATGTTATTATTTATAATATAATGTCAATTGGTGTATATAACTTGTTTAATTTAACGTTCTAAATTTTTAATGAGATATTTGATTAATTAATGTGTACGAGTATGCTTATATTTAATATAATAATGTTATATTATGATTTATGTACAAACCAAAAACAAAATAAATATAAAATTGAGGTAATTAGTTGACCAATTATTCATAAAATTAAGTATTTTTTTAATGTATACTATAATTTTATTCAACATTATAATTGAACAATTAGTTAATTAGTTATATAGTTAGATTTAATTTAATTACTAATTATGTTGATATTTAAAAGACAAAATATAGATTTAATTTAATTACTAATTATGTTGATATTTAAAAGACAAAATAAATGTAAAAGAAATTCTTAAAAATTTAAAATTTTATTAAAAGTATAATATAATTATTAAAAAAAGCTAATAAAACAAAGTAAAAAAAAAAGAAATTTATTGAACTAAGAGTGTCTAAATTCCAATGGCCTAATGTTGATCCAAAAAAATACAATGACCCAATAAGTTATTGTTAAGAGTATAAAGCTATTTATATAAATGTTTTAATTGTTTATTGCGATTTATTTATAATTTGTTAGTTATTTATTTGTATAACTAATACTTTTGGATTTTCACTTTCTTTTAGTTTTACTATATATAATTTGGCTCACTTAAAAAAAAACTTTTATATAATTGTTAATATATAATTATATATTTTATAACGAATGTGAATATCACATGAAACTAAAAAAATTATAATTGTCAAGTAATAAAAACATTAAAATGTAAAAATTTATATTTATATTTATATAAATATTTATTAAAATTTAACTTTAACTTAGCATTTCTATTTTATTTTTATTTAACTATATAAAATTAAATTAATTATTATATTCAAAATTATAAAAATATTTATAATTTATAAAATTTTAAAATGATTTGACTAAACCCGCTAAGCCTGCCCGATTAAAAACCAGACTAAATCCAAAGTTGGACCAAAACCGAAAATAACTAAAACCGAAGATACCCAAAATCGAAAAAACTCAAAACTGAAAGTACCCAAAACTGAAAAAACCCAAGACCGAAAAACCTCGAAATTGAAAAAACTAGAAACCGAAATAACCCGAACCTGAATATAATTCAAACCGAACCCGCCTAAACTTGAGACTGAAACTGAAAAAACTCGAAAAAACCCGAGATTGAAAAAACTCAAAATTGAAAAAACTCGAAATCGAAATAACCCGAACCCGAATATAATCCGAACCAAACCCGCCTGAACTTGCCCGTTTGCCACCTCTAAATTCACCTAAACTTGCATGAACTCAACCCAAATTGAAGCTAAAAATTATTTAAACTAAAAAAAAAAAACTTGTATCGAAATGTGTTAAATCTATTTGTATTGTGTAAAATATGAAAAATTTGTGTCAAAAATTGTGGCAACTCTTCAATCTCAAATAGTCTTTTTGTTTTTATTGAATTCATGTATAATTTTCTTAACAAAATTTAATGTGTCACAATTGCATATTTTTTTTGTATCCTATCATTGTGTCATATTTAGGATGCTAAATCTAATTTGAAGTTCAAATATGTAGCTTATAAATTTGGGATAGGGTTCTAAACAAAAGAAAGTTGGACCTCACAGTTAAAACTTGACAACTTTATGTACAATATGGCCTGATCTTTCTACTTTTGGGTTTTAAACTTTTTATTATTCTATTAAAAATATATTTTTAATGGTTATTTTTGTTATATTTTATTGGAATCAATCTCTAGTACCCGGAGAATCGGCTATCAAGTCAAACCGTGATGGCCTGGTATAGTTTAAGCCAATGATGGTATGACACATAGAATCCGCTTGCTACAAACCTACAACGGTGGGCCAATCCTGTTAGGTTTGACACTCTTACAGCTGCAAAAAGTCACGATTTTTTATTCGTATCCTCAAAAATTTAAAATGGAAAATACACCTCATTTTTTTTTTCAACTTTTTTATTTAAACAACAAAGTATAAGAAGAATGGAATGAAAAGAAAAAAAAAAAGTTAATTTAGAAATTCTCTGCCCGGAGTTGCTGGAACCAACCATTCAAGGGATAAAGATTATGCAGCGAATTCCAATTCTATCAGTAGTTCGAAACATAGAAACCTACTTGCATAATCCAAAAAAACATAGAAGTTCAGCTCTTATATCTATTATTATTTAACAAGTCACACCAAAAATAGCACGGATAATTCCACCAGAAAAACAATCCAAAAATGGCACTCCTCTCGTTAGCTCAGCCTTCTTTTTTTTCTCATTGTTTTTCCATTTCATTCTCTTCATGGCACCAAACTTCTGTGGTCGTCACCACCGCTCGACGTGTCCGTTTCCTACCGGTCGCAGCTGCTACCACTACTCACTATCAGCAACAGTCAACTCCGATTGATAAGTCTTCGCTCATCGTTGCTGAAACGGAGTCAGAGGACCAGCTTTGGGCGGCTGCTTGTCTCCGTGTTCGCTCCTTCTATGACTTCCAGGACTCCTCCTATCGCATCCAAGTGAGACTTTTTTTTTTTTTCAAAATAAAAGAAAAAAAGAGGAAGTTTTGGGTGTTTTTGTTTTGCAGTGGAGAGGCATAAAAAAGGGTTAACGCAGGAATGTTAATTGTTTGATTAATAATTTGGTAGTAATTTGTTGTAGGGAATTTTAGGAAATTATTGAAGCTTTCAAGGATTGCAGATTTTGATGCTTGTATAGGGGAGTTTCTTGTTATCTCGTTCATAGCACAAAAAAAAAAAAACCGAGAAAGTAAAATGCATCCTGAAGGATTCAATTTTTCTGTTCTTATCTGAATACGATACCGATGGTATTTTGTCTTTTTCAAGTATTAGGATCATAAAAGTTACCTGGCGGAACGTGAATTCGAAGCACTAAAGGAAAGAATTGCTGGGAAGAGAGAGGGCTTTAAAAGAGTCTCTTGCATAAATGCTACGCTTCCATTGTCACAGCTGTCAAGCTCCGCAGATGATTTATGTGCTGCATGTAAGGTTTGTTTTGCCTTATTTTAGTTTTGCTTACAATGCTTCAACTTTCAAATGTCATTGGCATGGTAGTGCATTTATTATGATTTCTTAAGGGCTTGTAACAGGGTGTAAGGTGTCATAGATTACTCTGAGGAGAATCTCTGTTATAATGATGTTTAGAAAAATCTGAGACGCGAGAAAATAGAAATGCCTTGAAACTCAATTTATTGAGTTAGGATATATTTTATGGGGTGTCTTTTTTGTCATTAGTGGACAGCCACTGGTAAAGAACAATGTGTTAAGTTTTAGACTTGTGTTTGGAATCAAATCAAATTGAGCTCTAGGCATAATTCCAAAAGTATGATTTATCAGAAAGAAAGAGAAATGTAGCAAAGTGGAGAAAGTGATGGTTCTCATTTGAACTCAGGTTCAAATGGTAACTTTGCCAATGAAAGGGTCATGACGGAAAAAGAGTGGACAAGGTTTAGCTGTCTTTGTCTTTGACAGGCACAAATGTTTTAAATAAAATCAGACCTGTTCAGGATAATCTCAAATCTTCTATTAATAGTAATGTGAGTAAAGTTTGGCTTCTTTCTTTATTTTCAACATACAGTAAAATCCATTGAGGGGAACTTCTACCTCATATCATAATTTTTTTTGGTTAATAGGGGAGGGACAAGGTGGGAAGGGGGATTCAAACCTTGGATCTTATCCCTCCTAAAAAAGGGTAACAACCGCTAGGTTAAGCTTTGGTTGTTCTCACATCATAAAATTTTAGTTTAGTAAAGTTGAGTGAAATGATTGGTTTAAGAGGAGAGATGGCAAGACTTTGGATTTTTTAAAACAAACTTTACATGTACTTAGATCCACTTTTCCTGGTGAGTCCAAATAGCTCTAAATCAAACTTAAGTTCTTTAGCTTCCTGCTCTGCCTGAGTGGGTTTGGACAACAAAAACCTTATCAAAGATGACAAATGGCATTTGTACCTGGATGCATAATCCATTTATGTTCCTTCTGAAGAAGTACTTGTGTTGACTGATCTGAGTGTTTTCTCGGATTGTATTGGTGTGATTGGTTTTACTATCAATTCAATTTTAATGGTTTATGATTTGGTTTATAGAATTGAATCCTTGTTTAGTTGGTTTTATTAACAAGAAGATGCTAACTTTTTATGATTTCCTCTAAATTAGATATTCATCAGCCATAAACATTCTAATAGGTGCATATGGTTCTAAATTTCACAACGAATCTCTGACTGCCTTTTTTTTTAAAAAAAAAGCTCAAACTTTTTCCTTGTTATGACTTTTAGGTTATGCATCTGTTTGTTTGTTTATCTAGTTTCACATAATCCTAGGTAGCTGAGAGATCCCAAGTTACTGTATTAGTGATGTTGCAGACATTGGGGAGGTCTCTTCAGGGATATATTGTGCTAGTTAATTTCTCTTTTACAGGTTCTTTGGTGTGTTATGCAGTACTCTGATGATTTATGTCAGGAAAGAAAATCTCTGTGGTTTGAAATTGTGATTTTGCAAAAAGGAGGGTGTTAGGCTTTTCAATGTTCTTTTATCAGTTGTAATCTCCATTCTAAATTAATGCCCAATTTTTTTAATATAATCTGTGGCTGCAGGAGTTTTTGAGAAACAAATGTCTTCTTGATTGTTTATGTACTCTTTACATTATTGCTTTTCCTGTTTCTTATGTAGTTTACTGACAATGGAGAGGATAGGGTAGTAGTTGGAACCCTTGATCTTAACCAATGTCTTTGGCTTCCAGAAGAAATAGCTGGAACAAAACCAGAGGTATTTCATTGTATATCAAGATCTTTTTTGATGTTATCTAAGTACTTAGTTATTTATTTAGTTTTTGGTGCTAAGGCTTCTTAATTATTCTTAAAACTGAAGCATATTTATTTATGATTTAGGTAAGGCTATGTATATTGTATCAAGATTGACATGTTCCACAACAGTCTGCAGTCCCCTTACGACTTTCGTATTGGATTGCACGTTCCAAATTGTGGATTGTTCGTGTTTTGAGCCAGAGAAACAATTGATCCAATTTAAATGCTAAAGACTGAATGATAAAAATAAGAAATCATACCTAGAAATCAAGTTTTTTGTGGAATAAGATAGCTAACTAATTAAAATAATATGAAACTATGACTAGAAGTTTCTAGAAATATGTTGATCCACTCTCTATTTTCCTTGGTAGTATCCGTGTCTGACACTTACAGCGGACATCAGTTTGGAGGTCGAACCCTCCAAATATATAGAAAAACTTAAGAAAAGATTGAATGTACCCATTTTGGACACATTCTCTGTTTCACTTACACCCCTGAGTTTCAGTAACGCAGTGTAGAATTATTATTGAATCCACTTGAATGAAAAAGAAATGAAAATTGCCCACCATTATGGCCTATTAATTTACATTCTAGATAACAGTTCGCGATATACGTATTAAGAATAACTTGGATGAACTGTATCATACTATAAGATTTGGTGTAGTTTAGTATCAAAAGGATTTAGTAATAAATTGATCTACATTTGGAATCTGTTTTGACAGGGGATTGAAGCTAATTTTTCAAGAGCATACTTGAGCAATGTATGTGTTGCAAGGGAACTGCACAGAAATGGCTTAGGTTATGAAATTGTCACAATGTCAAAAAGAGTGGCTGAAAAATGGGGTAACAACATTTCTTCCATTAATCTGTTATGGTAGTTGTCCCTGTCATAATCATCTTGCAATGATTAAACAATTGTCCTAGACAGTCTGTTTGTTGCTAATGGAAATGAAATTACGAATTCTTGCATCAGAGAGGAAGAAACTAAATGCATTACCACCTTGGGCTATTTGGTTCAACCATTTAGAATTTTCACCTGTTAAAGCACCACATGTAAATGGGTTGACTGTCTGTACGGTCCTGTCTTTAGAGTTATACTTTGTTTGACCTTTTGTTTTGTTACCAAAAAAGGAGTTAAACAACAGAATTTATGTCAAAACTTTATCTCTCAATGCTTGTGGTATAATGACATTTTCACCGAGCCACTAGGAGGGAGGCGTTGAACTTGTCAGAACTACAGCAGAATCCAACCTCCATCTTCATGTAACATTTAAAATGAGATAGTAAGGGTTAATCTCCTTGACTTTCAGGCAAATTTTCCTTATTTAATTATGTTTATTCTAGTATACATGAATGCAATAGGGTTCCTTTTGTGGAAATTGAAAGGAAATAATAAATAATGATAAATTTTGTGGGATCTATGTTGGTTCCTATGGATGTCTGCCTGCAAGACTAAAGCACTAGCATGCATTTTCTTCAAATAAGGGGATTGCTGCATTCTTGCTCTTTTGCTTTCTATCCTGCATTGCTATTTAAATATATAGAGCATAAGGTTCTATATGTTAGCTGTGAGTGAGTCGCATCTTTCTAGACATAAAATAATTAGTACTTATAGAACTCTGAACTTTATTCATTATGGACACCTTTGTAGTCTTGCAATTCTAACCTACAGGTCAAGCATACCGAGTTTTTTCAGGCACTGTTTTAAGTTAGTCATGAATATATTGTTTTTTAAATTGTTGTTGGAACTTGAAGTCATCAAATAAATGCCTCCAGTTTCTTTAATTGCATTGGAGGCAAGCAAACCTTGCCCTAGGGGATGATGTGAACCCACAGTCAGCACCTAACTCCATGTTTTGTATATTAGTAATGCTACCAAATTTTTTGATACTGACTAGAGTCTGCTCCCTTTCGCTGTCTCTTTGTTCGTGCTTGCCTTTCATGTATTTAGCATTGGTGCTACAGTAATGTGTTTCAAAACGTTTCGAGGATAATTTTCTACAGAAGCTTGCACTTGAACATTTAGCTCAATGATAGGTGCATATATGTCCTTGTTCAAAGAACTGGGTTCAAATTCCCCTTTTCCTTAAGTTAGATGCTGCTGTGTTGTTTCAGGCATAACTGATCTATACGTCCATGTTGCCGTTGTCAATGAGCCTGCAAAGAATCTGTACATGAAAAGTGGTTTCATTCACGAAAATGATGAGCCTGCTTGGCAAGCTAGATTTCTTGATCGGCCACGACGGATTCTATTATGGACTGGACTTCCTTGCACTAATGAGTTCTGAACTTGTAATATTATGGCATTCCATTTTGCTCCTTATAAAAGTTTTGATTCCAGCACATTTACGCCATTTGGAAAACTCGCCCATTTCAGGATGTGATATAAGCTTCCTGTATATTATTGCCAGCTAGAAAGTTTTATGCATTCCATGAAAGGATAGAGAAAATTAAAATGTCAAAGGATATTCCATTCGTTAGTGTTAGCTTTAAATTGAAAAGTATTTGAAAATGATAAAAATTGAAGTGATAAAAAATATTTTACATTATATTGTAAATTTGCTTAAGATGAACACAATGATAGAAAATCATTTAAAAAAGTTTTGGACTAAACTTTCAATTGAGAAAGTCAAAAAATATTCTTATCAAATTGAAAGAATGTTTTGAACTGAACTCAAATCATCAAAACACATCATTTTATTCCGAAACAGTTAACAAAAAGTGCAGGAAGGCTTGAGGCATCGATCCCCAATTGGCAGGGAGCTTCCTAAGTGCAGAAAACAGGCAAAGGATCGATCCTCAGTTGGCAGAATTAGCTCAAAGGGTTTTTGGAACTTAGGGATCGATTCCCTATGGCTAAGGATCGATCATCTATCACGAAAACAGTGTCCAACGGCTAGTTTTTGAGAGTTTCAACAGGAAGAATTTCATTAAATGCTTCAACAATTGTTCCAAGCTGTTGTTTGATTATAAATAGAGGCATTTATGAAGATTAAAGACAGAACAAGCACTCAACAATTTCTCTAAGCCTCAAGAAAGAATTCAAAGTTGAAAAATCATCCTTTGTAATTGATTTGTGATATTTCACATTGTACACAACTGACTCACATTAACATAAGTTATTCAAAGGGGTGTGTAAGCCTTGTAAGGTTATCTTTTAAGAGTGAGGTTAACTTTGCAAGGGGATAGGATAAAGAGGTTATTCCTAAGCCTACAAAAGGAAGTGTAAGAGGTCTCTCCACACCTTGAAGTGCTTTGTACTGATTCATAAGGAAGAATGGAATCAATCCCTTGACAAGAGGATCAAGAAGAGTGGACGTAGGCAAGAAATTGGCCGAACCTCTATAAATACTGTGTTTGCTTCTCTTCCCTTATCTTTATTTACTGCATTTGTTACATTATTGCATAATTTGTTTTATTGGTTAATTGAGTTCTTAAAAATTCAAAATTAGTAGTTAAACCGATTCACCCCCCCTCTCAGTAGAGCCAACAATTAGACTTGTTGAGATTCGCATAAACGAATAGAACGTTTGATAAATTGTTCGTGAACACATTTAGGTTTTATTAGTTTATATTTGTTTATTAAACTTAACAAACGATAACAAACAACATTTTAATGTTCATTTAGTAAACGAATCGAATAGGAACAAAGCTGTGATTTGTTTGTTTTTGTTCGTGAATAGAATCGTTTATATTTGTTTATTATTTATTCATTTAAAGTGTCATTTGGTATTTGTTTATTTATGTTCGTTTTTAACTCGTTCATTTAAAGTGTCATTTGTTGTTCAATTGTTATTTATTAAAATTTAAAATTACTTATATAAGTTATATATTATATTACATTTTCTTTAAGATTTTAACCTAAAGAATTAGTACCTAATTCTTAAATATATTTATACAACACAATTTTGTTGGCTAAAAAAATTAATAAAAAATAAAAAAATAATTATAAAATTAAATTAATTATTTATGCTTGAACAATAAGGGTTTTTTTTTTTTTTAATTTTAAGGAAGAAGCTAAAAAGTGAGAACCTAGTGTTATACTCGTATCCAAGCTTCATCGAAGAGGAAAAAAGAAAAGATACAAAGTGTTCATGGTCAACATTTATTGTCTCACTTGTAATTTCTTTCGTGTATCAAATTGTATTTATTCAGCCTTGTAGAGGTATTAGAATACCAATTGTAAAACCATTCCATCTTTGTAAAAGGGGAGAGTACCCTAAAGAGTTCAACTTATAAGTGAGGATTGGATAGAATTAAGGTTTGCTCATTGGGCCAGAAAAATGAGTCTTTGTAAAGGTTTACTTGATGGAGATCCACTTGATCGTGATGTTCGTGATGCTAAGGATCCATTGGTCATCCAAGGAGGTCCAAATACCTGAGCTAGAGCCAAGAAGACGCAACAAGCTCTGGCCTCATTAATGCAACAAGGAAGCTTCCATGAAGAGTCCGAAGACATCTATACTTGCTTAGAGGCCCAAATGACATGAGCATGGTTTACTGTCTTATTTTAGCTTAACGATAAAATGGGTTAAGTGTTTGAATAGCCCACATTTGAGTCTTATTGTGTCTTGGACTATTTATTTTATGTAACTAGGTTTAGGCATGAATTTGGGTTTAGTCTTATTTTCTGTTTGGTGTTAATTCCAGCCCACTTGTTTATGGGCTTAAGTGCTAGCTCTAGGTAATACCTTGTAAACGCTATTGATTGGGGAGATCAGTTTTGAATTTCAGAATTTGAGTGTGCCTTTCTCTTGGGTTCCCTCTCAACTAGGCTTATCAAGGTCTTCTTCCTTGTGGCGCCTCCTTTTTCACCATCCACCATTGCTATACCTTAGGTTCTTGAATTCTTATTCGTTGCATCAAGGTCCAATACCTTTGGGTTCGAGTCTCTTTATGTCACAACCCGAAGGCCATGACATTCACTTGATACTCATACTTTTTCTTAGTCTACAAATTTCTGGACTAACTTTTTCTTTTTCTTTTTAAGGTTTGTATTCGGTGTCAGTGTAGTTACTACTTTACTTTCATTTATCCTCTATACAATAATTTATCACACTTCTAAGTTACATCTCAACTCGCTGAACAACATACGTACTGTGTATTAATTAAACTCTGTACATGTAAACAAGAAATTTACAAGGAATGTATACCTCAAAATCAAAGAAGTGGATTCGGAGAACGGTGGCCAGTACCAAGCTTAGATACTGTCTTCGATGCCCACTTAGCAGCTCGCATAGCATATGTTAACTTCAGTAGTCTGAAAAGAGATGAAATTTAGTGGGGTGAGCAAAACCACGGCTCAGTAAGATACTAATATAAATAAAGGAGTAGAATTATACTGTCTTAAACCATAATGCTTAAAACCTGCAAGTTTGCAATTACAGTTAACCTTTTTCATCGATAACATCTCATTATCTCAATTCTTGTCATCTGTCTATCACTCAGACTTCTAAATAAATCATCATAATCACTTTTTTTAGTTTTCTCATCATTGTACTATAGTGCATTGCACAACAATATTGTTGTATCATGTACTATTAGTCCATACTCTCATCAATCTCATAGTACATCCTGTCCAATTGAGATATCGTATCAAGTCACTTTTTGTCTCATAATCATATTTCTGTATTCTATCATCTCATATCACTTTCCATATGGAAAATCATGATCACGGCGGTACGAAGTCATAATTCTCTTCGTGTATATTCTATATTCATGTATCATATCATATCATGACATCATGTAGATGAAATATCGTTACCACCGAGTCATGATACTCCTTATATACTCTTCATGTTTTTGTACCATATAAGGTCATGACATATCTTATGTAAAAAGCATATTATTATGTCATGATTTAGTAGGCAGTTTATGTAACTTCACTGTATGAACCACTATCATTTCAAATCATATCATATATACTTTAGAACATGCTCAACATATGAATTTTTTTCAATTCATTTCATATTTACCTTTGAGGTATGATAGGAACATGTTCAATTTCAATTCATGTATTCGTTTTTAGAGTATGTCTAAAACATGTGCGGTTTAAAAACATTTTTCATATACTATAAGTCATATCAAGTCTAGAGTTCATATCAAATCAATCTATACTCTAGACCGTATATCATTTCAAGTTCGACACAAAATCATATATAAATCATATAAGTGTTGAAATCATATCACATGTACTTTTAAAACATGTTTAAAAACATGTACTGTTTCAAAATATATTTCATTTCAAACATGTCTCATGTACTGTATAAATCATGTCAAGTCTAGAGTTCATATCAATAAAATCATACTCTAGACTTCATATCATATCGGTTAGAGACTAGGCTAGATCCCTATCACTCTATCAATAAAGACTTAAGTCACTGTAGCTAGTAGTGAAAAATCATGTCATCGTCCCCTGGAAACCAACTAGGGTGCTATCTATGGCCATAGACCTCATCTCTCTCAGCCACACTGATCAGGCGTGACTGAGACCTGTCCACGACTATTGTCGGACAAGCATCTCTGCCTAATGAGCAAAGCTCCAATTAGGCGGTTTCCACTATGCTTTATTGAATTTAATTCTTTTAGGGTGCCTACAGTCTCATAAAACATTTAAATCTTTAGCTTTTCTTGTCAAAATCATGTAAAGCATATGGTAAAATTCTTTAAGAGGATTCATATATAAAAATATGTATAAACCATATACTTTCTTTTTAAAACTAATTTATACTTTATAGCATTCATATAAATGTTATTACAACATCTGAAGTTGTAGCAAGTTATGCTTAAGAGCGATGCTATAAAACCATTTCAATATGTAACTTCGATGATATTTTCAAATGTCAATATATGCAATAACTTCATCTAATACAGTGAAGCAATTCATTTACATTTATCACCATCGATCATTCAATTTCAAAACTTTCTTTCTGTCAAATCAGTAATTCAGTATTCAAATCAATTCACTATTCATTTCATTCAGTCTTCAAATTGTTTAGTACTCCAATTATTCAATAATTAGATCACTTGGTATTCAAACCATTCGGTATTTAATATCCTTTTTCGATAATTATTGACTATAACAATCATTTGTACATTTTATTATCGATACTAGGACCACATCATTAGTATGAATTCTCTTAGTATCTATAAGTATTTAAATACCAAGTTTCTATGTAGTCATCAAGATACTGAAATTATGCAAATACCGATACCCTCATTCGATATCTATTCCAGAGTTGACATCAAGGATCACAGAACCACAAGATCAATAGTCACTTATCAAATCCATTTATGGTTTGATCTATTGGCACACTTTCAAAATTTTCGACTTGAGGTTCAATTTCTTTCACTATCATAAAATCAGATCACAATCCTCAATTCACTTTTCATATGGCCTATAGAACGTAATAGCATGCTAGAATTATCTATAAGACATCAATCTTTTCAATTTTTGGTTAGCAATTTACTCACTTAAACGAATTTGCCAATTTCCACTATCAATAATATTTTAATCGTTTAAGTCACCTTGCGACTATCCATGTTATTGCAAAAATTTCAATTCACATCTATTAATATCGATATGTACAAGTACATTTTTACGTGGACGCGTATTCCATCAAGTACATATAAAACCTCACAATCTACTTTCTTATTATCATCGTCTCAGTCATACCACTAAGACAGACCATTCATCATGTCTTCTAACTTTCTCCAAGTCACTCAATTGTGAGAGAATATTTTTCGATACCCATTCTAAGATTATAACCGAATTCTATATAGTCTCATGTATGACACCATTTATTTGAATTTATCAATTCTGAAAACATTTCTCGATTGATAATCTCGCAATTCAGTCATTCGACCATCTAAATTACAACTTCAATTTTCTCTTTTAAGTTATATCATATAATTATTGTACTTTTATCAGTGATCCGCCTAATCAATATTCCACCTCAATCTCGGCTTGATTGCCACTTTGTAGTATTGAGATAACTTGATTTGTCGATTCTATAAGGCTTAAACCATATAATCCATCACGTTATTGTGCTCAACGATCTATCTTCTCCTCGATTTCAATATCAACTTTTTCTGGTAATACAATAAAGTCCTTTAAATGTTTATTTTCAATAATTATTTCCAAGATTCCATTTATGTGAGAAACTTAATCTTTTTCCTCAAGCATTTTCCTAAAATTTCGACAGCATAACGGCTTAATTTTTACTAAACCTCCTGCAAGGAAAACACAATTTATAACTACAGCCGTTGATTCTCACAATTCTTTTATCTCTTACTAAGACGCCTACCACCAATTGTAGGTCATTTTAGCATTTAAAAATCATTTCAATATACATCATATCAAAAATCATAATTCCAAATCATATAATATAATGCTACTAATGCTTTATAAAAGTATCTTACCTGACGCTGAAACTTAGCGCTTTGACGAGCTCCTAGCATCGTCGAATACGAAATCACTTTTGTCACTTCCGCTACAATTTTCACAACACCAATGCACTTACATGAATATATATAACAATAAAATTATTCAATAAATATCAATCAATTTATTTTCCTTAATTTTCCTTACCATTTCTTTTTCTTTCCTTTTTATTCTTCTCTTTCTTCTTTCTTCATTTTCTTTTCCTTTCCTCCTTTCTTTCTTTTCTTTCCTTCCTTTTCTTCTCTTTCTTCTCTCTTCTTTTTCCTTTCTTTCTTTTTCTTTTTCTCCTCTTTCCTTCTTTTTCTTTTCTTTTCTTTTTCTTTTTCTTTTTTCTTTTTCTAGCTTGAACCAGTTCGGACTGGTTCAGGTCGGTTCACTTTCTCCCTGTCGGTTCGGCCATCGTTAGCCACCATCGCCGGTGGTTCAACCACTTCAAAGCTTGCTGGGGTGGTGGCGAGGCTGGATCTGGTCTCCATTTCTCGATTGGCGGCGCCGATGGTGGCAGATCTAGGACGGGGTTTGACTTCCCCTTTCTCCTTCTTTCTTTCTCCGTTTCCCTTCATCACCGGCAAGCCCTCCTTCAGATCTGGCTTCGTCGGGGTCTGGTCAAGCGGCAGTGGCACGGGGTTCAGCCGGCGACCACCTCCTTTCCCTTTTTTTTCCTTTTTTCTCTTTTCTCTTCTGTTTTCCTTCGATTTCTCTTCTCTCATTTTCTTTTCCCCTGTCGCTGGCAGCTTTCTTTTCTGCCTCTTTGGTCGGCGACAACGTCGCTTCTTCTTCCTCTTCCCTCGCTCGGTCGATGTTGGCCGACTTCCCTTTTGTTTCCCTTCTGTTTTGCTAAACAGAAGGAAATATGGGAATTGGGTTTTCCCAATTCCCATTTTGTTTTTTATTTTTTATTTTTTATGGTATAATTATATTTAGTTATATAATTATACTAATACAATATATATATATTGTATTTACAATATATATAATATATATATATATACACATTTTTATTTCATAAATTTTGGATTTCTTATCATCCAAAATAGATATACTCATTTTCATCTCTTTAATATTTGGATCTCTTAATATCCAAAAAATCATTCAAAATAATTTTCTCAACTTTATCAGATTTGGGAATTTCAATAATTTTCCCATCTCGTAAATAAATTTATTTATTTACTTTCGCTTATTTATTTGCATAAAAATTTAATTCCCGAGTAATTTAATACCAAAAAATAGGAAAATTCTCGGTTATCACACTTTAGGCTTCGGGTTTAGGTTTCAGAAGGTATCATTCATCATCTTTGCTTTTGTCCTGTTGTGTTTCAACTCCTTCAAATTTCAATCTACGTTTTCTCTTGTCCGTGCGTATCGCTTGGCATCAGAGCTCAGGTTTCGATTTTTGGTTTGTTGGTTTTTGATTTTTTTTGGTTTGTTGGTTTCGATTTCTGGTTTGTTTGTGTGTCTTTCACTTTTGGTAGAATCCTTTAAAAATTCAACCACTTATTTCAACCCTAGCCGCACCCCTTCAATCAAAACCCTAGCCGCACTTCTTCATAACCCTAGCCGCACTTTTCAGCCACTTATTTCAACCCTAGCCGCACTTTTCAGCCACTTATTTCAACCCTAGCCGCATCCCTACTCTTTTCAAGGAAACCGCAAAATCATATTACAAAAAAGAAGAGAAAAAAAGAATTCAAAAAAAAATTTGTTGCAGTACTGTTCAAACACTGTTCAAACAAAAAAATTTGGTTGAGTTAGGAGGCGTGCGAGTACCCGTTTTAAAGAAAACGACACAATAAAACGAACCTGTAAGATACGGGCCTCACCCTATCTTGGCCAAATTCCATCATCTTCCTATAGTTTTAGGCCATTTTTTATTTTTTTTGTCATTCTAGTGATTTTTTTTATTTTATTTTTTTTTGAGTCACCCTAGCCGCATCTTTCTGTGAAAGAAAAAGGAAAAGAATTCGAAAAAAAAGAGAAGAATTCAAAAAAAAAGGGAATTCAAAAAAAAAGAGAGAAAATACTTGGTGAAAATAATTGGTGACTTAGTTGATTCTGCGAGGTTGAATCTTTGACTAAGTCTCTAGTGCGATTATAAACCTATAGAGTTAAAGTACAGTAAGAGAAAAAGGCATGAGTGTGTGAGAAACATTAGCAGAGAAAAGCCAAATTACTTGAGTGAAACACGGGTGTAAACACGTGAGGATATCACTTGTTAAAAATGTCTTCTGAAGGTGATAAGTCAGACTTTAAAAAGATTGAATTCATGCTTCAGGTAATGCAACAATAGTTCTGACGGATGGACGTGAAATTCAATGACATTCATGATAAGTTGAACCAACATAAAGCTCAGTTTGCGAAGATCAACAAGGTGATACTTCCCGTCTAAAAAGTAAGGTTGTTGCCAATGATGAGTATGATGATAATGTTGGGTATGACTCGAACGAAGAGTCTGGGGTAGATAGACGTCATATAAGGTAGATCGAGTTGATAGAGCCCGTGATAGAGGCAAGGAGAAGATGGACGGAAACCTTAGCAGTATAAAATTGAAGATTCCTCCTTTCCAAGGCAAGAATGATCTTGAGGCATATTTGGAGTGGGAAAGGAAGATTGAAATGGTGTTTGACTGCCACCACTACTCTGAGAAAAAGAAGGTCAAACTTGCAGCAATTGAGATCACAGAGTATGCTATGGTTTGGTGGGATCAGTTAGTCTCTAGTAGAAGAAGATATGGAGATCCTCTAGTGTCTACATGGGATGAGATGAAGCGCATCATGAGGAAGAGATTTGTTCCTACTCATTACTACACAGAGCTATACCAGAAACTCCAAGGCCTTACCCAGGGCTCAAAGAGTGTTGAGGATTACTACAAAGAGATGGAAATAACCATGATCTGAGCCAATATCCAGGAGGATGCAGAAGCTACTATGGATCGTTTTCTCCAAGGCTTAAAACGTGGATTGCCAATGTAGTAGAGTTGCAGTATTAGATGGATTTAGAGGAGATGCTGCATGTGGCAATCAAAGTGGAAAGGTAACTCAAAAGGACAGGTACATCCCGTTTCACTCCTAGTTCAGTTCCTGTTTGGAAATCTAACACCTTTCGTAGGGATGATAAGTTTGTGTCTATGCCTAAGTCAGAGAGCTTTGCTACGCCCAAGCCTGAGGGCTCTCCAAAGCCCAAGACTGAACCTGCCCAAGCATCCCAGAGCAAGACATGTCACATTAAGTGTTTCAAGTGTTTAGGTCGTGGACATGTTGCCTCACAGTGTGCCAACCGTAGAGTGATGATCATGCACGGGAATGGAGATGTTGAGAGTGAAGGTTTTGAAGTCGGTGTTGAAGATGAGATGCCTGTGTTAGAAGATGCTGAAGAAGAAGAAGTTGTTGAGTATGCTGCTCATGGTGAAGCACTTGTTGCCAGGCGTGCTCTTGATACCCATGTGAAGTTTGAAGATGAGGCACAACGCGAGAACATCTTCCATACGAGGTGCCATATTAGTGACAAAGTATGCACTGTAATCATTAATAGTGGGAGCTGTACTAATGTTGCTAGCACATACCTTGTTGATAAGTTAAAGTTGCCCACTACCAAGCATCACCACTCATATAAGTTGCAGTGGATTAATGATTGTGGTAAAGTGAACGTGGTGAAGCAAGTCTTGGTTCCTTTTCAAATTAGAAGGTATCGGGATAAGGTGTTGTGTGACGTGGTGCCCATGCAAGCTAGCCACCTATTGCTGGGTAGACCGTGGCAGTATGATCGGAGAGTCATCCACGACGGTTACACTAACTGTTACTCCTTTACTATGGATGGCAAGAAGATCACTCTTGCTCCTCTTAGCCCCAAGGAGATTTATGAGGACCAATTAAGGCTAAAGGAGTAACATGACGAGCAAATGAAGCAAGCTAAAGAAAAGAAGGAAAACAAGGAAAGCAAACCAGTAAGCTGCTATGCCAAACCCCGAGATGTGAAGACTGCGTTTCTTGCTAAGTCTCCTATCCTTTTACTCTTATTTAAAGATTCTTGTTTCATTGATGCTGAACTCCATGATACTTTGCCTACCGATGTTGTCTCATTGTTGCAAGAGTTCGAGGATGTATTCCTTGAGGAGATCCCAAGTGGATTACCACCAATTCGTGGGATCAAGCACATGATTGACCTTGTCCCCAATACTGCCATTCCTAACCGTCCAGCCTATAGAAGTAATCTCGAGGAGACGAAGGAGCTTCAAAGGCAAGTTGAGGAGCTCATGAGGAAAGGTTATGTGAGAGAGAGTATGAGTCCATGCGCCATGCCCGTACTGCTTGTGCCAAAAAAAGATGGGACGTGGAGGATGTGCGTTGACTGTCGAGCCATCAACAAAATCACTGTAAAGTACCGCTACCCTATTCCTAAGCTAGATGACATGCTTGATGAGTTGCATAGTGCATGCATGTTTTCTAAAATTGATTTAAAGAGCGGATTTCACCAAATTCGTATGAAAGAAGGTGATGAATGGAAAATCGCATTCAAGACTAAACATGATCTCTATGAGTGGTTAGTTATGCCTTTTGGCTTGACTAATGCACGTAGTACATTCATGCACTTAATGAACCATGTTTTACGTGAATTCATTGGTAAGTATGTGGTTGTCTATTTTGATGATATTTTGATATACAGTAAGAGCCAGCATGAGCATGTTGAGCATCTTAGGAATGTTCTTACTGTTTTGAGGAATGCAGGTTTGTATGCCAATTTTAAGAAATGTACATTCTGCACTGATAAGATTATTTTCCTTGGGTATGTAGTTTCTTCACATGGCATTTCTGTTGATAATGAGAAGGTAAAGGCAATTAAAGATTGGCCTGTACCTAAGTGTGTTTTTGAGGTACGTAGTTTCCATGGTTTAGCTAGTTTCTATTGTCGATTCATTAGAGATTTTAGCACTATAGCTGCACCTTTGATCGAAGTGGTCAAAAAGAATGTTGCATTTCATTGGGCTCTTACACAAGAGCATGCTTTTAATTTGCTTAAGGATAAACTTTGTTCTGCTCCTTTGTTATCTCTGCCTGACTTTACTAAAACTTTTGAGATTGAGTGCGATGCCTCAGGTGTAGGTATTGGAGCTGTGCTTATGCAGGAAAAACGCCCAATTGCTTTCTTTAGTGAGAAGTTAAGTGGAGCAGCACTTAACTATCCCACATATGACAAGGAGATGTACGCGTCAGTGAGGGCCTTGGAGACATGGCAACATTACTTGTGGCCCAAAGAATTTGACATCCACACTGATCACGAGTCCTTGAAGCATCTGAAAGGACAGAGTAAGCTGCATAAGCATCATGCCAAGTGGATAGAGTTCATTGAGATGTTCCCATACGTGATCAAGTACAAACAAGGTAAAGAGAACGTCGTAGCTGATGCGTTATCTCGTAGGTATACTCTTATCACTACTCTTGATGCTAAACTTTTAGGATTTGAGTATATCAAAGAATAGTATGCTGATGATGTTGATTTTGGTAATGTTTATGAGGCATGTGCTACATTTGGCTTTGGCAAGTTCTTTCGGCACGATAGGTTCTTATTTAGAGAAAATAAATTATGTGTGCCTAGGAGTTCGTTGCGCGAGCTGTTAGTTAGAGAAGCCCATAGTGGAGGATTAATGGGTCACTTTGGAGTTAGGAAAACTCCAGATGTTTTGCAAGAACATTTCTTTTGGCCTAACATGAGGAGAGATGTAGAGAGGTTATGTGATAGATGCAGTTCATGTAGGCAAGCTAAATCTATAGTTCATAATCATGGTTTATATACTCCTTTACCCATTCCTACTATTCCGTGGACTGATATCTCTATGGATTTTGTTTTGGGCTTGCCTAGAACAAAACGCGGTAAGGATTCTATTTTTGTTGTGGTTGACAGGTTCTCTAAGATGGCTCATTTCATCGTTTGCCACAAGACAGATGACGCGAGCAACGTTGCTGACATTTTCTTCAAAGAGATAGTATGTCTACATGGTGTACCGAGGACTATTGTTTTTGATCGAGTTGTCAAGTTCCTTAGTTACTTTTGGAAGACGTTATGGGGAAAGTTGGGAACTAAATTTTTATTCTCCACCACTTGTCACCCCTAGACTGATGGACAGACTGAGGTAGTCAATCGAACCTTATCCATATTATTGAGGTCCATTATACAGAAGAATTTGAAGAATTGGGAAGATTGCTTGCCACATGTGGAGTTTGCATATAACCGTAGTGTCCACTCCACTACGAGTTGATCTCCATTTGAAGTTGTTTATGGATTCAATCCTCTTATTCCTTTGGATTTATTGCCATTACCTAATGCTGAGCAGAGTAACTTGGATGGAGAACAAAAGGCTAAGTTTATGAAGCAACTTCTTGAGAGAGTACGTCAAGCTATTGAAAAGAAGACTGAGCAGTATACCACCCAAGCAAATAAGCATCGCAAGAAAGTAGTCTTTGAGCCTGGTGATTGGGTTTGGGTACATATGAGAAAGGAGAGGTTTCCTGTTCAGCGATGAACTAAGTTGCATCCCCGAGGAGATGGACCATTCCAAGTCATTGAGAAGATCAACGATAATGCCTACTGATTGGATCTTCCTGGTGAGTATGGTGTATCTACTACTTTTAATGTTTTTGATCTTTCTCCCTTTTCTTTTGATGAAGGTATATGCGATTTGAGGACAAATCCTTTTGAAGAGAAGGGGAATGATGGAGATCCGCTTGATTGTGATGTTTGTGATGCTAAGGATCCATTGGTCATCCAAAGAGGTCCAATTACCCGAGCTCGAGCCAAGAAGATGCAACAAGCCATGGCCTCATTAATGCAACAAGCTCTGGCCTCATTGAAGCGTCAAAGAAGCTTCCATGAAGAGTCCGAAGACATCTATACTTGCTTGGAGGCCCAAACGACATGAGCATGGTTTACTATCTTATTTTAGCTTAACGATAAGATGGGTTAAGTGTTTGAATAGCCCACATTTGAGTCTTATTGTGTCTTGGACTATTTATTTTATATAACTAGGTTTAGGCATGAATTTGGGTTTAGTCTTATTTTCTGTTTGGTGTTAATTCCAGCCCACTTGTTTATGGGCTTAAGTGCTAGGTCTAGGTATTATTATAAATACCTTGTAAACGCTATTGATTGGGGAGATCAGTTTTAAATTTCAGAATTTGAGTGTGCCTTTCTCTTGGGTTCCCTCTCAACTAGGCTTATCAAGGTCTTCTTCCTTGTGACGCCTCCTTTTCACCATCCACCATTGCTATACCTTAGGTTCTCGAATTCTTATTCGTTGCGTCAAGGTCCAATACCTTTGGGTTCGAATCTCTTTAGGCCTCGGGTCTAGGTTTCAGAATGTGTCATTCATCATCTTTGCTTCTGTCGTGTTGCGTTTCAGCTCCTTCAAATTCCAATCTAGTTTTCTCTTGTCCGTGCGTATCATTACTCCTTGAGCCAAAAAAAAGATTCTGAGTAAAGGTTGCTTCATTGAGCATTTAAAAGGGCAGGTGTAGATTTTCTCATTGAGTTTGTAAAAAGAGAGAGCTTGTGAGGTTATCCTTGAGCCTAGAAAAAAAAGAGATTGTCTTCTTGAGCCTATAAAAGGGAGAAGGCTATAACCCCTTTTCAATACTGAATTTGGTTATAACTGTTAAATAATGCCCTACAATCAATTAGATTTGGATTAAGTAATTTTAAAAAGCCCAAAAGACCTAATTTAGTTGAACTAAGGCTAAGGCTTTTTTAGGGTTTTATTAAGAGGCACAATAAAAATAACATTAAGTCTAAAAGTTAGATAAAATATTTTTGATAGCCGCTCTGCCTCTTGGAGCTAGCACTCTCAGAAAACAATTCCCTTCCTCCTTCCTTTGCTTCCGATCACACCTTGTCTCAGGCAAAGGTCTTGTTTTGCATCATACTCGTGTGGATACCGTTAGAGGGCTTCTCTCAGCTAGGAATCTTGAGTTAACGATAAATCAAGGGATATTCGTGGGTTTCTATATTCAAAAGTTGAACATTCCTACACGAGTCATACCAAAAAGGTTAGATTCTATCCCGAAAACAATTTTGTTGCATGATCCTGGTGATTTTGGTTTTGTTGTTTTTTTAATCCGCTGCTTATTTTTGTGTATGACATGATAAACCGAGATAATGAAACCTTATAGTGGTATCAGAGGTAGTGTGTAAACGACTTTCAGGATAGTGAATTTAGTTCGCGATGATGCTATTTTATTGTAAGTTATTACAGATTTGATTTTAATTTTCAAAATTCATTTGGGCAACCTAAAATAATTGTAAGATAATTATAGATTTAAATAAACTCTGTAGGGATTTGTTGAATTAAAAGTTACATGTTAGAATTCTTTTGAAACTTGTAATTACAATGTTGGCAAAATTGTTTGGCACAAACCCTGAACACTTTTATATAATATAATTGATATTAAAGCAATTGTCAAAATTGTTTTGACAAAAAACCCTATAAGCAATCTTGTAGTTGCCATCCTTGTAAAAAAAATTAATACTTGTTTTATTTTATTTAAAATATGTTTTAATTAAAATAAATTAGGATAAAAGTTATCTTAATAAGTGTTTTAAATTAAATATATTTAAAAAAAATATATTTTTTAAAATAAAATTGGATAAGAGTTATCCAATGGGTTTTGAAATTTTAATAAGATTAAAATTTCAAAAACGTTATCTTGATAAAATTTTGTTTTAAAATATTTTCTATCTTAAATTAGATAAGAGTTATCCACTAGTTTTTGAGATTTTAATGAGATTAAAATTTAAAAAGGAATTATCTTGATAAAATTTTTATTTTCATTATTCCCTATATTAAATTGGATAAGAGTTATCCAATAGTTTTGATTTGTACTCCCAAACCCTAAATTTGAGACGTAAACCAATTATTGTCCTTAGTTTGAATAAGTGACTAAACACACTTTAGATTAAAGTAGGAGTATGAACATATTTAAATCTTCCAACTTGCACTGCTCGAACTCCTCATGTCCCATAAGACTCATCCCTCATTAGTATGGTTAGGCAATGGGTTTGCATTCGTAGTCGGTTCCCCTTTTGTTTCAAAACTCAACATGCCAGCTTTTATCAATCCTTGCACTCTATACTTTAGCGCAGTGCAGTTCTCTAAAGAGTGACCCACGTTTCCGAAGTGATACTCACATCGAGCATTCTCATCATACCACTTTGGATATGGAGGCTTGAGAGGTTCCACATAGACGAGTGCGATGAGTTGTCCTTTGATCAATTTTAGGTACAACTCAGTGTAGGTCATGGGGATTGGGTTAATGGGAGTCCTTTCTCTTTTTAGTCATGTGAGAACCGTAAAATTTCTTAAAACTGACTGTGTACTCAAGTGTATTTATAAGAAAATATAAAGCAATATATAATTTTGGAATTTCAAATGTAAGATCATGGTTCATACTCAGAGAAATGAAGCCTTTGAGAATAGGAATCAAGAATAATACGAAATGTACATATAAGTCGTTTATATAATGTACGTTAAATCGATAGGGATAAAGGACACAAAATTTAGACACGTGTTTACATAAACGCATGTACTAATTAATACATGCAACGTGCGTGCATGCATGTGTATTGGGTATGCATATGAATATATATATTTATATGTATAAATAGATAGGTATAAATATAAATATATAATAATATCTATATACAATATATATAGATACATACACACAAATATAAATACATGAACCTACAAAAATAATAATAATAATAATAATAATAATAATAATAATAATAATAATAATAATAATAATAATAATAAACATATTTAAAAGAATAAGGAATTTAAAGTATGTATACAATGGATAAATGAAGCTACACCTAAGTATATGGTGTGTAAATATATGTAAGGATACATATATTTATAAATTAAATAACATATATATATAGATATAATATATATAATATATATATATATATATATATATATATATATATATATATATTTTTAAGGGTCGGTGGAAACTTTCCCACTAACCCATCCCATCTCGTCTGCCATCCATCACCTCATTTCATTTTGTTTCTTATTTTACTTGAAACATATCATCAGCTCACTCCTTTCCTTGACTTTTTCAACCCAAGTCCCTCTTATTTCATCTCTTTCATCAAGTTCCTCATCATTTCCTTTCCTTTCCATTGTGCGACACTATTCTTGGATTCTTCTCGCCTTCTTCCATTTCACTGTAGTTATGTGAAGTCTAGAGAGAACCGAGATGAAATTGAGGAAAAACACCTATGAGCGACTGCAGCCATTGAGTTTAGGAATTTGAAAGAATAATGCTTGGCATTTCAGTGAAGGCCGAAGACAAGGGCATTGTGGCTGATCGAAGGAGTGAAGAAACAGCAAGCGTCGATGAAAGGATAGGCCAAGCGAGATTGAAGGAGGAATTGATGGTGTTTTGATGGCTTGAAATCTGGTTGTTGATACTATGAACTGGGTATTCATTAAGGCTGATTTCAAGGCTGGTTCTGGTGCCGAACAGCGGAGGAGTAAATTGAGTTTTGGGACTCTGAAGTGCAAAGTTTAGGTGGTTGTTGGTGCTGGAGATACCAAGCCAGAACAACAGTTGATGGAGCAATGGAAGAGGGCTGACGTTAAAAGTTATTTTTGGGTTCTAGTTTGAGGGTTACCTTGCAACGTTGGAGTGGCTATTTTAAAGGCTATTCACAATGGTTTTAAAAGGCTGATGTTAAGTGGTTAAATATTGGTGTAAGGGGCATGATTTAGAGGCTGTTTACCACGTGATCCACAGGCTGAATATGCTTAGTTTAAATGTTGTGTTGTGGTTGTTTGAAGATGAGAATTAAAGCACAAAAATAGAAGCAACAGTGGACATGGAAGCAAGCCACTTTAGGGTGCTGTGATAAGTGGTTTTGGGAGTTAGGAGAAGCAGAAAAATAAAGGCCTATAACAAGGCTTTGGTGGTTGTTTGGAATGCTATTTAAAGGCTAAAAATATGGCTAGAAGAAGTGGTTGCTGCTGTGAGTATGGTAGCTGATAAAGGCTGGTCGATTGTATTTCATATAATAGGAAGTAGTGTTGGTTTGGCATTTTTAGAGCTAAAAGAGGGTGACGTCCAGGGATTGTAACGAATGGTGAATGCTGAGCCTTCAGAGGCTGTTTAAGGCTGAAAACCGAAGCTCTAAGGTAAAGGAAATGGTGTCAGTTAAAGGTGTCGGCTGGCCCAAATGCAGTGTTATTTTAAAGGTTATCAAGCTGATAAGGGAGAATTTAAAGGTTGATTTGGAGGTTGTAAACCGTGAGTAAAATGAGACCAAAATGGTGGCTCGACAAGGTTGAATAGGAGTGGATGGAACTGTGATAATGAAAGGTTGTTAAAAGGTCGAATATGGGCTGGTTGTAAACTAATCAAATGTTGATTTTGGAAACTGGAATTAGGCCTACAAGAGAGGAGAAAACAGAGAACAATGAGAAGAAAAGAAAAGGAAAGAAAGGAATATATAAGCACATATATATACACATATAAAGACCTTGGCTCTAGTTATTTGGTAAGCCAATATCGTTTAAATTTAAATGTGTGTGTGTCTATATATATTTATTTAGACTTTTTATTGAATTCATAACAATTCATTAATGATGTTTAAAGGGTATACGTGGCAAGCTCGATGTACGTGTGAAATTCGATACGTGCATACGAAGCACAGATTTTTGACACATTAAGCTTTAAATCACGCAACACATAAGTGACAACACGAATTGGGCTAAGATTGGCGTACGCGCACGCTAAGCTACAAATTGGTAAGACAATAGTGAGCTTAATAGTATTCTCATAAGAATTTAATGGATGTACTTAATTAATTTTGAGTATGGTACAATATGGAATTGTAGGAAAATTGTAAGTCGGAAACCTTGTGGATGATCAAGCGGCTAATGGGAATCTAGCAAAATTCGAGGCACTCACCTAGTGTTTCGATTTAAAGAAATAGGTAAGAGAGGTTGTATAGTGCCATACTAAAAATATATATATTTAGAATTTTATCAAGTTGATACTAAGCTGATCAATGGTGTTTGAATATATAGTGTGACGCTGAGGAGATGAACACAAATTCGGATAAACTCGATGTTTGAACACTAAGCATAGGAATCGGTAAGACATTTATATAATTCATTTTTAGAATTATATTGTATAGTTTAGTCAGGATTGTGTGATGATGATGATGGTTAAAGATTGAGACATAGTGATACATAAGGAATGATATGGTCATAGTATAATGATAGTTAACAAAATGATTAAATGTTATTAGTACTATGATCGAATGAGCGACGGAATAGGTATATATGATGAGTTCATTTTTATTTAAATTGATTTTTATTACATACAATCCTGCTGAAATTGAAATTAGGAAATTGAGGAATTTAAAGTAAAATGAGTAACGATCTTGAAGCTGTATATAGGCGATATATCAATGTGGTTAGAGGACAAGAATGGTGATAGAGACATGGATATATATACTATGATGATCAATATGTTATGTACCATTAAAATGATATATGTGCATAAATATATAATTATTTATACGTAATAAATATTGATAAGGAGAAGAAAAGGATGAGCATGGATATATATATATATATATGTATATACAATATATATATTGGGATATACATAAGCATCTATGTGTTTAAATATATGTACATAAGGATGACTACCAATGGGTATGTTGCGAATGACAATAAGGAGGTAGTCTCGGATTTGTAGTTAATTGAATTTAAAAGTGTTTTAAGATTCTTGTTTACAGTATGTGATTAAGCATAATGATGAAAACTTATCGAAATGTTAATGGATTATGTGTAGTGAATCAAAACGGTGTAGAGGCTTGAGTACGGACTCAGAAGCACGAGAAGAAAATTTTAAGCCTCGAGGTAAGTGGGTTAAATAAACCATACTAGTATCATCTCGTAAGAGATGAAAGAAATTTTTATTCGATAATTATCTAATTTATATCAAGTTTGGTGAAATACGATGGAAAAGACTACGAGGGTAAGTCTTGGTAAGATACAAGTTGACTTGATGTGTTCGTGAATAGTTTTCGGATTATTTGTGAATTATGTGTGGTGTGTTATAATTTATTGTGCTCACTGAGAATACGAACTCGTATAAAACATAGGTGCCTATGTCATGAGAAATGTATGTGATTTATTTAAGTTGCACCTAGTGAGCATGCCAATACATTGTTACACTTTAAAAATGTATATACGGATTAGTGTACAATATGTATACAACCTACGATATTTAGCTCAAAAAACTCAAATAGCTTCTAGTGGTATTTATCAAAAAACTAAGACACTGGAAATGTATGACCACTGATGTATATATGTGACTCGAGGACTTGAATTATTTTTAGAACATTACTACTAGAAATCATACGCCATAAAGGCCAATCCGAGTAAAACTCACTCCTTTGTACTGTGTGAGCCACCTTTAGAGAGCTCAAAGGAACTACGTGCTACACAGATTCTTCGAAATTGTGGGAGCCACCTCTAGAGTCCTTTGAGAGCTAAGTGCTATACGAGTTCCGATGAACCATTAGAAAGAATGCGTCATAGAGGCTAATCTGAGTAAAACTCATTCCTTTGTATCGTGTGAGCCACCTCTAGAGAACTCAAAGGAACTACGTGCTACATAGATTCTTTGAAACTGTGAGAGCCACCTTTAGAGTCCTTTGAGAGCTAAGTGCTACACGAGTTCCGATGAACCATTAGAAAGCATGCGCCATAGAGGCCAATCCGAGTAAAACTCACTCCTTTGTACAGTGTGAGCCACCTCTAGAGAACTCAAAGGAACTACGTGCTACGTAGCTTTCTTCGTGAACAGTGGGAACCACCTCTAGAGTCCTTTGAGAGCTAAGTGATGCACGTGTATCGATGAACCATTAGGAAACGTACGCCATAAAGGCCAATCCGAGTAAAACTCATTCCTTTGTACCGTGTGAGTCACCTCTAGAGAACTCAAAAGAACTACGTGCTACACAGCTTTCTTTGTGAACTGTGAGAGCCACCTCTAGAGTCCTTTGAGAGCTAAGTGCTGCATCTGTATCGATGAACTATTAGGAAACGTACGCCATAAAGGCCAATCCGAGTAAAACTCACTCCTTTGTACCGTGTGAGCCACCTCTAGAGAACTCAAAGGAACTACGTGCTACGCAGCTTTCTTCGTAAACTGTGAGAGCCACCTCTAGAGTCCTTTGAGAGCTAAGTTTTGCATGTGTATCGATGAACCATTAGGAAATGTACGCAATAAAGCCCAATTCGAGTAAAACTCATTCCTTTGTATCGTGTGAGCCATCTTTAGAGAACTCAAAGGAACTACGTGATATGCAACTTTCTTCGTGAACTGTCTAAAGTCCTTTGAGAGCTAAGTGCTACACGTGTATCGATAAACCATTAGGAAACGTATGCCATAAAGGCTAATCCGAGTAAACCTTATTCCTTTGTACCGTGTGAGCCACCTCTGGAGAACTCAAAGGAACTACGTGCTACACAGATTCTTCGTGAACTGTGGGAGCCACCTCTAGAGTCCTTAGAGAGCTAAGTGCTGCACGTGTACCAATGAATCATGGGAAATCATATGCCAATGAGACAATGGATAAATGATGGTGGTCTTGTGATGTGGTAAATATCGTTTGATAAGATGGATATTATACATACGACAATGATTTGGAATAATTGTCGAACCTTACATATATTATGCTATAGTATCATGTACTATTCAAAATGTTTGTTTATTTCACGTTCAACCATATCGATGAAAGAAATGAAAAGAATGATATTGTGAGAGTTAAAGATGTGAAGAAAAGTATGAATGAGCCTATATGATCTGTTGTAGATTGTGAGTTAGTAGCTAATTTTGTCATAGCGCATACATGATATTTTATGGAGTTCATGCATGTATGATCATATTTTACGATATGAGCCTAGTCTGTATTTATTTAAGCTACTTACTGAGCCGTGGATTGGTCACCCCTTAATTTAACATTTCAGATCATATGAGTTGAAATCCAGCTTTAGGCTTCGTATAGGCTCTCTCGGGAACTGTACCTAGCTGTGGTACTCTTCTACGTTCTCCGAGCTATGCTTTTGTGTTTTTGAGGTTTACAAATGGTATATCATTCTGATAATTATGCAAACTTTATTTTCACAGTACTAGGAAGAAATATGGGATGTAACTTTGGATGGCCTTAGATTATTATGTAGGTCTATGTGATTATCGAGTACGATCCGGGATTAGATTTATATATTGAAATACGTATAAACTGCAATATGTGAAATTATTACTAGTTTAGATCCTTGAGAAACATGTGATGTATGATGATGTGAATTCTGAGAATTAAAGTTGGCTGTGTTAAGAAAGATTGAAATGTATTTTAATATAGGTGATTTTACTGAGGAAAGTGATAAAATACAAAGGGGAGATTTTCGACCCGTTTCTTTTGGATAAGTGAAAAAAAGGCTAAAATGATTAAAATCACTTAGAGAAGTATGACATAGCTAGAGAAATAATATTATTAAGGCAAGATTTGATTTAGTTAGTACACTAATATCGAATACAAACAGTAAATAGAAAAGAAAATTTTGGTTCGTAATTTTCCAAAAGCAATAAGGTAAGTGTTAAGTGGACGTCATTGGTCTTCGGGTCGTGACAAGTCATGATCCCTTAAGATTGCCCTCTTGTTTATTGAACTACGTAACTGGTTGAGTAGTTGGTGCAGGTGTCTGAAGAGTAGGTTGAACATTAACCTTGGGGTATGAATGGTAAGGATTCTGAGTAGGATGGTAAGGTTGTGGCATGTGAAAAGGATGTTGTGAGGCGTAGCCTCCATATGCAACAACATGGACTTCTTCTTTCCTTCTTTTGTTGGCTCCTCCTTTCTTTTCAATATTGTTGGGAACTTCAATCTTTCCACTCTTGATTGCATTCTCAATTATCTCACTAGACAATACCATATCGGCAAAATTCTTAGTAGCGTTACCGATCATCCTATCGTAATATGGAGCCTTCGAAGTATTAACGAACATAATGGTAAGCTCCTTCTCCGAAAGTGGAGGTTGCACCTCCGCAGCCATATCACGCCACCTTTGGGCATATTGCTTGAAACTCTTCTTAGCCCTCTTTTCCATACTTTGGAGTGACAGACGATTAGGGGCCATATCAGCAACATGTCGATATTGAGCCATAAATGCTCTTGCCAAGTCATTCCAAGTGGTGATGCGAGTTCCATCTAATTGATTGTACCACTTGGCAGTAGATCCAGTGAGACTTTCTTGAAAAACGTGAATAAGGAGCTTATCATCTTGAGCGAAAGTAGCCATCTTCCGACAATACATAATAAGATGAGACCTAGGGCATTGTACTTCTCAAACTATGGTGCTTTAAACTTAGGTGGAATAACTAGGTCTGACACCAAACATAACCCAGTAGCATCCATGGAACCATAAAAGTCTAAGCCTTCAATAGCTCAAATCCTTTCCTTTAACATATTAATCTTTTGTTGCGACTTCGCCTTATCTTTCTCTTTTGCTTGTTTGGCTTTCAACTTCTCAATTTCCCTTGGGTCATCTAAGTTGGGCACCTCAATGGGATCAGTAGATTTTGTGCCTTGGGAAGGATGGGCGGGTCCTTGGAATTGAGCTTGTCCAAATACTTAGGGTATAACAGTATAAGCAAGTGTATATCTTCTTTCTTGGGATGTTTGACTTGGAAATGGACCAAATCCAGGAGGATAGATAGGGTCTTCCATACTGCGTTGTTGAACCCTTTTTTGGACTGCAACTTCCTCTACAACTCCTTTGCTGTTGCTTAGATTTTTCAACAGCTCTGTAATTTGGGCCAATTGCCCCCTCATTTCCTCTTGAGCTTTTTCCATCTTATCCATGCGCATGCTTGATTCTTCTTCCATGATCTTAGCTTGATAACGAGTGTTGTGTGAATGAAACTTTGGTTGAGATATCTTCGAATCTTTTATTGCCACAATTAAGAATTTATCATTTCACATATGGTGATGCTTGAAAAAAATTTGAAAGTGCTTTGTTCAAAACAATTATTGAAGATGAACAAAATGAGATGAAGCTACATGTGTATGAATGGTATGGTAAAAAGTTGCCATGTAATAATAATGGATGAGTGATGCATGGAAATGTTTTGGTGAAGAACTCATGGTACCTTTTTAGTGTCTCATATATAAATCAAAATCAAACAAACTTGATCAAACATGTGTCCTAAATAATGGGTATTTTCCATAGCATGGGTTGATATGGTTCTATCTTATAGTTGGTTTTTTTCTAAATTTCACTATATGCATGGCTTTAGATGAAAGGGCTAAAGGTTCCCAAATTGGTCCTCACTGTCGTCCACACAAGACTAGTAAGGCACCCAATCCTCACCTATTACAGGTTACAAACGAAAAGGTTCAATTTGAGTGGAAGTATTTCGCTAGCCATTGCGGAGGTATTACCTCACAAGAGCGTAGATACTATACCCCCTCCTAAAAGGGATAAAGCCCAGGTCGAGGGCTAATGCATGCACATGCACATGAAGTGTGTGTTGAAGGAACATATAATTATTCATGTCTTATTATTTTACCAAAGTAACACTCCCAAGGCAAACCTAAAATAACCTAAAACTAATCGTTGGCCTAACTCTCTAAGTCCCCAGCGGAGTCGCCAAATTGTCATAACGTATTAAGTTTCGGAAAACCTAATAGCTAGACATAAAATTTGTGGACTCGCCACCAACCATTCTACCTAGGTGTGATTGGTCGCCTATTGAAACTATGGATAAGGACTGATCTACAACTCAAATTTAGGGTTCGGGAGTGCGATTACCTGCGAAGAAGGATTAGTACCCTCACAACGCCCATTCTAAAATGGTACCAACTAAATTTAGGTTACCTCAAATTTGCCTTAGTTAATCTTATGTTCAATAATTAAATATTGGAAAAATATTTTTAAGCATCCTCCATTAAGTTGGTGGGATAGCTTAAAAATTCTCCTCACCTCAAGAGTATTCAAGTAGTACTATGCGACTTGCTTGAAGAGGCTCCGTCATCGGATCCATTTTAACGTTTTATGAAAAATTCTAATTTTGACTCCTTCTATCTAATTCATTCTTGCTATCTTATCATTTTTATTTTTTATTATTTTATTAATACTTAATTTTATTAATTTATTATTTTTATTTATTTTATTAGAAAATGAATATGAATTATTTTCCTCTAAAATTCTTTTTAGATCTTCCATTAAGCTGGTCAGATCTTGAAAGAAGTTGCCTCACCTAAAGATTTTCAAAGTATTACTTAAGCGTAACCCCCTTTGGAATCTTATATCGAAATAATCAATATTTAATCTCAACAATTATTTTTAATTATTATCATCCTATTTTATCATTTATTATTATTATTTGTTATTGTTATTGAATTATTAATATTTCTTTATATTTATTATTTTATCTTTACAATTAATTATTTTAATTTTAGTTTTTAATATGTTTTATTTTATTTTTAGACTAAATATAAGCTATTAGTTATTGAAAACGCTCTTTAGACCATCCATTAAGCTGGTGAGGCCTTGAGAGAACTTTCAAGAAAATTACTTAAACGTAATTCTCTTGATGTTTTATCATCGATGTAAATCATATTCACATTCATTATCATAATATCTAATTCTAGTTATTTTATTTATTTCCTCCTTTATTTTATTATGAACCATTAATATCTTTTCTAATTTTGTAACTAATTGTTTTTATTGTAATTTTATAATAAATTTATTTTTAAAATGAACATAAATTATTTGTTATTGAAAACTCTATTTAGACCTTCCATTAAGCTGGTGAGGCCTTGGATAGAATTTTCTTGCCTAGAAATTTTCAAGAAAATCACTTAAGCGTAATTCTCTTAATATTTCATCATCGGTACAATTCACCTTTATTTCCTTTTAATTAAAATTTTTTATTCATTTATATTTTCTATTTATAAATTTTAAATCTTAAAAATTTAATAATCCTAACTTAATTTTAAATTCATGTCTTTTCATATTTTTTATAATGAATATATAAATTGCATGTATAGAACATTCAGTGAAATCCCATTTGATCATCCTATTAAACTATTCTAAATTAATGTTACTTTACACATGTCCAATCACACAATCAAACAAAAGTGAATAAACACAAATGAAACGAACAGGAAACATTTACCTGCAGGCGATATTTTGTCTTGCAAATTTGAGTATAGCTTGTCCCTTTTACAACTGCTTTCTCAACCACGCAACAAGAAGTTTGGTGATGGTGAGGCATCAAGTATTCGTATAGCAGGTAGTGATAATGATGAAGGAATTAAAACAAACAGACACTATTCCTTTATCCTTTTATCCTCTGCTTCACGTTTCTTTCCTTTCTTCTTCAGTATTGAAACGGAGGCTAGTCAGCGGCAGCTGGCAGGGAGCAACGCCGCTTGGCTGGTGGTGAGGTGATGATGCAGAGCAGTACTCGACGATGATGATGGTGAGCCAAAGCTTGAAGGGGAGGGGGGGGGGGGACAACCAAGATAATGCTGTACTGCCAAGCCACCGAAATGTATAGGAAACTAAGTTGAAGATGATCCTCTCCCCGTAGCCGTCCTCTCGGCTTTTATAACCATTTCAACTTGTATTCTTTAAGAAAGGAAGCAAACTTCCCCCTTTTGATGCTTAAATCGTGGCTATTATTATGGGATTCATATTCTCGATTTACTTTCTTTATACTGCAAATTATTATCTTCATTTTTTTGGCAACAAATCATCCAGGTCAACTTTTGGCTCCCAAGGTGTATGGTTGGCCGATAGTTATGTGGTGCATGACTTTAGTTTAAGATTTGCATGATTTAAGGTTTGATCAAAATTGACTTATTTATTTTCATCATTTTTTTTATTTTTGATTTTTTTTATTTTTTTTAAAACTGTTCGGACAAAATTAGGTGTCTACAAGTAAAAATTTATATAAGTACATGTTAAAAATTTGTTCAATCTTATGAGTTAAATTTGTACTTGTAATAAAAAATTATTAAAATTTTCAAAATAAAATGAATGTAAAAGTAAAAATAAAATTTATTTTTTATTCATTCCTTAACTAATTTTAACAAATTTTAGTAGTGTCAATAAAAAAAACCAAAATTTTTAAACTGAATATATATTATACATTTTTCAAAAGTTTAGTTGACTTAATTGACATCACAAAACACAAGATGGCTATGCTGGTTATTAGAGTTGTCGGTCCTACAATTATGGGCGAAAGCAACAACTAACAAAAATGATAATTTAATGTAAATTTTGATTGTATAGATTATACGTTTTTGAAAATTGATTGATAAAAATATGTGTTTTATCTTGATTTGGGAAGTGATTTGATAAATCTTCAATTATTTTATTTAACAATATTTGAAATATTAAAAACAATATGATACTTCGTTCTATATATAGTTCATTTGCAATTTTTCACAAGAATAAAGTTTTATCAAGTTCATGGGAGCTACTAGTATTAAACTACACTAGGAATCTAAAACGAGGCTTTTCATCGAGGAGTATAGAGTGCCATATTTCATTATTTTTTGCATGAATGAGAAATAGAAATAGAAATAGATGTGAAATATAGTTTTGAAGCATTTTAAAGCTAAAGCTTTCTACAAATCTATTTGTATTTAGTAGAATGGATGACACGATAAGAGAAGATGGTGATTTTTTTTTGTAACTACAAATATCCTCAGCTATTTTACGGTCTGAGACTAATCATGCTTGAGCTGAGAGTGATAAATGGTAAAGCTTTCCCAATAGTGACGATACCTAAGATTTGAACCATGTCCAAATGTTAGGGGAAAAAGTCAAAACTTTCACTTCTTTTCAACCACTTATTAATAGTTACTCTTTTTTGATGTGGTAGTCAAGGCGATAAACAAATCTATATATGAAAGTACACCATCGATGGAATAGTCAAGAGTCTGGTGGACATGTAAATTTATACATGTGTATAACTGCAGTAATATGAAGAGAAAATACAAGGATCTTGCACGGAACCACTATGAATTCCTCTAAAACAACCCCATTGTTGGAAGAAAAACAAGTAACTAATAACCCAAAATTCTATTTTTCTCACCTCACACGACCCTTAGAGATGAGACAACACAAAAACAAATCGCAGGAATCATCTTCATACAAGTAGAAACTGTTATCAAACCCAAACCGCATCTAAATTCAGTTATGGATAGAAGACATCCTAAAAGAACAAGACAGAGATATGGAGATTCAGACAGAGGAGATTTCAGAGTTGCAAGATGCACCAACACTTGTGCTTTCCAAAGAGGAAAAAGAAAGAATATCCAAGCCTTGGAGAAACACGATTATAATAAAGCTGATGGATCCCCCTCTTTCCTACAACTGCCTTGGGCCAAAACATCAAAAACTATGGCGAATGGCTTCACCTATTTTCATCACCGACCTTGGCGATAGCTTTTTCCTTGTTTGGTTCTTATCCATTAAAGATTATTTTCTGGTGCTAGGAGGAGGTCCATGGTTATTATTTAATCACTATTTGATGATTCAAAAGTGGATACCAAATTTTCGACCCTCAATAGCCTCTTTCAACTCTTTAATCATCTAGTTGCAACTACCGGAGTTACCTATTGAATATTACGATTTTCAGGTTTTACACAAAATAAGGAGTTTGATTGGAAAGCCAATAAAACTTGATGCACATACAGGAACTCAAGTAAGAGGTTGGTACGCATTTGCGTGGAGATTTCAATAGCCAATCCATTGCCCCAATTTATCTAAATTGGCAAATGGAGACAAAAGGTTCATTATGAAATGCATACAATTTTTTGTCTCATGTGGGAGACTAGGTCATTCAACCCAAGTTTGCTCCATCTAAGAAAAGGATATGGAAGAAAAGAAGCCATTAGAAACTGAAAACCATAACAACATCACAACTATTGCAGCCTATAAGGAAGATGAAAATCAATGACATTTAGAAGAGCCTTCTAATAAAACTACTGCACACTAGGAGAAGTGGCAACTTGTCCGAAAAAAGTCAAATTCTCGAACATACCCAACCACAAATCAAAGCTAATCACCAAGAACGGAGTCGCTTCTTGCTCCGTACCCTCGAGTTAGTTTCACATTAGCAAACAGATGAACCAAACCATGCATTCCATATGGCTACCAAAAGAGCCAAACAAGTATGACATTTTGGACCACTCTTCTTCCTTACATGGGTCAACTTCATTGTTTCCAGATATGCATGATACAAACCAAAGTAACCAAAAACTAAACAAAAATTCCACCTCATCTAACAAAATACAAAACCATCTAACAGTACCAAGTAAAACTGAAACTAATATTCTAACTAAACAAAAACATAGTTCAACCTTAGCAATTACACCGCCTAACCCAATCGACAGCAATAAATGTGCACTAAACCCATTGACTGAATTAAGGATGTAAACGGATATCCGGGACTACCCGCTTCGTTTAGATCGGGTTCGGATACCCATTAATCGGGTTTTAATTGGGTTATGATAGTTTTTTTATTACTCGTGACGGGTTTAGGGTTACCCTTAGGGTACCCTAAACCCAAACCCGATTAGCATAATTGGGTTAGGGTACCCGAACCTGATACTCATTTATTCATTTTAGCAAAATATGCTAAGGAGTTGAACCCTTGTTCTTAAGTCCTCAAGCAAAGGATTTACCAAGTGAGCCAATATTGTATTTGACATAATGTGTTAAAAAAATATATTTATATAATAAATTTTGTTGAGCCTAAAAAAAATAATAAAGCCTAATAAAAATAATTATGAAATTAAGTTATTTAATTATACTTAAGATAATAAGTTTTTTTTTTAATTTTAAGCATAAGACATTAAAATTAAACTAATAAAAGTTTCATTAGTTAAAATACAATTCTTACACATTTACCATTTGCATATATGATATCATAGTATACTTATATATTAGAAATTGTACTTAAAATTGTAATTTTCAATTTTAATAAAATATTGTTGATTAAAAAATTTAATGAAAGATAATAATAATACTAATAAATTAAGTGTGGAATTAAATTAGTTAATTATGCTAAAGATAACATGGCATTCTAATTAACATAATAAAAGTTTTATAATTAATTAAGATGCAAGTCTTATCTACTCACCATTGACATATATATGATACTGTTATATATGTATTTGATACAAATTATATTTAAATTTTAATTGTCAATTTAATAAAATATTGCTAACTAAAAAATTTAATGAAAGATAATAATAAATTAATTGTGAAATTAAATTAATTAATTATGCTTAAGATAACATGGTATTCTAATTAAAATAGTAACAGTTTCATAATTAATAAAGATGTAATTTAAAGCAATCATATAGCACTAAAATTAAATTAATAATGATTTATAATTAGCTAAGATGTAATTATTACACATTGCCCATTTACATACATGATGTTATAATATATGAGTATGATACAAACTGTATTTAAAATTCTAATTATCAATTTATGATTTGTGACTACATCCATCTATTCTTTTAATAATATAATAATTGATTAAATTATTCTAGATTACACGAATATATCCTAAGAAATCAAATGGTTGAAATTAGATATACAACATTATATTCTAATCTATGATAATAAATTAAAATTAAAAACATTTTACGTTAAGCTAAAAGTTGAATAGCTTGGAACTTTAAATCAAATGATCCATGTAAAATATCAAATGGATCATATTGATGGATATAGCATTTTGTTATTATTAATTTATCAATTATCCTTAAGAGTTAAGACTATTTTAGAAAAAAAAATTAGTGCAACATGTTAAATTAGTTAATTATTTTTATAAATATATGGTATTGATATTAAATTTATAAAAATTTTATGATAAGTTAATATATTATTGTTGCACACTCATAATAAGTTAGCTAAACTCTAATTAAAAAAAGATATGGAAATAATTTATTAAAAAACTCATAATATAAAAAAATATTTATGTGTATACTATAAACTAATACTATTACTATAAACTATAGACTATAATATTTTATTTTTTCTAAAATAATTAAAAGCTAAAAAATGTAAAAAAAAAAAGGGCAAAAGCACTGAAGCAATCGACCTTTTATTCTTTTTACTAACTTTAGTCGAGATTTAGGGGTCGTTTGGTATCGTTGTCAATTTTGTGTTCTATGTTTTCTGTTTTTAAAAATTTGTTTTTGTTTTTTGTTTTGAAATTTTTAAAACAGAAAACATGTTTGGTAAACTAATGTTGTTGTATAATTTCTAAAACTGAAAACATAAAACATGTTTGGCATCTAATAAGTTAAAACATAATTTTTTTAATCTTATAATTTATTAATGTTACATTAAATATTTTTATTAAAATTATATAATTTTAGTATATTATTAATAATGTGCAATTTTATTCTTAATTTTGATATATTACATAAACTATTTCATTTATTATTATATAAAATTTATCTTAAAATTATTATTTTAAAATTTAAATGAGACTTATTTCATACTCTGCATATCTAAAAATACTAATATTTAAATTTAATACAACTAAATTTTAATATGATATCAATAAAATTACATAAGTACAATTAAAAATACAAAAGTAAAATTTATAATACAAAAAGCACAAAAAAAAGATAGTTTAAGTTTAGTTTAAGTCATGATACATATACAACAATCAATTATTTTGATATGCATTCCACAATTCAGTAGCAATTTCATCACGAACTCTGTGCATATATCGTACTTGACTTGGAGTAACATTAAACTCCACATGTTCTTGTGAACTGCTGGCTCCTAAAGTTTCTTCATTGTTATTGACTATAAGATTGTCCGCTCATATTCTTCGAACATATTATCTTGCATCCTATGCGTCCTAATAAAATTATGCACCATACAACATGCAATGGTAATAAAACGTTGCATGCGTAAACTATATGGTGGCATTCCTTTTAAAATTGGAAATCAAGCCTTTAGTACTCCAAAACATCGCTCAATACAATTACGCAAAGATGAGTGTCTATAATTGAAAATCTCTTCTGGACCATGTGGTTGTCGTCCTCTTCCTCTATAATCTCTTAAATGATATCTTTCACCACGATAAGGAGACAGGAAACCTGGCATATTTGTATATCCAGAATCTACAAGATAATATTTACCTACACAAAAAAAAATCTCTAACAAAAATTAGAAGGCTTAATTAAATGCTAGAAAATAAGATTACCTTGTGGAGGCATCGGAAAACAATTTTCAGGATTAGATACACAATCTGTCACGACCCGTGACCACGTTTTTCATCTTCTTATATACAACTTAACCGGTTGGGCTGTCTGCGATACTTCACTTGTACCGACTGTTAAACAATTTTACATAATATTGTTTATATTATACACATCCCCTATCGTAACTAATCAGATAAGTAGTACTGTTGACGTGTCTAAATACAGAGAATAAATGATCATACCTCAAATAATCAGTCGGTCTGACACATTGTCCTTCGTGTACAGCCAGGATCAACAATCCACTAAACTCACATTCATCAAAACCTGAAATGTTGAAAATTAAGGGGTGAGCAAAACCACAGCTCAGTAAGAGAATTATATGCCTCACTTGATACTCAGCTTCAGCATCCTATATGCTGAAAATCTTTTTCATTTTTCCTATGGGCTCTAGGCTTGCATGTAGGAAGGATACTACAGTCGGCTAGGGATCCGAATAGAGTAAGGTAGGTATTTTAGAATACCATACTTGTTACGGAACCTAGAAGCAACTTTAGAGAGAAATTTTCATTTCCTTTTGATTTAATAAATCCTCTTCTTTTTTTCAAAACTTTCATAACCTTTTTCATATTCTTTTCAAAATAATGCTTCTATGAAATAAAGCATTTAAATAAAATAATTAATATTCGTATATTCCTTGAAAAGAATATTAGTTAAATCATCATCTTATTTCTTTAAAACTCATTCCATGTTTTAATGTACTCTCTTAATTAGTACCGTGCGTTAAAGAGCAAAATAAGCTATTAAAGTCTATTCCCATATAACTGATTATTTAATCACTTTAGGCGTAAGCCCCAATCCACTGCTTCGGTTACGACGTCCATTCTAACTAGCAATGGAGTTAAGTGTCATATCCAGGAACTCGTGTAGCACTTAGTGCTCAAAGGATTCTAGAGGTGGCTCCCCATAGTTCACAAAGAATCTATGTAGCACTTAGGTCCCTTGAGTCTTCTAGAGGTGGCTCACACGGTACAGAAACTCCTTATTCACACATCGAAACTCGTGTAGCACTTAGTTCCCAAAGGATTCTAGAGGTGGCTCCCACGGTACAGAAATTTCTTACTCACACATCAAAACTCGTGTAGCACTTAGTTCCCGAAGGATTCTAGCGGTGGCTCACACGGTACAATCATCGAGTCTTTGCTCGGTTTGGCCTTTACTCACACATCAGAACACGTGTAGCACTTAGTTCCCGAAGGATTCTAGAGGTGACTCACACGGTACAATCATCGAGTCTTTGCTCGGTTTGGCCTTTACTAACACATCGAAACTCGCGTATCACTTAGTTCCTGAAGGATTCTAGAGGTGGCTCACACGGTACAATCATCGAGTCTTTGCTCGGTTTGGCCTTTACTAACACATCAGAACACGTGTAGCACTTAGTTCCCGAAGGATTCTAGAGGTGGCTCACACAGTACAATCATCGAGTCTTTGCTCGGTTTGGCATTTACTAACACATCGCCTATCATTTATGGAGTCTAAGATAGACATCAATCTTATCATACTATAACCTCGAAGGGTACAGAAATAAACCGATCAAATCTATGACCATAATCTATATTGTCCTCTGTGGGTCGCGGATCAGGTGTCGACCGGGACTAAACATATCACATATCATGCATCCGCATGATAGGAATGCCAACCAATCTCAAAACCGTAGTTTTCATCATAAAATAAACTTATATGGAATTTATATAAATATAAAATTCCATAATTTAAAACCATAAGGGTTTAAATCCTTTAGTGAATATTTATAAAAATATTCATAAAAATATTCACTATATTTCACTTCATCTTTCGTCTCGTATTTCGTGTAATTATCTATTTCGAGAATTTTCGGAGATTCCGTTGTCACCATTCTCGAATACATGAATATTTTAAAATTCCATCTCATTATATTCATGTTTTATGAAATTTAGTAATTTCCTCATGTTTCGTGATTTACTATTGAAATTCGGAAATAAAATCACTTAATATGATTTTATAAAGTTTTTCTAAAATTTTCGGCAGCATAACGGCTGCCGATTTACTAACCTCCTGCACGGAAAAATACAGTTTTAAATCTTTCAGCCAGTACTTCTTCCCAAATTATTTTCAGCAAATCATGCATCATAATAATTTTCATAAAATATTTGCATAAAATATTTTAATTTAAAATATGCAGACTGAGTATCCTTACAGTGCTGCACATGCATCCCTTACCTTTTTCCGGGTCGGCGACTTCCGCTTATCGATCGCGCCTGCACTCCATTTCTCCCGATTCCTTATCCCGATTGCTGAAAATAATTTCTGGAATTAAAATTCTAATTTTTAGAATTTTTTCATAATTTATTTAATTTTTCTGAAATTAAATTTCCTGGAAATTTCTTACCGAATTTTCGTAAATGTTCGGGTTGTCGAATTTCCGGGAATTTTTCGAATTCCCGAAATTCTCCTTTTTCCTCTTTTTCTTCCTTTTTCTTTCTTTCTTTTTCTTTTCTTTTTCTTTTTTCCTTCCTTTTTCTTCCAGCCGGACCGGTCAGTGTCCTTCCTCGTCGGTTCCTCGCCGGCGGCCGGTTCTCCGACGGTTTAGGCTTCCCTCAGCTGGCCGGCTGCACGACGAACTTGCCGGTGCCCTCCGTTTGCCCTGGATCGGCGGCACGGCGGCGGATCGAGGCGGTTTTGCCTCGGTTTCTTCTTCCTCTTCGCCAGCCTTCCTCCGCCATCCATTGTGCCTCGGGTGACCTCCATCGTGTTCCTCTCCCTCTGGCGGTGCTACAGTGGCAGTGGCGGCCACCGATTTGGCCGGCACCGCCATCGGCATTTTCTTTTTCCTTCCCAGTTTTCCTTCGTTTTCTGCCTCTGTTTCCTTCTTTTCTTCCACCGCCGACAACTTCCTCCCTCTCTTCCTTTGCCGGCGACGTCGTCTACACCTTTTTCTCTCGCCGGCGGTGGCATCTCCGCCACCGACGGCCTGACTGGGAGGGTCGGGATCCCTCCCAGATTTCCCTCCTTTTATTTTCTTTCCTCTTTTAGTTTTATTAGCTTTCCCTTTTTAGTATACTATATACTATATATTATACACTATAATTTATATTTTATACATATAATATATACTACATATTATTCATATATTATCTCATATATATTGTAATACATTATATATTATATATAAATTATATATCTTGTATATTACAAAACATATATTTAGTATACATATGTATATTTACATACTTTAAAATAAATGACATGTATATATAGAATTATATAAATGTTTAATACAACATATATACCTATAAACTTTAATATAAAATAACATTTACATTTTCTATATATGTATGTATATATATATGTATAAATTTATATATACATGAAATATTATGTTTATATACATATGTATTATTTAAATTCATGAAATAGTATATATTCTATATATATACGAACGTATATTAAATATATACTATATAGTATTTTTAAATACATATGTATTTATATAAAATACATTTATATAATTTGTAATTATATAAATATATTTCATTTTATTCTCTTATTTTCTTAATTAGATTTGAATTTTAATTTATCCAATTTAATTCTTTTCCTCTCTCTATTATTTTTATCTTCACTTCCAATTTAATTTCCTTTATACAAATTTCCCAATTCTTTCACTTCCTCACTTCTCGGGATTTTCACCCATATCCCATTCTCGCAAAATTTTATTTATTTCCTCTGATTTAATTTCTCCAATATTTATTTTCAATATTTCTAATTTCCAATAAAGGGAAAAATTTACGGTTGTCACACAATCAATAAAAACTCTAGCATCATTTGCAGTTCCCTCCCATCCCGCCATCACATATGTAAATCGCATATCAAATGAACAGGCACACATAATATTCTGTGTTGGTTCCATTTTCTTCCCACGATAAGGTATCTGTTGTTTACTAGGAACATGTGCAGCTATGTGTGTTCCATCTATTGCTCCAGTGCAATTCTATTTGAACAATATATAGATATATCACTAACTATAATAAATTTTGTTATTAATGAATATGAAAAAAGTAATGAATTATATTATCTTAAAAAATGGATAATATCTTTCATCATACTAAATCTAAGGAGGTATTAGATCGAATGATGGTGGAGTTATGATCTCCTTTCCAAGACGACACACAGCCTTTAACACATTTTTAAAATGTTAAGAATAGTTTCACCGGAATGTTGAAATCGTTCCGCTATAACTCGATTTCGCTCATTATGTGCCAAAGTAAATAAAAAGATAACAACTTGTTCTTCTACTGTCAAGTACTTGGAGTTTTGTAATAATCCTCGTTCTTTTAAAGTATCACAAAAATCAATAAACATAGGTGGCTCCATTCTTAACTCATCAAAACATCTAACTTTATTTTCATAAAGAATTTCTTGAACATATGCGTGACCTGTTAATTGAGATGTCCTACAAGGTTGTTTAAGTAAGTACCTGTTATAGTATTCTTCAACAACCATAATCAATAAAATATCTTCCACCTCATCTTCTTCATCATCAAACTCCATAAGTGAGGTAATTTGTATCATCTTATTACGATCCATCATGTAAATCTGATAAATCAATTATATAAGTGAACTAAATGGTTAAAAAAGATTCAAACGTATATTAAAATTTCATAAAAAAAGATCATATAGGATCTCTACAAAATCATTAATAAAATGAGTCAAATGCATATTAAAATAAAACTAAACTCCATTCATACATATAGTTGAAATACTCTGTCTAGAAAATACATTCCAAATCGCATATTCCACAAATAAACTAAATAAAAAAAAAAAGACAAACAATGAACATAAACGTCATAAATAAAAATCCAAGACAAAGAAAGATATTCTAAAATTGGAAAAACACGACATTAGAAACAAGTTCACTTTAAATTAAGAATCCAATCTTTCTTCCTTCAATCACTCATTTGCAGAAACATTTCTCTCCACAATTCATCATTGAAATTTCTCAACAGCCTTAGCATAAGCTACCTCATCAATACCATCAAGTTTGTCTAATGCTTCTAAACTCTCTTTTAAGAATTTCCTTCTAGGTGATCTAGATTCCGAAATAGCTTCAGTGTAAATATCCCCAGTAGATCCCCCAGAATGTGTGGAATGAGCTGAACCAACTAATAATCTCTCCCATATGTCAACTTTTCTTTAGAACTTTCACTAAGAGAGTTTAAGCCAGATTGCATTGCTATGGAAACATTTGATCTTTTTCCTTGGCGATTGATAGGGGTAGTAGAATGGGTACGCTTTCTAGTGTTACCACCACTAGGATTTGCATCGCCATCACCTTCTACATCTTCCTCTAATTCTTTGTCTATGTCATCAGTTGGATTCACCCCCTCCTCATCACTATCCAATGGACTGCGTGTAGAAGGTCTTGCATTTGATCCGGTAGCAGAAGTATCTCCATAAATTACGCATAATTTGTCATACATTGGGCAACCTTTTTTTTGAAATCTTTTGGCCATCTTATGAACCTATAAAACAATATATATATATATATATATATATATATATATGTCATCAAAATGAAATTTAAAATGTATATGCATTTATACTATTGAAATAAAGGAAGAAATTAATGAACTTACAGCATATAGACGGTGCCATTTTTCCTCCGCAGCAATAACTTTTCAAGTGTTAACTTCATATCCAACTCCAGTCTCCTTTAACAACTTCTTGAAACTATTATAACGAATTCTCAATTGATTAAACTTATTTCTCAATTGTGGATCCAGATAGTTGTGCTTTGCTCTTTTACTAAGGGTTTCTCGTATAAACTTTCATGATTCTTTACTAAATGTAGTTGTAACTCTATTTCCCTTAACAACCTCTTCCTCCATAATGCAAATGAATAAATTCTCTTTCTCAGTTGTCCATATATTTTTACCATCATTTCCAAATTCAACAAGATCGTTTTCCTCACCCTCACTATTAATTGGTTGCAAATTTTTATCACCACTTGCCATCTAAAAATACAAAGTCCCACAACAAGATAGTTGTTAGTTATCTAGGTTTTAATTGTACTTCAATTATTTGATTAAAATCTCTCATATATAAAATCTCTCATATGTATATGTCTTAATAAAAAAATACTACAAATGCCCTTAAAAAAAGAAACAAGTAATTTATCAATCATCAAACATATCCAAGTTATCTAAGTTATATCATTGATGCTTAAATATTCAAGAAATTAATCATCAAATATATCATGTAATTTGTCAATCATCAATCAATGATGCTTAAATATTAGCAGAACAGAAATAACCCAATAATTTAAAAAAAGAAAAAAAAATTCTGTTTGCTCTTAAACATTCTAGTCTTGCTTATGTAGTTTAATATTAAAAGGATAAGAGGTGAGTGTTTACTGTTTAATGTATTCCACCGTTACTGAAAAAAAAGACATTTAGATATAAAAAATCTGAAAAAAAAAGGCAATGAGACATTTAGACCATTACTGTTTACTATTTCTTTCCCTTTCCTTTATATACCTGATCTATATTTGCCCCTATTTCCTTGCCAATTGTTCATCAAGTGTGCGGCATATGAGACACAAAATATCATTTTCTAAGGCTTCTGTGGTTTTCTGACATTCAAAGAAATATATGCATGAGAAACATGTTCCAAAAATTTAGTCAAATAATAACCTTTGTATTATCTAAGGACAACACATCAAAGATCAAACCACACTACAAAAAGGCAAATCTCAAAGGGAAAAACGTCATTTTTATGTCCATAGTGGAATTTTTGCACTAGCCATTATTCATAACTAAAGGGTAATTAAATCACCAAAATAATATCAACTGTGTTATGACATTAAATTTAAAATTAAATTAAGAGCTTTTATGTAATCTTTTTCTACATAAAAGCCATCAGTTTTTTTTTTGGTGATTTGTTTTTATATTTAATAAATAGTTGTTTAAACATTTGTACTTTTTGTAATTTTAATTTAAACTTTTATTATTTAAAACAATTGATACATTTATCTTGATCTTTTAAATTGTCATTAATCTAAAGAAGTTTTTCTCAATTGCATTAATTGTGACATTTTAGCATTAACTAAAATATATGCCATGTGATCTTTTTTTTTTTAAATTGAATTGCAATTTAAATAATATAATTAAGTAACATAATTATAATTAAGTAACATAACTTGAATGAATTTATACTTTACGAGCACTCATAAAAATCATAATTAGAAATTGTTGGCTCTATAGGCTACACCGAGAGGGGGGTGAATCGATTTTTAACTACCCTTAAGCTCGTTTTGCGATTCTTCTAGATTCTCTAGCCTATTTGATTATTTTCTTAGTTCTTTAAGCTAGGCAAGCATGCAATCCAAGTTCAATGCAATAAACCTAATATAATTGCAAGTAAATAAAGAGTAGGGGGAGAGAGATTTACACAATCGATTTATAGAGGTTCGGCTACCTTGCCTACGTCCTCTACCTTGAGACGCTCCCAAGGATTTTCTCCAAATCCACTATCTTGAATTTGTGATTACAATTCCTCTTTTTCTTAGGCTCAAGAGTAACTTCCCTCTTTTTCTAGGCTCAAAAGAAACCTCCCTCTTTTTCTAGGCTCAAGAGAAACCTCCCCTTTACAAGGTGTCACGACCCGTGACCACATTTCTTACCCTATTGTACACAACTTAACCGGTTGGGCTGTCTGCGAAACTTCACTTGTACTGACTGTAAAAAAATTTAAATAGTATTGTTTATATTATACACATCCCCTATTGTAATTAATCGGATAAGTAGTACTGTTGACATGTCTAAATACAGAGAATAAATGATCATACCTCAAATAAACCGTCGGTCTGACACATTGTCCTTCGTGTACAGCCAGGATCCACAATCCACTGAACTCACATTCATCAAAACCTGAAATGTTGAAAATTAAGGGGTGAGCAAAACCACGGCTCAGTAAGAGAATTATATGCCTCACTTGATACTCAGCTTCCTATATGCTGAAAATCTTTTTCATTTTTCCTATGGGCTCTAGGCTCGCATGTAGGAAAGATACTACAGTCGGCTAGGAATCCGAATGGAGTAAGGTAGGTATTTTAGAATACCATACTTGTTACGGAACCTAGAAGCAACTGTAGAGAAAAATTTTTCTATTTGTTTTGAATTAATAAATCCTTTTCCTTTTCAATCTTTCATAACCTTTTTCATATTCTTTTCAAAATAATGCTTCTACGAAATAAAGCCTTTAAATAGAATAATTAATATCCGTATAATCCTTGAAAAGAATATTAGTTAAATCATCATTTTATTTCTTTAAAATTCATTTCATGTTTTAATGTACTCTCTTAATTAGTACCGTCCTTTAAAAAGCAAAATAAGCTATTAAAGTCTATTCCATTCTTAAGTTCACAAGGCATCATTCTTTTTATCAGTATGATTAAGTGTGAACGAGACGAACATTCAAGTAGCACATGTTTGAGTGGCATATATAAACAAAATCCGTTATATCACACACATCATATGTCATGTGCACAAGATCTATTTCATCCTTCGACATTTGTCGCATCCCCATCAGAACTTAGACCTTTACTAACACATCAGAACACGTGCAGCACTTAGTTCCCAAAGGATTCTAGAGGTGGCTCACACGGTAAAGTCATCGAGTCTCTGCTCGGTTTGGCCTTTACTAACACATCAAAACACCTGCAGCACTTAGTTCCCGAAGGATTCTAGAGGTGGCTCACACGGTAAAGTCATCGAGTCTCTGCTCGGTTTGGCCTTTACTAACACATCAGAACACGTGCAGCACTTAGTTCCCGAAGGATTCTAGAGGTGGCTCACACGGTAAAGTCATCGAGTCTCTGCTCGGTTTGGCCTTTACTAATACATCAGAACACGTGCAGCACTTAGTTCCCAAAAGATTCTAGAGGTGGCTCACACGGTAAAGTCATCGAGTCTCTGCTCGGTTTGGCCTTTACTAATACATCAGAACACGTGCAGCACTTAGTTCCCAAAGGATTCTAGAGGTGGCTCACACGGTAAAGTCATCGAGTCTTTGCTCGGTTAGGCCTTTAGCACATCGAAGCTCGTGTAGCACTTAGTTCCCGAAGGATTCTAGAGGTGGCTCCCACAGTACAACCATCGAGTCTTTGCTCTGTTTGGCCTTTTGTTTTCCTAGCTTTCGACAAATATAACTAGGTGCTAATTAGGGTCCATTGACTCAACATCGGGAGCGATATGTATATATTGTACTCAAATCACATATGCTTATACGAAACATAATAGTACGATAACATATTCAGTAATCATACGGAAACCATAACACATCACACAATTCATATATCACATTTTCCGTTTGACATATTCCATATCATGTAAAACACTTTCCTTTTTAACATGTCACCTATCATTTATGGAGTCTAAGATAGACATCAATCTTATCATACTATAAACCCTGGAGAGTAACGGAATAAACCGGTCAAATCTATGACCATAATCTATATTGTCCTCGGTGGATCACTGATCAAGTGTCGACCGGGACTAATTTTGTCACATATCATGTATCAGCATGATAGGATGCTGGCGAGTATCAAAACCGTATTTTTGATCATAAAATAAACCTTTATGGAATTTATATAAATATATAATTCCATAATTTAAATCCATAAGGGTTAAAATCTTTTAGTGAATATTTATAAAAATATTCATAAAACCTATTCACTGTATTTTACTTCCTCTTTCATCTCGTAATACGTGTAATTTATTTATCCGAGAATTTTCGGTGGTTTCATTTTCACCATTCTCGAATACATCAATATTTTAAAAATTCCATCTCATTATATTCATGTTTTGTGAAATTTAGTAATTTCCTCATGTTTCGTGATTTAATATCGACTTTCGGAAATAAAATCATTTAATATGATTTTATAAAGTTTTTTTTCTAAAATTTTCGGCAGCATAACGGCTGCCGATTCACTAACCTCCTGCACGGAAAACACAGTTTTTAAATTCCAGCCAGTACTTCTTCCCAAATTATTTTCAGCAAATCATGCATCATCATAAAAATTTTCATAAAATATTTGCATAAAATATTTCAAATTAAAATATGCAGACTGAGTATCCTTACAGTGCTGCACATGCATCCCTTACCTTTTTTCGGGTCGGCGACTTCCGCTTATCGATCGCGCCCGCACTCCATTTCTCCCGATTCCTTATCTCGATTGCTGAAAATAATTTCTAGAATTAAAATTCTAATTTTTAGAATTTTTTTCATAATTTATTTAATTTTTCTGAATTTAAATTTTCGGGGAATTTCTTACCGAATTTTCGTAAATGTCCGGGTTGTCGAATTTCCGGGAATTTTCCAAATTCCCGAAATTTTCCTTTTTTCTCTTTTTCTTCCTTTTTTCTTCCTTTTTCCTTTTTCTCTTTTTTCTTTTCTTCTTTTTCTTTTTTCTTTTTCTTTTCTTTTTTCTTTTTCTTTCTTTCTTTTTTTTCTTTTTTTTTTCTCTTTTTCTTTCTTTTCTTTTTTTCTTTTCTTTTTTCTTCTTTCTTTTCTTTTTCTTCTTCCTCCGGTCAGACCGGTTCAGACCGGTTTGTGCCTCATCTCGTCGGTTCAGCCGGTTCGGTCACCGGCGGTCCTCCTTTCCGCCGGTTCACGCCTCCCACAGTTGGCCAACGTTGCGAGGATGCCGGATCTGGCCTCCGTTTCACCCCATCACCGGCGACGGCGCCGGATCTGGGTCCGTGGGTTTCGGCCTCTTTCTCCCCTGTTTCCTCCTTCCTCCGCCGTTTCCTTCACCGTCGGTGGCCTCCTTCTCCTTGGGTGGTCCTTGCCGATGGCGTTGGTGGCGGTAGCGGTGCCCGGATCGGCCGGCACCGCCGATCTTCCTTCTCCTTTTTCCTTTTTAATTTTTCCCCCTTCGCTTCGCGTCGTTTTCTTCTCCTTCCGCCTCGAGCCGCCGTCGTTCGCGTCTCCTCTCGCCGGCGACGCCACTTGTTCCTCCTCTCTTCCCTCACTCGGCTGGCGGTGGCATCTCCACCACCGACGGTCTCACCTGGGGGGGGATCGGGATTCCTGCCCCGATCCTCCTTTCCTTTCTATTTTTTTTTGTTTCTTTCTATTTCTATTTTTAGGTTATTTCTATTTCCCTTTTTAGTAATATAATACATACTATATATTATACACTATCATTTATATTTTATACTTATAATATATATTATATATATATCATACATATATTATTTCATTTTAATGAAATACAATATACAATATATATTATATACATAAATTATATATATTGTATATTACAAAATATATATCTTGTATATATATATATATATATATATATATGTATGTATAATTATATACTTTAAAAATAAATAACCTTTACATGTACAAATTATATAGATGGTATAATACAATATTTATACATTTAAACTTTAATATAAAACCACATTTACTTTTCTTCTATATTCATATACTTTTATTTAAAGTAATAATATATATATTTCATATATATATATATATCTGTACATATATATTTATAATTATATAAATACATTTTATAATATACACATGTATTTATTTAAGACAAAATAGTATATATTTCATTTTATAATATATACTAATATTCATATACATACATATGTATTTATATAAAAAACATGTGTAAATATATTTATATAATTTAATTATATAAATATATAATATACGCATTTTTATTTTATAAATTTTGGATTTCCATTAATCCAATTTTAATTCCTCCTTTCCTTATTTTCCATAACTTCGATTTTATTTTATTTTATTTTTTATTTTTTTCATTTAATTTCCTTCACACGAATTTCCTTATTCATCACTTCCTCATTTCTCAGGATTTTCACCAATATCCCGTTTCTCGCGAATTTTATTTATTTCCCCTTATTTAATTTCTCTAATATTTATTTTCAATATTTCTAATTTCCAATAAATGGAAAAATTTACAGTTATCACACAAGGAATGGTGGGTTACAAATAATGTAATCAAAGAAGGGCCTCTAGATAGGCAAGTGATTACAGAAATTAGGCACAAAGAAAAGCCTATACAATGTTTGTGCTAAACAATACAAGAGATATGTGAATGATAGAAAATGAGGAATTTGTAGCTCTTGATTTGTTGTTGAGGCTTGAGGATTTGAGGAATATGTGTTTTGGAGTTGCTGAGTAGTTCCTCTTACTTTCTTTAGCTTCTAAGCCTCTATTTATAGTCCCTTAGATGTATTCTAGCCGTTGGGTGGAGCCAAATCTTGAATATGACCGTTGTCTCGCAAAAACTAGCCGTTACAGGCTATTTTCGGGCAAAGGGATCGATCCCTTTCCATAGGGGATCGATCCCAAGCTTCCAGATTGCTTATTCTGGGCTTGAGGATCATTCTGCCTTGAAGGGATCGATCCCTTCCCTTAGGGGATCGATCCCATACCTCCAAAAAGCTATTTCATGCACTTTTTGGGTTAGAAATGATGTGGTCATTGATCCTAATTCAACCCAAAACATTTTGGCATTTTTGTGGGAGTTTTTCTTGACTTTCTCTGATGAAAACATGGTCCAAAAATTCATCAAGTGATTTTCTAAAATATTCAAAACATTTTATGAAGTATTAAGACCAACAAGAATATGTAATTAAATCATGGTCTTAATGTTTGATATGATCACTTGAAAATGGATTGAGAAAATCATGTGTGATAAGGCAAATTTACAATATGAATTATAACATTAAATCTTACTTAAGTTTTTGTCATTTCAAAATATATATGGCAATTTAAAGTTAACAATCTCTCCGTTTTTGATATGACAAAACTTAACGTAAATTTGCTTTGAAAATTCTTTGATAAAATACTCCCCCTCAAATAAAGCAGGATTTTATAAAGCTCCCCCTTAATATAAGCATGGGTTTTGAAAATGAATTTTCAAACTATTTCTCCCCCATTATCTCTCCCCCTTAATATCTCTCCCTTTTAATATCTATCTCTCCCCCTTTTTGTCATAGAAAAAAGAAGGAAAAAATAAAAAATATACTCCCCCTAAAATCATGGCTATGTGAGAAGAGATAAAAGAATATGCTCCATCCAACAAGAAACATGTTAGTACATGGGACTCATAGCACAAATAAATAAGTCAATTGTTCATAAAGAGTATGAAATATTCATGCAAAGAACATGACTTATGATCTTATACCAATTGTTTATAAATAATTTTGCAAGAAGTTCACAATTGGTAATTAATGAAGCAAGTTTTGTATAGATATCTACTAAGGTCTATGACTTGCTCATTTCAATCCTATTAAGCACCTAAGTACATCAATTGTTCTCTTAAGTCCAACTAAGGTGCATGGCAATACATCATGATTATGAGCTAGAATTAGATGACATATCATGAGCTCATAAATCATGTTCAAGCAAGAGTGTGCATAGAATCAAAACATATAGCAATTAACTTCAAATTCTAGCACACGAGTTTCATGCAAAAATATCCTAAATGAATTCTTCTCTATTTGTCATTTCAAACTAAAGAGCACAAGAAGAATTGTCAATTTAAAGCTCATACCAATTGGCAATTTAGTTTTGGCTTACCAATTGTTGAAAATGAGGTTGCCAATGATACTAATTGTTATTTCAACCTAAATACCAATTGTTACTAATGGTTGACTTAGGCATTTTGCATGAATCCAATATCTATGTGTAGTGTGTTCATGTCAATAAAATAATCATTCTAAATATGCAAGAACACAATCACACATCATCAAATATGCATATAGACTAATTAAACATTAGCATACTATCATACAGTATTAATCCATATTCATATTCACAAAGTTATACCATATGGAAGATTCAAACAAACAAGGTATTCAAGTAAGCACATTTTTTTCCATGGTTTCAAGCACAAAAATCCTATGCTCATTTTCCAATTCAAGTCCTTAACCAATTATGAGCAAGGAAAGATTCAAAATTACCATTTTAATCAATTAAGAGCCATATCCCTAGTTGTTATCATCATTTAACGTTCTAGAGGGTATATGCTATTTTAACTAAAATGGCTTCACTTAAGTGAATCAATATTATCAAGCTAAAATATATTTTATCATCAAAATTCATAAGCTATGAGTGAGGTTAAGCATATAATATCATGAAAACAACTATTCTCATCTCATAGGCATGATTATTGATTCAACTTAAGCAAACATGCATGTTCAACATCAAGACACTCAAGATACAATGCATGTATATCAATTGTTGGTGTTGTCATTAAGACCCTAGTTCTTTAAGTACAAGGATGATAAAGTTTCATGCATTTGAACATTTATGATCCATTTACTATCACAAATTATAGGCCAATGACCATTACCAATTGTTGAAATTACATTTGAAATCAATTCATTAGATGTAAAATTATCATGAAACATAGTGTGGAATTGATAAGTCAAGCCAAGAGATTTAATCCTATAAGCATGCTTGACTAAGATGAACAAAAGGAATGAAGAATATTCATTATGCACAAGTTCATCAAATTCTCAAATATATCCATAAATTCTTGAAATAATTCTCAAAAATTATGTTTAAGCATTCATTGAAAGTATGTTTCAAGATTATTTCAAGAGTTATGCAATTCATGAATGTTTTCAACAAGAAGAATGATTTTGCACTTGTGAGTTCAATAAAAATGATATTGATTGTTGAAAGTGATACCATTTGTTGGAAACGATACAAGTTGATGGAGTTGAGGCATGATATCAATGAAAAATGATTTTTCATATTCTAAATATCATCAAAAGGAAGTTAAAATATTGAATTTTAAGTTGAGAAGAAAGAAGATATCAAGAGAATTAAGAAAACTTCTCAACTAAGGCTTAAAAATGCAGAAAAGGGCATAAATTGCCTAGAGGGATCGATCCCATGAGCAAAAGGATCGATCCCTAAACTCCAGAATCAAGTTTCCTGCATGTTTTTCCAAAGGGATCGATCCTGTATGTAGAGGGATCAATCCCTAAACTCCAGAATCAAGTTTCCTGCATGTTTTTCCAAAGGGATCGATCCTGTATGTAGAGGGATCGATCCCTCGTCCTGGTTTTGCAGATTTTTGACAGAAAATCCAACTTGTGAGGTGCCAAAACTTCGTTTTTGAGTATTTTAAGTCCAAGTAAGGGTTTAAACATTTGTAAAACATGATTTTGGACTTGTATGAATGAAAAACATGAATGAAAAACCATTTAACAATAGATTTTGCAATTTTGGAAGGATTTTTACCAATAAATGCATTTTTGGCCTCAAAGGGGGTCATTTTGAGAGTTATGCTTGTTTTGGCAAAACCAATGCATTGAATTTTATAAATATGCCAAAACAAACTTGTTCACATAGGTTTTAAGCACATATATCATCAAAGCATACATTTTGTGAACAACACGCCATGATTTCCAACATACAAGTTCTTCATTAATGCACATGACATGGCATTTTGCATATATGACATATTTGGCAATTTGAGGCAAGTAAATACATTATCAACACATAGAAAACTTGCTCAAAATGCAGAAATCCAATAATCATTTCAAAATAACTAAACATGCTTTTCATCCAATAATCTAATGCCTCAAGAACCATCCATCAACCAATCAACAATCATTCAACATGCCTTTTCTTTATTCATTCAACTCATAATGCTCCAAGAATCATTAACACATTTTCTCATCAAAGCACAACTAATCAAATAAAAAGTTTAAGGAGCAAGGAATTAAGCTTACAAAACTCCTTTGCTTGAGAGTGCTTTGCCTTGATGTGTTGGATCCACCATTAGCCATTCTTTGAGAAATTGTTGTCACCTTGCTAAGGATGGATTTCCAAGCTCTTCCTTTTTCTCATTGGCATAAGGAATCTCCATGGGGGGTGTGTAGAGCATTTGAACTCCATTGTTCCATTGTATTCCCATGCTCTAACACTCCTACAACAAACAAGTTCAAACATGCTTTGGTACCCAAATTTTCTTGAGTCCATGAGAGTTAGTGCAAACAATGTTTGATCCTTTTGGGATCCACTTCAAGCACAATTCATCATTATTTATAGCATGCTTTGGCACCCACATTTTTCTAACTACTCTTCCTCTAAATGTGGTTTTTCTATATGTGCATGCTTGTGAAGAGTGTCCTATTCTATTGCATAGTGAGCATGTAAGAGATAAATCATGCATGGTATTTTTGCTCACTAGGAAATTCTTAAGATGAGTTTCTTTTTGTTTTGCATTATAGCCTAACCCATCTATGTCAAAGAAAGCTCTTTGGGTCTCTAACTGTGAGATCTCATTTTCTTATACTATAGTTGTACATGTATATGAACAAATTATCAATAAAGAAATTATTGATAATATTTTGAGGAATTAAATATATAAGAATAGTGTTTCTCACATAGAAGATTTTAATTCTAGAAAAATATATATATAAATAAGTATGGAAAAATATTACATAAAGGATGAAATAAATAATTAAATGAATGGTGGAAAATTCTGATTTGGATAAATCAGAAAAATGGTGCGGCATGAAGAAACAAAGAAGATTAAATAGCTTGACTTGAAGAATCAAATGTAGAGAGGGTATGAAGTAGTAAAAGAAGAGTTTATTGGCTATCTAGGTGGAGTTCGGTTGGAAGATAAGCAATATCAAAACAAGAGAAAAATATATGAAGTAACCAATAAAGGAAGACACAAGAAAGTCTACCTCACGTTTTTGTCTTAGGTTGGCAGAAGCTATAACAATGACTTTGGTTCACTTCCTTGCTCCACCGAAGACCAAACTATAACATGACAATAAACATAAAAGCAAGGAAAAGATAGAAAATTATTAGCTGCAAAATATTGGCATGGGAAGTCAAAAAACGTGGGCTGCATGGAGAGGAAATAAAAACGTAACAGAAACAGGAAATGTAGTCCGGTTGGAAGATAAATAATAAAAAAAAAAGGGGAAGAAATAGGGAATGAAGAGGGCTTTAATGAAGCTGGCAAAAAAGTCCAACAAATATATATTTTTGTGCTATATAATCCTCTTCCCATCGTGAATTCCTCTCCAGCCAACATCATCACCGAAAGTGTTCTGTTTCTTTCAAACTTTGTAAGTTCTTCTCCACAACAGAACCATGCTTAACTTTTAGCAAATAAACCAAGCTTTTGAAGGAAAGTAAGCCTTGGATATTAAGCTTCCAAAACCTCAAAGAAGTTGGCACAAAAACCTTCAAAACAGGGAGAGATTTACATGCTCAGATTTCTTCTTTATACAGGTAAAATTCCAGCATTAGTTTTAAAATGATTGTTCCTTAAATTATAGCTTTAGTGAGCAAGAATGTATTGGTTATAGTCATTGTTTGGAGTAAACATATGTAGAATGAAAACCCTAGTTCAATAAGGAGAATTTAGAATGAAAATAGGATGATGCTAATGGTGATTTACGTGAAGATGGGGATGCAAGATAGTCATGAACCGAAAACAAGCTAGAATTTAAGAACCGAACCAGTCAAGGAAAATATGAAAAGGGAATAAAAACCTATAAGTTATATACTAGGATTGAATAAGTTAAGAAAGAGTGAGTTGATATGAAATGAATACCACGTGAACCTTGAAGAAAAAGAGGAGAAGCTGTCGGCTTGAATAGAAATGAAACAGAAAATAATTAAAGCTTGGTTGAAGAAGTTGTGATTACGTGAGTTAAGGGGAAGAATAAAAGAAAAGAGAAGGAGTGAATTAAGTCAACAAAAAGGGCTGGAAGAAAGAACATAGGATTTTTACTTGTACAACCGAGAATGGAGGTGAAAGATAAGGCTGATGGTGCAGCCGAAAAAGATGAAAAATAAAGGAGATTGAGCTGACTTTTGTTGACTTTTAAGTGTAAAAATAACACAATTTAATAGTCTAAAATTATATTATGTAGGGTAGTGCAATAATGACCAAGAAAAAGTTAGAATGAATGAGGAAGAAGTGCAGTACGTAGGAGAGAAGATAAAGAGTAATAAAGGCAATCGGTTATGCAAAATAAAAGAGAGAAGAAAAGCTAGCCATAGCTGACTTTGGGTGTGAATGGTAGAAGATCTTGGCAACCTAGGATGTACTAAGTATAGCCATGATATAGAGACAAAGAGGAGGCCAACGTGAACTGCAGATCAGGAAAACAGAAAAGAATGAAGTATGCTGTCGGGTTGGACAGCATGTAACAGGAAAGAAAGAAAAAAAAATGAATGAAATAGAAAGTTAGCTTTAGGTTGACTAAAGGACATGATGAAGTACTTATGAAGTTAAACTAAAAATGCATCATAAAGAAATAAAATTTTCTAACCTACATGCAACCAACGTGAAGTGAATAAAAGGGAAAGAAAGTTCATGCTTTGGGGTCAACAAAGGGTAGAAAAATGAAAAGAAAAAGGGAGCTCTCGGTTTGGATATATGTAGTAGAAAAATGGAGGAAAAGAAAAGAACAAATAGAGGTTAAGTTGACCTACATGAAGAATAAGTGATATATATATATATATTAAGTGGAGAAAACATCTACATTTATTCAAGGTCATTTGGCCACACTGTGAAATTTTAAGAAATTATAATATTCTAAGTAATAAGAATTTAATTAAGAATTAGACAAGGAGGAAATTTAATACCGAAAATTAATTATGTCAAATTTTGACTTGACAGTTTATAATTCGGAGAGATAAGAAGCATAAGAGTGCAACATAAGGCGTTGCTCTACAGTGTACTGAGGTAAGGGATGTAATTTAAAGTTGTGATGGTGTCCCTTACTTTCATCGCTAATTTTAAGGAAATGTTTGAAGCATGAATTTTATTCCAAAATTAATTTCCATAATCTTTTGATAATTAGCTAAATGAACCTTATAATTTCTATGCATATTTTTCCATAATGTTTTAAGTATGACATGAAATAAATATGTTTTCCGAAAAGGTATCGGAGTGGCAAACCCCAGGCTAACTTAGACCCTGGCACGCCCGGTCCTTACTATTTTATATCAATTGTATGATTTAAGTATATGTTTTCCGAAAAAGGTATCGGAGTGGCACACCCCAGGCTAACTTAGACCCTGGCACGCCCGGTCCTTACTATTTTATATCAATTGTATGAAAGTAAGTTTTGAGACTAAGGCCTTCCTATAGTTTATGTTATTGCCTGTCATGCTTGCCACATTGTGGCATAAGTTTAGCCACGTCGTGCATGTCCTCGCCCACATTGTGTATGATTACATCCTTTGTGGGTATGTTGGTCCTTCGTGGTGTATGTTCGCTGTACGACTCTGATCAGGTCTACAGCCCATACCATGGCCATAGGTATTCCGTTCCCTCTTCGGAGGAAGAAGTAAGTGTCATGACCGCATACTGGCTATATGATTCTGCCTAGTCTCCATGAACTGTATGATAAGTTTTATTAATTATGATGTTAAGTTTCTAAAGTATGATGCATGTTTGAAACAAGTATGAATTTTAGATATATGCATTAAAGAAATCATACAATGATTTAAAGTATGAAATGTATTATTATGGTATTTGTTTTCTGCATATATAGATGCTATGACTCTTTTAAATGCATTTCTTACGGGGCTTTCCAAAAAGCTCACCCCCTACTCTACCAGATTATTTGCAGTGATCATCCCCTTACCTATTGCGCATATGACGTAGGCTGAGGGATATGTCTCTCCTCCGGCCATTTTTGTACTTACGTAAGGTATACTCATATTTTGATACCAGACATCTTGTATGGCACAGATATTTGTATATGATAATACTTTTGGGATGTAATCGATATTGTAGGAATGTAACGTCACTTTGAAGAATAAGTTAATATAACGTGAATGAAATATTTTATAAAAATATTATAATGTTTCTGTGGTTGAAAAAGTGTGATGAGATACTGGCAGGAATGCAACCAAGTAAGGAATTAAGAAAAAAAAAATTTAGCCCAAAACTTCTACGTTTTCGGGGTGTGACACTAACATATGATCTAGCTTTTGTTGACCCATATAAAACCTAGAAAATGAGTTATGCAAATTTGTATTCTTTTCATTCAACTCATTTATCTCTAAGTTAGCCTCTTCTAATTTCTTTTCAAATTCTAGCTTAGTATTAGTCAAGGCTTCATTTTCTATTTTTAATTTAGCAATGATTTTCTTATATTTGGAGTTCATGCATTGAAATTCATTTGCTAAATAATCAAAGGCATTTTGGAGTTCACTAAAGGTATAATCATTATTTTCACTAGAACTACAACTAGCCTCATCATCACTAATGGCCATAAAGCATGAATAGGCTACCTCTTCATCTACATTCTCCTCATCGGAGCTATCACTATCGCTCCATGCAGCCACAAATGCTTTCTTCTTAGGTTTCCTATCCTTTTCCTTTCTAAGTAAGGGGCAATCTAACTTAGTATGACCCGGTTCATTACACTCATAACACACTAAGGGGTCTTTTTCTCTTCTACTTGACTCTCCCCTATGATGTCTCCTATTTTGCTCTCTCTCATTCATTCTCATGAACCTATTGAATCTTTTGGCAAACATTGCCATTTCCTTTTCTTCCTCATTTCTACTCTCATCTTTATCATCTTCAATGACCTCATGAGTGGAAGACTTAAATGCTACTGCTACTTTCTTTGAAGGCTCTTCATTTCTTTTCAATTTCATCTCATATGTAAGTAGGAAGCCCATAAGTTCATCTAGAGACAAGGTATTTGGATTTTTAGACTCTTCTATTGTGGTTACCTTTGTCTCCCAAGATTTAGGCAAGCTATTCAAAATTTTCTTTACCATTTCAACATTGGAATAAGCCTTGCCTAGAGCCTTAAGTCCATTAATTACATCATTAAACCTAGTGAACATTTCGCTAATGGACTCATTTTCTTTCATCCTAAATAGCTCATAATCATGTGTGAGCATTCCTACTTTGGTCTCTTTCACTTGATTAGTCCCTTCATGTGTGATGGCTAATTTGTCCCATATTTGCTTGGCATTCTCACATAATGATACTCTATTATACTCATTGGGACCTAAAGCACAAAATAGGGTGTGCATAGCCTTGACATTCATTTGTGCCAATCTCATGTCATTTGTGTCCCACTCATCCTCACTCTTAGGGACATCTTTTCCATCTACTTTCTTCATGGGAATTCTAGGACCATTCACTATAATTCTCCACACTTCATAATCATTTGATTGTACAAATAACATCATTCTAGTTTTCCAATATGAATAATTTTCACCATTGAAGAGTGGAGGTCTAACTAATGATTGTCCCTCTTCTCCTAGGGGTGTGCCTACATTCAAGTGAGCCATTTATGATCGTTTTGCTCGATAGATGTTAGTCTAAATCAATCTCGAGCCCAAGCTCTGATACCAATTGTTGGCTCTATAGGCTATACCGAGAGGGGGGTGAATCAGTTTTTAACTACCCCTTAAGCTTGTTTTGCGATTCTTCTAAATTCTTTAGCCTATTTGATTATTTTCTAAGTTCTCTAAGCTAGGCAAGCATGCAATCCAAGTTCAATGCAATAAACCTAATATAATTGCAAGTAAATAAAGAGTAGGGAGAGAGATATTTACACAATCGATTTATAGAGGTTCAGCTACCTTGCCTACGTCCTCTACCTTCAGACGCTCCCAAGGATTTTCTCCAAATCCACTATCTTGAATTTGTGATTACAATCCCTCTTTTTCTTAGGCTCAAGAGTAACCTCCCTCTTTTTTTAGGCTCAAGAGAAACCTCCCTCTTTTTCTAGGCTCAAGAGAAACCTCCCTCTTTTTCTATGGCTTAAGAGAAACCTCCCTCTTTTTCTAGGCTCAAGAGAAACCTCCCCTTTACAAGGAATGGTGGGTTACAAATAATGTAATCAAAGAAGGGCCTCTAGATAGGCAAGTGATTACAGAAATTAAGCACAAAGAAAAGCCTATACAATGTTTGTGCTAAACAATACAAGAGATATGTGAATGATAGAAAATGAGGAATTTGTAGCTCTTGATTTGTTGTTGAGGCTTAAGGATTTGAGGAATATGTGTTTTGGAGTTGCTGAGTAGTTCCTCTTACTTTCTTTAGCTTCTAAGCCTCTATTTATAGTCCCTTGGATGTATTCTAGCCGTTGGGTGGAGCCAAAACTTGAATATGACCGTTGTCTCACAAAAACTAGTCGTTACAGGCTATTTTCGGGCAAAGGGATCGATCCCTTTCCATAGGGGATCGATCCCAAGCTTCTAGATTGCTTATTCTGGGCTTGAGGATCATTCTGCCTTGAAGGGATCGATCCCATGCCTCCAGAAAGCTATTTCCTGCACTTTTTGGGTTAGAAATGATGTGGTCATTGATCCTAATTCAACCCAAAACATTTTGGCATTTTTGTGGGAGTTTTTCTTGACTTTCTCTGATGAAAACATGGTCCAAAAATTCATCAAGTGATTTTCTAAAATATTCAAAACATTTTATGAAGTATTAAGACCAACAAGAATATGTAATTAAATCATGGTCTTAATGTTTGATATGATCACTTGAAAATGAATTGAGAAAATCATGTGTGATAAGGCAAATTTACAATATGAATTATAACATTAAATCTTACTTAAGTTTTTGTCATTTCAAAATATATATGGCAATTTAAAGTTAACAGAAATAACTACAAGAAAGATTTGTCAATAATATTCATTAGCTTGGACATAGAAAACAGGATCCATTTTGGACTAAATTGGAGAATTTATCCATTACGTCATAGGCAAAGAACAACATGTGGTGCATATTCTTCCACACTTTAACCTTTTTTTTTTTTGGTTACACACACTTCCTAACCATTAGACTAGGAAACGTTGACCGAAAGGCATAACTAGAGAAAAAAATAAATTAGCATTAAGCTCCTTGACCTGACTCCATTTTTAGTCCAATCCCAATGTCAAGTCTAATTCTAGAAGTAGCAGAGAAAGTGGTCAAGGCAGTATAGTACACGTTTATTACAACAGACCTGGTTAGCAGCAGGAAATTGAAAGAAATGTAAGGCTCAAAATCGACATGAGCAAGGGTGGTTTTCTATAGGGCCAAATCATGGGAAGATGTAGGGGAAATGAAGGCTGAAAAAAATGGAAGCTGCAGCAAAGGTTTGGGTGACTGTCGATAGGGAAGGAAGACTTTAAAGAGCAAGATCATGAAGTACAGACTTAGCAAGCATCGATTTAATCCCAAAACAAATAAAAAAATTAACGTATAGTATAGAATTTATGATCTAAAAAATTAACCCTCCAAAACAAATCACATACAGCCTAAAATATGAGGAAGCAAAATTACAAAAAATAATATAGGACCTTAGATAGATAGAAACAAAGAAGATAATATAGAAGAAAGTTGATACGAACCTTTTTCTTATTGGTTGCCTGAGTAGATCAATAGCTAATGAAAAAAGATGATACGTATAGAAGGAAATTTGAAGAAATCTAGGGGTTAATCGAAGGAGAAGTGAATGAGAAATGAAGAAGAAGAATGAGAGAAGTGAAAAAGAAGAGGCAAACGGGTAAAAGGTGAACGAGAAAGATGTGTGCTAGGGTTTGGCTTTTGCCAAAACAAAAAAAAAGATATAAATGTCGCTTGTAAGACTCGAAGCCTGGATTTCATTAAATGGCACTGTTCATTTCGTGTTTTGACGGAAAAATTGTTTCCAAAATGTTTCCAAAATAGTTGAAATCAGAAATTTGTTGTTTGCTATTATTTTGGAAATATCATTGCCAAATTCTAAAATTATAAAACAAAATCTATCTACCAAACACAATTCATATTTTATGCTGTAAGATTTTGGAAACAAAAACATAAAACACAAAATAAAATTGATGCCGAACACACCTTTAGTGTTTTAGGTCTCCAAGCTCCCAGGCCACACTCACTGCCAGTGCTTCTGGTTGGACCAAATACCCACCAACGGTGCCAGTGATTTCTCTGGCCTGACCATCTCTTAGCTCAGGTGTGGCAGCTCAGGCGCGGTGGCTTTCTCTCTCATCCTCTCATTGCACCAGGCGAAAACCTCATATCTAGAGGCGACGAGCACATATCCGATGGTGGCAAGCTCAAATCCAATGGTGGCGGGGGCAAATTCGGAGGTGGTAGCAGTCCTTCCTCTCCAGTGGTGAAGTAGTAGCCTTTCCACTCTCCAGCAGCGGCGACGGCAGCAAACCTCCCTTTCTCCATCGGCAGCGCTGGAGGTCGTAACCCTTCCTCTCTGAGCGGCAGCGGTAGCAGCTTTCTCTCCCTCCAGCAGTGGCTCTTTTTCAAATCCAACAACACCATCATTTGCTCTATAAGTAAATATGCCAAATCTGAAATTTTTAGTCAATGTGTTGAAAATCCTCGTGATAATGAACTGTGTTTGTCTTGGAATAATATTTATTTATTTATTTTATGTGTTATTCAAGTTGCATGTTTAATGATGATGAAGAATGAAGATGTCATGAGACTTGAATAATTTCAAATTTGTTTGTGCTTTTATTAAATTATGTTTGTAGTTGTGTAAACATAGTTCTATGTGTTTAATTTGTTTGTTGAACTATTATGGTTTGTTAAATTGTTGTAATGGTACTTGAATGTTTTTAATTTTATGCTTTTAATTAACAAAAAAAGAATTAATTTAGAAATATTTTGGGTTCAGGTTCGGATTCGGATTCGGGTTAAAATTGGGTTATCAAAAAGTTTGGAAGTATAAATTGGTATTGTAGACATCAATTTTGTCCGGGATTGTGAATCTCGAGTCACTCGACGTGTATTTTAAAAATCGACAATGAATTAAACCCATGTTTGAATAATTGATTTTATTTTGTTTTATTTTGTTTTGTTTTATTTTTATTTTATATTTATATTTATATTTATTTTATATTTTATATTTTATATTTTATATTTTATATTTTTATTTTTTTTATTTTTTTATTTTTATCTTTTTCTTTTCTTTTCTTTTTCATTATTATTCATTTTATTATTATTCCTCTTTCTATTTTTATTTCTATTTTTATTCTTATTTTTATTTGTTATTTTATTTTATTTTATTTTATTTATTTTATTTGATATGAATTTTAGTATTTTATTTTTCTTTTATTATTTATTCATTTATTTATTTTGATAAAAAATGCAAAAAAAATTAAAAAAGGAAACAAAACAAAAAAAAAAAACAAAACCAAAACCCCACGAAACCCTAAACCCAAACCCTCACCAAGACCCAAAACCCTTAACCCCAAACTGGTTTGAAACCCTAACCTTGATCGAAACCCCAAACAAAGACTCCACCCCAAACCCTAATCTGAAACCTAACCCCAAACAGAGCCCCAAACCAAGACTTTAAACCTAACCCTAAATCCAACTTTAGCCGCCAGAAACACAAAAGGAAAGATTTTTTTCCTCGAAGATCTGCAAGGAAATCAAGAAAAAAAAGGAATTTAAAATCAGACATTAAAGATATAATCACAATCGGATCTCCAAACTTCCAAAATATTCAGATCTGAATTTTTATAAAAGGAACGACAGCTACAGATCTGAGGGGGAAAAAAGACACAACAGCAAATGGAGACACAAACAGACCACAGCAATCACAACCAACAGAAACCATAGAGAAAGAGGCACACGACAACCCAAACAACCGTAACCAACAGCCACAGAAAACAACCAACAGCCAGAGATCCACAAGAAACAACAGAGAGGGATCCGGACGGAGACAACAGCAAGCACAACCACAAAAAAAAAACAACCATAGCCAAAAACAGTGGGAGAGGGAAAACTATTCGTTTAGGGTTTTGTAGTCTAGGCAGTAAAAGGGCTCTAACTTTCGGAGTCAGATCTGGAGGTTTTTATAAAGATTTAAGGGGTGTTGTTGTAGATCTGGTTTAAGGAAGGAGATAGGAAGATTTCTGGAGATTTTTAGGCCTAGATCAGGTGATTTACGGTGGTGCACGGCGGAGGGAGACATCGGAATCTTAAAAGTTTGAAATTTTCGGCGACCGTTTGAAGTTTACGGCCACCGGAAATCGCCTGGGTCGAGAGAGTTTTGAAGACTTTTTCTTTTTGAAAGTTACGTTTTGTCCAAAAAAATTTGGAAATAGGGTTTAAATACCAGGCTTGGAACGACGCCGTTTTGAGCAGCCCAGATCCGTGCTAGATCCGCGTGTCGCCTCGGCTCCGACTCGACCCGACCGCAGGTTTCCCTTTTTCATTTTCTGACGATTTTCTCTTTGTATTTTTTTATTATTATTTTATTTTATTTATTATTTGATTTATTCATTTTCTTTTGATGATGTTTTTTTTTTGTACATTTTTAATTAATACAGTAATTTAATTAACAGAAATTATGAAATAAGATAATTTAAGTAATTAATTTGATAAGTTAACAGATTTAATTTGATGTATGGATAGTATAATTTGACAAGTATTGATATAATTGGCACAATTTGATATAATTGGCACGATTTGTTTTTATTTGTGATTTATTATTTTTTTTATATTTTATTTATTTTATTTCATTTTTAGATTTCAAATAAATTTTACATGATATGCTTAATTTAATGCATGGTTAAAGCACTGTTAAGATTTATTTAGGTAGTTTAGAATTGCAATACTTAGAAGTATATAGTAATAAACATTTTAAATATAATAAATATGAGTTATTCCGACGAGAGAACTCTTAAAGGGACTACGCTCAAGTGGTACTTTTAGGGATCTCGAGGTGAAAAAATTCTATCCAAGGCCTCACCAGCTTAATGGAGGGTCTAAATAGGATTTTTGATAACAAATAATTCAAATTCATTTTTTTAATAAATAAATAAATAAAATAAATTTAGTATAAAATTACAATAAAAACAATTAGTTATAAATTTGGAAAGATATTAATGATTATTAATGATATGATAAAAATAATAGTAGTAAAGAATAAAACAAGGAAGGAAATGAATAAAGTGACCAAAGCAAGATATTAAAATAATAAAAGTGAATATAATTACTCTGATGATGAAATATCAAGATAATTACGCTTAAGTAATTTTCTTGAAAATTTCTAGGTAAGGAAATTCTATCCAAGGCCTCACCAGCTTAATGGAAGGTCTAAATAGAATTTTTAATAAAAAGTAATTTATATTCATTTTTTTAATAATAAAATAAACTTATTATGAAATTCAAGTATGAATAATTAGTATATTAGAACAAGGATAATTAGCTATAAAAATTAGAAACGATATTAATGATCCATGATGATACAATAGAAATAATAATAAGGAAAGGAATAAATAAAATTGGATATGAAAAGTATAATGAAGGTGAATACGAATTACTCCAACGACGAAATATCGAGAGAATTACGCATAAGTGATTTTCTTGAAATTTTCTAGGTGAGAAGATTATTTTCGAGGCCTCACCAGCTTAATGGATGGCCTAGAGATAGTTTTCAATAATGAGTGATTTTTATTCATCTTTTAAAATTATAAAATAGGTGATTTTTATCTAGAAACATTATTAAATTAAAATTAAAAAACTAAAGTAATTAATTAAGAAGATAAAAATTTTAATAATTCGTGTTCACTATAATAATAAAATAACAATAATAAATAGTAATAAAATCTAATGAAATAATAAAATAAGGCAATAAAAAATAGGAGTTATTGAGAATGAATATTGATTATTCCTATGATGAGATTCCAAGTAGAATTACGCTTAAGTAACGATTTGGAAATCTTTAGGTAAGAAAATTTCTTTTGGGTCTCACCAGCTTAATGGAAGATCTAAAAGGAATTTTTGATAAAAATAATTCATATTCATTTTCGCATAAATAAAATAAATAAATAAAATTAATAATTAATAATAGAAAATAATAGAATAGTAAGAACAAATTGGGTAGGAGTCAAAGTTGGAATTTTTCATAAAATATTAAAATGAATCCGATGACGGAGCCTCTTCAAGTAAGTCGCATAGTACTACTTGAATACTCCTGAGGTGAGAAAGATTTTTTGAGTTGTCCCACCAGCTTAATGAAGGACACTTGGAAATATTTTTCAATATTAACTATATCAAGATTAAAGATTAACATAAGCAAATTTAGCAAATGACCTAAAACTAAGTGGTACCATTTTAAGATGGGCGTTGTGAGGGTGCTAATCCTTCCTCACACGTAACCGTACTCCCGAACTTAGTATCTTTGAATGTAGACCAAGCCTTATCATTAGTTGAATAGGTGACCAATCACACCTAGGTAGAATGGTTGGTGGCGACTCCATATCTTTGTGTCTAGCTATTAGGTTTTCTCCAAAACTTAATACGTTATGACAGTTTGGCGACTCCACTGGGGACATTAGAGAGTCAGGCCAATACTTAGTTTTAGGTTATATCAGAATTTGCTTAAGAAATCTTAATAGAAAACGAACATTAAATAAAACATTATTCCTTCATACACACACATCACTTTACATTTGCATACATAAGCCCTCGACCCGGGCTCGATCCTTTTTAGGAGGGAGTAAAGTATCTACACTCTCGTGAGGTAATACCTCCGCAATGGCTAGCGAAATACTCCCACTCAAATTGAACCTTTCCGTTTGTAACCTGTGATGGGTGAGGATTGGGTGCCTTACTAGTCCTATGTGGACGATAGTGAGGAACAATTTGAGGACCTTTAGAATTCTAACTTATCCAAACCATGCATATAATGAAGCCTAGGAGACCAGCCTAGGATAAAACCAAGTCAAACCCTAATATAGATAAAACCTTACACTATAGGACATATGAAGGAATAACCATAAAATACTCTTTTTGTTTTCTTTCTATCTTCTCATTTCATTTTTTTCTTTTTCTTCTTTCATTTTTTTTGTTTTTTTTCTTTTTCTTTTTCTTTTGTTTTTTGTTTTTCTCATAACAATTGGTGATAGGATTGAAGTCCATTACCTCGAGCCAAACCTCTTTGCAAGTCATCTATTGAAGTAAAAGTTATATCTGAAGAAGCCCAACAAAAGAATGGTGATTGTTTACCATCGGGTTTCATTTCGGACCTACCAGAGAAGACTCACCCTGACCTCAAGCAAAATGATCTCACCGAATTAGTGGACATTTGGAGATCTTGGGATAATGCAAGAAGAGAGACATTTGAGGAAAAGTATGGAGGTATAGCACGACTCTTGACAGTATCAGTGGACCTTAATTTAATTCGAGCCATGTTGCATTTTTGGGATCCGTCGTATAGGTGTTTTGTCTTCAATGAGGTAGACATGGTTCCCACCATAGAAGAGTACTCGGTATTATTGCATTTTGACCCTAAAGAATCAGATAAGGTGTACTGGAGAAGGAAGAAGTTGAGTTATCGCAAAAAGCTAGCCGTTATGACATGTACTGATGTGCAAGAGGTTGACCGTCAAATAAAGAATAAGGGAGAATGCACTTATATACCTTAGGAGTTTTTCAAAAGTTGCATCAGTAGGCATCGTGAAGATGAGTATGGTATGAAATTGATGGCTTTAGCAATCTATGGAATGGTGATTTTCCCAAAATCCTTGCTATATGTTGAAATTACATTGGTAGACTTTGTGGATCAAATTGAGCATGAAGCGGCAGTAGTTCCTGCTATTTTAGCCAAGACTATTAGGTCACTGAATTACTGTCGACAAACTGGAGGGGGACGCTTTACAGGATGTTTGCCTTTGTTGTACATTTGGATGAAGAGTCACTTCAAATGCGAAGAGCCGAAGTTTCGATCGGTCTTATTCAAAAAGAATATTCCTATTAAGGAATTTTGTGAGAGCAAATGGCTTGGGTCGAGGACAAAAAAGGAATGGGTGTCACTTTTACATGGACTCACTTGCAAAGATGTAGTTTGGGTGGCACCTTGGATGACGAGACAACCCATGCTATATAGTTGTGGAGGACATCATGGATGATCTTATTGGGTGTATGGGGAACGGTCACTTATGCTCCTCTCATAGTGCGAAGGCAATTAGGGTACGAACAGTTCATCCCAATGACGCATGGTCTTAATCAGCGTGAATATGCTTATCATGAAGAAGGGTCTATGAAGAAAATTGAAGAAGATGTTAAAGCTTGGAAGACTACCCTTAGAGTAGACCTCGGGATATTTATTGATAAAGTTGCTCCGGAATACTCAGTCTGGCATGCTAGGCGAGCCAAAGATATCAAGGTTTCTCCCGAAAATGAAGAGATCCATGAAGAGCCTATACCTCGAGACCCTATGATAGATTTAGAGATTGCCAAGAGGAAATTAGAGGAAGAGAAAAAGGACTTAGAGAGAGAAATTAAAAAACTCAAACGTGAAACGGAGGAAAGGTTGGGGAGAAGGGAGCAAGCATATACAAGGGTCCATCAAGAAAAGTACAAGTTGATGGATGAAATTAGATACTTGAAGGAGCAGCTCTCAAGGTCTGAAAATAAGCGTTTGTGGGAAGAGAATGAACAACTCAAAGCTAAGATACAGAAGAAGGGGACCGAATGTGAAGAACTTGAAGGCAAGGTCATAAACGAGCAGATGAGTTTGCAAGGTGCCCTCAATCGATCCCAAGAATACTTGCAGATCCTACAAAAGGTTGTTAATGAGTTGAATGACCTAAAGGAGAGGTACGCCACCTTAAGGAGAGCTCGTGATTCACATCTTCTAGTTTCCATGATTGAACATATCAATGTCATGGCTCATAGAGCAAGAGATATGGAGGACAGAATAAGGGATTTGAAGCTCGAAGTCAGCCCACTTACTGAGCATGGGGAGAATCTGCTACTACTACTGGATGAGATCCAAGGTCACTACAGTTTGTTGAAGAGACTTAGGTGGACACCTTAGATATTCTTTACGGATGTAATGGGTCTTTAACTTTGTTCAACAATTGTTATGAGACAAGTTTTTATATGTTTTTGTTATGAGACAATTTTTGTTATGCAATAAATTTCTCACGAAAATTTTTCTTACTTTTGCTTTTCCTTCATAAGCATTTAATAAAAATGATTTTATCTAATTATGATAACAAAGGTACAAAAATAGCCCTTCCAAATCATCCATACCGAACTCGTGCACGAACTAAAGCAATGGAAAATGAGCAATTAGCACGGATTGACAGGATGGAAAAAGTGCAATAAGAGATTGTCAAAGCTTAAGAGGAAACTCGAGAGCAGATGACCAAGATGATGGAGTTGATGATGAGTATGGCTAAGGGGAAAGGAGTTGTGCAAGACCTAACAGCGGAGGAATATCCTAGTGATGACCCACCATACCCTCCAGGGTTCACCCATCAGGCCCAAATGCCTCCAAAGGTTTATGCTCATGCAACACCCTCAATGGGAGGACAAGGCCGTGCTATAGGCCAAAATCAACCTGGGGTAGGGTCTAGTCCTGTCGACCCTATTTTCGTCCCAAACTTGGACGATCCTGTTGAACAAGAGAAGTTGAAGAGAGAAGCAGTTGACAATCTAGCTATAGGGATACAACAGAAATGTGACATGTTGGAGGAAAGGTTGAAAGCCATCGAAGGAAACGGCTCCTTTGGGAATGTTGATGCAGAAGAGTTGAGCCTAGTTCCCGATTTGGTGTTGTCCGTAAAGTTCAAGGTTCCGGACTTCGAGAAATATGACGGAACTAAATGCCCGACAACCCATGTTACGATGTTTTGCAGAAAGATGGCAGGGTATGCTTGTAATGAAAAGTTGCTCATTCACTGTTTTCAAGATAGCCTTACAGGATCTGCTGTAAGGTGGTATGTTCAGTTGGACGGGAGTCGTATACATTCGTGGAAAGACCTTGCTAGGGCATTTCTAGCCCAATATCGTCACGTAAGTGATGTAGACACCTAATTTTGTCCGAACATTTTTTTAATTAATTAAAAAAATCAAAAAAATAAAAAAAATAAAAAAATGATAAAAAGAAAGGAAGTTGACTTCAATGATTTGTTGTCATAAGAAAGATAATAATAAAGAAATAATCACAGTGAAATAAATCTGAAGATTGATTACCAAAAATAAAAAAAATGAAATGGAAATAAATTTAAAAAAAAGGAGGAAAGTCAAAGAAAATAAATAAAAATCCCATGATCATGGGATCAATAAAGGACCTTTGATTTTATTTTCCTTTTAAAAAATAATAAATAAAAATATAATAATAAAAAAAGGATATAAAGGGGAGGCACAACACATAAAAAAAGGGAGGAAAAACCCTAGAAAAAAAACCCTAGAGAATTTTGCTACTACTCTTATTTTACTGGGGACGCCACTTCCATCTAGGGGGGATCATCTTCCAACCTAGCTTGTTGCACTATTATCATTTTCCTCCCCTACCATCCCTGTTATTGCCATCTTCAACTCAACTTCCTGCACAGCCACTACTCATCATTATTTCACCTCCATTGCTACCAAACCAAACACCTTGAACAACTTTTCTTCGCCAACTTCACCACACTGCACATTCACCTTCTTCGCCTGCATCACCATCAACATATCAGCCCCTCTCGGTTCTGCGTGGCTTCTGCAAAAAAGTCCTTTGCTGCACTGTTCCTCTCCCATATTGCAAACGTCAAGCCCCAGCTTATCTCGCGCCACAAACTGCTGCCTCTTTCCATTGTCGAATACATCACTGCATGTGAACCACTCCAGCACCGATCCCAACCCTGCTTCCTTCCTTCACTGCACCAAAGTTCACTACCGCACCATTTTTGCATCAGCCTACTTCAGCTCTCGGCCTTCTCATCTCCATCGCTGCTGCCCTTGCTGTCTCTGCATCATCACATCGCTCCATCGTAAGCCACCATCATCATCTCCAAGCTCCGTCATTGCTCTACCCCTGTTCACTGTTGTCTCGCTCGTGCCATCACAAGTTCCATCGCCAAGTTCACGTCTACTCTTGTCGCCTCCGAACACAGCTAAAGCCGCATCAGTGCCCATCCCCACTTCTGCTTGCCCGAACCGCAGCCTGACTCGCTGCATCATTCGGGTTGAGTTTGCTGTTTAAGTTTAAGCTGTGTTAAGGTACAAAGTCTTAGAGAATAATAACACGAAAGAAGGGGAAGCTTTTATAGAAGTGGCATAAGATTTAAGGTAAGTCCATCCTTCTCTTTAATTTACATGTATTGGTCTCATATTTTATTTGTTTATTCATTTATTTACTCATTTGTTTTATTTTAGTTAAAATAGTTTAAATTAGGATTTATTTGTTTGTTTGTTTGAAATGTCATAAATGTAAAATTATGAGTAAAGATATTAATTAAAAATATAATAAAATTATGGGACAATTAAATTTAGATTAGTAAATTAAATATTTAAAAATTAAATGAGTTAGTAATTCATGTTCATTATTTTGATTTGTATGATTAATGATTTATATAATATAATTTGTATGATTTAATGAATTGCATAATTTAGTATGGTACGATTAGGATTAAGGTCTAGTTCTTAGAATGAAAAAATATAGTCAGTTAATTTAGAATTATGATTCATTTGAAATTCGCAATATTAAAATATAAGTTAGATAAAACATATAAAAAATTATTTGGATGAAAATTATTCCGACGATGGAACTCCGAGGGGATTGCGATTGAGCAATACTCTCAGAGATCTTGAGGTGAGGAGTTTCTTTTTAAATCTTACCAGCTTGATGGAAGATTTAAAAGGTTATTTTCGATATTTAAAACTCAAATTTATTAAAAATTGAAATAAGAATTAATTAAAATTAACTGCAATTAAAAGAATTAATAGTCAAATTAGGAATTAAGAGTCATAGAAATTAATATATTTAGAAATAAAATATAAAAAATAATATAACTATAAATATTCCGACGATGGAATTTTAAAAGTACTGCGCTTGAGTAGTGCTTTTAAATATCTTGAGGTGAGGAAATTCTACTTAAATCTTACCAGCTTGATGGAAGATTTAGAAAGATATTTCCAATATTTAAAATTCAAATTTATTATTAAAAATTGAAATAAGAATTAGTTAAGATTAATTACAACTAAAAGAATAAATAATCAAATTAGAAATAAAAAATTATAAATAAAAATAGAATAAAAATAATAAAAAATACAGATTATCCAACGACAGAATTCTAAAGGGACTGCGCTTGTGTAGTACTTTTGGATATCTTAAGGTGAGGAGGTTTCTTTTAAGTCTTGCCAGCTTGATGGAAGATTTATAGGACATTTCCAAGATTTAATAAATTAAATTATAAAAATAAAAATTAAATTAGATTAAAAAATAGTATATTAAAATTAAGTTTATTATAATAAAGAATAAAGATCAAATTAATAAATTAGAATTAAAATTAGAAAATAATTAAAATATATAGAAATTAAATTAATTTAAGTATTTTAATAAATGTGAATTATTCCGAGGATGGAATTTAAATGGAATTGCGCTTGAGTAATTTCTTTAAAAATTCCTAAGGTGAGAAAGTTTCTTTAAGGTCTTACCAGCTTGATGGAAGGTCTTTAAGAAAATCTTCAATATCAAATAATTCATGTTTATTTAAAGATATAAAAATATATGAAATAATAATTTATATAAGGAAATAATAACAATAGAATAAAATAAGATAAAATAATAAATAGAAATTGGATAGGAGTCAAAACAGGATTTGCATAAAAATATCTAAACAATCCGACGACGGAGCCTCTTCAAGAAAGACGATTGGTCCTACTTGAATACTCTTGAGGTGAGGAAATTTTTTTAAGTTGTCCAACCAGCTTGATGGAGGAGACTTAAAAGATTTTTTCATATCGAAATTAAAGTAAAAGACAAAATTAGGATAACCTTAGATTATTTGGTACCATTTTAGGATGGGCGTTGTGAGGGTGCTAATCCTTCCTCACACGTAACCGTACTCCCGAACTTAGAACTTTGAACGTAGACCAAGCCTTATCCTTAGTTTGAATAGGTGACCAATCACACCTAGGTTAGAATGGTTGGTGGCGACTCCATAGTTTTGTGTCTAGCTATTAGGTTTCCCGAAACCTAATACGTTATGACAGTTTGGCGACTCCACTGGGACATTAGAGAGTCAGGCCATTAGGTAGTCTAAGGTTATCAAGATTTTGCCTAAAACTTTAAATTTCATAAAATATTTAATGCACACACTTCACATTCATGTGCATGCGTTAGCCCTCGACCCGGGCTTATCCTTCATAGGAGGGAGTATAGTACCTTTGCCTTCATGAGGTGATAACCTCCACACAGGCCAGTGAAATACTCCCACTCAAATTGAACCTTTCCGTTTGTAGCCTGTAATGGGTGAGGATTGGGTGCCTTACTAGTCTTGTGTGGACGACAGTAAGGAACAATTTGGGAACCTTTAGCCCTTTTATCTAAAGCCATGCATATAGTGAAATTTAGAAGACCAACTATAATATAGAACCATATCAACCCATGCTATAGAAAATACCCATTATTTAGGACACATGTTTGATCAAGTTTGTTTGATTTTGATTTATACATGAGACACTAAGAGGGTACCATGAGTTCTTGACCCAAACATTTCATGCATTACTCATCCATTATTGTTACATGACCACACCATTCCATTCATACAGATCATCTTGTTTTGATTCATTGTTTTTAAACAAAGCATTTTCAAAATTTTTGAAGCATCACCACATGTGAAATGATAAAATTCTTAATTGTGGCAATAAAAGATTCGAAGATAGCTCGACCAAAGGTTCATTCACACAACACTCGTTATCAAGCTAAGATCATGGAAGAAGAATCAAGCATGCGCATGGAGAAGATGGAAAAATCTCAAGAGGAAATGAGGGGGCAATTGGCCCAAATTACAGAGCTGTTGAAAAATCTAAGCAAGGGCAAAGGAGTGGTAGAGGAAGTTGTAGTCCAAGAAGGGGTTCAACAACGCAGTATGGAAGACCCTGTCTATCTTCCTGGATTTGGTCCATTTCCAAGTCAAACATCCCAAGAAAGAAGATATCCACCTGCTTACACTGCTATACCCCAAGTGTTTGGACAAGCTCAATTCCAAGGACCCACCCATTCTTCCCAAGGCACAAAATCTACTGATCCCATTGAGGTGCCCGACTTAGATGACCCGAGGGAAATTGAGAAGTTGAGAGCCAAACAAGCAGAAGAGAAAGATGAGGCGAAGTCGCAACAAAAGATTAATATGTTAGAGGAAAGGATTCGAGCTATGGAAGGCTTAGACTTTTATGGTTCCATGGATGCTACTGGGTTATGTTTGGTGTCAGACCTGGTTATTCCACCTAAGTTTAAAGTACCAGAGTTTGAGAAGTACAATGGAACTTCCTGCCCTAGGTCTCATCTTATTATGTATTGTCGGAAGATGGCTGCTTTCGCTCAAGATGATAAGCTCCTTATTCACATTTTTCAAGAAAGTCTCACTGGATCTGCTGCCAAGTGGTATAATCAATTAGATGGAGCTCGAATCATCACTTGGAATGACTTGGCAAGAGCATTTATGGCTCAATATCGACATGTTGCTGACATGGCCCCTGATCGTCTGTCTTTACAAAGCATGGAAAAGAAGGCTAATGAGAGTTTCAAGCAATATGCCCAAAGGTGGCGTGATATGGCTGCGGAAGTGCAACCTCCACTTTCGGAGAAGGAGCTTACCATTATGTTCGTTAATACTTTGAAGGCTCCATACTACGATAGGATGATCGGTAATGCCACTAAGAATTTTGCTGATGTGGTATTGTCTGGTGAGATAATTGAGAATGCAATCAAGAGTGGAAAGATTGAAGCTCCCAACAATATTGAGAAGAAAGGAGGAGCCAACAAAAGAAAGGAAGAAGAAGTCCATGCTGTGGCATATGGAAGGCAATATGGAGGCTATGTCCCACAACACCCTTATCACATGCCACAACCTTACTATCCTGCTCAGAATCCTTACCATTCTTACCCCAAGGTTAATGTTCAACCTAATCCCCAGACACTTGCCCCAAATATTCAACCAACTAAGCAGTTCAATAAACAAGAGGGCAATCATAATGCATCATGGCCAAAAAGAGAAAGGACTCCCATTGACCCAATCCCCATGACCTACATTGAGTTATACCCAAAATTGATCAAAGGACAACTCATTGCACCCATTTATGTGGAACCTCTCAAGCCCCCATATTCAAAGTGGTATGATGAGAATGCTCGATGCGAGTATCACTTCGGGAACGTGGGTCACTCTTTGGAGAATTGCACTGCACTAAAGTATAGAGTGCAAGGATTGATAAAAGCTGGTATGTTGAGTTTTGAAGCAAAAGGGGAACCGACTACGAATGCAAACCCATTGCCTAACCATACTAATGAAGGATGAGTTTTGTGGGGGCATGAAGGGTTCGAGCCTGACAATTTTGAATATCTATAAATTCTGGTTTTGTTTTTGCTTTCTTTTTTTTCTTTCTTTCTTTAAGTAAGGCAAGATAGTTTTTGAAAGTGCTTAAGCCCATAAGCACAAAATAAATTTTATGTATGGGTTAACTTTTATTTATTTCCTTTTCAATAAAGCGACTAGTGTGATGCACTGTCAATTTCTCATTCCATTCATTTGCCATTTCTCAACATACTCACCATATCTTTCACTCACAAGTATCCAAATAATGAACATGATGATAATGATGTCAATAAATCTAGGGAACTACTATTGTTGATGAATTAATAGTATGCCAATGAAGGAAATGTTCCTCACCATCCGCACTTGATAGACTGTACGAGAAAGGTGAATCTCTTACAAAAGCTTCTAACAAGTTTGTCTTTGTTCGATAAATGATCTTTAAGGAGAGCACTTACATTTGAAATGATAAATGGCTTTCTTTCACTATCCTTCAAGCATGAGTAAAATTATCTTTTGATCACCCCTTTTGAGCCTATTATATTTTGTAATATAACCCACCAAGGATCACCCTCCACATTGGGGGCAAGGAAGATGAAATAAAGAAATTTTAAGGGCAAAAATGAAAGTGTTCACGATGAATCAAAGGGCAAAAAAAAAGCCCAATTTTGTGAAAAAAAGAAGAAGAAGAGAAAAAAAGGGTTTCTATTCAAAAAGAAAACCCAAAAAAAAAGTAGAAAGGGGCAAAATGCCTGGATGTTTTACTTGATAAAAAAGTGATCCTTTGGTTTATAAACCCTGAAATACATTTTGGGCCTACTATATCATTTTCTTTCATAAGCCCTCACCTAAGCCTACATTACGTGCCTTTAAAAGCCCATTTTGATCAAATGTAAATGCTTAAATTGAAGAATCATGCATTGAATGAAGACATATTTGTACAATCAGATAACGATCTTTTGAAGGTTCAATGGAGATAAAAGAAGTAGATCAAGTTGAATGAAGAAGTCCATGAGCTTTAGAAGATATCTTGGATTAAAATCGAGAATGTCTATTAGGGGGCATTAATTTGGATTGAGCACTGAAGGTTGAAGTTTGTCAAAGCCAATGAAGTTGAAAATGAAGAAAAGAAAAAAGAAAAAAATATGAAAAAAAAGAGAAAAAAGAGAAAAAAAGAAAAAAAAGGAAAAAAAAACAAGAAAAAAAAACAAGAAAAAAGAAAAAGGAGGATTCAAATTGAAAACTCGAAAAGGGCAGTTTGAATCAAATGAGGGGGCACCTAAGTTGAAAACCTGAAAGGGCGGCTTAGGAAGAAGGTCAACATCAAAAAGTTTTGATACGAGGGCAAGATTGGCAGACACTACATGAAAGAACATATCAACATAAGAGTAGGCTTTTGGAAAAGAATTTTAGATTGACTTGATTGAAATTGTCAGAATGTTCACTAAATGGATGCTGAAAACCTTATTCCAAACAGACTGTCCCATTGATTTTTCTTGATTTCATGTTCATTTTCTAAGAATGAATATTTATATCTCTCTTGATCATTTTAAATTTATACCACCCATATAACAAATTGAGAATATGGATAAGTGCATTACATTAGTGGTCGAGTTGGAAGGAAAATAAATAAATGTTGGTAACATTTCTTGGGTAAATTTTTGAAAAAATATTTTTTTGAGAAATCTTGCATTACTAAAAGAGAGAAAGAAACAAAAATAAAAAATGATGAAAACATAAATTTGAAAGCATGATGGCGAGTCTTTAAGCATAATGAGACCAAGACTCATTAGAAGGTGGGATGAGAAGTGAAGATAGAAGATTTAAATGAGAAGAATTCGACAAATTGAGTAGACTTAAGGAAAATGAGATGAGTTTGAGAATCTTGTTACCACAATTGAGATTGCATTTGCATACATTCATGGAATAATTCATGTGGCATGACATTGACACATGCATAACATTCATAGCATCCATGGTATTCATGACATGCATGACATTTCAATAGTGCATTTTGACATTGAACTATTTGTTAAGACATTAGAATAAGAAGTTTTGAATGATGAAAATTTTGAAGAAAAGAGAAAGTGTAAGAATAAAATGTATAGGACAAAAATATAAGAGATGGTAATTTGAAAAATGATGAGAAGATGATAAGGAAAATACTGTTTTTGAAAAAAAAAACCTTAGATGAGGGCAAAAGTCCAATTTAGTTGACACCTTAGAGGAGGATGAAGTCTAATATTGTTGGTATCAAAATGAAGTTAAGCCCAGTCAAACCCATGTTAACTGGCATTCTGAAATGAAAGCTTTATTTTTCAAAGTTCCAATGCCTCTGGTGAGAGGAGCACAAGATTATTTTTCAAAGTTCCAATGCCTCTGGTGAGAGGAGCACAAAGTTATTTTTCAAAGTTCCAATGCCTCTGGTGAGAGGAGCACAAGGTTATTTTTCAAAAGTCTCAATGCCTCTGGTGAGAGGAGCACAAAGTTATTTTTCAAAGTTCCAATGCCTCTGGTGAGAGGAGCACAAAGTTATTTTTCAAAGTTCCAATGCCTCTGGTGAGAGGAGCACAAAACTATTTTTCAAAGTTCCAATGCCTCTAGTGAGAGGAGCACAAAGTTATTTTTCAAAAGTCTCAATGCCTCTGGTAAGAGTAGCACAAGATTATTTTTCAAAGTTCCAATGCCTCTGGTGAGAGGAGCACAAAGTTATTTTTCAAAAGTCTCAATGCCTCTATTGAGAGGAGCTCTTTGTTTCAAAGTTCCAATGCCTCTGGTGAGAGGAGCACAAAGTTTTTTTTCAAAGTTCCAATGCCTCTGGTGAGAGGAGCACAAGTTTATTTTTCAAAGTTCCAATGCCTCTGGTGAGAGGAGCACAAGGTTATTTTTCAAAGTTCCAATGCCTCTGATGAGAGGAGCATAAGGTTATTTTTCAAAAGTCTCGATGCCTCTGGTGAGAGGAGCACAAGGTTATTTTTCAAAAGTCTCGATGCCTCTGGTAAGAGGGGCACAAGTTTATTTTTCAAAGTTCCAATGCCTCTGGTGAGAGGAGCACAAGGTTATTTTTCAAAAGTCTCAATGCCTCTGGTAAGAGGAGCACAAGATTATTTTTCAAAGTTTCAATGCCTCTAGTGAGAGGAGCATAAGGTCATTTTTCAAAGTCTTATAGCCTCTGGTGAGAGGAACCAAATGTTTCTTAAAAATTGTAAATATTTTGCAAAAAAAAAATCCAGACAAAATAGTTGTCTAATTGTCTTTGCACAATTCCTGATTTTCAGAAAATGTGCAAAGAGGGGTAACTGTAGACACCTAATTTTGTCCGAACATTTTTTTAATTAATTAAAAAAATCAAAAAAATAAAAAAAATAAAAAAATGATAAAAAGAAAGGAAGTTGACTTCAATGATTTGTTGTCATAAGAAAGATAATAATAAAGAAATAATCACAGTGAAATAAAATCTGAAGATTGATTACCAAAAATAAAAAAAAATGAAATGGAAATAAATTTAAAAAAAAAGGAGGAAAGTCAAAGAAAATAAATAAAAATCCCATGATCATGGGATCAATAAAGGACCTCTGATTTTATTTTCCTTTTAAAAAAGAATAAATAAAAATATAATAATAAAAAAAAAGGATATAAAGGGGAGGCACAACACATAAAAAAAGGGAGGAAAAACCCTAGAAAAAAAACCCTAGAGAATTTTGCTACTACTCTTATTTTACTGGGGACGCCACTTCCATCTAGGGGGGATCATCTTCCAACCTAGCTTGTTGCACTATTATCATTTTCCTCTCCTACCATCCCTATTATTGCCATCTTCAACTCAACTTCCTGCACAGCCACTACTCATCATTATTTCACCTCCATTGCTACCAAACCAAACACCTTGAACAACTTTTCTTCGCCAACTTCACCACACTGCACATTCACCTTCTTCGCCTGCATCACCATCAACATATCAGCCCCTCTCGGTTCTGCGTGGCTTCTGCAAAAAAGTCCTTTGCTGCACTGTTCCTCTCCCATATTGCAAACGTCAAGCCCCAGCTTATCTCGCGCCACAAACTGCTGCCTCTTTCCATTGTCGAATACATCACTGCATGTGAACCACTCCAGCACCGATCCCAACCCTGCTTCCTTCCTTCACTGCACCAAAGTTCACTACCGCACCATTTTTGCATCAGCCTACTTCAGCTCTCGGCCTTCTCATCTCCATCGCTGCTGCCCTTGCTGTCTCTGCATCATCACATCGCTCCATCGTAAGCCACCATCATCATCTCCAAGCTCCGTCATTGCTCTACCCCTGTTCACTGTTGTCTCGCTCGTGCCATCACAAGTTCCATCGCCAAGTTCACGTCTACTCTTGTTGCCTCCGAACACAGCTAAAGCCGCATCAGTGCCCATCCCTACTTCTGCTTGCCCGAACCGCAGCCTGACTCGCTGCATCATTCGGGTTGAGTTTGCTGTTTAAGTTTAAGCTGTGTTAAGGTACAAAGTCTTAGAGAATAATAACACGAAAGAAGGGGAAGCTTTTATAGAAGTGGCATAAGATTTAAGGTAAGTCCATCCTTCTCTTTAGTTTACATGTATTGGTCTCATATTTTATTTGTTTATTCATTTATTTACTCATTTGTTTTATTTTAGTTAAAATAGTTTAAATTAGGATTTATTTGTTTGTTTGTTTGAAATGTCATAAATGTAAAATTATGAGTAAAGATATTAATTAAAAATATAATAAAATTATGGGACAATTAAATTTAGATTAGTAAATTAAATATTTAAAAATTAAATGAGTTAGTAATTCATGTTCATTATTTTGATTTGTATGATTAATGATTTATATAATATAATTTGTATGATTTAATGAATTGCATAATTTAGTATGGTACGATTAGGATTAAGGTCTAGTTCTTAGAATGAAAAAATATAGTCAGTTAATTTAGAATTATGATTCATTTGAAATTCGCAATATTAAAATATAAGTTAGATAAAACATATAAAAAAATTATTTGGATGAAAATTATTCCGACAATGGAACTCCGAGTGGATTGCGATTGAGCAATACTCTCAGAGATCTTGAGGTGAGGAGTTTCTTTTTAAATCTTACCAGCTTGATGGAAGATTTAAAAGGTTATTTTCGATATTTAAAACTCAAATTTATTAAAAATTGAAATAAGAATTAATTAAAATTAACTGCAATTAAAAGAATTAATAGTCAAATTAGGAATTAAGAGTCATAGAAATTAATATATTTAGAAATAAAATATAAAAAATAATATAACTACAAATATTCCGACGATGGAATTTTAAAAGTACTGCGCTTGAGTAGTGCTTTTAAATATCTTGAGGTGAGGAAATTCTACTTAAATCTTACCAGCTTGATGGAAGATTTAGAAAGATATTTCTAATATTTAAAATTCAAATTTATTATTAAAAATTGAAATAAGAATTAGTTAAGATTAATTACAACTAAAAGAATAAATAATCAAATTAGAAATAAAAAATTATAAATAAAAATAGAATAAAAATAATAAAAAATACAGATTATCCAACGACAGAATTCTAAAGGGACTGCGCTTGTGTAGTACTTTTGGATATCTTAAGGTGAGGAGGTTTCTTTTAAGTCTTGCCAGCTTGATGGAAGATTTATAGGACATTTCCAAGATTTAATAAATTAAATTATAAAAATAAAAATTAAATTAGATTAAAAAATAGTATATTAAAATTAAGTTTATTATAATAAAGAATAAAGATCAAATTAATAAATTAGAATTAAAATTAGAAAATAATTAAAATATATAGAAATTAAATTAATTTAAGTATTTTAATAAATGTGAATTATTCCGAGGATGGAATTTAAATGGAATTGCGCTTGAGTAATTTCTTTAAAAATTCCTAAGGTGAGAAAGTTTCTTTAAGGTCTTACCAGCTTGATGGAAGGTCTTTAAGAAAATCTTCAATATCAAATAATTCATGTTTATTTAAAGATATAAAAATATATGAAATAATAATTTATATAAGGAAATAATAACAATAGAATAAAATAAGATAAAATAATAAATAGAAATTGGATAGGAGTCAAAACAGGATTTGCATAAAAATATCTAAACAATCCGACGACGGAGCCTCTTCAAGAAAGACGATTGGTCCTACTTGAATACTCTTGAGGTGAGGAAATTTTTTTAAGTTGTCCAACCAGCTTGATGGAGGAGACTTAAAAGATTTTTTCATATCGAAATTAAAGTAAAAGACAAAATTAGGATAACCTTAGATTATTTGGTACCATTTTAGGATGGGCGTTGTGAGGGTGCTAATCCTTCCTCACACGTAACCGTACTCCCGAACTTAGAACTTTGAACGTAGACCAAGCCTTATCCTTAGTTTGAATAGGTGACCAATCACACCTAGGTTAGAATGGTTGGTGGCGACTCCATAATTTTGTGTCTAGCTATTAGGTTTCCCCAGTGGAGTCGCCAAACTGTCATAACGTATTAAGTTTCGGGAAACCTAATAGCTAGACATAAAACTATGGAGTCGCCACCAATCATTCTAACCTAGGTGTGATTGGTCACCTATTCAAACTAAGGATAAGGCCTGGTCTACGTTAAAAGTTCTAAGTTCGGGAGTACGGTTACGTGTGAGGAAGGATTAGCACCCTCACAACGCCCATCCTAAAATGGTACCAAGTGATCTAAGGTTATCTTAATTTTGCCTTTTACTTTAATTTCGATATAATTAAATATTGAAAAATCTTTTAAGTCTCCTCCATCAAGCTGGTTGGACAACTTAAAAGTTATTCTCACCTCAAGAGTATTCAAGTAGGACCAATCGCCTTTCTTGAAGAGGCTCCATCGTCGGATTGTTTAGATATTTTTATGCAAATCCTATTTTGACTCCTATCCAATTTCTATTTATTATTTTATCTTATTTTATTTTGTTGTTATTATTTTCTTATATAAATTATTATTTTCATTTATTTTTATATCTTTAAATAAACATGTATTATTTGATATTGAAGATTTTCTTAAAGACCTTCCATCAAGCTGGCAAGACTTAAAAGAACTCTCCTCACCTTAGGAATTTTTAAAGAAATTACTCAAGCGCAATTCCCTTTAAATTCCATCGGAATAATTCACATTTATTAAAATATTTAATTTAATTTAATTTCTATTTATTTTAGTTATTTTCTAATTTTAATTCTAATTTATTAATTTGATCTTTATTCTTTATTATAATAAACTTAATTTTAATTTACTATTTTTTAATCTAATTTAATTTTTATTTTTATAATTTAATTTATAAAATCTTGGAAATATCCTTTAAATCTTCCATCAAGCTGGCAAGACTTAAAAGAACTCTCCTCACCTCAAGATAGCTAAAAGTACTACTCAAGCGCAGTCCCTTTAGAATTCTGTCGTTGGATAATTTGTATTTTCTTATTATTTTTATTCTATTTTAATTTCTAAATATGTTAATTTTTATAATTCTTAATTTTTAATTTTATTATTTATTCTTTTAGGTTATAGTTAATCTTAACTAATTCTTATTTCGATTTCTAATAATAAATTTGGATTTTAAATATTGGAAATATCTTTTTAAATCTTCCATCAAGCTGGTAAGACTTAAAAAGAACTTCGTTACCTCAAGATATCTGAGAGTATTGCTCAATCGCAATCCCCTCGGAGTTCCATCGTCGGAATATTCGTAGTTGTATTATTTTGCAATTGATTTTAATTAATTTTTATTTCAATTTTTAATAAATTTGAGTTTTAAATATTGGAAATAACTTTTTAAATCTTCCATCAAGCTGGTAAGACTTAAAAAGAATCTCCTCACCTCAAGATTTCTAAAAGTACTACTCAAGCGCAGTACCTTTAAAATTCCATCGTCGGATAATTTGTATTTATTTTCATAATTAATTTATTTTTTTATTTTAATTTAAAGGACATCTTATAAATTTTATAATTTAATCTTTTACCATTAGTTTAATTTTTGATTCTAAATCTAAAATAAAATGAATAAAACATGAATTGATAAAATAAGCCAATTACAATGATCATTCCATATATTAAACAAAACTTTTAGATTTAAGTAACACTAATTATAAGGGCTTTTATAATTACCCTAGAACATAATTCATACTTCAACTAATCTAGCTTTTAACAATACCAAAGCATCATATCATGATTAGAAAAGAAAAAAAAAAATAATGGAGGATCCAAGCCCACGTCAAAACACAAGATGATTAAAAACACATGCTAACAAATATAACTTTTGCACTAATTAGTCAATAAAACAAGTCAAAGATATACAAAGAAATGATTAAAAAAAAGAATAAAAAAGGAGGAAAAGAACACATACCTATACGGGAATGCTACTTTTTCTTTTCTTTTCCTTGTACTTTATGATTACAAGTAACCACTTTCCTCTATGATTGCAAAGCGAGTCGTAGCAGTGTAAGCGATGCAGCTTAGGCTCAATGTAAGAATAATGCAAGAGCTGTGTAGCGGCAGTGCAAGAGCAGGACGAGGCACAAAGCAATGAGCGTGGGATGATGAACAGGGCGGTGGTGCGGGTATGTGCAGCAAGCAGTGGACGGTGATGATCAGTCGTATTTTTTTTGTGTCCCTCCTCCCCTCCTCCTTTTCTAGGGTTTTCTTTTCTCCTCCTTTAATACTTGTCAAACTTTCATGGAAAGAAATAAAAAATTTATAATTGATCCCATGATTATGGGATTTTTCATTTATTTTGTCTGACTTTCTCCCTTTTTTTTAAATTTATTTCCTTTTTATTTTTTATTTTTTGGCAATAAATTTTCAGATTTAATTTCAACCAATTTCCTTCCTTTTATTGATTTATTCATTGATTTAATGGTTGATTATTCTTTTTCTTTTTAAGCAACAAATTTATTTTATTTTTGGCAACAATACTAACTTTAGTCAACTCTTGAAGGTGTGAATTTTGCATGTGCTTCACATGAGATTTTCAAATTTGAAATTTTTAATTTCAGAGTTTGCATGGGATGCATGGGGTTCCAACTTAAGATTTGACCAAAATTGACTTGTTTATTTTTATCATTTTTTATTTTTTAATTTAGAGAAATTGTTCGGACAAAATTAGGTGTCTACAAGTGATATAGCTCCTGATCGCCTCTCTCTCCAAAGCATGGAGAAGAAAACAAACGAGAATTTTAGAGAATACGCTCAGAGGTGGAGAGATGCAGCTATTGAAATTCAACCTCCATTGACAGAAAAGGAGTTGACGATGTTATTTTTAAACACTCTCAAAGCTCCTTATTATGAGAGGATGATAGGAAATGTCAGTAAGAACTTTTCTGACATGGTGCTTTCAGGAGAGGCAATAGAAAATGCTATTAAAAATGGCAAGATTGAGGGTGTAGAGGCCAGGGAAGGAGGGTTTCTTAAGAAAAAGGAAGGAGATGTCCAAGCTATCTCTGCAGGAGGTTATATTCACCAACGCCCATCCAACCAATACCAATCTTATCCTCATGCTATCAATTATGTTTCACCCTACCCATATCAACTAAACCCACCAACAAATACTCAGCCCATTTTTCGCTCGCCAACCCTGAGACCAACCCAACCCTTTACTCAACCTACAAACCTAATGAACAACCCTGGAAGGCCACGCTTCAATCAAGAAAGACCCCCTATCACCCCAATCCCCATAACCTATGTGGAGTTATATCCTAAACTGGTGCAAAACCGTCTTATTGCCCCCGTATACCTTAAACCCCTAAAACCCCCGTATCCCAAATGGTATGATCCAAACGCAAAATGTGCTTACCACAATGACAATGTGGGTCACTCTATAGAAAATTGCTTGGGACTGAAGTATAAAGTGCAGGGCTTGATGAAGGCTGGGCAGTTGAGTTTTGAGGAGCCGAAAGCAGAACAAGTTGTGAATGGGAATCCTTTACCAGACCATGGTGGAGCAGCAGTGAACATGTTAAGCAATGAAAAGAAGGATTACATTAAAAGAGCTGCTGCAGAAATAAAGACTCCGTTAAGTCAGGTCTTTGATGTATTAGTGAAGGCAGACATGTTGCAACCAAAAACCTTGATTTTAGAGACCTATATAGATTCGTATGATCCCAATCTGGTTTGTCAATACCACAATGGTGCAGTAGGTCATTCAATTCAGTCCTGTGAAGCTTTTCGTTACAAATTGCAGGAGTTAATAGACTCATATCAAATTGAATTTTGGGAAGGAAGAGGAAAAGGGAATGAGATTAGTGTGATTGATGACGACCTAAAGTCAAAGCCTCTGAAAATCCGCCTTGAGGAAAAATCAAGCCAAGCTAGTGGGATCACAATCAAAGCTCCTATTTCGTTTCCATACAAAGACAATAAGGCGGTACCTTGGAGATATGGCTATGATATAGTAATGAATGGAGAAAGAGAGCATATGTCCCCTAAAAGTCTCGGAACAGCGAATATCACTGGAGTTGGGGGACTGACACGAAGTGGGCGTTGCTATAGTCCTGAAATGTTAGCTAAGGCTAGAAAAGAGAAGGCAGGAATTGTGGAAGGGGATAGGGCTAACCCGATAGGGGTTCAAGAGACAAGATGTCAAGAGCCTATTACGAAAGAAGACGCCAGTGAGTTTTTGAGTTTGATTAAGCATAGTGAATATAGTATTGTCGAGCAGTTGAACAAGACACCGGCGAAGGTTTCACTCCTATCACTACTCTTGAATTCTGAGTCTCACAGAAATGCTTTACTAAAAGTGTTGAATCAATCATATGTACCTCCTGATATATCAATGGACAAGATGGACAATCTAGTCGGTAATTTGGTGGCTTCAAATTATATATCTTTTAGTGATGATGAGATTCTTGTGGAAGGAAGGGGAAGCACTAAAGCCCTTCACATCACAGTTAGGTGCAAGAGCCACACAATTGGCAGGGTCCTCATTGATAATGGTTTGGCTCTTAATGTGATGCCTATGAGCACTTTGTTAAGGCTACCGGTGGATTCATCGGATATGCGGAAAAGCAACATGATCGTCAAGGCATTTGATGGAGTCCATCGAGAAGTGTTGGGCGATGTAGAAATACTTGTGGAGATTGGTCCATGTACTTTCAATATACAATTCCAAGTCATGGATATTGTGCCTTCATACACTCTTTTGTTAGGAAGACCTTGGATTCACACGATAGGAGCTGTCCCTTCCACTCTCCAGCAAAAGGTGAAGTTTTTCGTAGGGAATCAACAAATCTCGATTTCTGGAGAAGAGGACATCTTTGCCACTCAATCTCCAAACACTCCATATGTTGAGGCAACAGAGAATGCATGGGAATGTTCTTATCGGGCTTTTGAATTTGTTAATGCAACCTATATAGGAGAAGGTTCGAAATTATATGCTCCTCACCTGTCAGCAGCTACAGAGATGGTGGTGAAGCAAACCATGGGCAAAGGTTGGTATCCAGGAGTTGGATTAGGAAGAAACCACCAAGGGATTAGAAAGGCCATCACAATTTTGGAAAGCAAGGATAGGTTCGGGTTAGGTTACAAACCAACTTGGAAAGATAAAGCAAAGAAGATGGAAGAGAAAAAGGAGAGGCGAATAGCACAGTTGAAAGGGGACGAGTTTGAATCTGGGAAGCTGGTCATTCCTTACCTTTATGACACCTTCTGTTTTGGTGGATACCAGACTGGCAACGAAGGAGGGAAACTTGTAATGCAACTTGAAAGGGATTTTTCTGATTTGTCTATTCACATGATAGATGAAAAGATATCAGATGAGGGTGTAGCTGGACGGTTCGTGTACTTGACCCCTCCAGGAGCTGAATTGAAGAATTGGACGATTTTGGAGTTCCCAGAGATTTCCTTTGAAAAGTAATATTGCAGTTGTCTTTTTCTTTTATATTTTGAATAATGCAAGTTGGATTTTTGTGCTTTAGCCCAAAAGCACCCAAATAAATTTTTATGTATGGGCCAACTTTGTTATTTTCCATTTCAATAAATGATTAGCATTATGCATTTCCATTTTCCCAGTCAATTTTTTGTCTTTTTCTAGCATGCCAACACTGAAAATACCCATAATTTCCTATTTCATCTATTTTCAGGTATCAAAACAATAAACAAGATGATAATAATGTCAATAATTCAGAAATCAATTTTGAAAACCCTGCTCAATTTGATGAATCTGATAATGAAGATGTCTCTACGGACTACCCTTTACCCCATGACTTATTGAGATCGATGGAAGAAGATAAGAAACCAATTGAACCTCATCAGGAAGTGGTTGAAATAATTAATCTGGGGAATGAAGAAAATAAGAAAGAAGTCAAAATCGGAACATCACTAGCATTAGACGAAAGAAAGGGCCTTGAAGAGTTACTTCGTGAATATGTAGATGTGTTTGCTTGGTCTTACCAAGATATGACTGGCCTTGATACTGATATTGTGGAGCATAGATTGCCTTTGAAACCAGAGTGTAAACCGGTACAGCAAAAGTTAAGACGCATGAAGCCGGAAATGTTGTTGAAGATCAAAGAGGAAGTTAAAAAGCAGTTTGATGCAGGTTTTCTTGAAGTGGCCAAATACCCGGAGTGGGTAGCTAATATTGTCCCTGTGCCTAAGAAGGATGGAAAGGTGCGGATGTGCATAGATTATTGGGATTTGAACAAAGCTAGCCCTAAAGACAATTTTCCACTTCCTCACATTGACACCCTTGTGGACAATACAGCGAGACATTCCATATTTTCATTTATGGATGGCTTTTCCGGCTATAATCAAATCAAGATGGCTAGAGAAGATATGGAAAAGACTACTTTCGTGACAATGTGGGGAACATTTTGCTATAGAGTCATGCCATTCGGATTGAAGAATGCTGGAGCTACATATCAAAGGGCTATGGTTAGTCTTTTCCACGACATGATGCATAAAGAGATTGAGGTGTATGTGGATGATATGATTGCAAAGTCTCGTGAAGGAGAAGATCATGTGGCTAATCTTAAGAAGCTCTTTGAAAGGTTGAGGAAGTACCAGTTGAAGTTAAACCCAGCCAAGTGTACATTTGGGGCAAGATCTGGAAAATTATTGGGATTTGTAGTTAGCGAAAGGGGAATAGAAGTTGATCCGGACAAAGTACGTGCCATTCAGAACTTGTCCCCTCCTCACACCACCAAAGAAGTAAGAGGTTTCTTAGGGAGGCTAAACTACATATCCAGGTTTATATCTCAACTTACTTCAAAATGTGATCCAATTTTCAAGCTTCTTCGTAAACATGACTCTGGGGAATGGAATGAAGAATGTCAAAAGGCCTTCGATAAAGTCAAGGAATACCTATCAAACCCGCCTGTGTTAGTACCTCCTATGCCTGGTAGACCTTTGATTTTGTACTTGACAGTTTGCGAAGGTTCAATGGGATGTGTACTGGGGCAACGAGATGAGAATGGCAAGAAAGAACAAGCCATCTATTACCTAAGTAAGAAATTCATTGACTACGAAGCGAAGTATTCTCAATTGGAAAAAATGTGTTGCGCTTTAGCTTGGACAGCCCAAAGACTCAGACAGTACATGTTATATCACACGACTTGGTTGGTGGCCAAACTTGATCCTTTGAAGTACATTTTCGAGAAACCATCTTTGTCTGGTAGAATAGCAAGGTGGCAAGTCATGCTTTCTGAGTATGATATTATATATGTGACTCAAAAGGCCATTAAAGGGAGTGTAATTGCTGATTTCTTAGCGGACCGTGTTGCCGATGACTGTGTGCCTATGAAACTCGATTTTCCATATGAGGATTTGATGGCTGTATTTCAGGTAGAACAAGAGAAGCTAGCTAAGAAATCATGGAGAATGTTCTTTGATGGAGCATCTAATGCTTTTGGGCGAGGAGTAGGAGTGGTCCTGATATCCCCAGAAGGAGATCATCACCCGATTACTGCAAGATTGGACTTCAACTGTACCAACAACGTAGCTGAGTATGAAGCATGTGTCATGGGTTTGCAAGCTGCCATTGAAAAGAAGATTGATGTGCTCGAAGTGTATGGAGATTCGGCTCTAGTCATCTACCAGTTGCGAGGAGAATGGGAAACTAGGGATTCGAAGTTGGTCCAGTACCAAAAATACATAGCCGGTTTAATTGATCAGTTCAAAAGTATTCAGTTTGAGCATCTACCTCGAGAGGAGAATCAAATGGCAGATGCTCTAGCCACTTTAGCTGTAATGTTCAAGTTGGACAGTAATGCTGAAATTCAACCCATCAGGATGAATCTGAAGAATTCACCAGCGCATTGTGCAAGTTTAGAAGAAGAAGTTGATGGAAAGCCTTGGTACCATGACATCTTACAGTACATTAAAAACCAACAGTACCCAAAACATGCTTCGGAGAATGACAAAAGAATCATTAGGAGAATGGCTATGGGATTCTTTTTAGATGGGGAAGTCTTATACAAAAGAAGTCGAGACCAGGTACTTTTGAGATGTGTGAATATCGCAGAAGCTAAACAAATATTAGAGGAGGTACATGAAGGATCTTGTGGGGCACATGCTAATGGTCATATGATGGCGAGACAAATAATGAGAGCGGGTTATTATTGGTCAACCATGGAAAACGACTGTATTAACTACGCTAGAAAATGCCATAAATGTCAGATTTATGCGGACAAGATCATGCTCCACCAAACGCTCTGCATGTATTAGCCCCTCCTTGGCCTTTCTCTATGTGGGGAATGGATGTGATTGGACCCATTACACCGAAAGCTTCAAATGGACATCGGTTTATTTTTGATGATTGATTATTTTACCAAGTGGGTAGAAGCAGCATCTTTTGCTAGTGTGACACGAACGGCAGTATGCAAATTCATAAAGAAAGATATCATATGACGATATGGACTTCCAGAAAGAATTATTTCAGATAATGCTCGTAATTTGAACAACACAATGATGGAAGAAGTTTGTGCACAATTCAAAATCAAGCATCACAATTCGGCGCCGTATCGTCCACAAATGAATGGGGCAGTAGAAGCTGCAAACAAAAATGTCAAGAGAATAGTGGAAAAAATGACAGAAACTTATAAAGATTGGCATGAAAAGTTGCCTTTCGCCTTGCATGCATACAGAACATCAATGCGCACGTCTACTGGGGCAACCCCATTTTCACTAGTGTACGGAATGGAGGCCGTGGTACCAATTGAAGTAGAAATTCCATCATTAAGGGTCTTAATGGAAACGCAATTGGAAGAGGCAGAGTGGGTAGGGAACACTATGAACAATTGAATCTTATTGATGAGAAAAGGCTTGCAGCGTTATGCCATGGCCAGTTGTACCAAAGAAGAATGATGAGAGCACATGATAAGAAGGTCCGGCCTAGGAAGTTCCGAGATGGGGATCTAGTTTTGAAGAAAATCCTCCCAAATCAACAAGATAGTATGGGAAAATGGGCACCGAATTGGGAGGGACCATATGTAGTGAAAAGATCTTTCTCTGGTGGGGCATTAATATTGGCAAATATGGATGGTGAGGACCTACCAAACCCTATCAATTCTGATGCTGTTAAGAGGTATTATGCATAAAAAAAAAGAAAAAAAGAAAAAAAAAGAGGTCTCAAACCGAAAACCTGAAAAGGGCGGTTTAAGTCAATGGGGGATACCTAAGTTGAAAACCTGAAAAGGCGGCTTAGGTATGAGGAGATGCATTAGAAGAGTCATTGATGACACTTGATGAGTTCAGTTTATGTTGATGATGCGAAAAGATGTAAAAAAAAAAAAAGAGGGACAAAAAAAAGGCAAAAAAAAAGGCGAAAAAAAAACAAAAAAAGAGAAATAAAAAGGAGGATTTAAATCGAAAACCCGAAAAGGGCGGTTTAAATCAAGGGGCGAGACACTTAGGTTGAAAACCTGAAAAGGCAGCTTAAGTGTAGGGGAAAGATCAGCATCGAAGTGATGTCAAGGGAAAAGATTTAGTCCAAAGAGCTTTGCATGATTAGATAAATTGATGGAGCAGGCTTTTCAAGAGAGAAATTTGAATTAATTTGATTAGAATTATCAGAATGTTGATTGTTGAGAATTTGATTCTCTCATTAATGCAATTACCCTTGTAATATTCCTCTGTTCAAATTGGCTTGATATTTGAAATAAAATAACTTCTCTTCCATATTTATCTCGTATCTACTTCCATTTACCTTCTTACCTTGATTGGGAAAATCGAAATTTGCATTATGTTAGTCATATTATTATGATGTGTAATTAATAGATGATTGGCATATATATATATATATATTATATATATATATATATATAATATATATTAATATATATATATATAAAATGAGAGAAAAAGATAATTGCATTGCTTAAAAAAGGAAAGAAGAGGGACAGAAATATAGTGGAATATCAGAAGATTGGTAAACTAAGTCGAATACACTAGCTGCTTAGAAATAAAAAAAAAGTGAAGAATGAAGATCGAAGGTGATGATATGAGAAAGTCGCTAACTGATTTAAGACAAGATTGGTCCAAAAAAAATGGGGTTTTGAGCCTTTGTTATCACAATTATAATGAAATTATTTTTAGCATGCATCCCATTCATTTCAAGAAGAAAGACATTTTTAAAGATGAGAAAATTTAAAGTTTCAAGGCCTTCCTAGTCGAAGGAGCATTTTAGAGAGGGGAAAATTTAAAGTTTCAGGGCTTCCTAGTTGAAAGAGCATTTAAGAGAGGGGAAAATTTAAAGTTTCAGGGCCTTCCTAGTCGAAGGAGCATTTTGGAGATGAGAAATTTAAAGTTTCAGTGCCTTCCTAGTCGAAGGAGCATTTTGGAGATGAGAAAATTTAAAGTTTCAGTGCCTTCCTAGTTGAAGGAGCACTTTCAGATGAGAAAAGTTTTAAAGTTTCAGGGCCTTCCTAGTTGAAGGAGCATTTAAGAGAGGAGAAAATTTAAAGTTTCAGGGCCTTCCTAGTCGAAGGAGCATTTAAGAAAGGGGAAAATTTAAAGTTTCAGGGCCTTCGTAGTCGAAGGAGCATTTTGGAGATGAGAAAATTTAAAGTTTCAAGGCCTTCCTAGTCGAAGGAGCATTTTGGAGATGAGAAAATTTAAAGTTTCAGGGCCTTCCTAGTCAAAGGAGCATTTAAGAGATTAGAAAATTAGAAAGTTTAAAGTGTCAAGGCCTTCCTAGTCGAAGGAGCATTTTGGAGATAAAAAAATTTAAAAAAAAAAAAGTCTCAGGGCCTTCTTAGTTGAAGGAACACTTTAGGTGAAAGATTAAAAAAAAAAGAGGGGTTTTAGGGTTTTCTTAACCAAAAGAGCACGTCGAGGATAAGAAAATTTGAAATTTTAAGGATCTCGCCATTTAGAGGAGCGTTTTTCACGAAAAGGACAAAATCGGTGTCTAAAGTCTTTGCTTTATTCCTGATGCTCAGCAATGTGCAAAGAGGGGCAGCTGTAGACATCAATTTTGTCCGGGATTGTGAATCTCGAGTTACTCGACGTGTATTCTAAAAATCGAAAATGAATTAAACCCATGTTTGAATAATTGATTTTATTTTGTTTTATTTTGTTTTGTTTTATTTTTATTTTATATTTATATTTATTTTTTATTTTTTTTATTTTTATCTTTTTCTTTTCTTTTCTTTTTCATTATTATTCATTTTATTATTATTCCTCTTTCTATTTTATTTCTCTTTTTATTCTTATTTTTATTTGTTATTTTATTTTATTTTATTTTATTTATTTTATTTGATATGAATTTTAGTATTTTATTTTTCTTTTATTATTTATTCATTTATTTATTTTGATAAAAAATGCAAAAAAAAATTAAAAAAGGAAACAAAACAAAAAAAAACAAAACCAAAACCCCACGAAACCCTAAACCCAAACCCTCACCGAGACCCAAAACCCCTAACCCCAAACTGGTTTGAAACCTTAACCCTGATCGAAACCCCAAACAGAGACTCCACCCCAAACCCTAATCTGAAACCTAACCCCAAACAGAGCCCCAAACCAAGACTTTAAACCTAACCCTAAATCCAACTTTAGCCGCCAGAAACACAAAAGGAAAGATTTTTTTCCTCGAACATCTGCAAGGAAATCAAGAAAAAAAAGGAATTTAAAATCAGACATTAAAGATATAATCACAATCGGATCTCCAAACTTCCAAAATATTCAGATCTGAATTTTTATAAAAGGAACGACAGCTACAAATCTGAGGGGGAAAAAAGACACAACAGCAAACAGAGACACAAACAGACCACAGCAATCACAACCAACAGAAACCATAGAGAAAGAGGCATACGACAACCCAAACAACCGTAACCAACAGCCACAGAAAACAACCAACAGCTAGAGATCCACAAGAAACAACAGAGAGGGATCCGGACGGAGACAACAGCAAGCACAACCACAAAAAAAAACAACCATAACAAAAAACAGTGGGAGAGGGAAAACTATTCGTTTAGGGTTTTGTAGTCTAGGCAGTAAAAGGGCTCTAACTTTCGGAGTCAGATCTGGAGGTTTTTCTAAAGATTTAAGGGGTGTGGTTTGCAGATCTGGTTTAAGGAAGGAGATAGGAAGATTTCTGGAGATTTTTAGGCCTAGATCAGGTGATTTACGGTGGTGCACGGCGGAGGGAGACATCGGAATCTGGAAAGTTTGATATTTCTGGCGACCGTTTGAAGTTTACGGCCACCGGAAATCGCCTGGGTCGAGAGAGTTTTGAAGACTTTTTTTTTTGAAAGTTACGTTTTGTCCGAAAAAATTTGGAAATAGGGTTTAAATACCAGGCTTGGAACAACGCCGTTTTGAGCAGCCCAGATCCGTGCTAGATCCGCGTGTCGCCTTGGCTCCGACCCGACCCGACCGCAGGTTTCCCTTTTTCATTTTCTGACGATTTTCTCTTTGTATTTTTTTTATTATTATTTTATTTTATTTATTATTTGATTTATTCATTTTCTTTTGATGATGTTTTTTTTGTACATTTTTAATTAATACAATAATTTAATTAACAGAAATTATGAAATAAGATAATTTAAGTAATTAATTTGATAAGTTAACAGATTTAATTTGATGTATGGATAGTATAATTTGACAAGTATTGATAAGATTTAATTAATGTAGTTTGTGTATATAAATTGATGTATGTGATTTTTTTTTTATTGACTTGATTGTGTAAGTTTCAATTTAATTAGCATGATTTGATATAATTGGCACGATTTGTTTTTATTTATGATTTATTATTTTTTTTATATTTTATTTATTTTATTTCATTTTTAGATTTCAAATAAATTTTACATGATATGCTTAATTTAATGCATGGTTAAAGCACTGTTAAGATGTATTTAGGTAGTTTAGAATTGCAATACTTAGAAGTATATAGTAATAAACATTTTAAATATAATAAATATGAGTTATTCCGACGAGGGAACTCTTAAAGGGACTACACTCAAGTGGTACTTTTAGGGATCTTGAGGTGAAAAAATTCTATCCAAGGCCTCACCAGCTTAATGGAGGGTCTAAATAGGATTTTTGATAACAAATAATTCATATTCATTTTTTTAATAAATAAATAAATAAAATAAATTTATTATAAAATTACAATAAAAACAATTAGTTATAAATTTGGAAAGATATTAATGATTATTAATGATATGATAAAAATAATAGTAGTAAAGAATAAAACAAGGAAGGAAATGAATAAAGTGACCAAAGCAAGATATTAAAATAATAAAAGTGAATATAATTACTCTGATGATGAAATATCAAGATAATTACGCTTAAGTAATTTTCTTGAAAATTTCTAGGTAAGGAAATTCTATCCAAGGCCTCACCAGCTTAATGGAAGGTCTAAATAGAATTTTTAATAAAAAGTAATTTATATTCATTTTTTTAATAATAAAATAAACTTATTATGAAATTCAAGTATGAATAATTAGTATATTAGAACAAAGATAATTAGCTATAAAAATTAGAAACGATATTAATGATCCATGATGATACAATAGAAATAATAATAAGGAAAGGAATAAATAAAATTGGATATGAAAAGTATAATGAAGGTGAATACGAATTACTCCAACAACGAAATATCGAGAGAATTACGCATAAGTGATTTTCTTGAAATTTTCTAGGTGAGAAGATTATTTTCGAGGCCTCACCAGCTTAATGGATGGCCTATAGATAGTTTTCAATAATGAGTGATTTTTATTCATCTTTTAAAATTATAAAATAGGTGATTTTTATCTAGAAACATTATTAAATTAAAATTAAAAAACTAAAGTAATTAATTAAGAAGATAAAAATTTTAATAATTCGTGTTCACTATAATAATAAAATAACAATAATAAATAGTAATAAAATCTAATGAAATAATAAAATAAGGCAATAAAAAATAGGAGTTATTGAGAATGAATATTGATTATTCCTATGATGAGATTCCAAGTAGAATTACGCTTAAGTAATGATTTGGAAATCTTTAGGTAAGAAAATTTCTTTTGGGTCTCACTAGCTTAATGGAAGATCTAAAAGGAATTTTTGATAAAAATAATTCATATTCATTTTCGCATAAATAAAATAAATAAATAAAATTAATAATTAATAATAGAAAATAATAGAATAGTAAGAACAAATTGGGTAGGAGTCAAAGTTGGAATTTTTCATAAAATATTAAAATGAATCCGACGTCGGAGCCTCTTCAAGTAAGTCGCATAGTATTACTTGAATACTCCTGAGGTGAGAAAGATTTTTTGAGTTGTCCCACCAGCTTAATGGAGGACACTTGGAAATATTTTTCAATATTAACTATATCAAGATTAAAGATTAACATAAGCAAATTTAGCGAATGACCTAAAACTAAGTGGTACCATTTTAGGATGGGCGTTGTGAGGGTGCTAATCCTTCCTCACACGTAACCGTACTCCCGAACTTAGTATCTTTGAACGTAGACCAAGCCTTATCCTTAGTTGAATAGGTGACCAATCATACCTAGGTAGAATGGTTGGTGGCGACTCCATATCTTTGTGTCTAGCTATTAGGTTTTCTCTAAAACTTAATACGTTATGACAAGTATTTAAACGGGTTCGAGTAATAAATGGATAATATGAAAATTAATAGGGTAAGGTTCGGGTAGTACATTTGAAAATTAATCGGGTTTTTATAGGGTTCAAGTTTTATCAATCTTAAACGGGGTTGGGTACCTCGAAGTTGACAGGTACCCGCCCCATTTACATCCCTAGACGGATTAAAATGCATCAAATCTAACATCTCAAATCAATAGCATGCAAAACCATAACCTTACACGTTCACCACCTACTTGTCCAACACGACAAACTCTTCAACATCCAATCAATTAAGTAAAATAACTAATAATACAAACACTATAACAAACAATACGTTAAATTTGTAACCCAAAAAAAAAAACAATACGTTAAATTCAAAGCCACTCAGCTATTTCAACCAAAAATACAAAACAAAACAGCAACAACAACCTTCCAACAACCAACATGCAGAACCACATGAACCAACACCTCACCTACAACTCATTTCTTCTTACACCTTTGGACCAAATGATGTGCCCTCCACCATTAAACCCTCAAATGTTGAACCATGCAACCAACTTTGCTTTCCAACCTTAATTACCACACTCGAACCAAAATCCTTTCTTTTTGAACTGAAATCCGACCCAAATTCTCTTAGGGAACCTCCAAGATTTGAACATGTATTCAAATTCACTAGTTCAAGCAATGCTAAACCTCATGCAAAACCAAGAAGAACACCAACTACCAAAAAATATCCAACCTCCCTACACCGCAAATTTGGAAAGAAACCAATTACTAACCCCATCTCTTCTGAACCAAACATGTAAGGCCACATATATTCACCATTCTAATAAACGTCGCCCTGGTTTTTATCAACATTGAAATGTATAGAGATCTGCTAATGCGGGATAGAAGGTACATATACAATCTGAAGATTCAAATATCAGAAAATGAGAATTACAATTCATCAACTTACCCAACCTCAACAACCGATATTGTCCATCATCTTCTTCCACTGGTCTAGCAACAGCACACATACCAATCCCCACAACAAATACAAATGATGACGCTTCTTATGTGGAACTATAGAGGGGTAGGCAAAGATGAATTCCAACCAGAATTAATGTCTCTCATTCATCGTTACAACCCTTATCTTCTCTTCATCGTGAAAACAAATGTTAATACATCTAGAGCAAAACTTATAATACACAAATTAACAATTCTGGACATATCATTTTTGAGCCAATGAGACATGCAGGGGGTATATGGGTACTATGGGATCCGAATCATATTCAAGTCAATACACATAGTAATACTCAATAGGAAATTACAGCTGAAATAGTGCCTTATCCTCCATACCAGCCTTTCTACCTAATGGCACTCTATTAATATCCCTGACATCACATGCATGCTCAGATATGGAACCATTTATAGAACCTGTCAAATTCTACCTAGCATGCATGACTAGTTATGGGATATTTTAATTGTATAATAGAAAGCCATGAACAATTTAGCTTTTATAAACCAAATTATAGATTAATGACAAAACTTCAAGAGTGTATGATGGCATGTAACCTCCATGACATAAGCTTCATAAGTCCAAAAGTTATGTGGTCTAACAGATGTCAAGGATACAACCATATAAGAAAACGTTTAGATAGGGCAATGGCAAATACAGCTTGGCTATAAAGTTATACCTAGGTAATTCTTCAAAATCTTAATAGTAAAGGATTTGATCATACACCAATACTACTAGATTTAATACCAACACAACATCCATATCATAACCGTTTTAGGTGTAATGCTCACTGGGCATAATATGAGAACTATAAACCATTAGTCATAGATATTTGGTCTACACTAGAGTGGGATCATATGCCTATGATTTTGCAAAAAAAGCAACTACGATGGCTATTCAATCAGACCTACATTATCTTAACTCATTAGAAGGAAAATATTAGGCTCAACGAGCTCATGATAAATGGATAAAAGGTGATAAAAATACTAAATATTTCCAGGCCAAGGCAAATTATACAAGAAAACAAAATAAAATAAAAGCAAAATACCTAAATTCCCAATGGATCACCAATAATGACATTATTAGAGAAACATTTCAAAACCATTTTGAAACATTATTTAAATCGATTGATCCACCTAGATATGATTTCTCAAATCTATCAAATATAACCAAACTTACAGACAAAGATCTTAATCTTCTTCAAATTAAAAACATAATTTGGCAAATGGCTCCAAACAAGGCACCAAGCCTTGATGGCTTAGATGTACATTTTTATAAACAATACTGGATTGAGATTGGCCTTCGGTAATTACAACGGTCTAGAGTTTTTTTTCATTCAGGACACTTACTAAAGAAACTAAATGAAACAACTATAATTTTAATTTTGAAAACTAATGATTGCTCATAGGTAACACATTTTTGACCAATTAGCCTTTGTTATTTTATTTATAAAATAATCTCTTTGATAATAACTAGGAGAATCAAACCTTTTATGAATAACCTTTTTTCCCGTACCAAAACGCATTCATAAAAGGACGAAGCATCCACGACAACAAAAAATCCTAGTACATGAAATTCTTCATACTTTAAAAAAGAAATAAAAAGGACAAAACGCTAAATTTTTTGCAGTAAAAATTGATTATAAAAAGTATATGACAAACTTGAATGGAATTTTGTCAAGGACTGTTTGGCACAATACAATTTCCCACGAAATTGGATAAACCTAATTATGAAATGTATTCAGACACCAACTTTGCAAATACTTCTCAATGAAAATTATCTTCCACCGATTAAACCAACTAGAGGTCTTAGACAAAGGGACCCTATCTCTCCTTATATATTTAAATTGTGCTAAGATATGTTTATTAAATCATTAACGTATCAACAAGATTGAAACAATTTTAGTGGTATTAAGGCTTCACATAATGAACCCAAAGTACCAACCCTATGTTTTGCAGATGACTGTTATATATTTTTACAGGTAAATTCAAAATCAATTAATACTCTTGTTACTAAATTTTCAAAATACAGCTCGATATCAGGACTAACAATAAATTACAATAAGTGTACCTTGACTTGCTTCCCCAACATGGATTCAAAAACAAAACAAGACATTGCCACAAAATTAAGTATCTCAATTAATACAAATAGATTCTGATATCCAAGTATACATATCTTTACAAGAAAAATGAAATTACAATACTTCAACTATATAAATAACAAATATGCATCCAAGATAAAAATACAGTATAACAAATTCTTATCTATGGCAAGAAGATTAACTTTCAGTAAATCCACACTAAATGCCATCCTTTTCTACTCAATGTCCACGTTCCTCATGCCAAACATTTTCACAAATAAACCATAAAATATGTCAAAAAAATTCTTCTAGAATTTACAAAAAAAAAATCAAAACAAGAAATCAACAGTTTCATGGAAAAAACTGTCTTCCATTCTCTAATGGTAGACTTGGTATTACAAACCTTAATACTATTAATAAGTTTTAATTTCTAAACTTATATGGAAAATATGTAACAAACTGAACTCCTTATGTAATTGAGTTGTCATCATCACCACCATCATCATCATCATCATCAGAGTCTTTATCCCAAGAGATAGGGATAGTCTATATGAACCAATATCTGAACTCATGCTAGATCGTTCATGTGAATTCTACTTTTCCACACATTCTTATCAAGGGCAATGTGTTCATCCAACTCTAATGCCTTCGTATCTTTCCGAATTATTTCCTTTCAAGTCTTTCTCGGTCTATTTTCCATCATTAGACATATTACAAGCCACCAGAAAAACCAATGCCTCTACCTTATGGTTAGGTATTACCAAATGTATTCCTCTAGTAAAAGAAAATATATACTGGAAAATTGAATTATGTATAGAAATAAATATTTGGGAAGATAACTGGATTTCATTAAGCCCTCTCTCTACTTATCTAACCTAAGAATTATCTCCAAATTTTAAGATTTTCAAAGGTAAATATATTAATTAAAGAACAAACCCGTTCTTGGAACCTAACACCAATTTTAGATTATCTTCCTCAAATAGTATTAGACCACATCTAAGTATTCCTATACCTTTACACCCAAAATTTGACAAACCATATAGGGCACTCTCCAAATCAGGAAATTTCACATCCAAATCATTAAACAATCACCTAATATTATCCTCTACAACCATTGGTCCCAGTCTTCCTTAGAAGTATATCTGGAAATTTAAAACACTACCTAGAATAAAAATATATTTATTACTACTTTCACAAGAGAAAATTCCAACCTCTGCATTTCTATACTCTTGGTTCTCTATTTAAATCCAATTTGCAACCTATGCAGCCTACAACCAGATACTGTTCACCATCTGTATAATCAATGCTCTTATTTCTCTAATATTTAGACCTCTTTGAACCAGAAATGGAACTCCAATAACATGCACTTAACTTGCCTACTCAAAACACTTCATGAAACAAATCTACATTACACAACTCAACATATAAACATGCTTTTTCATATACTTTTTCCAAACTTGTTGTGGCATATCTGGAAAACTAAGAATGATATGATCTTTAACGATAAACACACTAACCCAGACAGAACCCTCCAACAAGCAGTATATTTCTCAAACTCTATAACATGCACCTTCACTCAAAATATCATGTCAACCACCAGCCCAATATCCTACCAAATATCTTGGCTGCCTCCAAAACAACCTAAATATCACATTAACCATCAGCAAATGGACAATTGGTTATTGCTTTCTTCAAGTATATAGGTGTCATAACGATTTTTAAGCCTGGATCCAATTGCTAGATGTAAAAAAAAGTCACCACGAATCTTTTTACCTATGTGTGATTGGCCATTTATTTGACTCCATGGACTAGTCTATACTTTTGAGTTTGGATTTGGGAGTTTGGTTACACGTGGAGAAGGATTAGCACCCCATGATGCCCATCTTAGACGGTATCATTGAATCATAAATTATCCTATTTAGCCTTAATTAAATGGATTTTATTATATTTTTATTATGATTTTTATTTTAAATATTGAAAATCTCATTAGAAATCCTCCAACACTCTAATTAAATTTCTAGAGAAATCTTCTCACCTCAAGAGTATTCACAAGAACACATTCGTTCTAGTAAAGAGGTTCCGTCGTCGAATTTTAAATTTATTAAATACTAATTTTTATATTTCACAATATTTATCTCAATTTGATAAGATTTATTCTTGTTTATATTGTTTTTTGAAGGAAATAAATTAAAGAATTTTTATATTGAAATTATTTTTTTCGAATTCCCCAACACTCTAATTGAATTCGAAAAAAGGTTCTTTCTCACATAGAAATTTTTCAAAAATTGCACACTCGCAAAATTCAAGAATTTCATCATTAGTAAAATCTCAATTCATTCTTGAGTTTTATTTATCATTATTTTTATTATTCCTATTTCAATTTTAAGGACTTTTTATTATTCGAACAAAAATTCTTTTAATATTGAAACTATTTTCTAAATCCTCCAACATTCTTATTGTCAAGGCCTCGCCTGTCTCACCAGGCCGTCGACAAGCATCCCCTAGGCGCCTTGCACCCCAGGTTTACCTGGACAACGTGAGGTAGGTGGTCACCCACTCACTAAAGTATTATCCGCTTCGGGCGGTCACCCCCCTCACGACTTTGCCTCCAGGTGCCTCAAGTACCTTACAGGACATTTATCACCTTGAGCGCGTTTCAGTTCGAACCCAAGACCTCCTCAAGTATCTGGGTTCTACAAGCATCATACCATTCGGACAAGTCGTCCAAATGGTATGATGCTTGTAGAACTCAAATACTTGAGGAGGTCTTGGGTTCGAACTGCGCTCAAGGTGATAAATGTCCTGTAAGGTACTTCAGGCACCTTAAGATAAAGCCGTGAGGGGGACGATCGCCCAAAGCGGACAATACATTAGTGAGTGGGCGACCGTCTACCTCACGTTGTCAGGTTAAACCTGGGACGCGGGGCGCCTAGGGGATGCTCGTCGATAGCCTGGTGAGATGGGCGAGGCTCTGACAATTAAACGCGATATGATGTATGCAGAACCCAAATACTTGAGGAGGTTCTAGGTTTGAACTGAAATGCGCTCAAGGTGATAAATGTCCTGTAGGGTACTTTAGGCACCTTGAGGCAAAACCGTGAGGGGTGGCAACCGCCTGAAGTGGACAATACGTTAGTGAGTGGGCGACCGCCTACCTCACATTGTTAGGGTAAACCTGGGGCGCGGGGCGCCTAGGGGATGCTCACCGACAGCCTGGTGGGACAGGGTGAGGCTCTGACACTTGTTGGACTTAGAAAAATTATTTCTCACCTATGAATTTCATGAACATTGCATACTCGCAACACCCAAAAATTCCATCGTTGATAAGATATAACATATCCTTAAAATTTATAATTGATTAATTCAATATTTATTTTTTATTTGCTTTTTATTTTATTTCTTTTACTAGTTACTTATATCATTATTATTTATTTCTTAATCCTAACCTTGTATTCTAAATTTATTGCTATTTTCTATTTTTGCCTACCTTTTTGTATTTCATTAATATTATATTGTTTTTACTATTATTATTTTACTTGTATATTCTATACTATTTCTTTACTTTACTGTTTTTGGTTGTCTTCTATTATTATTTTTATTTTTTATTCATATTACTTATACTACCTAACCATTAGTACAAGTAGCCTATAATTTAGAAGTAAAAACAAAAGGATAGGTGGAACCTTACCGGTCTCCAAATTCCTATCAACTAGGACCTGGATTAATCTCACGTAGTGGGGACTTCGGAGATGAAGTTGCTGCCGAATCCAATTGAAGTTGGTGTTAAACCGCGGGCCAAGCTAAGGTGGGCTAGAGTTGTAACATTAAAATTGCTTTTGAGCCTTGTAACAATCAGCAAGAGAGTCGATGTTTTTGGAGCTTCAAATAATCTCTGTTGCTCTCGTGAGTCTCTTCTGTCTTCGAACTGCGGACGCTGCCTCGTCAATAGCCGTCAGCGCCGAAATTGCTATTTAATTGCTCTCTGTGTATTCTCCTTTGCAGCTGCTATTTGTGCTGTACTTTTTTCTCTCAAATTTGCCGTCCTCTGTCAAGATTGCTCTCAGATTTTCATCCCCTTGCTCCGTCTCTTTTTCTCCTCTTTTTTCCTATCCCCTGTTATTCTCCATCAAGATTCCTCTTATAAAGGAAAATTGCAGACTAAGATTAACTTTAAAAAAAAAATTTAATTCAAATGTTCCTAGAGTTTATCTAAATCAGATTATTTTATTTCATTTATTATTATTATTATTATTATTATTATTATCTTTATCATTAAAAAAATCTAACTAAACCTAATTATTTTTATTTTGAAATTTATTTTATTATTTTTTGAATTTTCTTTTTTTCCTTTTTTATTTAAATAATATTAAAATAAATTAAATAATAAATTAAAACAAAAATCTGAACTTAACTATTTAGGCTTTAAACTAATTTGGACTGTAAACTAATTTGATTAAAACAAGAGTTTATTTTAAAAGTTGACGTCTCATTAATGAGTAAACTAAAAATATGTTAAACCCTTTAAAGTAGATTAAAAAAAATTATTTTTATTTATTTTTAAAAATTTGACATCATTTTAATTTACTCATTAATTAAATATCAACTTATGAAATATTGACAATATATAAACTTTATATTGTGGAATGCATCATTCGCATATATGTTTATATATCCTCGTTCATTCCTTGAACTAATAGGCTCAATACTTTTACGGTACTCTTTCCAACTCAGGTGGGCCTAGAAAACATAGTTTGGGCTTCCATGAGGCAACCCGATTAAAACTTATTTGTTTTTTGTTTTCTACGAGGTAAAAACAAACGGGAAAAGACTTTTGATGTGTTCAAGTTTTTATTATAATTCATCTCCACTACATTAATTTTAAAAATAAACATTTTAGTTTAAAATCATAAATAATTTTAACGTATATTAACTAATTATTAAATTTGAATTAATAATATCGTATTTTTAAGTACAAATAATGAATTTGATCACTATTTATTATTTTTAAGTAATTTTTTAAATAATTATTTTATGTAAAATTTTTATTTTTTAATATCAATAAAGGGTATTATAGATATTTCATGAGCAACAAATGTTTAAGTTAATAGATTTTTTAATAGTAACATAATAGATTAATTTTTTTGTATCATCAAATTTATAATTTTGGATAAAAATGCTTATTTCTCAAATTATTAAACTAAAGTTAAATTATGATAAAATCTTAACAATTTTTCTGGGTTGTACCAATAACTAATTGGTGGCTGTAACGATAGTGTAATTTGCAGTACTAACAGGCTATTAATTGAGTCTGAATTTGCCAATGATCATTTCTTACTGTTTTTGTTCCTCTGTTTATCTCTTCCTTTTTATCAAACATAAATTTAATTATTCACAAGGATATGGTGCTAAATGCCCTATCTCTTCATTTCCTGTTAACCAAAAAAAAAAAAAAAACCCTATCTCTGGATTATTTTTTGCAGGATTAAAATTTTCCAGTCTAATTTGAATTTGTGCTTTAAGTACTGGTCCATGAGTCATTTTGAGCGCCTATTTTTCTCGCCTCTTTAAGTCAACCAACATCTCATCTTCAGGCTTCAGGCTTCAGGCTTCGGCATGTTGTTCACTTTCATTGCATTCATTTCCCTCTGAAAACAATCTACACCAATTTTCATCAGGATAAGGCAGTTTGACAACTGCATTTAGAGAAGAGGGAAAGCTTTTCGCTTTCTTCCAAATATAAATAGATAAGTATGTGACTCATTCAAGGAATTCAACTGCCAGGCTACCTTCATAGGAATGAAAAGTAGTTGATACCATACCAAACCTTAGAACAAAAAAGAAAAAGAAAAGAAAAACATTATGTTAAGGTTAGAAAATTGTGGATTAGAAGGAAAAATTTTCTTTTTAAATTTCAGTTTTGGTTTTTTCTAATTTTCTGACTTCTTTTATATTTCAGTTCATGTTTCCTAAGATACAAACATGAAGTGAAAGTTTGACAATATTCAAGTTCTAGGCAGCTTCCTCGGATAGAACATGGCTTAATATCTCAAACAAAACAAAAAGATTTGGATAAACATGTAACATATAATAATAACAACAAAGAAAAGCGAAGTTTGTGCGAAAGATAGACCCATTCTCTCACACGTTTTCATTTGTCCTTCATAACCAGCCGAAAACATGGGCCAATGACTTGTCCAACCAAAAAATAAATAACACCGAATGCTCTTTCTCTCTAATCTTTTTTCTTGGGAAAAATCTTTGTGGGTCATGTCACTCTCGTACGATATCGTATTTATCCACAAAGACTTTTGGATATATATATTTTTATTTTTATTTTGAAAAATTGATTTGAATTCAACTTTTTTATTCAATATCATATATATCATTTGTTATAATATATAATATATATGTGGACAATTTCTTTTGATCACACTTATGATAACTTTTAAATTCATTTACATTTTAAAGTTTAAATGAAGGATAATTATTTTATATATTGTCAATGAAATATATTTATTTTATAAGCAGTCTTAGGATCGTGACACGTGTCTTATAAAAATATTAAAAAAATAAAAAAAGACACATATCACTATCTTAAAACTGCTTGTAGAATAAAAACATTCCACTGATAGTATATGAAATAATTATTCTTAAATGAAAATAAGTCGAATCTTTATATTTAAATTTAAAAAATGTTTTATAATTTATAAATTCTTAAAGTTAAAATAGATAGAAGATTAAATCTTTTTAAAATCACTATTAATTTGAAATTGTTTTAGCCCCTAAATCGAATTTGTTTTATAGTCTTTTTAACTTAAAAGCATGCATATTATTTTTATCTATTTTGATTTAATTATAATTTTTATTAAGATCCTTTTAAAATATATAATCAATTATTTTGTATTTGTTAACATAAATTTTTTTACTCTTGTAGGGTCAATTTTAGTATTCAATAGATAATTACGCGTGAATAAATTTCAATCATAGTATTAGAGTTTCATCATTTGTTGGCTAAAAAATAATTTCGTAAAATAAACATCAATGGGTATTTAGTTATGCTAATTTAAATTAAAAAAGATATTTAAGCTGATGCACTACAGTAAACTGAAATTTAAACTCCTTAAAGGATCATATTATTGATAGGCACATAGGCTTAGTTTGACCTCCTAGTAGGCAGTGGTGCGGGGAGCTAGTGCGATTAAAAGCACTAAAAGATAAAAAACTTTAAAGCATAAATTACTATTTTGTTCTATGCCTTCTTCTTTTTCTTGTTTTTTAGAAAACATATATTTTTAAGGATTTATATATGATGCACTGACAGTGTATAGTTTTCATACACTGTCAATGCATCAGAGGTTGACACCTCATCAATAGGTCCTTATATGCAAATATAAATAAATTTTTTTTATTTGTCCATAAGGACCTATTGATGAGGTGTCAACCTCTGATGCATTGACAGTGTATAGAAACTATACATTGTCAGTGCATCATATATAAACTCCATTTTTAATAGTTATTTTTAAATGTTCAAGGAGTTTTTATCTAAATATTGGAATATAAGATATTAATTTTTTATTATTCAAACCAAATATTATTTATTTTTATCTATATCCTTTCGAACCATTTAACACAATTGACACTACAACGTAATAAGAACATGGTAATACGTAGTGTCAATGACTAAGTATTTAACAAGCACTAATCTCAGTAACATTAAACATACTCAAAGATGGTAAGATAGTCTGTTACTTAAATTCTCAATCTCTTTTCTTATCTAATATCTCATTTATTACTTGGCCAAAAAAAATATCTCATTTATTACTGTTTTTATCTTTGTAACTTTAAAGTAAAAGAATAAAAAAGTAAGAATAACATTAAAGATTATAATCCCATCAATTAAAAGTGAAGTTTATTAATTTTACAATTGAATTTAAAAATAAAGTCAAATTAAAAAATTATCACACAATTCACTTTTTTTTCATTAATTATTTTTACTTTTAATATATTTTTAACAAATATGTATTCTAATTAATAATATATTTGTTTTTGGATTTATATCTGATGCACTGACAGTGTATAGTTTCTATACATTGTCAATGCATAAGAGATTGACACCTCATCAATAGGCCCTTATATGCAAATATAAATAAATTTTTTTAATTTGCCCATAAGGGCCTATTGATTAGGTGTCAATCTCTGATGCATTGACAATGTATAGAAATTATACACTGTCAATACATCATATACAAACTCTTTGTTTTTTGGTTACAATTAATGGTATGTTTGTGTAGTAGAAATAAAAACCGGCAGACTGGATCAAATAGCACAGAATTCAAGAGTCGATTATAGTTGTCCTAGAACAGAATCCCATGTTCTAAACCTCGATAGATAATGGTGAAGACTGATCCAATGAGAACCGTCCAAATCACAGCCTTTACGTACTCACACACCTATATAATTTCTTCTCTCTTTCTCTCACTCTTCCGTTCTTATCCTCTGCTTGCTTCTTTCCTTGCTCAAGAGCTCTTTCTCTCAATTATCTTTGATTTTCTTTTTTTAGGTGTAAATATAATTAATGTGGATTAGATCAATTATTATTGGGCTTTTTTATAAGTCAAGTTGAAGACAATTAGGCTGAATGATAACTTAAGCCTAAGAGGAAAGAGGACTCAGAAGGTCCATAAAAGATCCACTGAGTTACTATTTAAGCTGTGGGTCTTAAAGATAATTACGCGCAAAATCACTCCTATAAATAGGTCACATATATTATTTTTAACGCTAAGCTCTATTGGCCTACTGAAATCCTGTCTGACTTAAGCATCGGAGTGCGCGCGCAGGGGAAAACCCCTGCACCCTCTGATGGTTTTCTATTTTATAGAACTTTTCTAAACAAACATGAAGAAAGAAGACAATATCGACGTTAGTATGTATTTATTGTTGTTTTGTGCAACAACAATTGGCGTCATTTGTGAGAAACAAACAAAAAAGCCAAATACAAAAGATGGTGAAAAGATGACCTGCGGGAGAGAGGGTATGTAGGTTGCGAAAGGGTGCACAGGTTACGCGAAAAAAATAGTCTGTCGCTCGCAAAGTGCATGCGACAGAACAGTCTGTCGCACACTGGGTCTCACGCACAAGAGAAGCTCACAAAAAGACTGTCGCACACAAATAAAAATAAAAAAATAAAAAAATATATATACACACACAACAAAAACAGTCTGTCGCGCGAAAGGTTTCAGGCGACAGACTACTATCACACTCAAGGTTTCACGCGATACAGCAAAATCGCGCGCCCACGGCTTGCGACAGGAACTCTGTCGCAAGATAGCGAGAGGCCCACGCGACATGTATTGGGCGAGAGACTGGCTATCGCGTGCGACAGGCCTTTGCGATAGAGTACATACTACTGGCGACAGCTTTGCTTGTCGCTCGAAGATTTCTGGTGACAGAATACAAAAAGAGTGGGCGACAAGTATGGGCGAGAGAGCCCCTCTCGCACCCGACAAGCATTAAGCGATAGAGCCTATCGCTCGTGACAGGCATTGGTTCATTATGCCTAATAATTTCTAAATCACACCCCAATTAGAGAGGGACCACAATGCAGTAGCTTCTTTTTGTCTTTGTTTTACTTAAGGAAAGTTTTGAAAGTGGAACCAAGAAACAAGGCACTACAATTAATGAAGTCCAAAACTTGTCAGAATGCATTGAATCTCACGGGTAACAACAAATAGCAAATAGATCTTGTCCCGTTTTTTACAAAAAGAGAAAAAATGACTTAAGGCCAAAGTTTATGCCTGTAACCTATTGAAGAAAGGAATTTCAGTCTTTTGCTTTCACTTTTCGGCGGTATAAGAGAGCATAGTGGTTGTCCTTGCGCATGCTTTCGTTTTCTCACCCTCTCAAACACTGTGGAGTATCTTGAAGAGTAATGGAGCGAGAGGACTGGGTTATTGAAGTTAATGGAAAACTTCAGAGCATGGTCGATACTGAGACAGAGATGCAACATTGGATGAAGCGATCAACCTATAGACTGCCTGCCAGCATTGCAGAGCTAAATAAGAAGGCGTACATGCCTCAGATAGTCTCCTTCGGCCCTTACCATCATGACGATGCTCGTCTGAAGCCCATGGAGGAGCACAAACAACGAGCACTCCTTCATTTTCTAAGGAGATCGGGAAAGCGTTTAGAGTTGTTTGTCGACTCTTTAGCTCCAGACGTGGAAAAATTTAAAGATTGTTACGATGCACTTGATCCAAAATGGCAAGATAACAAAAAAATTTTTTTTTTGCAGCTGATGATTCTTGATGGCTGTTTCATGCTGGAAATTTTACGCTCAGCTACTTATTCAATGGAAGATTATGCTCATAATGATCCAATCTCCAGCAATCATGGGAAGATTCATATCATGCCATTTATCAAACGAGATATGTTGATGCTCGAAAATCAATTGCCAATGCAAGTTCTCGACAGCTTAATTGCTGTTGATAGCAATAAAACTAAGGATGAAGAGTTTGTCAACAAACTTATACTCAAGTTTTGCTACCCCAGTGCTCCTGTCCCATCCATGGGAAGTTCCTTGCATGTGTTGGATCTATACAGGAAGAGTTTGCTTCAAGTCACACCTGGACATCGACAAAGAAGACGTCACTGTAAACCACATGGTTTACACTAGGAAGATGGCGATGACATCGTTAGATCTGCAATGGAGCTCAATGAAGTAGGAATCGGGTTCAAGAAAAGTAAAACTGTTAGTCTCAAGGATATCACATTCCATGGCGGGGTCCTTAAGCTTCCTGTTATTGTTGTAGATGATGCCACAGAGTCGATGTTTTTAAATCTAATAGCATTTGAAAGTTTGCATGTTGGGGCAGGAAATGAGGTGACATCCTACATCTTTTTCATGGATAGCATCATCGACAATGACAAGGATGTTGCACTTTTACACTCCAGAGGGATCATCCAGAATACCCTTGGAAGTGATAAAGCTGTGGCTAAACTGTTCAACTCGCTGTCAAAGGATACTACGCTTGACCGAGATAGCAGCCTCGAGGAGGTGCGCAGGAAAGTGAACAGTTTCCTCTACAGAAGTGCCAGCGGGCCAAGGGAGTCTAGGAGTGCCTTCTGTTTTATCGACAGGTTTATCACAATCTGGGATGAGACCGTACAGCAGATAGGCATGGCAGCGAGAGATGCAACGAGGATAGCAACCTGGGTGACATAGGCTTCCTTTAAACGTTGAGGTTATGGAACTTGATCTTTTCTCCTTAGATTCTGTCGTCACTTTTGCTAATGCCTAAGATGCACGCCTTGGACTATTGCATGTTCTTATTAATAATGCTGGAATATTTTCAATTGGAAAACCCCAAAAGTTTTCAAAAGATGGAAGACATGAATGTTGTTTCTGGAAAAAGAAAATACTCCAACCTATTGGGTTATATTAGCAGCAAGCTAGCACAGGTTATGTTTAGTAGCGTCCTCCACAAATGGCTACCTGTTGAAGCTGTTGTTTACGTTGTTGCTCAAGAGGTCAAGGAACCGAAATAATTAAAGAATTGGCTGTAATTTTGTCTCCATTGGAGCAGTTTACATGCACGTGGAAATAGGAGAAGTCCACATATTCCAAATCCTATGGCAGCTAACTTTTAGCTTTGGATTCAAACATGGAAATAAAATTTAGTAGCTTAAAAAGATTTGGCATGTGCCAGGCTTTGGCGAGAGACAGGCTTCCACACACGAGGGCCTTGGACGAGACAAAACATTATTATAAAGTTGATTACATATTACAAATATATGTATTATGCATACAGTGGTGAGAGAGTGCCATGATCTGTCGCGCGTAGTGACAAGAGAGGAGCTCTCACGCCCGACAGGCCTTGGGCAAGATAGGGTCTCCCGCACACTACAAACCTTTGGCGGGAGAAGGGTTCCCGCATGTGATGGGCTTGTTTACCACACCCAAGCTCACTTGGTATAGTGATGGGCGAACACAATACTCACACGGTAGGACCTTTGGTGAGCACATTTCAAATGCGACAAGCTCTCCACTTTGATAAAATGACAGCGAAGAAAATTAGGTAAACACAGCACCCATACGCAAGATTCTCCCCGTTAGCACAATGCAGGCGAGCAAAGAACACCCAAGTCATGCCTTTCGGCAATGGCTAGCAACGCTGGCGAGCACAGAATCCAAACTACTGGTTCGCCCTTTAGAAAAAAAAAACTTTGGCAAGCACATTTAAATTTGACGATCCAAGCGCACGCCCAAGTGCAGGATCTAAGCGGAATGATCTAGAATCTTCTAGACCTGGTGCGCACTAATCCGACAAAGTGTCCAAAAGTTTCCTTCGGCCCATCTGTCGATCATCTGACATAGAAGCTTCCAAGAACTGCTCTAGCAACCATCTAGAAGTGGCTTAAGAGCCACACACTGGGCCTATTGCAACCACACATGTGAAAGAGAGTTTGTCTATATAAAGGGTGTGTCAGCTTCATGAGTCCTTTAAGTAAGACAAAGATGTGCCAGCTTAAGGTGTCGAGATCAGGGCTGTGTCTCCCTTGTAAGCCCCAATACATAGCATTCTTGAGTATCAATACAAGTGAGTGCTTGGCACAACGGAAATTGCAAACACACTCAAGCAGGGACATACGGGTGGTAACCAGATTTGAGGTACTCTCATACGATGTTTTCAATTTTCTTGTCCACTCTAACAATTGTGATTGAATTAGGCAGGTGTCCGAGGCAGGAACTAGCCACTGTCGTATAAGGCAGCAAGTCAGGGAGAGCTTAGTTCGATATAGTTGGATCGAAAACAACTTGTGGTAAGCTCGTGAAGGTAGATTGCTGGTACCGAGGCACGACTTAGTGCACAATCCATGGTTAACAGCAGAACATCCTAGCACTCGTACTTTACAGATTTTACAAAGACGAAGACTTGGAATGCCAACCATCTCAAGCTGTACTGGCAGTAAAATATTGTACACTTCTTACAATTCTTGTCTTTATTTATCCATCTGTTATTCTGTTGCTTTACAGATATTATTGTCTTGTGATTATCTGACTCCTGAATAAAGACCAGCTATTCACTTTCTATATTCTCTAATGCAATTTGTTAGACAGATTATGTGTTAAAAGGAATTGAAATGAGAATAAGACGTGAGATGGGCAAAAATAAGTCCTTAAGCGAAAAATGTGCGAGACGGGCAAAAATAAGACCCTAAGCCAGAAAAAGACGCGAGATGGGCACAAATAAGTCCCTAAGCGAAAAGTGCGCGAGACGGGCAAAAATAAGACCCTAAGCCAGAAAAAGACGCGAGACGGGCACAAATAAGTCCTTAAGCGAAAAATGCGCGAGATGGGCAAAAATAAGACCCTAAGCGAGAAGAAGACGCGAGACGGGCACAAATAAGTCCCTAAGCGAAAAATGCACGAGACGGGAAAAAATAAGACCCTAAGCGAGAAGAAGACGCGAGACGAGCACAAATAAGTCCCTAAGCGAAAAATGCGCGAGACGGGCAAAAATAAGACCCTAAGCGAGAAGAAGACGCGAGACGGGCACAAATAAGTCCCTAAGCAAAAAATGCGCGAGACGGGCAAAAATAAGACCCTAAGCGAGAAGAAGACGTGAGACGGGCACAAATAAGTCCCTAAGCGAAAAATGCGCGAGACGGGCAAAAATAAGACCCTAAGCGTGAAGAAGACGCGAGACGAGCACAAATAAGTCCCTAAGCAAAAAATGCGCGAGACGGGCAAAAATAAATCCCTAAGCGAGAAGAAGACGCAAGACGGGCACAAATAAGTCCCTAAGCGAAAAATGCGCGAAACGGGCAAAAATAAGACCCTAAGCGAGAAGAAGACGCGAGACGGGCACAAATAAGTCCCTAAGCGAAAAATGCGCGAGACAGGCAAAAATAAGACCCTAAGCAAGAAGATACAAGACGGGAAAATGAAAAGTCCCTAAGCACAAAAGGGTGCAAGACGGGCAAACCAAAAGCCTAAAGCGAAAAATGCGCGATGTAGGCTACGCATGTACTTGAAGCAAAAAAGTGCGCGATGTTAGTCATGCATAAAGTGTAAGGGCTTGAAGCGAAAAATGCGCGAAGTAAGCCACGTACTCAAATAAAAAAGCCTAAAGCGAAAAATGCGCGATGTAGGCTACGCATGCACTTAAAGCCAAAAGTGTGTGATGTAAGTCATGCATGAAGTGCTTGTGCTTGAAGCAGTAACTGAGCGGCATAAGCCACATATGTAAAAGAACTTGAAGCAAAAAGTGCACGAGGAAAGTCTGATTATTACGTGGACTAACACATGGTAAATGTGTAGTTGCTTCTGCAGATGAGTTTAAAAATGGGCTGATCAGTTTGTAAAAGACTAAGCTCTTTCACAAAAAAACTGGGGAGCCTTCTAGATTAATTTCTGCCTCAGAAAGAGCATCGATACTAACAGGCACCCATGCATATGCGTCCTGAGGTGCTATAATATCAAGAGCTTGATCCTTAGGAAAATTAGTCTCTGGATTATTTAAATAATCTTCGTTCAAACTTGTGAGAACCTCGACCATCTCGAGTTGACAAAAAGGCTTCTAAGAGCTAGTAAGATCGGATAAATCTTTACAAGTGTCTATCCTCAGAAAAGGTTCTAAATTCTCAGCATCTGGATCGAGCTTCAACCAATCTAGAGCATGCCGAGTACAAATCACTTCTAATGAAACCAGATAAGAACATATGGCACTTCTTAATGATGTGCCCTTATGGCCTTAACCCAGATTCGGTTTTCTTCCTCTTGGCTAATAGAAGGCACTAGACAAAAGAAATGACGACACGATGTCGTTTCTGCTACAAATAATAATGAAGTTCACTAGTTGAGCCCTCGAGTAAAGAAGAAAAGACTTTTGTGATAATCCCAAGAGGAGGGTAGCAAAAGAATTTGAAAAGCTCATTCTTTATTTACTCTTTCACAAGATAAACCTTGCGAAAGAGTGGAGAGCAATTGATGTGGACTAGGTCAATTATTACTGGGCTTTTTTATAAGTCAAGCTGAAGACAATTAGGCTGAATGATAACTTAAGCCTAAATGGAAAGAGGACTCAGAAGGCCCATAAAAGATCCACTGAGTTATTATTTAAGCTGTGGGTCTTAAAGGTAATTACGCGCAAAATCACTCCTATAAATAGGTCACAGGTATTATTTTAACGCTAAGCTATATTGGCCTACTGAAACCCTATCTGACTTAAGCATCGGAGTGCGCGCGTAGGGGAAAACCCCTATGCCCTCTGATGGTTTTTTATTTTATAGAACTTTTCTAAACAAACGTGGAGAAAGAAGACAATATCGACGTCAGTATGTATTTATTGTTGTTTTGTGCAACAACAATAAGTATTGTCATCCATTTTACTATTTAAAATTAATCGTATTCAGATTAAAAATAACAAATAATAAAACCTTTCTGATAATAAAAATTTCAAAACTCAAACCTTTCTAATAATCATTTTCACTTTTTGCGATCACTTTGTTGGTATCTTTGATTTTCTTTATTTCTTTGGTTTCCGTATGGAATGTGTATCAATATCTTTGATTTCAATCACTGCCAGATTCCTTTTTCTTCTGAACACTCTCCCATAAATTCTTTAACGTAGCCCTAAACAGCATCCTCTCAGAGAAATATAGAAAAGCAACAAGGAAAACAAATAATTGTCTGTTTTTATTCTTGTTCTTCGATTTTTTATTTTAATTTTTTTTTATATATGATACACAAAGTTTGGCTTCTTTTTTTTGCTTGATCCGCTTGATCCGTTTTGAAACATGGTTTCCAGTTGTTATCTAGACCAACTAAATTTGTTATCTATGGATGATTTTCAATTAATGAATCGGATCCCTCGGGTCATAAATGTTCCAGGAGTCATCTCTCAATTCGAAGAAGATCAGCAAGGAACATCTCAGAAAAGGGTTATCATCGTTTCCAACCAGTTGCCTTTACGCGCGGCCAGGGATTCGGTCTCCAATGAATGGCGCTTTGAATTTGACGAGAACAATCTTCTTGCTCAGCTGAAAGACGCCTTCCCTCCAGACACCGAGGTGAGATACGTTGGAACTCTGAAAGCAGACGTAGATGTAGCTGATGAAGATAAGGTGGCTCAAGTGTTGCATGAAAAGTTTAGTTGTGAAACGATATTCTTACCAGCGGATATGCAGAACAAGTTCTACCATGGGTTTTGTAAACATTATCTATGGCCTTTGTTTCATTACATGATGCCTACGACTGGGAGCGATGGGGCACGTTTCGATCGTTCACAGTGGAAGGCTTACGTGTCTGCTAACAAGATATTTGCAGATAAAGTTTTGGAAGTGACTGCTAGAGACGATGAAAATGAAGATCATGTTTGGGTGCATGATTATCATCTTATGGCTATGCCTACTTTTTTAAGGAGAAGGTCTAATAGGGTAAAACTTGGGTTTTTTTTGCACAGTCCATTTCCTTCATCTGATGTATATAAAACTTTACCTGTCAGAGATGACATTCTCAGAGCTTTGTTGAATTGTGATTTGATTGGATTCCATACTTTTGATTATGCAAGGCATTTCTTGTCTTCTTGCAGAAGGATTATGGGTTTACATTCTGAGCCCAATAGGGGTCACATTGCATTGGAATATTATGGCAGGACAGTGAATATTAGGATTTTGCCCCCTGGGATTCATACGGGGCAACTTGAATCTGTCATGTCTGAGGAAAGGACGGTTAGGAAGGCAAAGGAATTGAAGCAGAAATACGAGGGGAAAATTATGATGGTGGGCGTGGACGATTTGGACTTGTTTAAGGGCATCATTGAGAAATTTTTAGCCATGGCGGAGCTTTTGGAAACCCATCAGGAATTGAGAGGGAAGGTGGTTTTAGTACAGATTACAAACCCAGCGAGGAGTTCAGGGCGGGATGTGCAGGATGTTCTCGATGAGGCCAATCGCATAGCCAAAGAGGTCAATAAGAAACACGGCCAAACGGCATACGAGCCAATCCTTTTCATCAAGGGGCCCGTCACTACACAAGAGAAGCTTGCGTACTATGCAACTGCTGAATGTTGTGTGATTACTCCTGTAAGAGATGGGATGAATTTGGTGCCATACAAGTATACTGTTTGCAGACAGGGCTGCCCTGCTTTAAACAAGGCATTGGGAGTTGATGAAAGTTCAACTCAGAAGAATAGTGTTATCCTTGTCTCTGAATTCATTGGCTGCTCACCGTCTCTTAGTGGGGCAATCCGTGTAAATCCATGGAACATTAGTGAAATAGCCGGTGCAATGTATTCAGCCATTGATCTGCCAGCGAGAGAGAAACATTTGCGCCATGAGAAACATTACAAGTACATTAGCTCTCACGACATCACATACTGGGCTCGGAGTTTTGATCAGGACCTTGAGAGAGCTTGTGGAGATCATTATCACAAGAGGTATTGGAGAGTTGGACTTGGTTTAGCTTTTAGGCTTGTTGCTTTGGAGCCTAATTTCCGGAAGCTCTTAGGGGATACTCTCAACTCGGCCTACAGGAGAACAAACAACCGATTGATCCTTTTGGACTATGACGGAACTATGATGCCACCGGCTTCAGCGAACAAGGGGCCTAGCCATGAAGTTATTTCGGTTGTGAATCGATTATGCAATGACCCCAAAAACATTGTTTTCATTGTGAGTGGCAGAGATCGGGGTACTCTGAGCAAGTGGTTTTCTTCATGTCAGAAATTGGGCATTGCAGCCGAGCATGGATACTTCATAAGGTGATGTTTTCGACTTTGTGTTAATTTGATCCATAGAAATGTGCGGTATCTGTTTCTTGATGAGTAATATCTTTTATTTCTATTGGTAGATGGACTAGGGATTCTCCATGGGAAACCTACCGCTCAATGGACTTGAGTTGGAAAGAGGTTGTTGAACCTATAATGCAACTTTACATGGCGACAACTGATGGCTCGTGCATAGAGAATAAAGAAAGTGCATTCGTCTGGCAGCATAAAGATGCTGACCCTGATTTCGGATTATGCCAAGCTAAGGAGCTTCATGATCACTTGGAGAATGTGCTAGCCAATGAGCCTGTTGTTGTTAAAAGGGGGCAACAAATAGTTGAGGTGAAGCCGCAGGTACAAAGTGTTTCCAGAAGCTTTTGCCTAATGTTAGAGAACGAACATGTTTGAATTTTTTCAAGATATTGTTTAATGACTGAGAAGTAGAAATTTGAACTTGGGAAACCCATTAAAAATGTATGACTTCATTGGCTTGTGGCTTCTAATGAATTATATTAAAGGTTTTCTTTGTGAACTGCAGGGAATGAGCAAAGGTATAGTTGTGGAAAATCTTATCTCAACCATGAGAAGTAGGGGCAAATCACCAGATTTTTTGCTGTGCATAGGAGATGATCGCTCAGATGAAGATATGTTTGAGAGCATTGCACGATCATCTGCCAACCCAACCTTGCCGGTAATAGCAGAGATATTTGCTTGCACTGTTGGTCAAAAACCAAGTATGGCAAAGTACTATGTTGATGACATTGTTGAAGTCATAGGATTGCTTCAAGGGATTGTGGAAGCATCAGTACAGCCAAATTTACTATAGAACAACCAACAGGAAAAACAAATGGAACAGTGTTTACATCAGGATTTATGTTCAGTGGGTAGATTTTTGTTTAGGGCAAATGCTATAGCAAGCCTTGTACAGAAGGTTAGATTTAACAGATTCAATTACTTAGACATGCTACACAGCTTGTTCATGTTCTTTTATAACATTATATATTGCAAACTTCTTAACCTGTCTTTGAATCTGCCTTTTCTTTGTATATTTACCTTTATCCCCTTTTATCGCCTGCAAATATATCAGTGCTAAAGAGCTCATTCCATTTCAAGTGTTGGTTATCTTCAAATATCTCAAATTTGTCCAAGTGTATGGAATTTGGATTTTATTGTATGTTAGTCCAATCTCCTAATGACAGAAAATAAGACTGGGAATTGTCATTTGCATATATTCACGCCATTGGAACAGGATTCAAAACATGTGACTTTAATTAAATTATAATTAATTGACCTGTATGAAGAAATTTGTTGTGAACTTAAGAAGGTGTTCAAAGCTCCTTGAGAAAAGATTATCCCTACCAACAAGTGGTTGGAACAAGTAGGAGTACACTTTTTCTCTAATCATTTGAACATAATTCGAATCTTGAATATTTATTGTTGAGAGAATTTTACTATTTATCATTCCTGTCAAAACGAATGAGGATACATGTGATTACACAAAAAAAATTATTCGTAGAGTTGGGAGCAACAAACCTGCCATTTGTTTTTGTATAAATAGTAAAATAGGTTCCAAAATTTTGACTGTAAGATTCAAACTTTGGTCGGTAACAATGGCTTTTACTTCAAGCAGCCTAATTTTGCCAAGTCAATCTTAAAGGCAGAGTAGGAATGATCCTTCATTAGATCCTCGTATCCCGGTCTATTAGGTTTGTATTCTTCAACAAGGGCTACATAAAATATCGACGTTCATTTCCTATGGCAGAATTCTCTTCTTATGATGCATATCCTAACTCTGACAAGAGCTAGAAAACTAACAAAGGAAGAACATGTCTCCTTGAGAATATCAAAGAAGAATTGAGTTTATATTTGAGAATCATACGTCGGGTAATTATATTGCTATTAGAAAGTTCACAATGTGCTTTCAAACCTATATTGGTGGGACTTTCCAACAAATTCTTTGGCATTTGTATTATCATCCTCAGCCTAATACAGGGAGAAACGACATTTGTATTATGATCATTTACTGATAAATGAATTAATAAATTACTGATGCACATCATAGACATGGACTATAAGGAAACAGCTTATATATTCCTTCGTTTATAGGAAAATAATATATAGAACTAGAGTATGTATATCTATTTAGAGTTGCCTGAATGAGCATAATGCATGCTCTAGCAATAGCATATGGCACTAAATAATAATTTATCTTGCAAGTAAAAGCATGCGCTGAACTTTCAATCTAGGTGCTATGTGAATGCTTATACTTGCAAGATTTTTAGTTCATAGAGAGGTATAAAGAGAGAGGAGCTTCGAACTTTGGATTTAATCTTTTATAAAGAGGAGTAACAACTGCTAGATAAAGTTTTGGTTGTAATTATACTTACAAGATTTAAACACATGAATGGTGTTAGTTTTAAATTGACAAGTGTTTCGAAATGACAAAATCTTAAGTGATAAAAAATGTCTCACATAATGCTGTAAATTTGCTTAAAATGGACACAATGTTAGAAAATCATTTAAACAACGTTTTGGATTGAAATTCTCAATTGAGAAAGTTAAAGAAAATTGAAAAAAATGTTTTTGACCTAAAGTCAAAACACAAAAACATGTCATTTTATCCCAAAATAGCCAAAAAAGAGGTGCAGGAAGGCTTGAGGGATCGATCTCCCTTGTTGAGGGATTGATCCCCAAATAACAGAAGATCCCAAAGTTGGCAGAACACTTCCCAGGTGCAGATATCAGGCAAGGGATCGATCCCCCTAGTGAAGGAATCAATCCCCAGTTGGCAAAATGGGCTGGAAGACTTTTTGGAAGTTAGAGATCGATCATCAGAAAAATTTTTGCAATTATAAATAATAGTTATTTTGATGTAAAAAAATCACAAATTTTCATGTACATCATATATTTTTGTAACATCCATCATCAGAAAAAAATTTTCCTCTTATTTTCAAATTTTAAATGAGTGCAAATGGTGTAAGCATACAATATATGATGTACATGAATTCGTATTTTTATAATTTTATTTATTATTATATTTTTAAAAAATATTTATTTAAAAAAATTGTATATTGAAAAATCACATTAAATGTTTCAATACTTTTGGTAACATTTAGATGATTACTCTCACCTACATATTTTCAAAGAATTACTACTTGCGATTTTTTCCAAATCTCATCATTAGAAAATTTTTACTTAAATTAGACTTTATAATTGATATTTAATTCATAAAATAAATTTCAATTTGCAATTAAATTTTTCAATTTTTGTAATTTCAATTTATAGGTTTAGTAATTATAAATAATAGGTTTTTTTTAATCAGTAATCAACTTCATTAATTAAATAATAACTCAGAGTTACACAAAATATCTGGAAGGAAGCCTTTCCACAACATGGAAGTCCCTACCTGACAATATAATTTTCTTAACTCGTGAGCTAATCTATTTGCAGACCTATGGACATAACTAAAAGAACATTCTTCAAACATCAATGCTGAATCCTGTACATTCAATACTATATTACCACCCTCCCAATGACTGGATCCTCTTCTATTAATTTCCTTGACAGTTAACAAAGAATCACTTTCAACTATTACCTTACTGCATCCAAATATCCCGTGCCGCTCCTAAGTCTCATAAAATTGCCTGCATTTATGCAATTATAAATAATAGTTATTTCGATGTAAAAAAATCACAAATGTTTAAAGCACATTGCCCAAAATTACACATTAACAAATCTTTAATAAACAAAACAATAAAATATAAATATATGAAGAAATCGGTAATTGACCATAGAGACATAAATACATACATGTGATTAATCTAACAAATAATAATTAGTTTGTAAGAAATATGTGCGTAGATTTTCTGGCTAATACTGCACATGATAGCACTCCCATGATCTTCAAAGGCTGGAATCTATGCTTCGGGTCTGGGCAGTTTCCTTCAGTTTGACATTATGGTGGTTGGATTATCCAAGTCTTGTATAGCTTAATATTTTTTTTTATAAATCACAAGTATCTTCATTAGTCTTAACGATCTGAGACTAATCTTACTCGAAACTTAATTACAATTAAGACTTTTCATCCCTCTTTAAAGATGTATTTAGTAAGAATTAAACTCGAAAGCTTTTTTCACAAACTCAATTTACATTACCAATTTAGCCACAACTTATAAATTTGTATAGCTTAATTTTCTCCCGCTCATTTGCACAAAAAAAAATCTAACAAAATATATTAAAAAAAACTAAAGAAATAAACCAAATCAGCGCGTTCGCTTTCTCCTTTTATTTGCTCTCAGGCCTCGTTTGATTTCTTTCATTTTCACGAGCTACACCGTTTGTGCTTTCCTTTCTCCCAAATCCAGCGTGTCTCTTTTCCTTCTCAGATCTGGTCTTTCTCAGTGTTCTAAAATACAAAATCCTTCTATATAAGTGCTCTCAACTCACTGCTACCCTCCATGACTGCCGCCGGCCACCGTGCTGTATCTCAGTACTCCCAAGGCAACCTTTTCCCTACCCATTTCTTTTTCCTTTGTTGCTTTCTTTGAAAAATAAGTCTTCCATTCTAGATCTAACCTCTATTTTTCTGAAAAAACAAAACCCTTTTCTAAACAGCATGAGTTTTTACTCTTTTCATTTTGTATGGTGCTTGTTGATATGGGTATGAGTCTTGTTTCAGGTGGGTACGAAGGCCCAACGAAATGAGCACTGTGTATGTGCTTGGATCTTGGTTATTAGCAGTGGTGCTCGAGTGTGTGAGGAATGCAGCTGCTGGTGTTTTCTTTGAAGGCCGAGGATTAGGCTGTGAATTTCATCCTTACAGTAGAACTAATCTGAGTTTTAAGCTCATCAGGATCTTTCTTTTTGTCCGGCTTTCATTTTTCAATCCAAAGGATTTTATCAGCCCGACTCGGTCACGAAGATGACTATTACGGGGATGAGAAACGACTGTTATGGGGATCAGATGATGGCAGGTGGGCTGATGATAGCCCGGGAGAGGGGTTGTGAGTAGGGATGACAATGGGTACCTTATAAATGGGTATCCGGTGCTACCTGATCCATTTAAGTAGGATTAGAGTAGTGCATAATCGGGTTCGGGTAGGGTTCGGATAGTGAAATTACTATCCGTTACGAGTTAGGGTAGGGTTCGGGTAGTTACTTTAGGATATCTGTTACCCGAATTCGATTATAAATAATATTTAATTAATACAATACTTATATTTTTTATATATCAATTATTTATTATTAATGTTGTATTTAATTAAATTAAATCATTATATATTATAATTATGATTTTTAACTTTAATTTATTTTTATGAGTTAAATTAAATTTATTAATATAATGTTTTAATTAAGTTATTCTAAAATTAATTTTAATTTTAAATTTAAAAATCAAACTTTGACTTAATAAACGGGTAGTTAAACGGGTATTTATATTTTATAAGGTTAGGGTTCGGGTAGCATAAATAAAAATAATCGGGTAGTTAATCGGGTTAGGGTATTATTAAAGTTAATCGGGTTCGGGTATCCCAAATCTAGCGGGTATCCGATCCGTTTACATCCCTAGTTGTGAGAGGCAAGAGGAGCTCTTCCCATTTTTGGTTTTTTTATTTATTATTTTTTTGATTTTAAGAAATTAACCTTAATTAGATTTATTAAAATAACAAAATAAAAATCAAACACAAAAACAAAATTAGAAAAGAAAAATAAAAATAGAAAAAATTTGGGCCTTCAAGCGCAGAAAACGTAACTCAAATTGAATTGGACTTTTATGTTTATAAGCGTAATCAAAGTCTACATTATTTGAATTTACATAGATTTTATCAAATTTTGAACGAAAAAATTATGCATTAATTAAATTTGGATCAATTTTATTATGTAATATTTGATATTTAAAATTTTCAAATTTATCAAATCCAGGCAAAATTAAATGCCTACACACCTATTAAGAAATTCATGTTTAAAATGAATTTGGATTAAGAATGTAGTGGTTGACATATTTGTGAATTGCTCACTTATTAAATTCTTTAGGGATTTAATTCCTAAGTAAAAAGTAATTTTAAAATTGTTCGAATTAGTACATAGTGTTGTATGTAATTTATATAATATCACTTTAGATAGAAGGAATAATTAATTATATGAATTTTATGTTGATTATTAAAGTAGTGCTATGATATGTTGTAAAATGATGATCATTAGATATATATATATATATAAATAATTTAAAAGGAAAACAAAGTTGATAAGATTATAGATAAGAAGTCAAATGTTTTGCTAAAGAAAGATTTACATACATATGAAATGATTATTTTCGTATATATATATATACCATAGAAAGAATTAATTGCAACAAAAATTAAAAAAGAATTTTTATTGCATCCGTATCAATTTTAAAAATAGATGTTAATTCACCAAAAGATGTAAAATTTACATTTTTTTTAAGAGATGAATTAGGTAAAAAGGGTCTATATTTGAATTAGACTAGAAGGTTAATAATTCCATGGAAAGAATAAAAGTGTGCATGTTATCTTTGAAGTATATTGATTTTGATATAACCTACTAAAACTTAAATGAATTATGTTTTAATCACACTTTAGCAAATTTCTATGTTAGACTTAAGTGAAGAAATTGAATATAGAAATTTTGCTAAAATAATTAGAGATCGATTAAGTCTTAAATATGCATGTGCTTAAATGATAATATTGTCATTGGATGTTTATGGATCTTAAATTACAATTGGAAGATTGAATACATGATTTAATTGCTAAAATTTTGTGTTTCATAACCAAGGTATCAATAGCCTTATTTGAATTTTAGCTAGGTAATGGGATGATATTGATATCCCTAATGATACCCTTACATAATAACAAAATTCTCTGTTTTGGTATATATACCTTAAAGTTTAGGTAATGATACTCCTTGTTGTAAAGTGTAAGACTTTCTCTTAAGATATCAATACCCTCGAGAAGGGTATTGAAACTCGTTGAGTTTCCTAAGTACCAACAACTAATTTTTGTGAGAGCCAATAAGAAGAATTTCATTTATGAGTTACTGATAAGCATCGAATTGAAACTTGAAAAGAGAGTAAATGATATTGATTTTGAGGCGTGTGAGTTAAATAAAAGAAAAAAGGTTAACTTACATAAATCATTCTCTAGGTTCTATATGGGCCAACATAAACCAGATCATATGCTAGAAAGCATTTTTTTATAAAGATGGTCTAGATTATAAGGAATGTGACTCATCTAAGAATTTCCTAACAAATCAGGATGATGTACATAATAATTCATCTTTTTGTACTTTATGTCATTGGAAAAGTCACACTTTACATGCATGCACATCTAGAAAAACATCTTTTAGAAGAAAAGTGGTTAGGAAGATATCGACTCTTAAACATGTGATGATGCATTGAGATTGAAATGGAATTTAAGGGGACCTAATGTGATATCCGCAAATTTCATCACCTTAGTATATAGATAAGTGTATTATTGGAAGAAATTTAAGAATTTATAAGGATTAAGTGATCATAAGAGTTTAGTGGATAGAAATATCAAGAATGATAATAATTGGATAAAGAGAAATGAAAGATAAGAAAGTAAATAAATAAATAAAATAAAATATCTCAGGGATTTAATTTGGCATGTATACTAATAAATATAGGATATGAAGGAAATTAATATATAAATGTATTTCATATATATATATATATATAAATAAGAATAAAAATATAAAAAATACCTTTTTGAAATAAACATTATATATATATATTAAATAATAATATAAAACAAATGAAATATAAGATTGGCTTCTTGAAGAAGCCAACCTTCCCTCACCTACTCCCACTAACGTGAGAGTCTTCAAAATTATAATGGAAGAGCTCTCTTCCTCGGTTAAGCCAGCAGAACAGGGGACCCATTTTTGCTTTAAGAAATAGGGCTTCAACCGAGAGAAAAAGGAAAGGTAAAAGAGAAGGGAAAGAAGCAGGGAAGGAGGAGATGATGTCTACTGGTAAAGCTGGAATTTTGGTTTAAAAGAGGTGGCTTTTCTCAGATAAAACAGTAGAGTACAGGGGTGGACGTGAGCTTAAAATCGAAGGGTATTGAAGGGTAAAAGAAGAGGAGTTAACTGCTGATCAGGCCAAGAATGTAGGCTAAAGCAAGGCATGATCAAAGTCTCCTTCTCGGCATTCATCAGGCAGCAACCAGTAGGCATTTGCTGGAGTAAAATCGAGAGGCATTTGGGGTCTTGAAGAGTCCTCGACTCAAGTAGCTAAGTGGAGGAAAAAGGGGATTTGAAACATACGGAAGCTGCTAGTTTCGGCACAAAAATGGGGCTGATGGTTGCATTAATTTAGGAGACTGTTTCGGAGCTACGAACAGTTACTGAATTAGGAGATCTTTGTAAGTTGAAAATAAGGACGAAGTAGTGGGTTTTGTGACTGAATTAAGGGATGAGCAGCGTTCTTAACTGATTTTAAAGGAACGATTTAATAATCATGAAGGAATTCTAAAGAGGAGGTTTGGCATTCTTGGAGATTGAGGGATTTGTGTAACCATTGAGGAAAAATGCGGAGTAAAGGTTCAATTAACATGGTAATTCGATGGTAAGAATTTATATACAAATTGATGTTATGTTTATATTGTGTAATAAGATGTGTGTTATTGATGGAGTATTGATTGTGTTGTGAAGCTTGGAAAGGTGTATAAAATGATAAATAAATGGATGAATAATTGATTTACATATATGTGGTTAGTGCCATTTTGTTAGTGAGCATGATAAAGTACCTATGATGAGGGGTAAGCTTATTATGAATAATTTACATAATTGTTTATTGGTGTTGTTTTAAGATGTACATGAATAAATTGGTTAGTGATTAAGTTTAATGATATCATTGCTTAGAGAATGGCATATAAGAAGTATATTAACTTGGTCTTTGAGAATTTTCTATGTTTATAAATTTAATTCAATTTTATTTAAAGGAAGGATAGATAAGTAACAAATGGGATTAACATTGGTGTCTTATTGCCAAATGACACGAGTTATTATTGCAATCCAAGTTTAAATGTTATCATTCTTGATTCTCTGGGCGCAATATATATTTTCTCTATATAATCACAAGAAGCATTTGGAATTGTGGTAAATTGAGACATTTGTTTTGTACATAAAGAGAGTGATATTAAGTATGGCTTATTAATGTAAGATCTATTTTAGTAGATTTAGTTTAGTGAAAATAATATGAATATTAATGTTAGGATATTGTAGGGTGTTTGTGGTTGAAGAAGCTTGAGGAATCATTATTGGAAGTATTATATTAGCCAACCAGTTACGAAAACAAGGATAGCAATTTTGGATCGACAATTTTAATTAAGAAGTGAAGAGGAAACATTAAACTTTGGTAAGGGTGGCTAAAACGCGAAGCGGGTACCGAAAAGGTAAGGGAATATACGGTAAATGCTTGTTAGCCTGCTATGTTTATGTATGTCTAAATTAATTTAAATTAATGCTTATGGATTTTAAGTGCATCCTTGGTTAAATTTCAAAATATATTGAATTGAGCTTCAAGTTCAAAATTGTTTGAGATTTGATTTGTGTTGGTTTGGTAAATAAATATACTACTTGTTGGAGTTTTTTACAGGTTATTTGATTGTGATTATTGACGCTGGGTAGTGTTCTACCTATGCCGTCATATTGCTGAAATTTCGTTAGAAATTGTTTAAGTAAATTTCTTGGTATTAAATTAGATTTATAAAATGCTTTTAAAACCTCGTGCATATTAAGCATCGTTACTTGTTATTGAGATAATGGTTTTTAAGCATGATTTCGTACGATGAAGTTTTCAAAACTGTAAGTATTTAAAACGAATCACACTTTCGGTACTCAACTTATATTGTAAGTTTTATTTCTAAATGAGTTTTGACTCATGAGACACGTGATGATTTATAATGCCTGTGTGGCATTTGGAAATGCTCGTGTGACACTTAAGTCACCTGTGTGGCTTTGGCATTCGCCTATGTGGCATTCGCCTATGTGGCGTTTATTAAGCCTGTATGGCACTCGCCTGTGTGGCGTTTAATTATGCCTGTGTGGCATTTAGTAAGCCTGTGTGGCATTAAGGTGCCTATCTATATATACATAATTCAGATTTCCTCCTGTGTGTTGATGGATATCTATGTATATATATGAACTGTTAAATATCCTGGATGCTTTGTGATCTTCCAGGCATCCGACAAATAGTCGTGACTTGTACCTCAGCTACTAGATGATCACTGGTACTGGGATGATTCATGATCATGGATAGAGCCCTGGTATGGGACTGTGACCACTGCTAGCTACAGTGGATGCTTTCATGGAAAGATTCTTGGTTATATTTCCAAAGATCTCGGTTACGTTACCGAGTCTCATAAGTGTATGCTAGTCTCATGAAAATGTTTTAAAATGTATATTTCGATACCGTTACAAAAATGAATGAATGTATCATTTCTCTTTCTACTGTATCTTGATTTTATAAATGTGTGAGCACTAATATATTTGGAAATTACTCGGTATAACATTTTATAACTTATAAACAATGGCATATCGACTTTGCACTATTTTCAATAAAACGCATTTAGACATAAGCTTTGCGCATTTGTTTATGCATAAACATGCATTAAGCATAGTAGGAGCCTAACATCACTTAGCGTATATTTTTCTTATTGGGCATTAGCTCACCCCCCCTCTTCCACCTCACAAGTTACTTCAGATAGGCTCGAGTGCGAGAGTGCTGCACTAAGAGTTCGACTTATGTGTCACTAAGTACTACTTTTTATATTAAGGTAGAACCTTTCGTTACTTGTGTTTATATCCCAGACAATAAGATTCTTTTCGATATACGCAGTGTACATGGATCGGGATGTAAGTGTTGGATTATGCCCTTAGAACCATTCATTAGATGATTGACTTTGGCATTTTTATGTATCATGACATTTTTATTTATAGTTCATTATTATATTTGTCTTATAACTGCGTAATATAATCTTATATGATAATGTCCTTAGAATAGTAATAACACACTATTCTTAAAATATCCCTAGTCAAGTATTATTGTGAACAAGGATAACAATGATACGATAAGACTAGTATGTGGTTGACTGATGACCATTGTCATGGATATAGGATATCAAGTCATCACATAGGTACATGTTAGAGAACTATGTACTGGATCGACCCTCCATGAGAACGCTACATGGATTGTTGTATGAGTGTCATAAGCGATTCTCATAGTGATGATGGTGTATGTGATCCTTTGACTTGAGATCATCAGAGATCCCAACATAGAGAATTGCATACTTTAATGCTGCTAGATGTCATTCGTAACAGGATGGACTATAAAGGTAGTAATTGGGTATGCCTCGATCTATGTAGAGGGATGTTGAGTGATCAAGATAGGATTTATCCCTCTTATATAACAAGAGTGATGTCTTGGGCCCTTTGATAGAGTGAGACTAAAATGCATGGCCGTGCTCAAATAAGTCAATATGAGATATTGATTTTATTTGTTTAATTAGTCTACTCAGGAATCAAGAAACGCTGATTAGACTATACAAGTGTGACACATTCCATGACTTGTGTCTAATCAAGACATCAAAGGATAAAGGGATTAGACTACACAGTAACATCTATCACGAGTAAGGTTATGTCGAGTCATTGACATTCTCGTTACATGGGTAGCAATGATGTGTTGCTAGATACAGCTCATTGCCTGTGACAATTTTGTCATTGCCATTGTTTTGAGGACCTATTGGGTCGCACACTTAGAACGGATCAATGAGGAGCTTAATTAATCCTATTCTGAATTGGATTAAGGATATAACTAATCCTATTCTGAATTGGATTAGGGATATAACTAATCCTATTCTAAGTAGGATTAGAGTTCTGTTTGGTAGTAAATTTTAGGGTAAAATTTACTGCCTATAAAAGGATGTTTTCTGAAACATAGCCGCACAACAATTAGAAAACAGAAAAGTATTCTTTTAATCGAAGCTAGCAGTTCGGTTAAAAGAATCAAAAAAACGCTCCTTAAGGCATCTGATCGTGAGACGTTCAAGAGTCGTGAGATCCGTTCGTGTGGATACCATAGAGGCAGGAACGAAAGGTTGTTGTTTGTGACTCGACCAACGACAGAAATCAAAGAAAACTTTAGGTAAAATCTCGAAACCCTAATCAAGCAACTCTCCGAATCGATCCTGGTGGAGGCCGAATGATTTAAATTTCGCTGCATGTATGATTCGGTTTCCTTCAGTAAGTACTAGGACAGTATCGAGAATTATATATAATTGTGCCTTGTAATGAATAGTATCTCGATAGTATATCTTGATGAAAATATGATACTCTGTTAGCTTTAAATTGCCATATATATTTTGAAATGACAAAAACTTAAGTAAGCTTTAATGTTTTAATTCATATTGTAAATTTGCCTTATCACACATGATTTTCTCAATCCATTTTCAAGTGATCATATCAAACATTAAGACCATGACTTAATGATACATCCTTATTGGTCTTAATACTTTATAAATGCTTTGAATATTTTAGAAAATCACTTGATGAATTTTTGGACCATGTTTTCATTAGAGAAAGTCAAGAAAAACTCCCACAAAAATGTCAAAATGTTTTGGGTTGGATTAGGATCAAAAGCCACATCATTTCTAACTCAAAAAGTGCAGGAAATCACATTTTGGAAGCATGGGATCGATCCCCTAAGGGAAGGGATCGATCCCTTTATGGCAGAATGCCTCCAAGGCTCAAAACGAAGCATGTGATCGATCCCCTACGGGAAGGGATCGATCCCTTTGCCCGAAAATAGCCTGTAACGGCTAGTTTTTGTGAGACAACGGTAATATTCAAGATTTGGCTCCACCCAATGGCTAGAATACATCCAAGGGACTATAAATAGAGGCTTAGAAGCTAAAGAAAGGAAGAGGAACTACTCAGCAACTCCAAAACACATATTCCTCAAATCCTCAAGCCTCAACAACAAATCAAGAGCTACAAATTCCTCATTTTCTATCATTCACACATCTCTTGTATTACTTAGCACAAATCTTGTATAGGCTTTTTCTTTGTGCCTAATTTTGTAATCGTTTGTCTACTTAGAGGCCTTCTTTGATTGCACCACTTGTAAACAAATTCATACCTTGTAAAAGGGGAGGTTTCTCTTTAGCCTTAGAAAAAGAGGGAGGTTTCTTTTTAGCCTAAGAAAAAGAGGGAGGTTTCTCTTGAGCCTAGAAAAAGAGAGAGGTTTCTCTTTAGCCTAGAAAAAGAGGGAGTGTAACAAATTCAAGGATAGTGAATTTGGGAAAATCCTTGGGAGCGTCTCAAGGTAGAAGACGTAGGCTAGGTTGCCGAACCTCTATAAATCGCTTGCGTACATTTCTCTATCTTTACTCTCTTTACTTATTTGCAATTATATTTGTGTTTATTGTTTTGAATTTATATTGCATAATTGAGTAGCCTAGAGAACTTAGAAAATATCAATATAGGCTAGAGAATTTAGAGGAACCGCAAAGCGAACTTAAAGTTAGCGAAAAACCGATTCACCCCTCTCTCGGTATAGCCTATAGAGCCAACAATTGGTATCAGAGCTTGGGCTCGAGATTGATTTAGACTAACCTCTATCGAGCAAAACGATCATAAATGGCTCTAGGTGATGATTTTGAGACTAGCTCACAAACTTTAGAAGAATATTCATTTGATGAGCTTCAAGATGCATTTAATGAGCTAAGTGATGAATATAAATCAATGCATGCAAAATATAACAAAAGTTAAATAAATTTAGAAAAGAGAATGAAATTTTGATGAATACTAATGTTGAGTTGGAGGAAAAAATAAAAGATCTAGGCTCAAAGAATGATGAACTCACCAAGGTGAAATTAGAGCTAGAAAAGAAATTAGAAGATATTAAAGATAAATTGGCAAATCCTAGCTCTTTGACTATTGAGGATGAAAAGGAGAAACCTAGCTCTAGTGAATGCAATGACCATTCTTATGATGATTTACAAAATGCTTTTGATGAGCTAGCTAGTGAATTTGAATGCATGAATTCAAAATACAAGAAAATGATTACAAAATTAAAAAAGGAAAATGATGAGCTATTGAATGCTAAGTTAGAATTTCAAAAGAAATTAGAAGATGCTAACTTAGAAATAAATGCGTTGAATGAAAAGAATACAAATTTGCACAACTCATTTACTAGGTTCTACATGGGTCAACAAAAGCTAAATCATATGTTAGAGACCCAAAGAGCTTTCTTTGATAAAGATGGGTTAGGTTATAATGCAATACAAAAAGAAACTCATCTAAAGAATTTCCTAGTGAGCAAAAATTATGTGCATGATACATCTCTCAAATGCTCACTATGCAATAGAATAGGACACTCTTCACAAGCATTCACATATAGAAAAACTACATTTAGAGGAAGAGTTGTTAGGAAAATATGGGTGCCAAAGCATGCAATAAATAATGATGATTTGTGCTTGAAATTGATTCCAAAAGGATAAAAAATTATGTGCATGATACATCTCTCAAATGCTCACTATGCAATAGAATAGGACACTCTTCACAAGCATGCACATATAGAAAAACTACATTTAGAGGAAGAGTTGTTAGGAAAATATGGGTGCCAAAGCATGCAATAAATAATGATGATTTGTGCTTGAAATTGATTCCAAAAGGATAAAAAATTATGTGCATGATACATCTCTCAAATGCTCACTATGCAATAGAATAGGACACTCTTCACAAGCATGCACATATAGAAAAACTACATTTAGAGGAAGAGTTGTTAGGAAAATATGGGTGCCAAAGCATGCAATAAATAATGATGATTTGTGCTTGAAATTGATTCCAAAAGGATCAAAAATTATTTGCACTAACTCTCATAGACCCAAGAAAATTTGGGTACCAAAGCATGTTTGAACTTGTTTGTTGTAGGAGTGTTAGAGCATGGGAATACAATGGAACAATGGAGTTCAAATGCTTTACACACCCCCCATGGAGTTTGCTTGTGCCAATGAGAGAGAGGAAGAGCTTGAGGATCCATCCTTGGCAAGTTCACAACGATCCTTCAAGAAAGGCCTAAGGTGGATTCAACAATTCAAGGCAAAGCACTCTCAAGCAAAGGAGTTTTGTAAGCTTAATTCCTTATTCCTTAAAACTATTATTTGATTATTTGTGCTTTGATGAGAAATTTGGTTAATGATTCTTGGTGCATTATGAGTTGAATGAATAAAGAAAAGGCATGTTGAATGATTGTTGATTAGTTGATGGACGGTTCTTGAGGCATTGGATTATTGGATGAAAAGCATGTTTAGTAATTTTGAAATGCTTATTGGATTTCTGCATTTTGAGCAAGTTTCCTATGTGTTGATAATGTATTTACTTGTTTCAAAATACCAAATATGTCATATATGCAAAATGTCATGTTATGAGTAATAATGAAGAACTTGTATGTTGGAAATCATGGCATGTTGTTCACAAGATGTATGATTTGATGATATATGTGCTCAAAACCTATGTGAACAAGTTTGTTTTGACATATTTGTGGTTTCCAATGCTTGAGTTTTGTCAAAATATGCTTAACTCTCAAAATGACATCCTTTGAGGCCAAAAATGCATTTTATTGTGTAAACTCTTCCAAAATTGTAAAATCTTTTGTAAAATGGTTTTTCATTCATGTTTTTCATTCATACAAGTCCAAAATCATGTTTTACAAATGTTTAAACTCTTACTTGGACTTAAAATACTCAAAAACGAAGTTTTGGTACCTCAAAGGTTGGATTTTCTGTCAAAAACTGCAGAAACAGGATGAGGGATCGATCCCTCAATAAGCAGGATCGATCCCCCTTGAGCAGAATGCAGGAAATCTGTATTCTGGAGTTAAGGGATTGATCCCCCTCCTCTAGGGATCGATCCCCCCCAAGCCAGAAAGGGCTTTTCTGCACTTTTTCAACTAAAATTGAGAAGAACTTTTCATTATTTTGATACTTTATCTCTTCTCAACTTAAAATTCGTTATTTTAACTTCTTTTTGATGATCTTTAATATATGAAAACTCATTTTTCATTGATATCATGCCTCAACTTCATCAATTAATATCATTTCCAACGAATGGTATCACTTTCAACAATCAATATCATTTTTCTTGAGCTTACAAGTACAAAATCATTTTTCTTGTTGAAAACATTCATGAATCTTGAAATAATCTTGAAATATATTTTCAATGAATGCTTAAACTTAATTTTGAGATTTATTTTAATGATTTATGGATATATTTGAGAATTTGATGAACTTGTACTTAATGAATATTTTTCATCCTATTTTTTGTTCATCTTAGTCAAGCATGCCTATAGGATTATGTCTCTTAGCTTGACTTATCAATTCCACACTAGGTTTCATGATAATTATACATCTAGTGGATTGATTTCAAATGTAAATTCAACAATTGGTATAAGATCATAATTTTCCTTGGCCTATAATTTGTGATGATAAATGGATCTTAAATGTTATTGTTGGCTCAATAGGCAGTATCGAGAGGGGGGGTGAATCGGTTCTTTGCTAACCTTAAGCCCGTTTTTCGGTTCTTCTAAATTCTCTAGCTTAGATTGATATTTTCTAAGTTATCTAAGCTAGGCAAGCATACAATTCAAGTTCAATGCAATAAACACAATATAATCGCAAGTAAATAAAGAGTAGGGAGAGAGAGATTTACACAAGCGATTTATAGAGGTTCGGCAACCTTGCCTACGTCCTCTACCTTGAGACGCTCCTAAGGATTTTCCCCAAATTCACTACACTTGAATTTGTCTTTACAATCCCTCTTTTTAAAGGCTCAAGAGAAACCTCTCTCTTTTTCTAGGCTCAAGAGAAACCTCCCTCTTTTTCTAAGGCTCAAGAGAAACCTCCCTCTTGTTCTAAGGCTAAAGAGAAACCTCCCTCTTTTTCTAGGCTTAAGAGAAACCTCCCCTTTACAAGGAATGATGGGTTACAAATAATGTAATCAAAGAAAGGCCTCTAGGTAGGCAAGTGATTACAGAAATTAAGCACAATGAAAACCTATACAAGATTTGTGCTAAGCACTACAAGGAATAAGAGAATGATAGATGATGAAGACTTTGTAGCTCTTGATTTGTTGTTGAGGCTTGAGGATTTGAGGAATATGTGTTTTGGAGTTGCTGAGTAGTTCCTCTTGCTTCCTTTAGCTTATAAGCCTCTATTTATAGTCCCTTGGATGGTTTGTGGACGTTGGTTGGAGCCAAAACAGAAATTAGCCGTTATATCTCACAGAAACTAGCCGTTGGAGACTTTCTGGTGTAAAGGGATCGATCCTTTTACCAAAGGGATCGATCCTTTTCTTCAGTCCAGCCTTCCGAGGCATTCTGTCAGAAAGGGATCGATCCCTTTCCCTATGGGATCGATCCCATGCTTCCAGGGAGCATTTTTCCTGCACTTTTGGGTTAGAAATGATATGACCTTTGATCCTAATCCAACCCAAAACATTTTGACATTTTTGTGGGAGTTTTTCTTGACTTTCTCTGATGAAAACATGGTCCAAAAATTCATTAAGTGATTTTCTAAAATATTCAAAACATTTACAAAGTATTAAAACCAATAAGAGTATGCATCATTAAATCATGGTCTTAATGTTTGATATGATCACTTGAAATGTATTGAGAAAATCATGTGTGATAAGGCAAATTTACAATATGAATTAAAACATTAAAGCTTACTTAAGTTATTGTTATTTCTTGATTTAAGTTATTGTTATTTCTTGATTTGTTGTTGAGGCTTGAGGATTTGAGGAATATGTGTTTTGGAGTTGCTGAGTAGTTCCTCTTGCTTCCTTTAGCTTCTAAGCCTCTATTTATAGTCCCTTGGATGGTTTGTGGACGTTGGTTGGAGCCAAAACAGAAACTAGCCGTTATATCTCACAGAAACTAGCCGTTAGTAACTTTTTGGTGTAAAGGGATTGATCCTTTTACCAAAGGGATTGATCCTTTTCTTCAATCCAGCCTTCCGGGGCATTCTGTCAAAAAAGGATCTGTAACATCCCGTTACTTCCTCTTTTAAGACAAATACCACTACTTTGACCAAATAACAATTAACTTTTTCTTTCCCATAAGATTTGGTTAGGCTGTTCAACGGTGCATCCTTCTTCTTTAATATAGCTAACACTATATTGTTTACATGATGATATATTTCTCATACACATACAGGATCGTCTTACACAGAAGTTGTAAAACTTTCATATATCTACATACAAATCTTTTTTCTTAATGTACATCCCCAATATACATCATTGTACTATACTAGTCTGAATTACATTACAAAACGTATATATACCTTCAAGGGATTCGAAGCGTGCCTCGAAGAAATACCGTATGACCCAAAATGTACGCTCCTCTACCAAGAGCGGAAATTACTGCAAATAGTCTGGATGAAAAATAATGTAAAGGAGTGAGTTTACGCTTAGTAAGAAATAAATGTAAAAGAGCGTACTATGCCACTATATGCAATTTTCCTGTTTGGCTCTATAATGTCATGTAAAACCATTATAAAGCATATATCATATAATTTCTTCAAATATCATATACACATAATATCAAATAATTCAAATACTTTCAATTTCTTTCAATACACTTGAAATCACATGTACAAATACAATTAACTTCGATTTCAAATAACTTCAAATACTTTCACATACTTTCAAATAGATACGAGACGATTAACTTCCAATAGAATCATGCACCAAATAAATCTCATCAAGGATTCAGCACATATATCCCGCAAAGGATAATCCTGAGAGATGTCAAATAAGCGGCGTACCCACTTATGGGCCAAGGATCCTCCCCTAAGCCAAAACAAATAAGAGACATATGGCCATCGTCTATAAACCATAGTGAGCACTAGTCAGGTGACATCTGTGGTACTGAGGACCGGACTAGGGTTCCTCAGCCAAGTACAAATAACACATAATATGCATGATCACCAAAGGAGTCACCGATCTCAAAACCTTGGGTAGTAAAATTTCTTATTGGAAAACCATTGTCATTCATAAACCTTCTTATATACTTTAATGATAATCCAAATACATTTATAAAAATAAATCAAAATTTATTATTTTCAAATAGGGCAGTTGACTGCTCTTTTAGGGCAGTCGACTGCTATAGCATAAATAAATTTTATAAATTTATTTTCTTTTTACATTTAAAATATTTAAAATTTCGGATACACTTATGGCAGTCGACTGGTCAAATAGGGCAGTCGACTGGTCCGCAAACAGAATGTTTTCCGAGAAAATGCAGTCGACTGGCTCTTTAGTGGTCGACTGGTTTTCAAACAGAATGCTTCTGGAAAAATGGCAGTCGACTGCTATATAGGGCAGTCGACTGCTTTAAGTCGGTTTCAGAAAAAGTTACGTCACGACTGTCTCTGAGCAGTCGGCTGCCCCGAGCCAAATCGTACTGGGCGAAAAACCGAGATTTTTACCTTCCTGCACTTAAAACAGCTTTTGTTTCAAACCACATATGCAACCAAAACGGAACATAGTCTCCCTACGTCCGTTACACATATTCCTTACCTCAATTAGCCAAATAACACGAAATCCCTTGGTTGCACCGATTCTTTCCTTCACTTCATCAAAACTGCATAATTCATATAAATTGAAACCTTTAACTTTCTTTCATTTCAACGCCATAAGTATACTATACCAACATCACATGACTCTAAATTATGGATGAAATCAAATGAATCAATTTCTTTTCTTACCTTTGTCAATAGCCAAATTTACAGAATTTCTGATCTCCTCAAAGACTTTGTTTCAGCCTTTCATATTAAAGGCTTAGCTTAAGCTAGCGACAAGGATCATTTTTCGTTAAAGTAGCTTAACGATTTGGTGACGTGAGGTGGTGGTTTGTCAAGGTCAGAAAAATGGATACTTAAGAGGAATTCGGAGAGGAAACGAGAGGAAGAAGGGCTGGAAGGAAGCTGGCGTAGGGTGATGAGATGAAGATGATGACTTTGCAAAATTGCATTAAATGCCTATTAATTTCATTAATTCATGTCAGCCCTTAGCCTTTTTGACTCAAGACCATTTGACCCTTAATTACTCTTCTTTCTTCCATATAACACATATCCATTTAATTTCACCAAATCTGATATTTATTTTTCTTTCATCATTCTCTAATATTTTCCTGATGTCAACATTAAATCATTTGACTACTCTATTGCTTTAATTCCATTCATGTCCCATATATCCTTTATATATAAGAATTTCACATTTATTTACATCATTTAAGCTGGAAGACTAGACAAATATGAGGGATTTACATGAATTTGGGGTTTTCACAGGATCGATCCCTTTCCCTATAAGATCGATCCCTTTTCCTATGGGATCAATCCCATGCTTCCAGGGGGCATTTTTCCTGCACTTTTGGGTTAGAAATGATATGACCTTTGATCCTAATCCAATCCAAAATATTTTGACATTTTTGTGAGAGTTTTTCTTGACTTTCTCTGATGAAAACATGGTCCAAAAATTCATTAAGTGATTTTCTAAAATATTCACAACATTTACAAAGTATTAAGACCAATAAGAGTATGCATCATTAAATCATGGTCTTAATGTTTGATATGATCACTTGAAATGTATTGAGAAAATCATGTGTGATAAGGCAAATTTACAATATGAATTAAAACATTAAAGCTTACTTAAGTTATTCTCATTTCAAAGTATATATTACAATTTAAAGCTAACAATCTCCCCCTTTTTGATATGACAAAACTTAATGTAAATTTGCTTTGAAAATTCTTTTATAAAATACTCCCCCTCAAATAAAACATGATTTTATAAAGCTCCCCCTTAATATAAGCATGGGTTTTGAAAAGAATTTTCAAACTATTTCTCCCCCATTATCTCTCCTTTAATATCTCTCTCCCTTTTTGTCATAGCAAAAAGAAGGAAAAGGAAAAAAAATAAAAACTAGATGCTCCCCCTAAATCATGGCTATGTGAGAATAAATAAATATGCTCCATCCAACAAGAAAGGTGTTAGTACATGGGACTCATAACACAAATAAATAAGTCAATATTCACAAAGAGTATGAAATATTCATCAAAGAATATGACTTATGATCCTAAACCAATTGTTTATAAATAATTTTGCAATAAGGTCTCAATTGGTAAGAAATTAAGCAAGTACCTAAGTGTATCAATTGTTCTCTAAAGTCCAACTAAGGTGCATGTCAATACATCATGATTATGAGCTAAAATTAGATGACATATCATATGTAAGAGCTCATAAATCACGTTCAAGCAAGAGTGTGCATAGAATCAAGACATATAGCAATTAATTACAAATTCTAGCACACAAGAGTTTCATGCAAAAATATCCTAAATGGATTCTTCTCTATTTGTCATTTCAAACTAAAGAGCACAAGAAGAATTGTCAATTTAAAGCTCATACCAATTGGCAATTTAGATTTGGCTTACCAATTATTGAAAATATGGTTGCCAATGATACTCATTGTTTTTTCAATCTAAATACCAATTGTTACTAATGGTTGACTTAGACATTTTGCATGAATCCAATATCTATGTGTAGTGTGTTCATGTCAAGAAAATAATCATTCTAAATATGCAAGAACACAATCACACAAAATCAAATATGCATATGGATTAATTAAACATTAGCATACTATCATAAAGTATTAATCCATATTCATATTCACAAAGTTATACCATATGGAAGATTCATAAAATCAAAGTATTCAAGCAAACACATTTTCTTCCATGTTTTCAATCACAAAAGTCCTATGCTTATTTTCCAATTCAAGTCCTTAACCAATTATGAGCAAGGAAAGATTCAAATAATAAATGCATGGATATCAAGTTTGTTCAAGTTTGCATTTATCTTTGAATGTTGGGGTTGTCATTAAGACCCTAGTTCTTTAAGTACAAGGATGATAAAGTTTCATGCATTTGAACATTTAGGATCCATTTACCATCACAAATTATAGGCCAATGACCATTACCAATTGTTGAATTTACATTTGGAATCAATCCATTAGATGTATAATTATCATGAAACCTAGTGTGGAATGATAAGTCAAGCTAAGAGACATAATCCTATAAGTATGCTTGACTAAGATGAACAAAAGGAATGATCAATATTCGTGATACATAAGTTCATCAAATTCTCAAATATATACACAAATCATTGAAATAAATCTCAAAATTATGTTTAAGCATTCATTGAAAATATATTTCAAGATTATTTCAAGATTTATGCCATTCATGACCATTTTCAATGAGAAAACTGATTTTGCACTTGTGAGCTCAAGAAAAATGATATTAATTGTTGAAAGTGATACCATTTGTTGGAAATGATACAAATTGATGAAGTTGAGGCATGATATCAATGAAAAATGAGTTTTCAAATATTAAAGATCATCAAAAAGAAGTTAAAACAATGAATTTTAAGTTGAGAAGAGAGAAAGTATCAAAACAATGAAAAGTTCTTCTCAATTTCGGTTGAAAACATGCAGGAGAGCCTTTTCTGGCCTGGGGGGATCGATCCCTTTAGGAGGGGGATCGATCCCTCATATGTCTTCTGCAGATTCTGCAGTTGTTTTGACAGAAAATTGAACTTGTGAGGTACCAAAACTCCGTTTTTGAGTAATTTAAGTCCAAGTAAGAGTTTAAACATTTGTAAAACATGATTTTGGACTTGTGTGAAAGAAAAACATGAATGAAAAAAACCATTTTACAAAAGATTTTGCAATTTTTGAAGAATTTACACAATAAAATGCATTTTTGGCCTCAAAGGAGGTCATTTCGAGATTTAAGTATATTTTGACCAAACCAATGCATTGAATTACATAAATATGTCAAAACAAACTTGTTCACATAGATTTTAAGCATATATATCATTAAACCATGCATCTTGTGAACCACATGCCATGATTTCTAACATGCATATTCTTCATTAAGGCTCATGACAAGGCATTTTGCATATATGACATATTTGACAGCTTTTGAGCAACTAAATATATTATCTAGACATATCAAACTTGCTCAAGATGTAGAAATCCAATAATCATTTCAAAATAATAAATCATGCTTTTCATCCAATCATCCAATACCTCAAGAACTATCCATCAACCACTCAACAATCAATTATCATGCCTTTTTGCTCAATCACAATTCATCATGAATCATTAACCAAATTTCTCATCAAAGTACAACTAATCAAATAAAAGTTTTAAGGAGTAAAGAATTAGGCTTACAATACTCCTTTGCTAGAGAAAGCTTTGTCTTGAATAGTTGAATCCACCTTGAGCCATTCTTTGAAGAATTGTTGTGATGGATTTCCAAGCTCTTCCTTTTTCTCATTGGCACAAGCGAACTCCATGAGGATGTGTTGAGCATTTAAACTCCATTGTTCCATTGTATTCCCATGCTCTAACACTCCTATAACAAACAAATTCAAGCATGCTTTGGTACCCAAATTTTCTTGGGTCCATGAGAGTTAGTGCAAACAATCTTTGATCCCTTAGGGATCCATTTTAAGCACAATTCAACATTATTTACAGCATGCTTTGGCACCCATATTTTCCTAACTACTCTTCCTCTAAATGTGGTTTTCCTATATGTGCATGCTTGTGAAGAGTGTCCTATTCTATTGCATAGTGAGCATGTAAGAGATAAATCATGCATAGTATTTTTGCTCACTAGGAAATTCTTTAGATGAGTTTCTTTTTGAATTGCATTATAACCTAACCCATCTTTATCAAAGAAAGCTCTTTGGGTCTTTAACATATAGTCTAGCTTTTGTTGACCCATATAAAATCTAGAAAATGAATTATGCAAATTTAAGTTCTTTTTATTTACTTCATCTATTTCTAGATTTGCTTCTTCTAATTTCTTCTCAAATTCAAGTTTGGCATTTAATAGCATTTCATTTTCTATTTTCAATTTAGCAATGATTTTCTTATATTTGGAGTTCATGCATTGAAAATCATTTGCTAATTCATTAAAAGCATTTTGTAGTTCATCAAATGTATAATCATTATCTTCACTAGAACTATAACTAGCCTCATCATCACTAATAGCCATAAAGCAAGAGTAAGCTACCTCTTCATCTACGTTTTCCTCATCGGAGCTATCACTATCGCTCCATGCAGCCACAAATGCTTTCTTCTTAGGCTTTCTATCCTTTTCTCTCCTAAGTAAGGGGCAATCTAATTTAGTATGACACGGTTCATTGCACTCATAACATACTAAGGGGTCCTTTTCTCTTCTACTTGACTCTCCCCTTTGATGTCTCCTATTACTCTCTCTCTCTTTCATTCTCATAAATCTATTGAATCTTTTGGCAAACATTGCCCTTTCCTTTTCTTCCTCATTTCCACTCTTATCACTATCATCCTCATGAGTGGAAGACTTAAGTGCTAGCCCTACTTTCTTTGAAGGCTCTTCATTTCTTTTTAATTTCATTTCATGAGTAAGTAGAGAGCCCATAAGTTCATCTAGAGACAAGGTATTTGGATCCTTAGATTCTTCTATTGCGGTTACCTTTGCCTCCCATGACTTAGGCAAGCTATTCAAAATTTTCTTTACCATTTCAACATTAGAATAAGCCTTGCCTAGAGCCTTAAGTCCATTAATTATATCATTAAACCTAGTGAACATTTCGCTAATAGACTCATTTTCTTTCATCCTAAATAGCTCATAGTCATGTGTGAGCATTCCTACTTTGGTCTCTTTCACTTGATTGGTTCCTTCATGTGTGATGGCTAATTTGTCCCATATTTGTTTGGCATTCTCACATAGGGAGACTCTATTATATTCATTGGGACCTAATGCATAAAAGAGAGTGTGCATAGCCTTGGCATTCAATTGTGCCACTCTCATGTCATTTGTGTCCCACTCATCCTCACTCTTAGGGACATCTTTTCCATCTACTTTCTTCATGGGAATTCTAGGGCCATTCACTATAATCCTCCACACTTCATAATTATTTGATTGTACAAATAACATCATTCTAGTTTTCCAATAAGAGTAATTCTCTCCATTGAAGAGTGGAGGTCTAACTAATGATTGTCCCTCTTCTCCTAAGGGTGTGCCTACACTCAAGTGAGCCATTTATGATCGTTTTGCTCGAAAGAGGTTAGTCTAAATCAATCTCGAGTCCAAGCTCTGATACCAATTGTTGGCTCAATAGGCAGTATCGAGAGGGGGTGAATCGGTTCTTTGCTAACCTTAAGCCCGTTTTTCGGTTCTTCTAAATTCTCTAGCTTAGATTGATATTTTCTAAGTTCTCTAAGCTAGGCAAGCATACAATTCAAGTTTAATGCAATAAACACAATATAATCGCAAGTAAATAAAGATTAGGGAGAGAGAGATTTACACAAGCGATTTATAGAGGTTCGGCAACCTTGCCTACGTCCTCTACCTTGAGACGCTCTCAAGGATTTTCCCCAAATTCACTACACTTGAATTTGTCTTTACAATCCCTCTTTTTAAAGGCTCAAGAGAAACCTCTCTCTTTTTCTAGGCTCAAGAGAAACCTCCCTCTTTTTCTAAGGCTAAAGAGAAACCTCCCTCTTTTTCTAAGGCTAAAGAGAAACCTCCCTCTTTTTCTAAGCTTAAGAGAAACCTTCCCTTTACAAGGAATGATGGGTTACAAATAATGTAATCAAAGAAAGGCCTCTAGGTAGGCAAGTGATTACAGAAATTAAGCACAATGAAAACCTATACAAGATTTGTGCTAAGCACTACAAGGAATAAGAGAATGATAGATGATGAAGACTTTGTAGCTCTTGATTTGTTGTTGAGGCTTGAGGATTTGAGGAATATGTGTTTTGGAGTTGCTGAGTAGTTCCTCTTGCTTCCTTTAGCTTCTAAGCCTCTATTTATAGTCCCTTGGATGGTTTGTGGACGTTGGTTGGAGCCAAAACAGAAACTAGCCGTTATATCTCACAGAAACTAGCGGTTGGAGACTTTTTGGTGTAAAGGGATCGATCCTTTTCTTCAGTCCAGCCTTCCGGGGCATTCTGTCAAAAAGGGATCGATCCCTTTCCCTATGGGATCGATCCCATGCTTCCAGGGGGCATTTTTCCTGCACTTTTGGGTTAGAAATGATATGACCTTTGATCCTAATCCAACCCAAAACATTTTGACATTTTTGTGGGAGTTTTTCTTGACTTTCTCTGATGAAAACATGGTCCAAAAATTCATTAAGTGATTTTCTAAAATATTCAAAACATTTACAAAGTATTAAGACCAATAAGAGTATGCATTATTAAATCATGGTCTTAATGTTTGATATGATCACTTGAAATGTATTGAGAAAATCATGTGTGATAAGGCAAATTTACAATATGAATTAAAACATTAAAGCTTACTTAAGTTATTGTCATTTCAAAATATATATTGCAATTTAAAGCTAACAATTATAATGCATGAAACTTTATCATCCATGAACTTATATTTTTATGGCCAAATTATTAAAGAACTTGGGCTTTAATGACAACACCAACATTCAAAGAGAAATGCAAACTTGAACATATGGATTTTGATTAATATCCATGCATTTATTATTTTGAATCTTTCCTTGCTCATAATTGGTTAAGGACTTGAATTGGAAAATGAGCATAGGATTTTTGTGCTTGAAACCAAGGAAGAAAATGTGTTTGCTTGAATTCCTTGATTTTTTGAATCTTCCATATGGTATAAATTTGTGAATATAAATATGGATTAATACTTTATGATAGTGTGCTAATGATTAATTGATCCATATGCATATTTGATGATATGTATTGTGTTCTTGCATATTTAGAATGATTATTTTCTTGACATGAACACTACACATAAATATTGGATTCATGCAAAATGCTTAAGTCAACCATTAGTAACAATTGGTATTTAGATTGAAATAACAATTAGTATCATTGGCAACCATATTTTCAATAATTGGTAAGCCAAATCTAAATTGCCAATTGGTATGAGCTTTAAATTGACAATTCTTCTCATGCTCTTTAGTTTGAAATGACAAATAGAGAAGAATTATCTTAGGATATTTTTGCATAAAACTCTTGTGTGCTAGAATTTGTAGTTAATTGCTATATATCTTAATTCTAGGCACAATATTTCTTGAAAATGATTTATGAGCACATGCATATGATATGTTATATAATTTTAGCTTATAATCATGATGTATTGACATGCGCCTTAGTTGGACTTTAGAGAACAATTGATACACTTAGGTGCTTAATAGGATTGAAATGAGCAAGTCATAAACCTTAGTAGATATTTATAAACAACTTGGAAACTTTCGTGCGAAATTATTTATAAATAATTGGTATAGGATCATAAGTCATTTTTTTGCATGAATATTTCATACTCTTTATGGATATTGACTTATTTATTTGTGCTATGGTCCCTTGTACTAACATGTTTCTTGTTGGATGGAGCATATTCTGTTATCTCTTTTCACATAGCCATGATTTTAGGGGGAGCATATTTTTTATTATTTTTCTTTCTTTTTGCTATGACAAAAAAGGGGAGAGATAGATATTAAAAGGGAGAGATATTAAGGAGGAGAGATAATGAGGGAGAAATAGTTTGAAAAGATATTAAGGGGGAGAGATAATGGGGGAGAAATAGTTTGAAAATTCATTTTCAAAACCCATGCTTATATTAAGGGGGAGCTTTGTAAAATCCTGCTTTATTTGAGGGGGAGTATTTTATCAAAGAATTTTCAAAGCAAATTTACATTAAGTTTTATTATATCAAAAAGGGGGAGATCGTTAGCTTTAAATTGCCATATATATTTTGAAATGACAAAAACTTAAGTAAGCTTTAATGTTTTAATTCATATTGTAAATTTGCCTTATCACACATGATTTTCTCAATCCATTTTCAAGTGATCATATCAAACATTAAGACCATGACTTAATGATACATCCTTATTGGTCTTAATACTTTATAAATGCTTTGAATATTTTAGAAAATCACTTGATGAATTTTTGGACCATGTTTTCATTAGAGAAAGTCAAGAAAAACTCCCACAAAAATGTCAAAATGTTTTGGGTTGGATTAGGATCAAAAGCCACATCATTTCTAACTCAAAAAGTGCAGGAAATCACATTTTGGAAGCATGGGATCGATCCCCTGAGGGAAGGGATCGATCCCTTTATGGTAGAATGCCTCCAAGGCTCAGAACGAAGCATGGGATCGATCCCTTAGGGGAAGGGATCGATCCCTTTGCTCGAAAATAGCCTGTAACGGCTAGTTTTTGTGAGACAACGGTAATATTCGAGATTTGGCTCCACCCAATGGCTAGAATACATCCAAGGGACTATAAATAGAGGCTTAGAAGCTAAAGAAAGGAAGAGGAACTACTTAGCAACTCCAAAACACATATTCCTCAAATCCTCAAGCCTCAACAACAAATCAAGAGCTACAAATTCCTCATTTTCTATCATTCACACATTTCTTGTATTACTTAGCACAAATCTTGTATAGGCTTTTTCTTTATGCCTAATTTCTGTAATCATTTGCCTACTTAGAGGCCTTCTTTGATTGCACCACTTGTAAACAAGTTCATACCTTGTAAAAGAGGAGGTTTCTCTTTAGCCTAAGAAAAAGAGGGAGGTTTCTCTTGAGCCTAGAAAAAGAGAGAGGTTTCTCTTTAGCCTAGAAAAAGAGGGAGTGTAACAAATTCAAGGATAGTGAATTTGGGAAAATCCTTGGGAGCGTCTCAAGGTAAAAGACGTAGGCTAGGTTGCCGAACCTCTATAAATCGCTTGCGTACATTTCTTTATCCTTACTCTCTTTACTTATTTGCAATTATATTTGTGTTTATTGTTTTGAATTTATATTGCATAATTGAGTAGCTTAGAGAACTTAGAAAATATCAATATAGGCTAGAGAATTTAGAGGAACCTCAAAGCGAACTTAAAGTTAGCGAAAAATCGATTCACCCCCCTCTCGGTATAGCCTATAGAGCCAACATACTCTTAATGGGTTCTTGAGATGATTAATGTGCAACAGGTTGGAATTATTGTTGTGTTACAAAGTATGGTTGGACAATAAGTATATATATGGGGACGGAGTCTTTCAATTTTGATTTTGGCACGTATTACGAGGTAATTGAATGGGACCTTAGACAATTAGTCTTAAACAAATAAACAAGTAGTAATCTACTTGTTAGGTTTTAGCTACACTAAGTGAGTAACAAACATAGTAAGTCAAGGAAAAAGGTAGCCCGAAAATCCTAGCTTCCGAGGGCGTTACAGAATGGTATCAGAGTATAGTTTGTCTAGTATCGTGTCAGTATAGGTTGGTTAGAACTAGACTTACATCTCAAATCACTATGTGTTGTCTGGATATAAATTTCGAATAACGTTTGACAGCATATTGAAATGCTCATTTTGGTAGAGGAAACTTAAACTATGATGTACGACACTAATAGACCGCCATCTCCACCTCTAAATCCGCTTACATGACAAGATAATTTCCAATACCGATTGATCAACCAGGAGAGTGAAGTTAAGGCTCTTAATGCCTTATCTAGTTGGCATTTGGTCACAACAACTTCCAAATACGACCACCTCAACTACCATAACCTTTTTTCCTCTGAACGTTCCGCAATCTTAGGCTTCCAAAAACCACTGCAGCTTATACCATAGCCATAGGCCAAGGCTGCGGATAACAAAAGTAAAGTTAAGGCATAAGAGAATTAAGAAATAAAAGCTACACAAGATAGTCTCCAAGCAAGAGGAACATGGTAGTTACAAAGTTATGAGCCCTCTATCTCATCAGGCCCTAAGCCCTATCGAGTCATGGTATGCATTATGGAACTAAGCTTTATCATCAAGAGATGGGAGCTTATTTTTGAATAAAGTGTTAGGACATAAGGTCAAATGCACAACAGTCATAGGCTTTACCACAATCATAAGCCATGGCTGCGGCTAACAAAGGCAAAGCTAAGGATAAGGAATTAAAGAGAGAAAACCTATTCAAGATGAGGCCTAAGAAGGAGGTAGAGATTTGTAATGCCACGACTTAAGAGTTTTGAGCTCTCTACTGCATAGGGAGTTAAGCCTTGCCGTGTTGTGGTAAATACCATAGGATAAAGCCCTACTATCGGAAGGCAGGCACTGGTTTGGAAAGATGAACTCTTGTTTTTTATAATGAGGCCTTGCACTAATTAAATTTTGGCTTTATGCAGCCGCCCATATCAGCTCTGAATGCTAGAAAATTAACTTAAAGTCTGAATCTTTAGATTATCTCTGGCACGTTAACATTCCCTTAAAAGAATTATAGATGATAAATTTGACATTACATGCTTATAAAGAAAAGGTGGGAAATAGGGACTCTTTTAACTTCTCTTTAATAGAGTTGAAATTCAATATGACACACTATAGAAAGTGAATCTTGAAAAATAATTTTGGAGACTCTTTGGATATGACAAAAAGATGTGAAAGTTAGGAAAAATGGCATGGTAAGATACTTACATAAGGTAAAAGCTAGAATTATATTGTTGTCGGTATGAGTTTACTTTAAATATTATGATTTGCAATTGGAAATTGTTTTGATGTTGTGGAACACTACTGAAGCATTACTTTGATTTTGCTAAAATATTATTAGAAACTTGATAAAACATCATTGAAATATTGTTGAAACTTGGTGTGATATTGATTTGAATGTTGTTGAAGTTGTCGTTGGGAAATTGTTTAAATAATGCAGAATGCTACTGGAAACGGTTGGAAATTGAAAATTTGAGATGGAGACTAACTATGAAAGATACTTTTATAAGATTGCTTTAGTATTATATTGTAATATATTGGATTGGTTTATGATATTATGGCATTTTATTGGAAAGTTCTAAAATGTTATAAATGAATAATATTAGTGGGAACGAAATGTTGAGTATAACCGAGGATTGATAATGAAATAATGATGAAACAATGACGGAGTATGGTCAAAAGGTTATGTGAATGAGTTTGAAGTGTTGTTAAAATATTTTGATGGTTGTTGTAATGTGTTGGGATATCGTGAAACATTGTTGGAATGATGTGAAATATTATGAAAGATATTCATACCATGTTGTTAAAATACACTTAGAATAAGGATTAAATCTAGTTAGATTTTGTTGGAACTTGGTGAATAATGAATTGAATTATTGATTTAATGTGATTGTGGTAATTGTTGGAATATCTTAGATTGTTTGACAATTTAGGTGATGAGAACAAGTAAATATGTTGTTAATGCCTTATAGACTTTTATTTTGAATGATCCTAGCTAGACATGTTTAGGGCTATACCCTATGCTTGCTAAGAAATTTGTTTAAGAATGGAGCATTGGAGCTATATATATAAATATATATATATATATATATATATATATATATATATATATATATAATGCATAGGAGTATTACTAGGAAAGGATTCCTAAATGATGGATTTGTCGATAAAGTCAAATCTTGATTTGAAATTAAGGTTAGTTTATGATTTGAAATTTCAGAATAAGAGCAAGATAGAGATAAGTATCACTATCGATTTTAAGAGTACTTCCATCGAATTTGGAGAACCAAATTCTTTAAGGAGGAGAGAATGTGATATCCGCAAATTTCATCGCCTTGGTATATAGACAAGTGCAATATTGGAAGAAATTTAAGAATCTATGAGGATTAAGTGATCATAAGAGTTTAGTGGATAGAAATATCAAGAATGATAATAATTGGATAAAGAGAAATGAAAGATAAGAAAATAAATAAATAAATAAAATAAAATATTCCAGGGATTTAATTTGGGATGTATGCTAATAAATAATAGGATATGAAGGAAATTAATATATAAATGTATTTCATATATGTATATAAAAAAATAAGAATAAAAATATAAATAATACCTTTTTGAAATAAACATATATATATATATATATTAAATAATAATATAAAACAAATGAAATATAAGATTGGCTTCTTGAAAAAGCCAACCTTCCCTCACCTACTCCCACTAACGTGAGAGCCTTCAAAATTATAATGGAGGAGCTCTTTTCCTTGGTTAAGCTAGCAGAACAGGGGACCCATTTTTTGCTTTAAGAAATAGGACTTCAATCAAGAGAAAGCGAAGAGGTAAAAGAGAAGGGAAAGAAGCAGGGAAGGAAGTGAGCTTAAAATCAAAGGGTATTGAAGGGTAAAAAGAGAGGAGTTAACTACTGATCAGGCCAAGAATGTAGGCTAAAGCAAGGCATGATCAAAGTCTCCTTCTTGGCATTCATCAGGCAGCAACCAGTAGGCATTTGGGGGCTTGAAGAGTCCTCGGCTTAAGCAGCTAAGTGGAGGAAAAAGGGCATTTGAAACATACGGAAGCTGCAAGTTTCGGCACAAAAATGGGGTTGTTGGTTGCGTTAATTTAGGAGGCTGTTTCGGAGCTACGAACAGTTACTGAATTAGGAGATCTTTGTAAGCTGAAAATAAGGACGAAGCAGTGGGTTTTGTGACTGAATTAAGGGATGAGCAGCGTTCTTAACTGATTTTAAGGGAACGATTTAATAATCATGAGGGAATTCTAAAGAGGAGGTTTGACATTCTTGGAGATTGAGGGATTTGTGTAACCATTGAGGAAAAATGCGGAGTAAAGGTTCAGTTAACATGGTAATTCGATGGTAAGAATTTATATACAAATTTATGTTATGTTTATATTGTGTAATAAGATGTGTGTTATTGATGGAGTATTAATTGTGTTGTGAAGCTTGGAAAGGTGTATAAAATGATAAATAAATGGATGAGCAATTGATTGACATATATGTGGTTAGTGCCATTTTGTTAGTGAGCATGATAAAGTAACTATGATGAGGGGTAAGCTTATTGTGAATAATTTACATAATTGTTTATTGGTGTTGTTTTAAGATGTACATGAATAATTTGGTTAGTGATTAAGTTTAATGATATCATTGCTTAGAGAATGGCATATAAGAAGTATATTAACTTGGTCTTTGAGAATTTTCTATGTTTATAAATTTAATTCAATTTTATTTAAAGGAAGGATAGATAAGTAACAAATGGGATTAACATTGGTGTCTTATTGCCAAATGACACGAGTTATTATTGCAATCCAAGTTTAAATGTTATCATTCTTGATTCTCTGGGCGCAATATATATTTTCTCTATATAATCACAAGAAGCATTTGGAATTGTGGTAAATTGAGACATTTGTTTTGTACATAAAGAGAGTGATATTAAGTATGGCTTATTAATGTAAGATCTATTTTAGTAGATTTAGTTTAGTGAAAATAATATGAATATTAATGTTAGGATATTGTAGGGTGTTTGTGGTTGAAGAAGCTTGAGGAATCATTATTGGAAGTATTATATTAGCCAACCAGTTACGAAAACAAGGATAGCAATTTTGGATCGACAATTTTAATTAAGAAGTGAAGAGGAAACATTAAACTTTGGTAAGGGTGGCTAAAACGCGAAGCGGGTACTGAAAGGTAAGAGAATATACGGTAAATGCTTGTTAGCCTGCTATGTTTATGTATATCTAAATTAATTTAAATTAATGCTTATGGATTTTAAATGCATCCTTGGTTAAATTTCAAAATATATTGAATTGAGCTTCAAGTGCAAAATTGTTTGAGATTTGATTTGTGTTGGTTTGGTAAATAAATATACTACTTGTGGAGTTTTTTATAGGTTATTTGATTGTGATTATTGACGCTGGGTAGTGTTCTACCTATGTCGTCATAATGTCAAAATTTCGTTAGAAATTATTTAAGTAAATTTCTTGGTATTAAATTAGATTTATAAAATGCTTTTAAAACCTCATGCATATTAAGCATCGTTACTTGTTATCGAGATAATGGTTTTTAAGCATGATTTCGTACGATGAAGTTTTCAAAACTATAAGTATTTAAAACAAATCATGCTTTCGGTACTCAACTTATATTGTAAGTTCTATTTCTAAATGAGTTTTGACTCATGAGACACGTGATGATTTATAATGCTTGTGTGGCATTTGGAAATGCTTGTGTGGCACTTGGAAATGCTTGTGTGGCACTTGGAAATGCTTGTGTGGCACTTAACTCGCCTGTGTGGCGTTTACTAAGCCTGTGTGGCACTCACCTATGTGGCGTTTATTAAGCCTATATGGCACTCACCTGTGTGGCGTTGTGTGGCATTTAGTAAGCGTGTGTGGCAATTATTGAGCCTGTGTGGCAATTATTGAGCCTGTGTGGCATTAATGCGCCTATCTATATATACATAATTCAAATTTCCTCTTATGTGTTGATGGATATCTATGTATATATATGAATTGTGAAATATCCTGGATGCTTTGTGATCTTCCAGGCGTCCGACAAATAGTCGTGACTTGTACCTCAGCTACTAGATGATCACTAGTGCTGGGATGATTCATGATCATGGATAGAGCTCTGGTATGGGACTGTGACCACTGCTAGCTACAGTGGATGCTTTCATGGAAAGCTTCTTGGTTATATTTCCAAAGATCCCGGTTATGTTACCGAATCTCATAAGTGTATGCTAGTCTCATGAAAATGTTTTGAAATGTATATTTCGATATTGTTACAAAAGTGAATGAATGTATCATTTCTATTTCTACTGTATCTTGATTTTATAAATGCGTGAGCACTAATATGTTTGGAAATTACTCGGTATAGCGTTTTATAACTTATAAACAATGGCATATCGACTTTGCACTATTTTCAATAAAACGCATTGAGACATAAGCTTTGTGCATTTGTTTATGCATAAACATGCATTAAGCATAGTAGGAGCCTAACATCACTTAGCGTATATTTTTCTTATTGGGCATTAGCTCACCCCCCCTCTTCCACCTCACAGGTTACTTCAGATAGGCTCGAGTGCGAGAGTGCTGCACTAAGAGCTCGACTTATGTGTCGCTAAGTACTACTTTTTATATTAAGGTAGAACCTTTCGTTACTTTTGTTTATATCCCAGACAATAAGATTCTTTTCGGTATACACAGTTTACATGGATCGGGATGTAAGTACTAGGACAGTATCGAGAATTATATATAATTGTGCCTTGTAATGAATAGTATCTCGATAGTATATCCTGATGAAAATATGATACTCTGAATGGTTTCTTGAGATGATTAATGTGCCATAGGTTGGAATTATTGTTGTGTTACAGAGTGTGGTTGGACAATAAGTATATATAAAGGGACGGAGTCTTTCAATTTTGATTTTGGCACGCATTACGAGGGAACTGAATGGGACCTTAGACAATTGGTCTTAAACAAAGAAACAAGTAGTAATCTACTTGTTAGGTTTTAGCTACACTGAGCGAGTGACAAACATAGTAAGCAAAGAAAAAAGTCAGCCCGAAAATCCTAATTTCCGAGGGCGTTACACCTAAATTGTATGTTTAACTCTTAAAGACCTAAGAAAAGTTGGGTATTTAAGTCAAAATTTTGATTTTTGATTTTGTAAAAGGAAAAGCACTCCCATAAAAGAAATATAATGGAACCATGGTATTTTGATAGCAGTTGTTCTAGACACATGATCAATGACAAGTCAATTCTAAATGTTTAAACTGTGAGGAGTAGGTAGTTTTAGAAGTTTCTCCTTGAGCCTTGGAAAAGGAAATTGTAAAAGTTTTTCGTTAACCCTTGAAAAAAGGAAGGGTAAAGTTTTTCCTTGAGCCTAGAAAAGGAAAGTGTGTAAAGGTTACTCTTGAACTTTAAAAAAGAGTGGTGTAAAGTCCAATATTCATAGTGAATTTGACAACTCCTTGAGTGGAAGCCCAAGGAAAAGGATGTAAGCATGGTTGGCCGAACTTTTATAAATTGTTGTGTCAAATTTACACTGAATTGTTAATTTCCCATAAATTCTATCGAGGATCATTATTAGAAAAAATTAGGAGTCAATCACATTCATCCTCTTTAGGATTTCTGTAAACACTTAAGCTTTCATACATGTTGCTTGGCTGTCAAGCATAAAATTGTAAATCATTATGCCATCTTAGATAGAATATCCATTTTCTATTAATGTTGTTTGACGAAGGTCCTTTTTTGTTTCTTTTGTTGTAAATTATCACATTAGTAATTGCCCATTTTATACCACAAATCGTCGGTGGAGTTTATTGCCGAAATCAGTTGTCAAGTATGAGAGGTAGCTAATGGAGCTGGTATGATAAGAATCCTTGTATAATTTTTCCACTTTTAAGTTACTGCTTGGGGGGTTATTTTATTATTTCTATAATTTTTCTCTTCAAATAGTTTCTATCTGTACTAAAGATAGAGTAGAGCCTGGAAAGAAGTTAATAAATTCCAGTCCCTACAATTTTACCATTCTGAGCACTTCATGTTTTCTCATGTTAAGTGATGCCACATTTTGCCCTTTGGCAAAATGCTATCATTTTCTTATTTTGTTATCCTCCTTACACGATCAAAAGGGATGCCTATGTTCTTGCAGGTTCTTTTATTTGACGTAAATGCATATGAGGTTAATAGCAACTCTTTTTGGCGAAAAAAATCTTTCTTTGTTACTTCTTTTGTCATATTTGTTAATTTTGGGTGGACAAAGAAACGGCAGTTAGAAAATAGGTCTAACAACTAGCAAGTTTAAGACCTATCTCAACCTATATCTTCATTACTTTAGCTATTGCTAAAGGCTCTCTCTCCTAACGACCAACTATTAACGTGATGGTAACTCTTATAGAAATGAATGTTAAATGCCACAAATCTGATTCACTTGTAGCATTTCTTGTGTCATTTTTTGGTTCATAGAAGGTACAAGAAGAGAGTTGGAAATCGAAATTTGGACCTAATTTCTTCTAAAGAGAGGTAAAAACTATTAGACCAAGCATTGGTTGTTAGCATTTCTCCTGTCATTCATAGCAATAGGTTTCATACGCTTTCCATAACATAACAATGGTTTATTTCCAAAGTTGATGTGCATAACTATGTTCTTTTTTTTTTTGGTACATAGGAGCAGCATAAAGTACTACTTAAACTAGCACATTCATAAGCCTACCAATCCCTGTACAATCAGCTTTCAAAACATTAAGAACACCATCATGACGATGCATCAGAATCGTAGTCTCCAATTGGCTTGCATGCGCTATATTAGCTAAGTTATCAGCATAAAGATTTGCCTCACAATGTTCTTAATACTCTTCTCTTGCTTTCAGGTTGACTTAAGAGCATAAACTAGGCATGTTTTCTATATATAGAGTGACCTGTTAACTGAAGTTGATTGAAGCTTCAGCTCATTGATCTACATGAATATTGTAGATTTTTTATGGAATTTATGATGGTTTATGGATTTATTCATGTTATGAATGTTTATAGATTTCATGGATGTACGGATTTATTACGTAATTAACGTGAATGGATTTGATATGGTGAACAATTGTATCATACAAGCATATTGATTTAGATACAATATGTTTTATTCACCCCCCTCCACACACCCCCCCCCCCCCCCCCAAAAAAAAGAATTAACAACAGAAATTTCTGTTGCTACTAGCTTTAGCAACAGAATTTTTATGAACTCTTTTTAAAATACCCCAAATTATTAGAAAAATTAATATTGCCAACAGAATTCCATTAATAATTCTAATTAGAGATGAAATTGCTTATTTTTATTTTTTAAAAAAATTATTTAAATATGAAATTCCGTTGCTAATTCTAATTAGTGATGGAATTCAATATTTAGATAATTTTTTTCGAAAATAAATTAATTAAATTAAAGATTGAATTTCATCACTAATTTTAATTAGGGACGAAATTCCCCTATTTTTTAAAATAATAAATTAATTATATTAAAGATGAAATTCTATCATTAATTCTAATTAGTGACAGAATTCTCTATTTTTTTTAAAAAATAAAATAATTCAATTAAATATGGAATTCTATCATTAAAGAGCAATGAAATTTCCGAATATTTAATTTTTTTTTTAAATAGCTAATATATCATTTGCCCCCTAAATTATACAACTTTTTTCACTTTGAAATTTTAAAGAAAAAATTTTCACTTTATTACCTGAACTTTACTTCCATCAAACAATTTATTACCTAAGACTAACGCCATTTGGATAAAGCTGAGGTGGCATTGACTGACTAATAAGAATTTGACAAGTGGCAATAAATGTCATGTCATTTATATACCACGTCAACTTTTTATATATATATATTTAAAAAAATTTTAAAAATACCAAAATTTTTTTAAAAAATATTAAAACATTGAAAATATATATAAAAAATTTTAAAAATATTTAAAAACATGTAAAAATATTTTAAAGAAAATTCCATTCTTATCTAAAAAAATCCCCTCCCTCTCTCCAAGTTAGAGAAGCTTTGACTTCTCTCTACGAATTCGTCGAAAACAACCCAACTTCGCCTTCGATTTTGTCCACCAAACAAAGAAAGCAAACCCTTACCTAAGAACTCTCAGTCTCCTCACTGCCCTTCTCTCTTTAGATTCTCCAAAAAACTTTATAAATCCCTTGTATCTAAAATTCAAACCCTATTATGTCGCACTTAGAACCACCGAGAACCAACACTCATAAAGCCCTAAAAAACCTAGGAAAAGCATGTATGTCATTGTCTCGATTTGTGCATTATTTGGCAGATTTCATTAGTTTAATCTTCTGTGTTGTTGTTGATGGTTTTGTGTGTATTTGTTGACATGGTTATGCCCACTGTCAAGAAAGAAATGCTCGATTTGTGTTGTCAGCAGTTATTAACCACCAACATGGTTATGATTTTGTGTGTGTTTGAGGAAGGTTTTGCTAGTAGTAGAGCCAAGGCATGGAATGGTGAGGAACAGAAAGAGCAAGAAGGGATTCGAGGCATGTGATTGGAGTGAATGAAAATTTTGAGAGGTTGGTTTGGTGGAGAAAGTGAAAAAAAAATGTTGGTCTTTAAACGAAAAAAAGAGGGGAATTAATAAAGTTGTTGTGCTTGTGCAAACATACTAGGTGGCTTTTCATTTGTCCTCTTATTTTTTTTTTGGTTACATTCCATTTGTTTTTTAGGATTGTTTTACTTGGACTTTTTTGTTGCATGCACTTTTTTTTTTCTACTCTTGAGTTTGAGTTTTGATAAATTTCTTTTCTGTACATTTTTGTAAATTTTTTACACATTTTTATATATTTTGTAAATATTTTACATATTTTTAAATAGTTTGTAAATATTTGTACAATTATTATATATTTTTAAATATTTTACATATTTTTAAAAATTTTGTAAATATTTTTTCATATTTTAAAATATTTTCTAAATGTTTTGAGTATTCTTTAAATATTTTTAAAATATTTTGAATACAATTTAAATATTTTTAAAATATTTTATATAAAAATAGATAAAGCTAATATGGCATGTAAATGACATGGCATTTATTGCCACATGTCAAATTTTTATTGGTCAATCAATGCTACGTTAGCTTTATCCAAACGACGTTAGTCTTAAGTGCCAAATTGCTTGACGGAAGTAAAGTTCAAATACCAAAGTGATAACTTTTTTTCTTTAGGTATCAAAGTAAAAAAGTGGTATAGTTCAGGAGTCAAATGATACATTAACCTTTTTTTAAAAAATATAAATTAATTCAATTAAAGACTAAATTAAAAACTTCAGTGATGAAATTTCGCCGCTAATTCCATCTCTAAATATTAATATAGTGACATGATGGAATTCTGTTGCTAAATTTAATGAAGGAATCTTTTGTTATCGATAGAAAAGCTTTTATCAGTTAGGAATTTACGATGAAAAATTCTATTGCAAATCCCTCGCTAAAAAACATTTGCGACGGATTTAGGGTATTATTATGAGAACCCCATTTTTTCAACACCCAATATAAGTTAAAGAGTGTAAAAATCAAAAAGTGAGAGTTGATCACTAAGATTTCTAAATAAAGGGTTAGTTCGATAAATATCGAAAAATACCTAATGTTGGCCCCATAAGGACTTTTACTGTCCAGATCGAAATGAGACCCTAGAGTAAGGATATTTAAAGTGAAATCTTGAGATAGCAAGAATTTGCATCTCAAATTTTCCTTATTTGCGCATGTTTTGAAAAGCTGCAACAATTTCAAAAATGACAGTTACGTCTATGGGCCAGGAAAACTTTCGTAAATAGCGGTCAATCTAATTTGATTTATGACTAACTGACATTTATAGGTTAATCTTTGTGTGAAGAAGTCTTACATGATTCCAACCTACATATTGAATCACATAAAAACGTTAAAAATAACGCGAATAGCAATCAGGGTTATTTTGGTAATTTCACCAAAATGACCGGCAAACCTCGATAAAAGTCAATGTTTTCGCTAAATTATGTCAAATAGATATATATTGGCAATGAAATGAAAATAGTTTGAAATTAAATTAAATATTTAATCGAATATTGAAATAGCTGAGACATAACAAAAATTTTCAAAATTGTATAAGGGTAAAATGGTAATTTACCAAATTAAATATTTTTATGTTAGAAAAGATATTTTAAAAAGTGAAAATCATCATCTTCTCTAACTGTGGCAGGCCATAGTAATGTAGAGAGAGAAAATCTCATGTTTTGGGATTTTAGAGAGAGAAAGTGGAGAAAACACCTACTTATAAGCCCTAAATCGAAAAGCACCTTAAAGGAAAGTTGATCTACTCGATGAGCTCTATCACACACCTTCAAACCAGCCATTAAAAAGGCCATTTGATAGGTGATTTGTAGTCTCAAGGATTTGGCCAACAAGGAAGGTAAGAGAGAGAATATTCTACTTTTGCTCAATCTAATATATGTGATGCTTTAAGGTGTATTAAGCTTGTTTGTGATGTTAATTTATAGTAAAACCATGTGTCTTTATGGTTTTAGCCAACATGGATGATGGAGATCCACTTGCTCGTGATGTTCGTGATGCTAAGGATCCATTGGTCATCCAAGGAGGGAATGATGGAGATCCACTTACTCGTGATGTTCGTGATGCTAAGGATCCATTAGTCATCTAAGGAGGTCCAATTACCCGAGCTCGAGCTAAGAAGACGCAACAAGCCCTGGCCTCATTCATGCAACAAGCTCTGGCATCATTGAAGTGTCAAGGAAGCTTCCATGAAGAGTCCCAAGACATCTATACTTGCTTGGAAGCCCAAACGACATGAGCATGGTTTACTATCTTATTTTAGCTTAACAATAAGATGGGCTAAGTGTTTGGATAGCCCACGTTTGAGTCTTGTTGTGTCTTGGACTATTTATTTTATGTAACAAGGTTTGGGCATGAATTTGGGTTTAGTTTTATTTTCTGTTGGTGTTAATTCCAGCCCACTTGTTTATGGGCTTAAGTGCTAGGTATTATTATAAATACCTTGTAAACGTTATTGATGCACAGATCAGTTAATTGAATTTTCAGAAATTGAGTGTGCCTTTCTCTTGGGTTCCCTCTCAACTAGGCTTATCAAGGTCTTCTTCCTTGTGGCGCCTCCTTCTTCACCATCCACCATTGCTATACCTTAGGTTCTCGAATTCTTATTCGTAGGGTCAAGGTCCAATACCTTTGGGTTCGAGTCTCTTTAGGCTTCGGGTCTAGGTTTCAGAAGTTGTCATTCATCAACTTTGCTTCTGTCTTCTTGCGTGTCAGCTCCTTCAAATTCCAAGCTACATTTTGTCTTGTCCGTACGCATCAGTTGGTATTCAGAGCTCAAGTTTCGATTTCTGGTTTGTTTGTGCGTCACTCACTTTTCGCATTTTTGGTTTATTGGTTTCGATTTTTTTTTCTCTCTTGTTGGTTTCGATTTCTGGTTTGTTGTTGTGTTTGAGTTGAATTCATAACCCTAGCCGCAATTCCTCAAAACCCTAGCTGCACCCCTTCTTTCAAAAACAAAAAACCTAGCCGCAATTCCTCAAAACCCTGTCGCACCCCTTCAAAAAACCCTAGCCGCACCCCTAAAAAAAAACCCTAGCCGCACCCCTAAAAAAAACCCTAGCTGCACCCCTCAAAAAAAAAACCCTAGCCGCACCCCTCAAAAAAAAAACCCCTAGCCGCACCCCTCAAAAAAAACCCTAGCTGCACCCCTCCTCTTTTCAAGGAAACCGCAACACTCAGAGTTAAAAAAAAAAAGAAAAGAATTCAAAAAAAAAGAAGAAAAGAATTCGAAAAAAAAAAGAATTCAAAAAAAAATTGTTGCGGTACTGTTCAAACAGAAAATTTTGGTTGAGTTAGGAGGCGTGCGAGTACCCGTTTTAAAGGAAACGACGAAAGAAAACGACCCAGTGGAATTTATTTCACGGGCACCACCCTATCTTGGCCAAATTCCATCGTTTTCCTATAGTTTTAGGCCATTTTTCATTTTTTTTGGTCATTCTAGTGATTTTTTTTATTTTTTTTGATTATTTTTATTCTGTCTTTCTTTCTTTGAGTCACCCTAGCCCTAGCCGTACCTTTCTGTGAAAAAAAAAGAAAAAAAAGGAATTCGAAAAAAAAAACTTGGTGACAATACCTGGTGAATTAGTTGATTCTGCGAGGTTGAGTCTTTGACTGAGCCTCTAGTGCGATTGTGAACCTATAGAGTTTAGGTAAAGTAAGGAAAAAAGGCATGAGTGTGTGAGAAACATTAGTAGAGAAAAGCCAAATTACTTGAGTGAAACAAGAGTGTAAACACGTGAGGATATTACTTGTTGACAATGTCTTCTGAAGGTGATAAGTCAGACTTTAAAAAGATTGAATTCCTGCTTCAGGCAATGCAACAACAATTCCAACAGATGGATGTGAAATATAATGACATTCATGATAAGTTGAACCAACATGAAGCTCGGTTTGCAAAGATCCAACAAGGTGATACTTCTCGTCAAAAAAGTAAGGTTGTTGCCAATGATGAGTATGATGATAATGTTGGGTATGATTCGAATGAAGAGTATGGGATAGATAGACATCATAGAAGGTACCATGGGTATAGAGATCGAGTTGATAGAGCCCGTGATAGAGGCACGGAGAAGATGGATGGAAACCTTGGCAGTATAAAATTAAAGATTCCTCTTTTCCAAGGCAAGAATGATCCTGAGGCATATTTGGAGTGGGAAAGGAAGATTGAAATGGTGTTTGACTGCCACCACTACTCTGAGGAAAAGAAGGTCAAACTTGCAGCAATTGAATTCACAGAGTATGCTATGGTTTGGTGGGATCAGTTAGTCACTAGTCGAAGAAGATATGGTGATCCTCTAGTGTCTACATGGGATGAGATGAAGCGCATCATGAGGAAGAGATTTGTTCCTACTCATTACTACAGGGAGTTATACCAGAAGCTCCAAGGTCTTACCCAGGGCTCAAAGAGTGTTGAGGATTACTACAAAGAGATGGAAATAACCATGATCCGAGCCAATATCCAGGAGGATGCAGAAGCTACTATGGCTCGTTTTCTCCAAGGCTTAAATTGTGAGATTGCCAATGTAGTAGAGTTGCAGCATTACATGGATTTAGAGGAGATGCTACATGTGGCCATCAAAGTCGAAAGGCAACTCCAAAGGAAAGGTACATCCCGTTTCACTCCTAGTTCAGTTCCTGTTTGGAAATCTAACACCTTTCGTAGGGATGATAAGCCTGTGTCTACGCCTAAGTCAGAGAGCTTTGCTAAGCCCAAGCCTGAGGGCCCTCCAAAGCCTAAGATTGAACCTGCCCAAGCATCCCAAAGTAGGACACGTGACATTAAGTGTTTCAAGTGTTTAGGTCGTGGACATATTGCCTCACAGTGTCCCAACCGTAGAGTGATAATCATGCTTGGGAATGGAGATGTTGAGAGTGAACGTTCTGAAGTCGGGGTTGAAGATGAGATGCCTGTGTTAGAAGATGTTGACGAAGAAGAAGTTGTTGCGTATGCTGCTCATGGTGAAGCACTTGTTGCTAGGCGTGCTCTTAATACCTATGTGAAGTTTGAAGATGAGGCACAGCGCGAGAACATCTTCCATACGAGATGCCATATTAGTGACAAGGTATGTAGTGTAATCATTGATGGTGGGAGTTGTACTAATGTTGCTAGCACATACCTTGTTGATAAATTAAAGTTGCCCACTACCAAGCATCACCACCTATATAAGTTGCAGTGGATTAATGACTGTGGTGAAGTCAACGTGGTGAAGCAAGTCTTGGTTCCTTTTCGTATTGGAAGGTATCAAGATGAGGTGTTGTGTGACGTGGTGCCCATGCAAGCCAGCCACCTATTGCTGGGTAGACCGTGGCAGTATGATCGGAGAGTCATCCATGATGGTTACACTAACCGTTACTCCTTTGCTATGGATGGCAAGAAGATCGCTCTCGCTCCCCTTAGCCCCAAGGAGATTTATGAGGACCGATTAAGGCTAAAGGAGCAACATGATGAGCTAAGGAAGCAAGCTAAAGAAAAGAAGGAAAACAAGGAAAGCAAAACAGTGAGCTGCTATGCCAAACCCCGAGATGTGAAGACTGCATTTCTTGCTAAGTCTCCTATCCTTTTACTCTTATTTAAAGATTCTTATTTTATTGATGCTGAACTCCATGATACTTTGCCTACTGATGTTATCTCATTGTTGCAGGAGTTCGAGGATGTATTCCCTGAGGAGATCCCAAGTGGATTACCACCGATTCGTAGGGTCGAGCACATGATTGACCTTGTCCCCGGAGCTACCATTCCTAATAGTCCAGCCTACAGAAGTAATCCCGAGGAGACGAAGGAGCTTCAAAGGCAAGTTGAGGAGCTCATGAGGAAAGGTTATGTGAGAGAGAGCATGAGTCCTTGCGCCGTGCCCGTACTGCTTGTGCCAAAAAAGATGGGACGTGGAGGATGTGCGTTGACTGCGGAGCCGTCAACAAAATCACTGTACAGTACCGCTATCCTATTCTTAGGCTAGATGACATGCTTGATGAGTTGCATGGTGCATGCATGTTTTCTAAAATTGATTTAAAGAGCGGATATCACCAAATTCGTATGAGAGAAGGTGATGAATGGAAAATCGCATTCAAGACTAAACATGGTCTCTACGAGTGGTTAGTTATGCCTTTTGGCTTGACTAATGCACCCAGTACATTCATGCGTTTAATGAACCATGTTTTACGTGATTTCATTGGTAAGTATGTGGTTGTCTATTTTGATGATATTTTGATATACAGTAAGAGCCAGCATGAGCATGTTGAGCATCTTAGGAATATTCTTACTGTTTTGAGGAATGCAAGTTTGTATGCCAATTTTAAGAAATGTACGTTCTGCACTGATAGGATTGTTTTCCTTGGGTATGTCGTTTCTTCACATGGCATTTCTGTTGATAATGAGAAGGTAAAGGCAATTAAAGATTGGCCTGTACCTAAGTCTGTTTCTGAGGTGCGTAGTTTCCATGGTTTAGCTAGTTTCTATCGTCGATTCGTTAGAGATTTTAGCACTATAGCTGCACCTTTGATCGAAGTGGTCAAAAAGAACGTTGCATTTCATTGGGGTCCTGCACAAGAGCATGCTTTTAATTTGCTTAAAGATAAACTTTGTTCTGCCCCTTTATTATCTCTGCCTGACTTTACTAAAACTTTTGAGATTGAGTGCGATGCCTCAGGTGTAGGTATTGGAGCTGTGCTTATGCAGGAAAAACGCCCAATTGCTTTCTTTAGTGAGAAGTTAAGTGGAGCAGCACTTAACTATCCCACATATGACAAGGAGATGTACGCGTTAGTGAGGGCCTTGGAGACATGGCAACATTACTTGTAGCCCAAAGAATTTGTCATCCACACTGATCATGAGTCCTTGAAGCATTTGAAAGGACAGAGTAAGCTGCATAAGCGTAATGCCAAGTGGATAAAGTTCATTGAGATGTTCCCGTACGTGATCAAGTACAAACAAGGTAAAGAGAACGTCGTAGCTGATGCGTTATCTCGTAGGTATACTCTTATCACTACTCTTGATGCTAAACTTTTAGGATTTGAGTATATCAAAGAACAATATACTGATAATGTTGATTTTGGTAATGTTTATGATGCATGTGCTACATCTGTTTTTGGCAAGTTCTTTAGGCATGATGGGTTCTTATTTAGAGAACATAAATTATGTGTGCCTAGGAGTTCATTGCGCGAGCTGTTAGTTAGAGAAGCCCATAGTGGAGGATTAATGGGTCACTTTGGAGTTAGGAAAACTCTAGATGTTTTGCAAGAACATTTCTTTTGGCCTAACATGAGGAGAGATGTAGAGAGGTTATGTGCTAGATGCATTTCATGTAGGCAAGCTAAATCTAAAGTTCATAATCATGGTTTATATACTCCTTTACCCATTCCTACTACTCCGTGGACTGATATCTCTATGGATTTTGTTTTGGGCTTGCCTCGAACAAAACGCGGTAGAGATTCTGTTTTTGTTGTGGTTGACAGGTTCTCTAAGATGGCTCATTTCATTGCTTGCCACAAGACGGATGACGCGAGCAGCGTTGCTAACCTTTTCTTCAAAGAGATAGTACGTCTACATGGTGTACCAAGGACCATTGTTTCTGATCGAGATGCAAAGTTCCTTAGTTACTTTTGGAAGACGTTATGGGGAAAGTTAGGAACTAAATTGTTATTCTCCACCACTTGTCACCCCCAGACTGATGGACAGACTGAGGTCATCAACCGAACCCTATCTACATTATTGAGGTCCATTATTCCGAAGAATTTGAAGAATTGGGAAGATTGCTTGCCCCATGTGGAGTTTGCATATAACCGCAGTGTCCACTCCACTACTAGTTGCTCTCCATTCGAAGTTGTTTATGGCTTCAATCCTCTTACTCCTTTGGATTTGTTGCCATTACCTAGTGCAGAGCAGAGTAACTTGGATGGAGAACAGAAGGCTAAGTTTGTGAAGCAACTCCATGAGAGAGTTCGTCAAGCTATTGAAAAGAAGACTGCGCAGTATACCACCCAAGCAAATAAGCATCGAAAGAAAGTAGTCTTTGAGCCTGGTGATTGGGTTTGGGTGCATATGAGAAAGGAGAGGTTTCCTGTTCAGCGACGAACCAAGCTGCATCCCCGAGGAGATGGACCATTCCAAGTCATAGAGAAGATCAACGATAATGCCTACAAATTGGATCTTCCTGGTGGGTATGGTGTATCTGCTACTTTTAATGTTTCTGATCTTTCTCCCTTTTCTTTTGATGAAGGTATATGCGATTTGAGGACAAATCCTTTTGAGGAGAGGGGGAATGATGGAGATCCACTTGCTCGTGATGTTCGTGATGCTAAGGATCCATTGGTCATCCAAGGAGGGAATGATGGAGATCCACTTGCTCGTGATGCTAAGGATCCATTGGTCATCCAAGGAGGTCCAATTACCCGAGCTCGAGCTAAGAAGATGCAACAAGCCCTGGCCTCATTCATGCAACAAGCTCTGGCATCATTGAAGTGTCAAGGAAGCTTCCATGAAGAGTCCCAAGACATCTATACTTGCTTGGAAGCCCAAAAGACATAAGCATGGTTTACTATCTTATTTTAGCTTAACAATAAGATGGGCTAAGTGTTTGGATAGCCCACGTTTGAGTCTTGTTATGTCTTGGACTATTTATTTTATGTAACTAGGTTTGGGCATGAATTTGGGTTTAGTTTTATTTTCTGTTGGTGTTAATTCCAGCCCACTTGTTTATGGGCTTAAGTGCTAGGTATTATTATAAATACCTTGTAAACGCTATTGATGCACAGATCAGTTAATTGAATTTTCAGAAATTGAGTGTGCCTTTCTCTTGGGTTCCCTCTCAACTAGGCTTATCAAGGTCTTCTTCCTTGTGGCGCCTCCTTCTTCACCATCCACCATTGCTATACCTTAGGTTCTCGAATTCTTATTCGTAGGGTCAAGGTCCAATACCTTTGGGTTCGAGTCTCTTTAGGCTTCGGGTCTAGGTTTCAGAAGTTGTCATTCATCAACTTTGCTTCTGTCTTCTTGCGTGTCAGCTCCTTCAAATTCCAAGCTACGTTTTGTCTTGTCCGTACGCATCAATGGATTCATAGTGTTATCATGCTTAACTTGATACAAAATAGGTTATAAAATACTGTATAAGTGAATATAAGACTACTAGTGAAATCAAAACTGAAAAAGGAAGCATTTTTGTTGGCTCTATAGGCTATGCCGAGAGGGGGGTGAATCGGTTTTTAACTAACCTTAAAGTCGTTTTTCGGTTCCTCTAAATTCGCTAGCCTATATTAATGTTTTCTAAGTTCTCTAGGCTATGCAAGCATGCAATCCAAATTCAATACAATAAACACAACTATAATTGCAAGTAAAAAAAGAGAGAAGGGAAAGAGAAATGTATGTAAGCGATTTATAAAGGTTCGGCAACCTGGCCTACGTCTTCTACCTTGGGATGCTTCTAAGGATTTTCCCCAAATTCACTAACTTGAATTTGTGTGTTACAATCCCTCTTTTTCGTAGGCTCAAGAGAAACCTCTCTCTTTTTCTAGGCTCAAGAGAAACCTCCCTCTTTTTCTAAGGCTCGAGAGAAACCTCCCCTTTACAAGGTGTGTTTGTGTTTACAATGAGTGCAATCAAAGAAGGCCTCTAGGTAGGCAAATGATTACAATGATTAAGCACAAGGAAAATCCTATACAATAGTTGTGCTATGCTATACAAAGATGAAGAGTATGATAGAATATGAAGACTTTGTAGCACTTGTGATTTTGATAGGCTTGAGGAAAATGAAGAAGATGATGAAAGATGTTGCTTAGTTGTTCCTCTTGCTTCCTTGAGCTTCTAAGCCTTTATTATAGTCCTTGGATGTATTCTTGACGTTGGTTGGACCCAAAAACGAATGTAGCTGTTGTATCTCACAAAAACTAGTCGTAGGGCATTGTTTTCGTGAAAAGGGATCGATCCTTTGCCATAGGGGATCGATCCGAATTTTCCAGAATGCCTTCGAATGCATTTTGCCATGAAAGGATCGATCCCTTTCCTTGGGGATCGATCCCATGCTTCCAAAGAGCATTTCCTGCACTTTTCTAGACTGTTTTGGGTTAGAAATGATGTAGACTTTGATTTTAATTCAACCCAAAACATTTTAGAATTTTGTGGGAGTTTTTCTTGACTTTCTCAATTGAAAAACATAGTCCAAAAACTTGTTAAGTAATTTTCTAAAGTTGTGTTCAATATGTTCTTGAGAAAATTACTTAATGAAGATATTCAAAATCATTTTGTAAAATGTTAAGACCAATAAGAATATGCAATTAAATCATGGTCTTAAACTTTGATATGTAGACTTAAAGTGGTTTGAGAAATCATGTGTGATAAAGCAAATTTACAATATGAAAGAAACATTAAGGCTTACTTAAGTTTTTGTCATTTCAAAATACATATGGCATTTTAAAGCTAACAATTTTAATTGTAGTTGCAGTTATAGGTACCGGTATGAAGTAGACTGATTTTGTTGTTGTATTAGAAAATTTGATAAATCTTAAAGAGTTATACTATCTTCATAACTAAAACATTGAAGTTTGACTGTATTTCAATACTGTTTTGTAGTCCAGAAGTGAGAAGTGTTAAGGAAGGATAGGCAAACATATGTATGTTTTCCTATCAGTTCTGGCACTACTAGATTGTACTGTGCAAGCAATTGTATTGGTAAGGCATATATATATATAAGACGTAGGGATACTATGATTGCATTAGTGTTTTTCTTGCATAATTAAACAATGGTACTGTATTGAGATCGATTTACTACTAAGTGATTCAAACTGATTGATTGAATTGAGTGATTGATTTTGTGATTGATTGACATTGAGAAATTGGAATTGTGGCTTTTAAACTGTGTTTTAAGTGTAAGAGGGTTAGGATAAATAGTACCGATATGCTGTCAAAATTTCGTAAAATGACTCTAAAACCCTAAACTGTGAATAAGAAATTCTATCATTGATTTTATAAGATGTACGAACTGATTGAAGATTTGTTTTAATTAAATAATTGTTAAATGCGGAATGTTTTCTAACTGATTTATGGAATGTATTATCGAAAGTTTTAAGCAACTGACTGAAGTGAATGTTTTAAGTGTTTGACTCTAGTAAATGACTTGAATGTTTTGAATTAACTGACACTGTTTTACTGAAAGTGTCCATTTTCTGACTGAAGTTACTGATTTGAATGTTTTGAACTTAATTGAGCATACTGAACAAAATATATTGATTTTTGAACAGTATGATTTTTAAAATGAAATTTGGTTCCCAAAAGTTTATATTTTTACTGCTGAGGTAGCAAATCCTTGGCTAATCTAGGCACTCCCAGGCCCTGACAATAAAACGTGTGTTTATACTACTGTATTTTGTTTTGAAAACATAAAAGCATGGTTTTATTGTTTTCATGAAAACTGAGTAATTGTTTTGAAATTGTTGGCACCTGTATCATGTCGTACTATACTATACTATTTACTATAAGACCTTAAGTAAGTCTACAACAACCTTTGTATCACCTACTCAATATTGTTGTAAAATTCGATTTTTCTGTACAATATATGTAATATGTAATAAAAAAACAAAGTCAATTATAAAAGATTAAAAAATTAACAAAACATATCAAAAAAATATTTTAGCAAGCTGACGTGGAAGCTTGCTGCATTGCTAAATAAAATAACAAAAAAAGAAAAGCATGAATAAAGAGAAAGGAGAAGAAAAGTATTAAGGGGCGTGTGGCATAATTTTAGTGGATGTTTCATTAATAAAAGATGATAAAATGAAATATTTTTCAGACATTTCTCAGCTTATAACCGACCTTACTCCCCTGCTTCTGCTCGCCGATTTTCTTCCTCTGTTGCTACGTTTCTCCTCTTTTCTTCCTCTTGTCCCTCCACTCAAGCCTATGGAAATTTATAAAATCTTCCTTTGAACCTCCTAAGCTTTCTTCCCTCACATCAATCCCTATCTTTAAGATTAACTAAACCCAGGAAAAACAAGAAAAATTGGTGACGTGAAGATTGGGATTGGACTGTCCTGCTCGGTTAAATGAAAAGGTGAGGATTGATGATGTTCCATTGTTTCCAGCCATGGTTTTTCATTTATTTATACATGGAAATTCTGATTTGTGTTTTAGATGAAAGAAAGATGAAGTGTAAGAAATATGTGGATTTCGGTTGGGTATGGAAAATAAAAAAAGAATTCTAGGTGGTTTCTGAAGGAAACCGAAACAACACGCAGCGGAATTTAAATCATTCGGCCTCCACCAAGATCGATTCGGAGAGTTGCCTGATTAGGGTTTCGAGATTTTACCTGACGTTTTCTCTGAATTTTCTGTCGTTGGTCGAGTCACAAGCAGCAACTTTTCGTTCCTGCCTCTACGGTATCCACACGAACAGATCTCACGACTCTTGAACGTCTCACGATCAGAAGCCTTAAAGAGCTTTTTAATTCCTTATAACCGAATTGCTAGCTTCGATTAAAAGGAATGTTTTTGTTTTCTGTTTTTTTTAAAAGTGCGGCCATGTTTTTTTGGAAAAACATCCTTTTTATAGGCAGTAAATTTTACCCTAAAATTTACTGCCAAACAGAACTCTAATCCTACTTAGAATAGGATTAGATATATTCTTAATCCAATTCAGAATAGGATTAGATATATCCTTAATCCAATTCAGAATAGGATTAATTAAGCTCCTCATTGATCCGTTCTAAGTGTGCGACCCAATAGGTTCTCAAAACAATGGCAATGACAAAATTGTCACGGCAATGAGCGGTATCTAGCAACACATCATTGCTACCCATGTAACGAGAATGTCAATGACTCGACATAACCTTACTCGTGATAGATGTTACCGTGTAGTTTAATCCCTTTATCCTATGATGTCTTGATTAGACACAAGTCATGGAATGTGTCACACTTGTATAGTCTAATCAACGTTTCTTGATTCCTGAGTAGACTAATTAAACAAATAAAATCAATATCTCATATTGACTTATTCGAGCACGGCCATGCATTTCTTAGTCTCACTCTATCAAAGGGCCCAAGACATCACTCTTGTTATATAAGAGGGATAAATCCTATCTTGATCACTCAACATCCCTCTACATAGATCAAGGCATACCTAATTACTACCTTTATAGTCCATCCTGTTACGAATGACATCTAGCAGCATTAAAGTATGCAATTCTCTATGTTGGGATCTCTGATGATCTCAAGTCAAAGGATCACATACACCATCATCACTATGAGAATCGCTTATGACATTCATATAACAATCCATGTAGCGTTCTCATGGAGGGTCGATCCAGTACATAGTTCTCTAACATGTACCTATGTGATGACTTGATATCCTATATCCATGACAATGGTCATCAGTCAACCACATACTAGTCTTATCGTATCATTGTTATCCTTGTTCACAATAATACTTGACTAGGGATATTTTAAGAATAGTGTGTTATTACTATTCTAAGGACATTATTATATAAGATTATATTACGCAGTTATAAGACAAATATAATAATGAACTATGATAAATAAAATGTCATGATACATAAAAAAATGCCAAAGTCAATCATCTAATGAATGGTTCTAAGGGCATAATCCAACAATCTCCCACTTGCACTAAGACCATTCACTCATGTATCTAATACCTAGTGACCTAGTGTGACGATCATGTCTCTGCTGCGTCAAAGGCTTCGTCAGTGGGTCGGCGATGTTATCGTCAGTTGGTACTTTGCATATCCTCACATCTCCTCTCTCGATGATATCTCGAATGAGATGGAAGCGCCGTAGTATATGTTTGGATCGTTGGTGAGATCTAGGTTCCTTAGCTTGTGCGATGGCTCCATTGTTGTCACAATAGAGCTCAATCGGATCTACAATGCTAGGAGCAACTTCAAGCTCAGTAATGAACTTCCTGAGCTCTAACATGTACCTATGTGATGACTTGATATCCTATATCCATGACAATGGTCATCAGTCAACCACATACTAGTCTTATCGTATCATTGTTATCCTTGTTCACAATAATACTTGACTAGGGATATTTTAAGAATAGTGTGTTATTACTATTCTAAGGACATTATTATATAAGATTATATTACGCAGTTATAAGACAAATATAATAATGAACTATGATAAATAAAATGTCATGATACATAAAAAAATGCCAAAGTCAATCATCTAATGAATGGTTCTAAGGGCATAATCCAACAATCTCCCACTTGCACTAAGACCATTCACTCATGTATCTAATACCTAGTGACCTAGTGTGACGATCATGTCTCTGCTGCGTCAAAGGCTTCGTCAGTGGGTCGGCGATGTTATCGTCAGTTGGTACTTTGCATATCCTCACATCTCCTCTCTCGATGATATCTCGAATGAGATGGAAGCGCCGTAGTATATGTTTGGATCGTTGGTGAGATCTAGGTTCCTTAGCTTGTGCGATGGCTCCATTGTTGTCACAATAGAGCTCAATCGGATCTACAATGCTAGGAGCAACTTCAAGCTCAGTAATGAACTTCCTGATCCAAACAGACTCCTTAGCAGCTTCAGAGGCAGCTATATACTCAGCCTCTGTTGTAGAATCGGCCACTGTCGCCTGCTTTGAACTCTTCCAGCTCACAGCACCACCATTAAGGCAAAACACATAACCAGACTGCGATCTATAGTCATCTTTATCAGTTTGGAAGCTAGCATCAGTGTAACCTGTTACAATGAGCTCTTCCTTACCTCCATATATCAAGAATGTATCCTTAGTCTTTCTCAAGTACTTAAGAATATTCTTGACAGTGATCCAGTGACGTTCACCAGGATCAACTTGATATCTACTCGTCATGCTCAAGGCATACGAGACATCGGGACGTGTACATAACATGGCATACATAATGGATCCAATAGCAGATGCATATGGAACTTTACTCATACGTTCTCTCTCTTCTTGTGTTGTAGGACACTGTTCTTTTGAGAGAGAAATGCCATGTGTCATAGGCAAGAATCCTTTCTTGGAATCTTGCATGCTAAACCTCTTTAGCACTTTATCTATGTATGCACTTTGACTTAGGCCAATTAATTTCCTTGATCTATCTCTATAGATCTTTATACCCAGTATATAAGAAGCTTCGCCCAAGTCCTTCATTGAAAAGCAATTCCCTAACCAAGTCTTTACAGACTGAAGGGTAGGGATGTCATTCCCAATGAGTAGTATGTCATCTACATACAACACCAGGAAGACAATAGTGCTCCCACTGACCTTCTTGTAGACACAAGGTTCATCTTCATTCTTGATGAAACCAAACTCTTTGATTGCATCATCAAAACGAAGATTCCAACTTCGAGAAGCTTGCTTTAGTCCATAAATAGAACGTTGCAGCTTACAAACCTTTCCAGCATTTTTTGGATCAAAAAACCCTCAGGTTGTGTCATGTACACATCCTCGAGTAGCTTTCCATTAAGAAAAGCAGTCTTGACGTCCATTTGCCAGATTTCATGATCATGGTATGCAGCTATCGCAAGCAAGATCCTAATGGATTTGATCATCGCGACTGGTGAAAAAGTTTCATCATAGTCAATACCATGAATTTGTTTAAAACCTTTAGCAACCAATCGCCCTTTATAGGTATGAACATTTCCTTCCATGTCGGTTTTCTTCTTAAAAACCCATTTACACCCTATAGGTTTTACCCTTTCGGGTAAGTCAACCAAGGTCCAAACTTGGTTGGCATACATGGATTCCATCTCAGATCTCATGGCTTCAAGCCATTTCTCAGAGTCTGGCCCTGTAATAGCCTCTTGATAGGTAGTAGGCTCATCTTGGTCCATGAGCAATACATCACCGTTCTGAGTCATTAGAAATCCATATTTCTGTGGCTCACGATGTGTTCTAATTGATCTACGCAAGGCTTGTGTCTCTTGAGCAGGCGGTTGCTCCACAACAGCTTGTGGTTCTGGTTCCACAACAACTTGTGGTGCTTGCTCAGGCTCCATCTCAACATCGGGTGCGCTATCTTGTAGCTCTTGAATTTCTTCAAGTTCTACTTTTCTCCCACTAGTTCTTCTAGAAATGAATTCTCTTTCTAGAAAGACACCTGTTCTAGCTACAAACACTTTGCGCTCAGTGGGATTGTAAAAATAATATCCTTTAGTTTGTTTAGGATATCCCACAAAATAGCACTTATCAGATTTAGGTGCAAGTTTGTTAGAGACTTGACGTCTTACATAAGCCTCACAACCCTAAATCTTCATAAAAGACATACTGGGACGTTTACTAGTCCATATCTCATATGGTGTCTTTGGAACCGATTTAGATGGAACACGGTTCAGTGTAAAAGCAGCTGTTTCTAATGCATGTCCCCAAAAGGATTCTGGAAGATCTGTATGACTCATCATTGATCGAACCATATCTAATAAAGTTCGGTTTCTCCTTTCAGATACACCATTCCATTGTGGTGTATTTGGAGGAGTGAGTTGTGAGACAATCCCACACTCTTTAAGATAGTCAAGCAATTCTTGGCTTAAGTATTCACCACCTCGATCTGATCGAAGTGCCTTAATGCTCTTGCCAAGTTGGTTTTGTACTTCATTCTTGAATTCTTTGAACTTTTCAAAAGATTCTGACTTGTGTTTCATAAGAAACACATAGCCATATCTACTGAAATCATCAGTAAATGTAATAAAGTACATAAACCCACCTCTGGCCTGTGTGTTTAAAGGTCCACATACATCTGTATGTACTAAGCCCAATAAATCACTTGCCCTTTCACTATGTCCTTTGAAAGGGGCTTTAGTCATCTTACCCATCAAACAAGATTCACATGTCTCATACGATTCAAAATCAAGTGAGTCCAAAAGTCCATCTTTATGGAGTTTGGAAATGCGATTCTCATTTATGTGTCCTAAGCGACAATGCCAGAGATATGTTGGATTTTGATCATTAGATTTAATCCTTTTAGCATTTATGTTATAAATAGGCATATCAAGATTTAGAATGTAAAGACCATTAATTAGTTGTGCACTACCATAAAAGATATCATTTAAATAAATGGAGCAACAGTTGTCCTTTATTATAAATGAAAAACCCTTCTTGTCCAAACAAGAAATAGAAATAATGTTTTTAGTGATGGAAGGCACATAATAACAATCATCTAATTCTAAAACAAGCCCTGTGGGCAATGTCAAAATATAAGTTCCTACAGCTAATGCAGCAACCCTTGCTCCATTTCCCACTCGTAGGTCGACCTCGCCCTTAGTCAATGATCTACTCCTTTTGAATTCCTGCACATTTACACAAATGTGAGAACCACATCCAGTATCTAATACCCATGATGAAGAAGTAGATAGATTAACTTCTATAACATAAATACCTGAAGTGGAAGTCTCACTTCCTTTCTTCTTCTTTAGCTCTTCCAAGTATTTGTTGCAATTCCTCTTCCAATGTCCGGTCTCACCGCAATGGAAGCATTTCCCTTCTTTGGCAACCCCACCTTTAGGCTTCAGTGTAGTATCATTGGGCTTGAACTTGCCATTGGCTTTATTACCTTTTTTCTTGCCCTTTGCATTAGCCCTGCCCTTAGCTTTCTTAACTATTAAGACATCTTTGGGCTTGGCCTTTTTCATGTTGGATTCAGCTGTTTTCAACATGCTAAGTAACTGTGGCAGAGTCTTGTCAATTTCATTCATGTTGTAATTAACAACAAACTGACTGTAGCTGTCTGGCAACGATTGCAGAATCACATCAGTGGCCAACTCTTGGCCCAAAGGAAATCCCAATCTTTCAAGGTTTTCAGTGTACCCAATCATCTTGAGCACATGAGTACCAACGGGAGTCCCCTCTGCCATCCTACACTGAAACAATGCCTTAGAGACATTGTACCTTTCTTGCCTAGCTTCCTCTTCATAGAGTTGCTTGAGATGCTCGATCATATCGAACGCATCCATTTCCTCATGTTGCTTTTGAAGCTCAGGATTCATGGAGGCAAGCATAAGGCAACTAACATCCAATGCATCATCTTGATGCTTCTTATAAGCATCTCTTTCTGCCCTTGGAGCATTAGAGGGTGGTTCCTCAGGTAAGGGAATTTCAAGGACATACAACTTCTTTTCATGCTTGAGGACTATCCTCAGGTTCCTGTACCAATCCAGGAAGTTTGTCCCATTCAACTTGTCCTTCTCAAGGACAGATCGCAGTGAAAGTGTGTTATTTGTGTTTGATGCCATGGTAATCTACAACAAAAATATGCAAAATATAAGTATCATGAATGCATTCATTTAATTAAATATTTATTAAATGATGCTCCCACTATTTTTATCGAATCAACAACCCTCATTATTAATTCGGAAAAATTATCACATAATTTCTCTAGTGGGCCAAGATCCATATTTCACCTTATCTAGAGTTAGCTTTGGCTAATCGCCCAAGATTTGGCTATTTAGGTAGGCAACACTTACCAATTACATCTCATGTAACTCTTGGATAGTTGGGTGAACAACACTTGTTCTAATTCATCTCATGAATGGAAGCCCAACTTTATGCCTCTAAATTCCCAATCCTATTGAGGAAATTTAGTTAAGTCAACCCAATTTATAGCCTTTGGATATCACTATTATCCCATCGCATCTTACTAAGATAGATATGATATTTTGCTTTGGCAAACATAACAAAATCGATTCTAGCCTTGACGAGTGCTATTCATTGGTAGGCATCTATTATTGACTTAATTTAATTTGAGGGATTTTCTTAGTTTATTGAATAAGATCTCACCAATTTTACCTTTTTTTTTTTTAAATTATCATATGATTTTCATATCATAAACATACAAAATAAACCATGCATCTCATGCAATTAAGCAATAAAATAAACGTGACATAGTTATAGCCCAAACTAAATGGATTTCCCAAGCCAATGAGAAACCCTAAGGGTTAACCTAAGGGTAATAGCATCTTCTCCAAGTGCCTCTTTGGTCATCCTTTGCATGGTTGTCAGCTCCAATTACATAGTTTAAGAGAAACCTCGAGTTACATTCGAGGGGAGTAAGATGAGAAAAGAATGTACAACAAGAATTTCAAGAACAAGGCACGACACGCAGGTCGTATTTATTAAAATTTACAACCACGAAAATACAATCATATTGGGCTAGGGCTATAACTATGCACCATGCTCAAACAACAACCACCGTGTTATACAAACAAGTGTAATGCAATTTTTAATTTTTAGTTTTATTAATGAGACACATTTGAAACGAATTATAACCCTGACTACGGGGTTCCCAGGGGCGGTATTGACATTGCCAACGCCCCTTATCCGGAAGTGTCCTAATCTTATCAGGATGTTCCAGCCAGTATCTCATACTGACTATAATTTTAGTCGCATTAGAACTCTTATCTAAAAGTGTTTCAATCTTTATACACTTTCGACATTATTCTGTTTCTTCCATAACGTTTATGCAGAACAGAAACCGCCATTAATAATTCGCATCACAGATTATACATAACGTTTATGCAGAACAGAAACGCCATTAATAATTCGCATCACAGATTATACATAACGTTTATGAAAAACAGAAACGCCATTATTAATTCGCATCACAGATTATATCTCACATATAAGTTGAATCGAAATTGATATACATCATATATATATTTTCAACAATTCGATTTCTAGCCTCTGAATATATCATATACATTCTAATCCGTATTAATCTCATTAAAACGATTGCATGTAATCATAAACAGAAAGTAACCAGAGATCATGCTTTTATCAAAACAAATCAGGGACTCCGAATCTGGCTCGGATACCAGTGAAGGAAACCGAAACAACACGCAGCGGAATTTAAATCATTCGGCCTCCACCAAGATCGATTCGGAGAGTTGCCTGATTAGGGTTTCGAGATTTTACCTGACGTTTTCTCTGAATTTTCTGTCGTTGGTCGAGTCACAAGCAGCAACTTTTCGTTCCTGCCTCTACGGTATCCACACGAACAGATCTCACGACTCTTGAACGTCTCACGATCAGAAGCCTTAAAGAGCTTTTTAATTCCTTATAACCGAATTGCTAGCTTCGATTAAAAGGAATGTTTTTGTTTTCTGTTTTTTTTAAAAGTGCGGCCATGTTTTTTTGGAAAAACATCCTTTTTATAGGCAGTAAATTTTACCCTAAAATTTACTGCCAAACAGAACTCTAATCCTACTTAGAATAGGATTAGATATATTCTTAATCCAATTCAGAATAGGATTAGATATATCCTTAATCCAATTCAGAATAGGATTAATTAAGCTCCTCATTGATCCGTTCTAAGTGTGCGACCCAATAGGTTCTCAAAACAATGGCAATGACAAAATTGTCCAGGCAATGAGCGGTATCTAGCAACACATCATTGCTACCCATGTAACGAGAATGTCAATGACTCGACATAACCTTACTCGTGATAGATGTTACCGTGTAGTTTAATCCCTTTATCCTATGATGTCTTGATTAGACACAAGTCATGGAATGTGTCACACTTGTATAGTCTAATCAACGTTTCTTGATTCCTGAGTAGACTAATTAAACAAATAAAATCAATATCTCATATTGACTTATTCGAGCACGACCATGCATTTCTTAGTCTCACTCTATCAAAGGGCCCAAGACATCACTCTTGTTATATAAGAGGGATAAATCCTATCTTGATCACTCAACATCCCTCTACATAGATCAAGGCATACCCAATTACTACCTTTATAGTCCATCCTGTTACGAATGACATCTAGCAGCATTAAAGTATGCAATTCTCTATGTTGGGATCTCTGATGATCTCAAGTCAAAGGATCACATACACCATCATCACTATGAGAATCGCTTATGACATTCATATAACAATCCATGTAGCGTTCTCATGGAGGGTCGATCCAGTACATAGTTCTCTAACATGTACCTATGTGATGACTTGATATCCTATATCCATGACAATGGTCATCAGTCAACCACATACTAGTCTTATCGTATCATTGTTATCCTTGTTCACAATAATACTTGACTAGGGATATTTTAAGAATAGTGTGTTATTACTATTCTAAGGACATTATTATATAAGATTATATTACGCAGTTATAAGACAAATATAATAATGAACTATGATAAATAAAATGTCATGATACATAAAAAAATGCCAAAGTCAATCATCTAATGAATGGTTCTAAGGGCATAATCCAACAGTTTCAACGTGTTTAAGATAGGAATTAGTAGAGATGAGGGATAGGAACTTGATTGAGCTTGGATTGAATAATATGTTGTAAAACCTGTGTGAATGGCGTGAATGAGGCTGCCATTCGATCATAGTAGAGTTGAAAGAATGATGATAAGTTTTGATGAATTTAATATGTTTGATAAAATTTCAAAGTAAGCATAAAATGATTATAAACTAAAGTTGAGAAAAAGAATTGAAGAAAATCATGAAGAAAATCAATTGCAGCCCGGGAGTTACGATTTACAAGTGGTGCGTTCGAGAAACGTGTATTCTTCAAACAGGTAAGGGATGTGTGTGTGAATTTGTATGGATATCTGAATGCATGGTTTTTATGCTATGAATTTTATAAGATTTATTGGATATTGAATTGCCTTGAAATGCTACGAAATTGTGGTTTCTGGCTGTTGAGACTGTGTTTGAAAGTGCGGGGAGGCTAGGACTCTGGCTATCGTTATGCTGTCGAAATTTACTAAAGATATTTTCAAAAATATTATTAAATATTTTTAGTACATCATTGGTGTTTATCCTAGCCTCAAAAGTAATAAATTAATTATTTTTCATAAATGGTGGAATTACTGAAAAGTAGTGATTAAATATTCATGATACCGATTTCGATAAAGGTTTCACTACTGAAAATTCATCCCACGTGTTTTATAGTGAAAGACACATGTTTTATAGTGAAAGGTGTGATTGGTGAAGTGAAATGGTGAATAGTGAATATTTTATAATTATTTTCAGTATGATATTCACTATTTTATTTATGATTTTCTTTTATTGACAAAATAAATTTTATCACGTGTAATGATTTCCATAAAGGCTTTATCACTGTGTAATTATTATTTGAGACTAAAATATCTCTACATGTGTTCTATAATGAGAAATGTGGTTGGTGGAATTATTATTAATTTTGGAAAAATGAATATTTCTATTTTTCCATAAGATATGAAACTATCGAAAATGTTTTCCAATATCTTGAATTTAAAGTTTTGAAAGGAAATCATGGAAATATGAGTATATGTGTTTACGGTGAAATGAAGTGTTTATGAGATTTCCTACTACAATGTAATTATTTTATAATACTGTTTTCACCGTACGAGATACTGTGATTTATACCTTATGGATTTTCTGAAAGATGTCATTGATTTTACTTAATTCCATAAAGGTAACGAGATTTCACATATACTGTTTTGAGATTGATAGGCCCCGTATCATGTTGGTATGTGACATGTAATATGTGATATGTGAAGCTGTTGACACTGATCCTGTCTTCAGCGTCCAGATTGACACCTGATCAGTGTACGACCGAGGACACCTATAGACTATGGCCATAGATCTGATATGTTTATTATACTGTCCCCACAGGGATCTAACGTGTGCCTTATCCCCTACGGGACTTATATCATGATATCATTTGGGTGTTGCCTTAGTCTCTACTATTTTTATGACATGAAAAGTGATAATTTTACATGAATGATGACATGAAAAGATGAACGGTTATTATATGTTTTAAATGAAATGAATGATGATTTTTCTAAACAATTTACGGTACTAAATTTAGTCCAATACTGTTTATGAGATTTCAATGATATATGTGACATGTGACATGTTTTCAAAAAGGAAATGGATTTTTGTAAATCTAATATTCTTTTGTGAATTATTATGAATATTAGATCATTTGGATTAAATGGTTTACTATATGAAAGCATAGCTTTGAAAATTATTTTCAAAATGATATGGAAAAGTGTTTTATGTAGAAAAATAAACACTTACTCCCTATTGTTGCTCTGGGTTTACGGGACAAGACAGGTATTCCACAATACCTTTCATACTCTATTTGGATTTCTCAACCGATTATCATATCCTTTCCTTTTAGTGTGCTCAGCATACCGATAGTAAACCAAAAGGTTTTATTGCATATAGTCTTCAAGATATCAAAATTTGCATACAATTCTCTTACTGAGTTGTGGTTTGCTCACTCTTTTACTTTCATCATCACAAATTTGATATAAAGAATAGCCGAAGTACCAAACCATGGCTTAACTACGCTTGAGAAGCTCGAAGCTTCATATATTGGATTCCCGAGGTGTCGTGTTTACATTTGTATATTCAGACATATTCATACAGTACTATTTGTTGAAAAATTTAAATTCAGGGGATGTAAACTAACTTTTATAGCTCTGAATATTAATTTTCAGTAAATATATATTGTTTAGTGTGTTTACTATGGTAAATGAATAGTGTATAAAGACATCATAGACAGCCCAACCATATAAAATGTGTGAAAAATGTGAAATAATGTAGTCACGGGATGTGACAATTATGGGGTGCACTATTAGATGTTGACCATGAGCAAGTCTTCAGTCGGCCTCAAGATTGTCATTAGGTCTATGACACTAGATGGACATCACTATGACTATGGCCTTATGTCGTACTGTTACAGTTTACTCCCTTCTTGGGATACTGAAATCGCATGATTCTATTGAGATACTGCCAGATCTCCATTGAACTATGACAATACTGTTTATTGGACTATTTAGTGGATTGTTTAGTGAACTATTTACTAAACTGTTCACTGAACTGATTATTGAACTGTTTTCTGAACTGTCACAATACTGTTTAATGAATTGTTCACTGAATTGTATGGAACACGATCTTTATAACTGAAACACTGAAGTTTGACTATATTTCAATACTGGTTTGCGGTCCAAAAGTGAGAAGTGTTAAGGAAGGATAGGCAAATATATGTATGTTCACCTATCAGTTCTATCACTACTAGATTGTACTGTGCGAGCAACTGTATTGGTAAGGGTATATATATAAGACGTAGGGATACTGTGTGAGACCCAATTTTATAGTACTGTACACCATATTTTAACAAATCCTTGATAGTAGAAATAAATTAATTAGTGAAATTAAATAAATATTTAAATTAGATTTTCACTTAGAAATTTGGAATTATTGAATTTATAATTTATAATATAGTGTATAAGAGGTAAAATAAATATTTCATGATGAAGTGGAGGTATAGAAAGAAATAAAGAAAATAAATATGAAATTTATACATGGAAGTGATATTTCCATAGTATAATATGTAAATATGTGAATTATAAGAGAGGAAGAAAAATTGTTTTTGTACATGTGATTAATTTGATTGGGTAGAATATAAAAAGAGATGGGAAAAACAAGTCCAAATCCTATGAGAAATTTGGACTGCACGTTAATTTTCTTCCCATTGTGATACACGATTGGAAGCAGTTTTTGTGATGCAAATTATAGTGTAAAATTGGATGATGATGATAGATAAAGAAGAATTTATTAATTGGCAAGATGGCTGATTTTATTGGCTGCAACATCTATCAAAAGAGGCAAAATGAATCAAGAAAGTGCAGCAAAAATTCAAAACGGGACAGCAAGCATTTCTCATTCTACCGTGAACTTCCAGCTGGAGATTTTAAAGGATTTTGACCATAAATTTTATAGAATAAAATTTAAAATAAGTGATACTAAAAGGAAGAGGTACTTAAAAAATTTACAAGTGCTAAATTCCTATTAGATGAAGCTTACAAAAGAAGAAGAAATTGAGTCAAAATCGAACAACAGAAAACTTCCTCCACCGTTTATTTTGCTGCTATTGCTGGCCAAATTTTAATGCATGTTAAGACATAAAATGATGAGGAAAAAGAGATAAGAAGATAAGTGGCAACTTCCTATTGGCTAGCATGAATAAATGGAAGACTAAAGAAGCAAAACTTCAACAAAATCCTCATTTTTCTCACCGATTTTTCTACTGTCCACGAAAGATCAGTTGGTGTTGCATTTGTGTTCTGTTTTTTTTTTTTGCTTCCGTTCTTCCAAGGAAACTCAGCAAAATTACATACCTTTGATACATAACCACTTAAACCTTCACCATCAACCTTCCTATATCTTTAAACTAGCCAGGATACAAGCAAAGGGGCTGACGTGAAGCAGAACAATTCTGTTTTGGAAAGGTGTCATTCGGTCAAGGTAAGTTCTACAAGTTTATGGTTTTCTTGATATTAAATGAAGAATTTCTATGTTTCTTAGTATGAGAATTATGATTTTAGACTTGTTTTTAGTTAAATCTTGTTAGATTATGAAATTGGAATAAGTTGAGATCTTGATGTAGATTGAGAACAAGAAAGGAATTGGGCTGGAAATTTTATGAGGATGATAAGAAATGAATTATAGAGTATAAATAAAATGAAGAGAAAGCTTAGAAACTTGGAATGGTGAAGAACCAAAATTTGGTTAGTGACAGGGGAGTCTCGGTTTGGCATGGAAAAGTAGAGAAATTGAATGTGCATGCAGCAAAATGATAAATGAAAGGCTCACGTAGACAACCTTTAGCCAATTGAAAACAATAAATTGAAGAAAAGATGGAAAAGTCACTGAAATGGCCAAATAAGGGTTTCGGCCATGACTTGATTCTTGCATGAAAATGTGCTGAAAATTGGGGATTTTGATGGAAAATAATTATAGAAATTAAAAGAGAAATATTGGTGGAATTAGAACCGAAAAAGAAGCTAAAATGAGGAAATTGAGCTTTAGCACCAGTATAAATTATACTGATTGTGCTTATATTATGACATTAGTGGCTGCATTTTATGAATACTAGTGGTTTAAAAATAAGAAGAAAAATATTAATAATTTTTGATAAAATTATTTTGCAGCCTGAATAATCGGATTTCGTGTTACGACACCGAGAAATTCGACACCAAGAGACAGGTAAGGGATGCGTGTGTGAATTTGTAGGGATATCTGAATGCATGGTTTTCATGCTATGAATTTTATAAGATTTATTGGATATTGAATTGCCTTGAAATGCTACAAAATTGTGGTTTCTGACTGTTGAGACTGTGTTTGAAAGTGTAAAAACGCTAGGACTCTGGCAGCCGTTATGCTGTCGAAATTTACTAAAGATATTTCCAAAAATATTATCAAATATTTTTAGTACATCATTGGTGTTTATCCTGGCCTCAAAAGTAATAAATTATTTATTTTTCATAAATGGTGGAATTACCGAAAAGTAGTGATTAAATATTCATGATACCGATTTCGGTAAAGGTTTCACTACTGAAATTTCATCCCACATGTTTTATAATGAAAGGTATGATTGGTGAAGTGAAATGGTGAATATTTTATAATTATCTTCAATATCATATTCACTATTTTATCTATGATTTTCCTTTATGAACAAAATAAATTCTATCACATGTAATGATTTCCATAAAAGCTTTACCACTGTGTAAACGGTGAAAAGAAACAGTTATGAGATTTTATTACTACAGTGTAATTATTTTATAAATTGTTTTCACCGTACGAGATACTGTGATTATACCTTTATGGATTTTCTTAAAGATATTATTGATTTTACTTAATTCCATAAAGGTAATGAGATTTCACATGTACTGTTTTGAGACTATTAGGCCTCATATCATGCTCACGTGTTCATGTGTACCTTCTCATGTGTTGTGCTGTTGACATTAAGCTGTCTTCAATGGTCCCGGTGTCACCCACTCAGTGTACGACCGAGGACATTTGTAGACTATGGCCATAGATCTCATGTGTTTATTATACTGTCCCTACAGGGATCTCACGTGTACCCTATTATTCCCTACGGGACTTATAGCATGATATCATCAGGGTGTTGCCTGGTCTCCAATATTATTCCACGTGTTATTACTGGTTTTGGTGATAACTATCGAAATATACTGTTTATTATGATGCTTTATCACTGACTGGTGAAATATGTGAACGGGTGTTTTACTGCTACACGTGTTTTAAGTGATTGATTTCAATGGTGGAAATCAAATAATTTTCAAGTGTTGTTCACATGATTTAATAAACTATTTTATTTAAACATATAATATTTTATATGCAGTAAATATTTTAGTGAGTTTATATTAAAATAAATTTCTACTCCTTATAGTCGCTTTGGGTTTTCAGGACAAGGTAGGTATTTCAAAATACCTTCTTTACTCTATCTGGATTTCCCGACCGACTATAGTATCATTTCCTTTTAGTGTGCCAAGCATACTGATAGCAAACTAACAGGTTTTACTGCATATAGTCTTCGAGATATCAAAATTCACATACAATTTTCTTACTGAGCCGTGGTTTGCTCACTCCTTTACTTACATCATCACAGATTTGATGTAAAGAATAACTGAAACACCAAACCATGGCTTAACTACGCTTGAGTAGCTCGGAGTATCGTATGATGGATTCCCGAGGTATCATGTTTACATTTGTATATTCAGACATATTCATGCAGTACTACTTGTTGAAAAATTTAATTTTAGGGGATGTAAACTAACATCTTAAAGTTGTGAATATTAATTGACAATAAATAAATAATGTCTAAATGGTTTACTATTGTAGATGAACAGTGTGTAAAGGCATCATAGACAGCCCAACCATAGAAAATGTGTGGAAAAACGTGAAATAATGTAGTCACGGGATTGGACATACTATGACTACATTTGTGTTTTTCTTGCATAATTAAACAATGGTACTGTATTGAGATCGATTGACTGGACTGAGTGATTTGAATTGATTGATTGAATTGAATGATTGATTTTGTGATTGATTGACATTGAAAAATTGGAATTGTGGCTTTTAAACTGTGTTTTAAGTGCAAGAGGGTTAGGATAAATAGTACCGATATGCTGCTGAAATTTCGTAAAACGACCCTAAAACCCTAATTGTGAATAAGAAATTTTGCCATTGATTTATAAGACTTATGAACTGTCACGACCCGTGACCACATTTTTACCCTACTTATACACATCTTAACCGGTTGGGTTGTCTGTGATACTTCACTTGTACTAGCTGTTAAACAATTTTACAATGTATTGTTTATGTTATACACATCCCCTATCGTAATAAATCAGACAAGTAGTACTGTTGACATGTCTAAATACAGAGAATTAAATGATCATACCTCAAATAATCAGTCGGTCTGACACACTGTCCTTCGTGTACAGCCAGGATCCACAATGCACTGATCTCACATCCGTCAAAACCTGAGATGTTGAAAATTAAGGGGTGAGCAAAACCACGGCTCAGTAAGAGAATTATATGCCTCACTTGATACTCAGCTTCCTATATGCTGAAAATCTTTTTCTGTTTTTCCTATAGGCTCTAGGCTCGCATGTAGGAAAGATACTACAGTCGGCTAGGAATCCGAATGGAGTAAGGTAGGTATTTTAGAATACCATACTTGTTACGGAACCTAGAAGCAACTGTAGAGAAAAATTTTTCTTTTTGTTTTGAATTAATAAATCCTTTTCCTTTTTAATCTTTCCTAATCTTTTTCATATTCTTTTCAAAATAATGCTTCTACGAAATAAAGCCTTTAAATAGAATAATTAATATCCGTATATTCCTTGAAAAGAATATTAGTTAAATCATCATCTTATTTCTTTAAAACTTATTTCATGTTTAATGTACTCTCTTAATTAGTTCTGTCCGTTAAAAAGCAGAAAAAGCTATTAAAATCTATTTCATTCTTTGACCTTTGTCGAATTCACGAATCATACTCACTTACTTATCGTCACAATATCCTACGATTTCTCATACTAACATCGGAACACGTGTAGCACTTAGTTCCCGAAGGACTCCAGAGGTGGCTCCCACTGTTCAATCATCGAGCCTCTGCTCGGTATGGCCTGTACTGAAATATCGGAACACGTGTAGCACTTAGTTCCCGAAGGACTCTAGAGGTGGCTCCCACGGTTCAATCATCGAGTCTCTGCTCGGTATGGCCTGTACTGAAATATCGGAACACGTGTAGCACTTAGTTCCCGAAGGACTCTAGAGGTGGCTCCCACGGTTCAATCATCGAGTCTCTGCTCGGTATGGCCTGTACTGAATTATCGGAACACGTGTAGCACTTAGTTCCCGAAGGACTCTAGAGGTGGCTCCCACGGTTCAATCATCGAGTCTCTGCTCGGTATGGCCTGTACTGAAATATCGGAACACGTGTAGCACTTAGTTCCCGAAGGACTCTAGAGGTGGCTCCCACGGTTCAATCATCGAGTCTCTGCTCGGTATGGCCTGTACTGAATTATCGGAACACGTGTAGCACTTAGTTCCCGAAGGACTCTAGAGGTGGCTCCCACGGTTCAATCATCGAGTCTCTGCTCGGTATGGCCTGTACTGAAATATCGGAACACGTGTAGCACTTAGTTCCCGAAGGACTCTAGAGGTGGCTCCTACGGTTCAATCATCGAGTCTCTGCTCGGTATGGCCTTTTCCGTTTGACATATTCCATGTCATGTAAAATATTTCCCTTTTTAACATGTCAGCTATCATTTATGGATTTTAATATAGACGTTAATCTTGTCGTACTATAAACCCTGGAGGGTAAAGGACTAAACCGGTCAAATCTATGACCATAATCTATATTGTCCTCGGTGGATCACAGATCAGGTGTCGACCGGGACTAAACATGTCACATATCATGTATCAGCATGATAAGAATACCAACCAGTCTCAAAACCGTATTTTTTCATCGGAAAATACACCTTATGGAATTTATACAATTATATAATTCCATGATTTAAAACCATAAGGGTTATAATCCTTTAGTGAATATTGATAAAAATATTCATAAAATATTTACTATATTTCACTTCATCTTTCGTCTCGTAATTCGTGTAATTTATCTATTTCGAGAATTTTCGGTGATTTCATTATCACCATTCTCGAATACATGAATATTCTAAAGTTCCATCTCATTGTATTCATATTTTATGAAATTTAGAAATTTCCTCATGTCTCGTGATTTACTATCGAAATTCGGAAATAAATCATTAAATATGATTTTATAAAGTTTTTCTAAAATTTTCGGCAGCATAACGGCTGCCGATTCACTAACCTCCTGCACGAAAAATACAGTTTAAAATCTTTCAGCCAGTATTTCTTCCCAAATTATTTTCAGCAATTCATGCATCATAATAATTTTCATAAAATAATTGCATAAAATATTTCAAATTAAATTATGCAGACTGAGTATCCTTACAGTGCTGCACATGCATCCCTTACCTTTTTCCGGGTCGGCGAATTCCGCTTATCGATCGCGCCCGCACTCCATTTCTCCCGATTCCTTATCTCGATTGCTGAAAATAATTTCTGGAATTAAAATTCTAATTTTTAGAATTTTTTTCATAATTTATTTAATTTTTTTCTGAAATTAAATTCTCGGGAAATTTCTTACCGAATTTGTAAAATCCCGGGTTGTCGAATTTCCGGGAATTTTCCGAATTCCCAAATTTTCCTTTTTCCTCTTTTTCTTTCCTTTCTTTTTTTCTTTTTCTTTTTCTTTTTTCTTTTTCCTTTTTCTTTTCTTTTTTTTTCTTTTCTCCTTTCTTTGGCCGGACCGGTTCAGACCGGTTTGTGCCCATCCCGCCGGTTCGGCCGGTTCGGTCACCGGCGGTCCTCCTTTCCGCCGGTTCACGCCTCCCTCAGCTTGCCGGAGTTGCGGAGACGCCAGATCTGGTCTCCGTTTCTCCCCATTGCCGGCGACGGTGCCGGACCTAGGAGGGTGGGTTTCGGCTCCTTTCTTCCTTCGTTCTTCCTTCCTCAGCCGCCGTTGGTCTCGCCGGTGGCCTCCTTCATCTTCCCCTCACCTCCGCCGAGGTTCGGGTTGGGGTGGCGGTGCCTGGACTGGCCGGCACCGCCGTTTCCCTCCTCTTTCCTCTTCGCTTTTGCTTCGTTTTCCGTCAAATCTGTTTCTCTCTTCACGTCGCCGACAGCGTCTTCCCTCTCTCTAGCCGGTGGCGTCTCCTTCTCCTTCCTCCCTCGCCGGCAGTGGCGGCTTCGCCGCCGATGGTTGCGGCTGGGAGGGTCGGGATTCCTTCCCCCGATCCTTCCTTCTATTTTCTGTTTTCTTTCCCTTTTAGTTTTTGTCTTCTCCATTTTTAGTATACAATATACTATACATTATACCATATATTTTATACATATAATATATATTATATGTTATACATACATTATTTCATACATAATGTTATACAATATTTATTATATATAAAATATATCTTGTACATTACAAAATACATGTCTAGTATATATATATATATGTATATTCATATACTTAAATAACATTTATATGTACAAATTATATAAATGCTATAATAAAATATTTATACATATAAACTTTAATACAAAATAACATTTACTTTTCTTATATATTCATATACTTTTATTTAAAATAATAGTATATATATATTTCATATATATATATATATGTATATCTGTACATATATATTTATAATTATATAAATGCATTTTATAATATACATATGTATTTATTTGAGACAAAAAGTATATATTTTATTTCATAATATATACTAACATTCATATACATACATATGTATTTATATAAAAACATGTGTAAATATATTTATATAATTTAATTATATAAATATATAATATACGCATTTTTTATTTTATAAATTTTTGGATTTCCGTTAATCCAATTTAAATTCCTCCTTTTCTTATTTTCCATAACTCCGACTTTATTTTTATTTTCATTTGATTTCCTTCACACGAATTTCCTTATTCATCACTTCCTCATTTCTCAGGATTTTCACCAATATCCCGTTTCTTGCAAATTTTATTTATTTCCCCTTATTTAATTTCTCTAATATTTATTTTCAATATTTCTAATTTCCAATAAATGGAAAATTTACGGTTATCACATGAACTGACTAAAGATTTGTTTTTGATTAAATAATTGTTAAACGCAGAATGTTTTCCAACTAATTTATGGAATGCATTATCGAAATTTTTGAGCAACTGACTGAAGTGAATGTATTGAGTGTTTGGCTGAAGTAAATGACTTGAATGTTTTGAATTAACCGACACTGTTTTACTGAAAGTGTCCATTTTTTTATTGAAGTTACTGATTTGAATGTTTTGAACTTAATTGAGCGTATTGAACGAAATTTATTAAATTTTGAATGGTATGATTATTAAAATGAAACTTGGTTCTCAAAAGTTTATATTTTTACCGCTGAGGTGGCAAATCCCTGGCCAATCTAGGCACTCCCAGGCCCTGACAATAAAACGTGTGTATATACTATTGTATTATGTTTTCAAAATATAAAGCATGGTTTTATTGTTTTCATTAGAACCAAGTAAATGTTTTGAGATTGTTGGCACCTGTATCATGTTGTATTATGAGGTACACTGTTAGCTGTTAACCATGAGCAAGTCTTCAGTGGTCCTTAAGATTGTCACTAGCTCCATGACACTGGATGGACATCACTGTGACTATGGCCATATGTCTTATTGTTACAATTTACTCCCTTCTTGGGATACTAAAACCGCATGATTCTATTGGGATATTGTCAGGTCTCTATTGAACTATGACAATACTGTTTAGTGGATTGTTTAGTGAACTATTTACTAAACTGGTCACCGAACTGATTATTGAACTGTTTACTGAACGGTCACAATACTGTTTAATGAGTTGTTTACTGAATTGTATGGAAATTGTTTACTAGACTGTTTATAGAAATGATTTCTAAATCGTTACAGTACGGCTTACTGAACTGTTTATTGATTGTTTACTGAATTGTTTTGTGAACTATTTACTGATCATTTACGAAACTATTTTGTAAACTGTTTACTGACTATTTACTAAATGTCTACTGATTTGTTTACTTAATGTTCACCAACTATTTACTTATCGATTACTGAACTGTTTACCGAACCGTTTATCAACAGTTTACTGAAGTGATTACCGAACTATTTATTGAACCATTACTGACTGACTGCAAAATTGTTTACTGACTATTCACTTTATTGATAATTGAACCGTTTACTAAATCATTATGATTGTTTACTGAATCGTCTACTGATTTTCTGAATTGGCTATTAAACCATTTGTTGATTTTCTATTGAACGGTTTTACTGAACTACTTACTAAATTGTTTATTGACTGTTTTACTGAATTGCTTATTGAAACGTTTACTGACTGTCTGAATTGTTTAATGAATTGTTTACTTACTGTTCACCTATTTGTTTACCAATTTGTTCACTGATCGTTTTCTAAAATGTTTACTGAGTGATCTACTGAACTGATTTCTATACTATTTACTGAATCGTTTACAGACTGATTTACTAAACTAACTACTGAACTGTTTATGAACTGTTTACTGATTGGTTTATTGGATTGACCATTGTACTGTTTACTGAATCATGTATGGAGTGATTTACTGAACTGTTTACTAAATGATTAACTGAATGTTTTACTAAACTGTTTACTAAATGACTTACTAAATGTTTTACTGAATGGTTTACTGAATGATTTACGAAATGTTTTACTAAACTGTTTACTTAGTGATTTGCTGAACGTTTTATTGAACTAATAACGGAAACTGTATACTGAACTATTTACTAAGTGCTTACCAAATGTATACACGTATATATTATCGTTTTCTACCAATTTTAAATTATAAATGATTTGATAATGATCATTTACCGTATAGTATCGCCACTGAAGGATTGACAGGTTTTGAAACTGATTTGATACGCATGAAATCCTTTTCTATAAAGTTTTCATAAATTATCTATAGTCCAATTTAGGGATTAAGACAAGTGAGGTGCTTTAAAATGTGTACTCAGCTTGGTACTTCTAATCGATTATAGTATACTTTCCGACAGAGTGCCCAACCACTGTTTTTAATACTGACTGTAAGTTTATGAATGTGTTTTTGATACACGCATATAAGTGTGCATAGTATCAGTTCTTTTATATATATTTCTTACTGGACGTAAGCTCACTCTTCTACCTTACAAATTATTTGCAGTAACAGCTGATTGTTAAGGGAAGGTTCTGATTAGATTCTTACGAGGTCTCAATATTGTACCTTGTAGTTATAATTGTACAGTTACCTTATTATATTCAAACATTCATTGTACAGTACTTTAGTGCGTAAAGAGATGTAAACAATAAACTCAAGGAATCTGAGTGTCGCTTATAGACCCAATCTGAATCGTTAAATATTGATTTAGCTAAGTAAATTTTAGCTTACCGTCAGAGTGAGAACACTAAGCACAACCTAACCGATTGAATGAAAATGGAAAAAGTCAATTTTGATCACTAATACTCTAATTTTCTTGTAGTGAAAGAAATTTGGTCAATTTGTGTATATGATTACACACAACATTATTATGTTAATGTTAATTGGTATATAAGAGTTTTTCATTTCAACATCCAAATGATCATGAGACATTTGATCAAATAGTATATACGATTATATTTAATGTAATAATGTTAATATTATAATTTATGTACAAACAACTAAAATTATTATAGAATACGATTGAACTAATTAATTGATTACTTATTCATATTAAACACTTTTTGTGAATAACATTATAATTAGACATAGGTAATTGGAAAGTATAATTTTATCAAATGTTAATGTCAAGTTCGTTAAATATTAAAATTAGATCAATACTATATCAATTTGTTTTTTCGTGTATCATGGTTTTTTTAAAAATTTCAAGTATTGATTATTAAGGTTAAATCAATCAATTTGATATTCTTCTAATGTTTACTATTTAACATTTTAATTGACCATTTAATTAGCTAATGCATGCTATTAGATTTAATGTAATTATTTTGGTATTTAATTCATGTCCAAATTTTAAAAAAAAATAAATTTAAGAAAGATCATGAAAATATAAAACAATGTTAAAAATTAAAATACAGTGACTATCAAAAGCTAATGAAACAAAATAAAAAGGAAGAAAAAAACAATTTTTTAACTAAATTACTAATTGCCCAATAGCTAAATGGATGGGTTAAAAGTAAAGACTAAAAAAAGCCATTTATATAAATGAATAAGGGGTTTTATTTGTTACTTACTTCCTGAAAATGATGATTTTTTTATGTAACCCAATGCTTTTGGACTTTTTGGTCTCTTTGACATCTTTCTTTGTTTTTAATGTTATTATATATTTATTTCAGTTCAATTAAAATATATACTTTCATTTATTATAGATATATTCAATATCAAATATCATATAAATTTTTAAAAAAATATAAGCATGTGATCATTATTATATAATAAAAATATCAAAAATTACAAATTCATTTTTTTATCATACTCTAAGTAGATTTATTGAACTTATACTTTGATTTAACTTTTATTTAAAATTATAAGATAGACTCTTATTTCCTGAAAATGAAAATTTTTTTTATGTAACCCAATGCTTTTGGACCTTTTTATCTCTTTGACAGTTTTCTTTATTTTTAATGTTATTATATATTTATTTTAGTTGAGTTAAAATACAAAATTCTTATACAATCATTTATTATAGTTATATTTAATATCAAATATCATAAAAATTTAAAAATATAAACATATAATCATTACAAAATAATATTTTATTTCAAAGTTTACAAATTCGTTTTTTTTTTATCATACTATAAGTAGATTAATTGAACTTATACATTGATTTAACTTTTATTCAAATTTATGAGATAGACTAAAAACGTAATGGACAATATCCAATTATAAAATTATTATATAATTTATATTTATAAAAATATTTATTAATTTAAAAGTTTTAACATTAGTATTTTTTTGTATTTTAATTTAATTATGTAAAAATTAAAAATTAAAAATTAATTATTACATTCAAACAAAAATATTTATAGCTTATAAAATTTTAAAATTATTTGAACACATCTAGATCTGCCTGAACTTGAATTGAGTCAAATCCAAAAAAATCCAAATCTAAAATAGCCCATATCTAAGATGACTTAAGCTTGAAATTATCCAAATCCTTAAAAGCCTGAATTTACATTTATTTAAATTCAAAAATATAATCTAAAACAATTCAAATCCAAAATAAACTCAAACTCAAAATAATCCAAATATGTAAATAGTCCAATCTGAATCTGCTATTCTCTAAGTGTTAGGGATCTTATTACCTTTAGAAACACTTAAGAATTAAGAATAAAAGCTAAGCCTACATTATAAGTACTAGGGAAGTATAATACTAATAAAAAGACTTAGATATTTTTTTTTTAAAGGAAGGTTTTCATGTAAAAAAAAAAGGAAAAAGGAAGGTTATTAGTCAAGAAGGCTCAGAAAACAAAATCATACGGCCCAAAAAAGTTTACAAAAGGAATATGTGAGCCCCATTGACCCACTTCTACTTTGACCTTAGCTGGGTTATCATCCAATTAACTAGTGGCCCAATGAATTTTATGAAGTTTTTTGGGGGATCAAACGGGTCGGGTACCCGCTAGATTTTGGATATCCGAACCCTAACCCGATTAACTTTAATAATACACTAACCCGATTAACTACCCGATTATTTCTATTTATGCTACCCGAACCCTAACCCTATAAAATATAAATACCCGTTTAACTACCCGAACCCGTTTAACTATCCGTTTATTAAGTCAAAGTTTGATTTTTAAATTTAAAATTAAAATTAATTTTAAAATAACTTAATTAAAACATTATATTAATAAATTTAATTTAACTCATAAAAATAAATTAAAGTTAAAAATTATAATTATAATATATAATGATTTCATTTAATTAAATAAAACATTAATAATAAATAATTGATATATAAAAATATAAGTATTGTATTAATTAATTATTATTTATAATCGGGTTCGGGTAGCGGGTACCCTAAGGTAACTACCCGAACCCTACCCGAACCCGATTATACACTACCCTAATCCTACTTGAACGGGTTGAGTAGCACCGGGTACCCGTTTATAGGGTACCCATTGCCATCCCTAGATGAGATTCTCGAACTCCGAACCCAAGCCTACAAGGCATGTATTGTTCCACCAAGAAAAAGTCAAAAAATAAAAGAAAAAATTAAAAAAAAATATGGTTTGACTATGGTTGCACACGTCTCAGCTTGCTTTAACAGGATTTGACTCTCATCTCATTCCAATGAAAACTTTTGACCACTCTGAAATTGTTAACTCTCAATGTTGGGTCCTGGTCCAGTCTTTTAGGATAAATGGACTTTGAATCTGGGCCAAGCCTGATAATCTAATTGCAACCACCAATAGAGAAGAGAGGAATTCTAATGGTAGTCGTGTTTGCCATTTCTCTCCGACATTCGCACATGTAGCAAGCCATATCATTTAGTTTTTTCAATAAAAAATTGTTAACTTGCTATTACAAGTCTTTTGGATGGGACAGCTAGGTTTTAGAGAATATTATTTTGTTACTTTTGCGTCCAGCTGCAAGTCTTAAGTTAAAAAAAAAAATTAAATTGGCGTGACTTAATAAGGCCAAGTGTTGGAAAGAAATGACAAACACAACAACTGCCCTTTAGCATTCCTCATAGAGAAAAAAATGAGTCAGTCCATTCCATTTAGAGACCAAGATTTTAGACAAATTTTGCAATGCTAGGACTCGGGATGGGATTTTGCCTAATTGGACATTTTGTTTTTCTTTCCCTTCTTTGTTCAACCAGGTTCTAGAGCAGTGAGGTTGATTGCAAGTATTTTTGAAAAATGGTGTCCAGAATTGAGAATATTAGGATTCATAGCCAATTTCTATGGTGCAAATAGCTCTTCGGTTAATTCTTGACTATCTTGCTTTTTCCATTTTAAGGGATGTTGACTAATTCCTTAACTAACACTCTGGAGAATGACTGGTTATTGGTTGTTCATTGCCTAACCTAACCTTACCATGGGGATATTTGAGATCTCCTTATTATAACCTAACCTTACCATGGAGATTTATTATTATTATTATTATTATTATTATTATTATTATTATCCTCACACACTTGACAGCTTTCCGAGACTGAAGTTAATTAGGCACCCCCATTTTGGATTGAAATTACCTCACTGCCCTTATAACATTGATTTGGTCTGAGTGATTTTCCAATTAAAAGCTAATTATAATTCCCAAAAGTTTCTCATAAGGCCAAAACAGTAAATGATCAAGAAAAAGTTAATTGAAGAATTAGTTAATTTAAATTAGAGAGAGGGAAGAGGTAAGCATGGTGCTATAAAGCCAGCATATCTACAAAAAGATAAGCAACAAAGGGGCATGTTGTTGCTTGTCATCTACTTGTTCCTTGCCTTTCTAACTATAATTCCTTCATTCCATATTTATGTTTTATTGTAATGAACAAATACCTTCCTTTACAATTATTTTATCCCAAAGTGAATCCCCTTTAGGCTTAAATAGTTTAAACATGTAATAAGAAGAAAAAGATTTATGCAAGTGGGTATAGATTATAGGTTACATTAATCTAAGCCTTATCTTTTGGTGGTACTAATAAAATTTGGGAATTAAGAGAAACTTGAGATGTCAGCCTCTACTTTATGAAGTTAGGATAAAAAGTTAATGCATTTGGTATTCCTTCCAAGACAATCTTTTTCTTTTTAAAGGTTTAGGTGCAGCTAGTGGGACCTTTGGAATTTTTTGTTTTGAAAGAGGGAGAGAAATGGCTTGGTTGATGCCGGATGAGTGGATTTTGTGTCTTCTTCATGTCTATTGCTTCAACATTTTAAGAAGAGAACAAAAGCTTCGTGATGAAGAAGTAGGTTAAAAGCCTGTTTTAATTAATACAAATATATATATATATATATATATATATATATATGTTTCACCCCTTTTTGTTTTATTATTATTATTATTATTATTATTATTATTATTATGTAAATTTGGTTTAATGTTGAATGTAAAGAAAAATCCTCAACATTTTACCATAATTCAACTCTAGTCTATTGGTTTAAAAAAATGGACATTTTAGTCCAAAATTATAAATTTGAATGTCCAAAAAAAATGTCTTATTAAGTTACTATTAAAATATTCATTAATCTAAATATTTATTACTCATAAAATATCTATAATACTTTTTTTGGTATTAAAAATAAATATCTTACATAGAATTTTTTTAAAAAAAATTACTTAAAAATAATGAATAATAATAAAATTTATTGTTGATACTTGAAAATGTGATATCTTTACTTCAAGTTTTTTCTAGTACAAAATCTGCCAAAAAGTATATTCATTTTTAATATAACTTTTTTCTTTACAAAAGGTTGATTGACTGATCATGGTGGACGGAGTACTGAAAGAATAATGCATGAGTTTGAATGTGAATACATAAGGAGCTGAAAAGAACTAGTGAATTTGAAAATAAGCATTCTACTATGAATACAATACAACAAATTAGGTCCCAAGGTAGATTAATGACAAATAATTTCAAAAACAGAAACTACTTTTTATATTTAATGACTATTCTTAAAATTTAAAAGCCCATTTTTTCTTTAGATTCTATCACATCTCTGTCAAGTCCATTTTTGTTAAAGGAAAATGACAGTGTGTGTGAAAAGATATCACAATTCTAAAATTTAAATTATTTATTTATACGCAATGTAAATATATACACACACTTGTGTCGTCTCTTCAAATTTGGAATCATTTATCAAAAGTCTTTTATTTTTTAAATTTTTTACGGAAGATAAAGCGAGTATTGGGGTGTCTAAAGTTTTATGATTAGATCTATATTAATTAGCAAAACAGTTGGTGGATTGCGTGGAAGGAAAGACAAAATGGGAATGACACTTGGGACTGATAACTGTCTCAATCACCTTTAGTTTAATACAAAGGGAAGGAAGTAATAGTTGGCTCCAAAGTTGTAAATTTTTTATCAAAGAGTATTTTTTTTACAATAAAATATATCGATGTTGTTTTGATATATTATTTTAAAATTTTTTTATTTAATTTAATAATATTATAAACTTTTCATACATGTAATAATATTGTTAATAATAAGCAAAAAAAATTATATAAAACATTTAACATTGATAATGATAAGTATAAAATTAATAAATTACTTGTACAACAAATAATAATTATTTTTAAAATTATTAAATTTGTTAATGCATTTAGTTAATTATTTATTTATGTATTTACTAGTTTTAATTCAATATCAAAACATATAATAAAATAAAAAAATTAATTTTCTTTTAATTTTTGCCTACCAATCAAAATAGTAAATTTCGTCGAAATCAACTTAAACTACCCGAAACTCATGAAACCAATCTATATTACTTAGTACCAAAATTGATACAAAAAATTAACTCAAATATATTAAATTTTATGAAAACGGGTGCGTATCAATCATTACGACCGAAAACCGAAAAGTATTAATAGCTATGGTTGGTTCTTCTCTTCTTTTCTCTGTCTTTTCAAAAGGCATTTATGCAAAGCATGGAAATTTCATAGGAAAGTTATGCATTGGCCTTACGGAACCCTTTTAGCGATTGGGGATTGTACAAAAGTGGTTGAGTCGTCTATTCGACATAAACGAAGAGGAGGAGAGGGTCAGACTTAGATTCATGTGGACCACTCGCCTCTAGCACCTTTAGCCTCCTTTTAGTTCAACCGCCAACGCGCGTGCTCTAACCCCACATGTGGAATTAGACTACAACCAACTTCACCAAACTTCTTTAAGTTCAACTTTTGACTTTGTTTTGCCATTTAAAACAAATTAATATAATAAGGTTTATATTTGATATATAGACAATGACACATTCAATCCATCATAAAGTATCACATTATTAATTAGTAGAGTTTAAAAATGTATAAATTTTTACAAGTGAATTAAAATTTTTTATGAATATTTAATTTTTAGGACTTGTATATATTTTTTAATTTTACTCATTATTTGAGGTAGCAATTTGTGATTGATTGATAGATTATAAATATTATAAACTGTCAGTACATAAAAAAATAAACCCATATAATAATACCATTAACATCTAAGTTACCATGTCACACTTTTATTTTCTTTATATATATTTATTCACATAAAAAATAAACTGTCACGTTCCGAAATATAATTTTCCTTGCCATTTTATGCCTTACTGTCGGTTGGGCTGTTTGTAGTGCCTTTACTAATAATTTAATTTTAAGTTTATATTCATTTTCAAAACTAATCCTAGGAACTATTTCTTTCCATTTACTGTAAACAAATAAAAACACCTCAAATTTTTTTCAAAATTTATTTTTCATTCGATTTACATCTTAGGTCTAAATACATATAGAAAAGTACTGTACATAAAAGTCTGAACATATAAATATAAACCACATATACCTCTACGAAAATCCCAAGTCTGCCTAAGGGTTACCAAAAGTAATTACTCCTCCCGCTCGTAGCCGAGAGATCATTGAAAATAATTTGGAAGGAAAAGGAGGGGGTAAGCTAATGCCGAGTAAGAGAATCGTATACAAGAATTGATACAGTGTATCTATATGCAAATATCAAAATTGTATTTTATATATGTATAAAAGCATGATGTATATGAGTGAGTTAGGCACGATGAAAAGGAAGGATACTATAATCGGCTAGGTAACCAAATAAAGTATAGGAGGTACTTTGAAGTACCTGTCGTATCTCGATTCCTAGTATTGACTATAGGGAGTTCATTAAAATTTAAGCAGTTCAATAAATGTGCATAATTCGATAAACAGTAATAAACAACTTTTAACAGTAACTTCAAATATTCAGGTAAACAATATAAATAATTTCTCCGCAAACTATATAAAAATCACTTTCAGTAACAGTAATAAAACTTAGAAAGCATATCCAATAATTATAAAAGATCTTATATTCAAAATCCATAGCATATATATATATATATATATATATATTTATTTATTTATTTATTTATTTTTCCTGGGGTGCCCGAGATGTCCGAAAATTTGCCACCCCGGATAAAACAGTGGAGACAAGGCATCACCCAAAAGACTCATGCAAGAGGACACATGGCCATAGTCTAAGGTCGTCCGCAGATGAACACGGGCCAAGTGTCACCTGAGAACACTGAATGATGGGATCAGGATCACTCAGCCACAATAACAGTAACAGTAAAGTGCATGTGCTCGTAAGCAACTATGGGGCCAACAGTCTCAAAACAATATATAAAACAGTTCAAAGTAGTTTACAAAGATAAATTCAATAACACGTATCTTCAGTCAGTTCATAAATATACATTTGGAAATATAAGCAGTTCAAAAATAAAAATTCATAAAATATTCATAATGCAATATCTAGTTTTAAAAATATTCTATTTATCTGTAAATCAGTTATAAAAACATGCTAGTACTCTTACGTACATAAAATTCATTAACATGAATTTTTAAATATTGTTTTTCAATATTTAGTGAAAATATGGAATCTCAATAAATAAGAGGAATTTAACTTAATAAATCTTTTATTTTCTAATATTCCTGGATATTAAAAGATAATTTGTCATAGTCTAGATATATAGTATTTTACACATTTCCACACACTTAGTATATGTTGGGCTGTCTACAATGCCTCTATTCCCACTTTCTTTAATAAACAGTTGAAAATGTAATTTACATAAATACGAATATAAAAATATCAGCATTTTGTTCAACATTTACATCCCTTATTTATAATTACAACATTGTAACTGTAAAAGTAAGTCTGAATATATAAAGTAAATTATTATACCTCCAAGATCTATACTAGACTGCCTCGGGGCACTCAAAGCGCAGTCGGAATCCTCGGATAGTATATCATGTGCTCACTGAAAATAATTTGTAGATGTTAAAATAAAGGAATGAGTAAACCACAGCTCAGTAAAGGAGTTGTATGCAGTACTTGATATCACGAACTCTATATGTAATAAAATCACCTATTTTCCTATAGGGCACTAGGGATCGTAAAGGAAAGATACTATAGTTGGCTAGGGATCCGGATGCAGCATGGAAGGTATTTTGAAATACCTGTTTTGTCCCAAAACCTAGAAGCGACTATAGGGAGTAGAAATTTAATTTAATGTAAAGCTCAATTAATATTTCTCCATAAATAAATAATTCACTTAAAAATGCAAATCAAACCATTAAATAAAATATTTAGGAAATAATTTAATTTCCATAGTAAATATCATTTTCATCGTTTCATAAACCATGGTAACTAGCACAGTAGACAGTTCAGTGCGATAAATGATTTCATGGTGATAACAATTCAATAATCATATAGTAAACAGTTTCTTTTCAGTAACAGTAGAGTTCAGTAAAATATCACAATAAACAGTAATAGTAGTGGAGACCAGGCAACACCCAAGATATATCATGCGATAATCCTTGTAGGAAAACAGTAACAGTAGATATATGAGACGTATGGCCATTGTCTGTAAGTGTCCTTAGAGTACACTTGCCAAGTGTCCCTGGGATCGTTGATGACTTAGCGGGTCAACCAGCTATAGTAACAGTAATAGTACAGTAAACACGTGAGCATGATACGGGACCTAGTAGTCTCAAAATAGTATTTAAGCAGTAATGTCACCTTTATGGAAATCAATAAAATCATAAAATCTTCGGTCAACCCATAAAGGGAAATTTATAATTTAGTGAATATTATAATGAAGATAATTTATAAAATATTTACTTTTCAACACTTCTCTTTATAAATCACTCATTTCATTGTATAACACTTAATAGAAATTTTCAATAGCTTTACTTTCATGAAATTCGATAACACGAATATTTAAATAATATTTTTTGGTAAATTCTCATTTTATGAGAAATGTTAAATATTTCATTTACAAGGCTAGGAAATCACCCAATTATGCACTAAAATATTTCATGACATTTTTAGAAAATTTTCTAGGAAAATTTCAGCAGCATAACGACTGCTAACACCCTAACCTTCCTGCAGTTCAAATATAGTTTAAACCAGCCAACATCCACAATTTTCATAGTTCTCAAGGCAATTCACTGTCAAAATATTCTTATAAAATTATTTGCATTTAAATTATGCACTTGAGATATCCTTACAAACTGCACATGCATCCTTTACCTGTCTGATCTAGTCAGACTTCTCAATTGCACTACACGTATTCCAATACTCTCGGGCTGCGAATAAATCCACCAAAAATATTAGCTTATTTAATACTTATTTTTAAGCTATTATTCATGTCTAGTTGCAGCCACATTGTACACTGCAAATATTTTTGCAATATATTTTCTATCGATAGTAAAGCTTAACTTCTCCTTTTTAAGTCGGATTTTAAATCTAATCATACCGACAGACTCTTTTTAATTTATACAGTCTAATGGATATCTAAAATCATCAAAATTAGCCATGAATCCCTCTCCCCTTCATGAGGTTGAGTGCACCCTTAGCCAAATTTGTTGGTTTTTCAACAATCTAACTTCACATTCTTATTTAGCCATGTTTATATTCTAATTTGGCACCATTTTTATGCAAGAAACACAATGAATCCATAAGGTACCAAGCTTGGCCGAAACCTCCTATAATGGAAAATTTTTATTTAGCTCAATTCAATCAAAACCAATGCTACCAACATGTTTGTCTTGCTTCACTTAGTCTTCTTACACCATTAGAATTTAAAGAACCAAAATGCATAATGAATCACATACCTTGGCCGAAACTTTGAGGATTCCTTTCTCCTTGTTTTGTGGCTTATACAATGATCTATTGGTATGGGTAGGTAGAGTGAAGAGAGTAGAACAATTTCCTAGTTATAATTTTGTTGAGATTTTGTGTATAGAGAGAAAAGAGAGCTTTTTGGTTTTTCTTCTTCTTTCTTCTCTAATGGCATGGGAACAATTGGGAGGGATGATGAATAGTGCCGGCCAAGTGGCTGAAGAAATAAAAAAATCTCTAGAAATAGGTAAAATGACAAAAATGCCCTTATGTAAATTTCAGACAATTTTGCCCTTAAGCTTTCGTATTCGTAAAAACTATGTAATCACACTCCAAAATTTTGGATTCCATCACAAATAATCTCATTTAATTTATTTTGGTGATTAGAAGTGGTTTCGTCGATGCGCGGTGCACCAATAGTGAGAAATTATGATTTTACCCATTGTGACTCGTCAGCGAAACTTTTCCGATTTAAACACCGATTCGATAAATCTAATAACATTATCTTCACTTACTTTTCCTATAGAATATCATAATATTTTTAATTTGTCCTAATTCATTTTAGTTTAGGCCCAATTTACAAAAATACCCTCAGGATGTAACCGTCATTTTCCAAATTGTTTACCATACTTCTCCAAACAATGAGATTAAAGTATTTTGACCTCAAAATGTCCATAATATTATTGTTACACCTTCTGTACACTATTTCTTCAATCATACATGCATTTGGGCACGAAAATCTAAGTGGTGCCCACATCACTATTTACTTAATATACACAAAATATACAAAATTTAATTAATTATTAATTTACAATTAAGTATAGATACTTGTACAGTACAATATAACTGGTTCTCACATTTCCTCCCCACCTTTAGGAAATTCGGTCCTTCGAATTTCATTTAGACCATTCACTGGAATAGCTCTGGGTACTTCTCCCTCATCAAGCTCTCTAATACCCATGTCGCTTCTTCCTTGGAATGGTACTACCAAATAGACCTGGCAATCTCAGACACGACATGAACACGATACGAATAAATGACACGAGATGACACAGGGTTAAAATTAAGTAAAATTAATATATGAATATGGTAAAAGCTAAAAATAACATTTTGAGTTTTCCGTGTCGACACGAAATTTTCGTGTTTTACACGACACGAACATGGTTTTACATGACACGAAAACGAATTATGAACACGAATTGCCAGGTCTACTGCCAGAGCATTTTCACCAATGGATTGTCTTAGATCTCAATACTTCATCCTTTCGATCCAAGATCCGTATAAGTCTCTCTACGTAACTCATATCCTCTCGAATCTCCAGTGGTTCGTATCGAATTACGTGAGACGGATCTAGATGGTACTTCTTGAGCATCAAGACATGGAATACATTATGCACCGTTGATAACTTCGGTGGTAGTGCCAATTTGTATGCCATACCTCCTATGTGGTTTAAGATCTCGAATGGTCCGATGTACCGAGGACTCAACTTTCCCTTTTTGCCAAACCTCATTATGCTTTTAGATGGGGAAACTTTCATAAATACAAAATCACCTGGTGAGAACTCGAGTGGTCGATGTCTCGTGTTTGCATAACTCTTCTACTGACTCTGTGCCGTCCTTAATCTCTCACAAATCAATTGTACATCTTTCAAAGCTTGCTCTAACAGGTCGGGAGCCAATAACTTTTGATCTGCCACTTCTTCCCATACGATCGGAGATCTACACTTTCTACCATATAATGCCTCGTATGGTGCCATGCTGATACTTGTCTGATAGCTGTTATTATATGCAATTCAACTAAAGGCAAGTGGCTATCCCAGGAGCCTTTAAAATCCAATGCACACGCCCTCAACATATCCTCAAGCGTCTGTATCACTTGCTCAGACTGCCCGTTAGTCTACGGATGAAAGGCAGTGCTGAAGTTCAATCGAGACCTCATACCCTCCTAAAATCTCTCCCAAAAGTGAGATGTAAACCGGGAATCCCTATCCGAGGTGATTCTCACTGGAACACTATGTAGCCTCACTATCTCTAGTACATATAGATCGGCAAGGGCACCGAGAGAATTCGTAGATCTGATGGCTAAGAAGTGGGCGGACTTCGTCAATCTATCTACAATCACCCATATAGTGTCAAGATTTCTCTGGGTCCTAAGCAAACCCATGATGAAGTCCATCGTAATATGCTCTCATTTCCATGTAGGAATTGGTAGAGGCTGTAATAAACCCACAGGCTTCTGATGCTCGATCTTAACCTACTGATATGCGAGACATCTAGCTACAAACTCTGCGATGTCTCTCGTTATCTTCAGTCACTAATACACTCTCCATAAATTCTGGTACATCTTAGTACTGCCTGGGTGCAGAGTATACCTAGAGGTGTGGGCCTCTGTTAAGATCAAATCTCTGAGTTGTCGATTATCAGGAACACAGATTCGACCTTTGAACCCCAGAATCCCATCGATGCCAATACCAAAATCTAACTGTACTCCTATCTATACCTGACTGGCAACCTCTATACAACAAGCGTCAGTCTTCTTAGCATCCCTAATATGATCCATCAAATCTGGCTCGATTCTGAAACTAGCCGTAAATCCATATCTCTCAGAGGAAACCACATGAAGACTGAGGTTAGAGAACTATTCCAACAACTAATGCTCCCTAACCATCATATACGATACTATACCCATGTGCTTGAGGCTCAGAGCATCTGCCACCACGTTCACTCTCCACGGTTGGTACAGTATCTTGCACTCGTAGTCCTTCAACAGCTATATCCATCTCCGTTGTCTCATATTTAGCTCATGTTACGAGAATAAGTACTTTAGACTCATTGGTCTGTGTAAATCTGAAAAGTCTCACCATAGAGATAATGTTGCCATATCTTTAGTGCAAACACCACAGCGGCTAACTCAAGATCATGGGTTGGGTAGTTCTTCTCATGCTCCTTCGGCTGCCGAGAACCATATGCAATCACCCAACCATTCTACATCAAAACACACCCTGAGCAGAAGCATCTGTATACACTAAAAATCCACCTGATCTACTGGGAAAGGCAAGCACTGGGGTTGTAGTAAGTCTCTGCTTAAACTCCTAGAAGCTGCGCTCACACGCATTTGTCCACTCGAACTTAACATCCTTATGCATGAGTCGCATCTATGGAGCAACTAATCTAGAAAACCCCTCGACAAACTGACGGTAGTATCTGCTAGACCCAAGAAACTCTGAATCTCGGTCATAGTCTTAGGCATCTCCCACTGCACTATGGCCTCTATCTTGGACGGATTAACAAACACCCCGTCCTTCGATACTACGTGTCCTAGAAAAGTAATGTGATCTAGCCAAAATTCACACTTGCTAAATTTGGTGTATAACTTCCGGTCTCTGAGGGTCTGTAGGACTATACGAAGGTGTTGCTCGTGCTTCTCCGAAAACCTAGAATACACCAAGATGTCGTCTGTGAACACAATCACGAACTGATTAAGATAGGGCTTAAACACCTCATTCATCAAGCCTTTGAACACTGTAGGGGCATTAGTCAATCCGAAAGGCATCACTAGAAAATTGTAATGTATGTATCAAGTACGGAATGTTATTTTGGGAACATCCGACTCTCGAATCTTAAGCTGATGATAGCCTAATCAGATATCGATCTTCGAAAACACATGTGCACCCTTGAGTTGGTCAAATAAATCATTGATCCTGGGTAAGGGATATTTATTCTTGATGGTCACCCTATTTAACATCCGATAGTCAATACATAACTGTAGGCCGCCATCCTTCTTCCGGATGAATAATATCGATGCACCCCAAAGAGACACACTAGGATGGATAAATCCCTTATCCAACAAAATTCCTGGAGGAGCTTAAGCACTGCTTAATATGGGGGTTAGAGATGGGCTCTATGCCGGGTACCAAGTCTATGGTAAACTCGATCTCTTGATCTGACGGTAACCTTGGCAAATCCTTCGGGAATATGTCCGAAAAATCTCAGACCACAGGAATCTCATGTAGCTCGGGACGTAGCAACACATCCACATAACACCTAAGCAATTTAGTAAACACATCATTTCACTATAACTTATCAAATAGTTTTACAATATACCGTTCTGGTTGAGAGAAGGTCACAAACTTAGTATAGCAATCTAAACTAACAAAATTCGCAGCTAATCAATCTATTCCTAATATTACATCAAAATCGTACATAGTTAACAAAATTGGTTAACTGTCGTTTCCTTCTCTCCTACAGTCACTTTACAATTTCTATATACTACATCAGCGATTTGTGCTTCTTTAAAAGGAGTATTTACTTGGAACGTATACTCTAACGGCTCCGGTTCTACTGGGACTCTGTTAGCACAAGCAGGTGATATAAATGAATGAGTAGAACCAGGATCGAATAATGCAAGTACGAGTATATCAAAAATATAAACTTTAGCTTTAATAACATCTACAGAGGTATAAGCAGTCTCCTGATCCAATGCATACACCCGTCTCTGAGTAACAGGCTTCTTACCTTTCTTTGCTGCTGTCGCCTATCTAGTCTGTGAGGGTGTAGCTCTCTCCGATTTGCTTAGAGCTACTAGTGCCAAGGTCGGTGCTAGAAGAATTGGTGCGGGATAGTAGAAGCAGCTGACTCTTGTAGCATCGGGCAATCCCTCACCAAATGCCCTGTCTAACCACATATGAAACAGGCCTTTTTCAAAAAATAATAGGGCCATAAACCATACGACAGTCCATAATATGCACATTTGGTTGTAGTACTTCTCAGTGTTGAGGTGGGGCCAGTAGTAGGGGCTGTAGTAGCTGATCTGGTAGATCGCCCCTTTGAAATCTGAATACCCGATGGTCTAATCCTCATAGGCTGCTCTTTACCTGATCTATCAGCTACACCCCGCTTCGCTTTACCCTTACCCTTAGACATCACCTTCAATGCTGACTCGGAGTGGAACTGCTCAAAGTCCTGCTCACATAGCTGAGCCCGCCTCACTACCTCATCATACGCCCGGATATCAAATCGGGCCAGCTTAGATTTGATGGATGGTCTCAGCCTAGCCTTAAATCTATCTATCTATCTTATGTCACTCGTCAACTCGTGTCAGTGGATCAAATCTGCTAAGTGTAGTAAACTGAGACTCGTACTGATCCACTGTCATACTCCCTAAACCAGCTCCATAAACTCCTGCTGTAGCTTCTTCTAAGCTGTGTCGAGATGTAATGGTGGCAGCATGCATCAACAAATATCTCCATGTAATCATTGGATGCTGGGCAAATAAAATTGTCTGAGCGAACTTCCACCAATGCTTCGCATCATCTATCATCTAGAACACTGCTAATCCCACTCTCTCGGTATATGAGTACCTCATATATCTAAATAGCTTCTCAACAACTGTCACCCACTATTTTGACACTAGTGGATCTTTATCTCCCTTAAACTTCGATGGATTCAACTTAGTAAACTGCTGCACCAATGCTACATCGCAATATGACTCTACATCCCTGGGCGGCTATACTGGTGGCGGTGGTGGGACGGCTGGTGCATGCTGTACTGGCTGTGGTGTAGGCTGAAGCTTGGGAGCAGGCTGTGCACGAGGTGGTGGAAGTGGTGTAACTGGTGGAGCTGCTAGAGTAACTCGCTCCCTCTCTACTCGATCAGTAGCTCGATTTGTGTGATACATGATGATAAAATCCGCCAACATCCTCTCCATCTATGTCATCCTAGTGTTCGGGCTCTCAGGCTGCCGTGAGTGAGCAGGTCCTGAGGCGGGCTTCAGTACTGGCTCCAGCGTTTGTGGCTTTGGAGTCTGCTCCGCCCTACCTCTGCCTCTACCCCTATTCGCGCGAGTTACCCATCGTCCACACATTTTTGTACAACACAAACAATTTATCGATTTTCGGTTAGTCACTTATTTATATATCTAAATTATACAGTATTACAAGAGATGTTAACCACTTCACTTAATCATAGAAGACACTGACAGAAATCAGGCAAACCCCGCTATGATACCAATAAATACTGTCACAGTCCAGATATACAATATTTTACACATTTCCACACACTTAGTATTGGTTGGGCTGTCTGTGATGCCTTTATTCCCACTTTCTTTAAAATAGTGAACAGTTGAAATAGTAATTTACATAAATACGAATATAAACATATCAGCATTTTGTTTAACATTTACATCCCCTGCTTATAATTACAATATTGTAGTATTGTAAAAGTAAGTTTGAATATATAAAGTAAATAATTATACCTCTAGGATCTATACTAGACTGCCTCGAGGCACTCAAAGTGCAACCAGAATCGTCGGATAGTATATCATGTTCTCACTGAAAATAATCTATAGATGTTAAAATAAAGGAGTGAGAAAACCACGGCTTAGTAAAGGAGTTGTATGCAGTAGTTGATATCACGAACTCTATATGCAATAAAATCACCTATTTTCCTATAGGGCACTAGGGATCGTAAAGGAAGGATACTATACTCGACTAGGGATCCGGATGGAGCATTGAAGGTATTTTGAAATACCTGTTTTGTCCCGGAACCTAAAAGCGACTATAGGGAGTAGAAATTTAATTTGATGTAAAGCTCAATTAATATTTCTCCATAAATAAATAATTCACTTAAAAATGGCATATCAAACCATTAAAAAAATATTTAGCAAATAATTTAATTTCCACAGTAAATATCATTTTCATCGTTTCATAAACCACGGTAACCAACACAGTAGACAGTTCAGTGCAATAAACAATTTCATGGTGATAACAATTCAATAATCATATGGTAAACAATCTCTTTTCAGTAACAATATAGTTCAGTAAAATACACAGTAAACAGTAACAATAGTGGAGACCAGGCAACACCCAAGGTATATCATGCGATAATCCTTGTAGGAAAACAGTAACAGTAGATATATGAGACGTATGGCCATAGTCTGTAGGTGTCCTTAGAGTACACTTGTCAAGTGTCCCTGAGACTGCTGATGACTTGGCGGGTCAACCAGCTACAGTAACAATAATAGTACAATAAACACGCGAGTATGATACGGGGCCTAGCAGTCTCAAAAAATATTTATGTAGTAATGTCACCTTTATGGAAATCAATAAAATCAGAAAATCTTCAGTCAGCCCATAAGGGAAATTTATAATTTTGTGAATATTATAATGAAAATAATTTATAAAATATTCACTTTTCAACACTTCACTTTATAAATCACTCATTTCACTGTATAACACTTAGGAGAAATTTTCAGTAGCTTTACTTTCGTGAAATTCGATAACAAGAATATTTAAATAATATTTTTCGGTAAATTCATATTTTATGAGAAATGTTAAAATTTTCATTTCCAAGGCTAGGAAATCACCTAATTATGTACTAAAATATTTCATGACATTTTTAAAAAAATTTTTAAAAAAATTTCAGTAGCATAATGGCTGTTAATACCTTAGCCTTCTTGCAATTCAAATACAGTTTAAACCAGCTAACATCCACAATTTTCAAAGTTCTCAAGGCAATTCACTTTCAAAATATTCTTATAAAATTATTCGCATTTAAATCATCCGCTCGAGATATCCTTACAGATTACACACGTATCCTTTACCTGTTTGATCTAATCAGACTTCTTGATTCCACCACATGTATTCCAATACTCCCAAGCTGCAGATAAATTCACCAAAAATATTAGCTCATTTAATGCTTATTTTTAAGCTATTATTCATGTCTAGTTGCAGCCACATTGTACACTGCAAATATTTTTGTAGTATTTTTTTCTACCGGTAGTAAAGCTTAGCTTCTCCGTTTTGAGTTGAATTTTAAATCCGAGCATACCGGCAGACTGCTTCTAATTTCTATAGTCTAATGGCTATCCAAAATCATCAGAATTAGCCATGAATCCTTCTCCCCTTCATGAGGCCGAATGCACCCTTAGCCAAATTTGTTGGTTTTTCAACAATTTAACTTCACATTCTTATTTAGCCATGTTTGTTTTCTAATTTGGCACCATTTTTATGCAAGAAACACGATGAATCCATAAGGTACCAAGCTTGGCCGAAACCTCCTCTAATGGCAAAATTTTGTTTAGCTTCATTCAATCAAAACTAATGCTACCAACATGTTTGTTGTGCTTCACTTAGTCTTCCTGCACCATTAGAATTTAAGGAACCAAAATGCATAATGAATCACATACCTTGGCTGAAACTTTGATCCTTTCTCCCTATAACAATCTCTTAGTTATAATTTTGTTGAGATTTTATGTGTATAGAGAGAAACAAGAGCTTTTTGGTTTTTCTTCTTTCTTTCTTCTCTAATGGCGTGGGAGCAATTAGGAGGGATGATGAATAGTGCCAGCCAAGTGGCTGAAGAAATAAAAAAGATTCTCTAAAAATAGGCAAAATGACGAAAAGGCCTCTAGTTATGTAAATTTCGGACAATTTTGGCCTTAAGCTTCAATAGTCGTAAAAACTATGTAATCACACTCCAAAATTTTTGATTCTATCCAAAAAAATCTCATTTAATGTATTTTGATGATTAGAAGTGGTTTTGTCGTGCACGATATATCGATTGTAAGAAATTACGATTTTACCCCTTGTGACTTGCCAGCGAAATTTTTCTATTTAACCACTGATTCGATAAAAATCTCTTGACATTATCTTAACTTCTTTTCCTGTAGAATATCATAATATTTTTACTTCATCCCAATTCATTTTAGTTTTGGTGCAATTTACGAAAATACCTTCGGGATGTAACCGTCATTTTCCAAATTGTTTACCATACTTTTCCAAACAATGAGATTAAAGTATTTTTAACTCAAAATGTCCCTAATATTATTATTACACCTTTCGCACACTATTTCTTCAATCATACATGCATCTGGCACGAAAATCCAAGTGGGGCCCACATCACTATTTACTTAATATACACAAAATATACAAAATTTAATTAATTATTAATTTACAATTAAGTACAGATACATGTACAGTACAATATAACTGGTTCTCACATAATTCCACAAAATTATTAGAATTTTCGACAGCATAACGACTGTTTCTGAACCTAGCATTCCTGTAGTGAATATACAGTATATAAAACTAGCAACAGTTCCCATTTCAACACCAATTCCAACATTCCAATTTCAAAAGATGCACATTTTATCAAAACATGCACCATAGTATCCCTACGTCTTCTACATTCATCCTTTACCTCTTAATTCACTGTGTTTTTGCTCGTCAGCACCAGTGTCCTTATCTAACTTCCGAGCTGTAAAACACCATACAAATACTGTCAAATCATCACACTTCAATTATAAAGAATTATTAACTCTCCATAAACTATCACATTGCCTATAATCACTTCCATTTCAGTCTCTTTTACACCGATGCTAACACTGCAACTTTAGCTACACAACTCCGATTTCAGTTCCGATTTCGCCTACAATTTCCTATTAATTTGTACATTATTTTAAGACCTTAAATGCATTAAATTCAACACCATTTCCTCCTCCCCTTCACCATGGCCGAATGCTCTTCTTTGCCTACACGTGTTTTCTTCAAATTAAATTCAATTTCATGTTTCATGGTAATTCTACAATATTTCTACATTATTTTCCTATCAAGCCATATCAATTTCATGCACTTGGAGGCTTGGCCTAAACCCTAAGGTTATCGTTCTCATGGTTCTAGTTTGATTTGAAGCTAAATTCAAGTTTAAACATCTTAAATACATAGCCTAATATCAAGAAAACATGAAGAAAATCTAACTTCTTTAACCTTTCTCACTTGGATGAATCCTTCAAGAGACCCCACACCCTTATTTTGGCTGATTTAGATGATGATTTTGGTATAGGAAGATAGAGGAAGTTGAGGAGAACAACTTTGGTGAAGGAGATTTTTTATTTTAATGAGATTTTGGTTAGGTTCTATAAGCTTTCTCTCACTTCAAGGTGTAAAAATGGTGGAGAATTGAGGTTGAAGATGATATTGCTGAAATTGGCTGAAGAATGGCCTGGAAAATTCATTTAAAATGATATTTTATAATGAAAATTCACATTTTGCCTTTATGTTTAAGTAATCTTCCGTTTTTCGCTTTTTCAGTTCAACCTCAGTTTAAACAATCAGTCTAATCTTCAAAATATTTTATTTCACTTGAAATATATCTATTTAAGTTGCTCTAACTCTTGGTTGAGTTTTTGTTGAAGTCGACTAACCGTTTGGGTGAAATTACTAAAATACCCCTAACTGTAAAATTGTGTAAATTTCTATTTTTAACCAGGTTTTATTCCATAAGTTCACATGGCCTAGAACCTTACTTTATGAGAAATTTTCTATCACTAATGTGAGTTTAAAGTCAACTTGGTTTGTCTGCTATTTACGAAAATTCTATCGACCTATGGACTTAATCGTTATTTTTTAATTTGTTTGCACACTTCTCAAAAATGAACAAACAATTAAATCTAGGTTGTAGATTCTTACCATATCCTTATTTAGCTCCAAATATCGTGTCCTCTAGTCTCACTTGCTCTGAAACACTGGAAGTTCTATTGGGCCCATAATCTTTTATCCTTTTAGTCTTGCAAGGTACAGTCATTTAGATAATTATATAATATCTGTTAAATGTACGGATGGTAGATATATGAGTATCACATAAACTCATGTCACACTTTTGATGGAAGAAGAAAGGGAAGTAATAGAGACAGAGGAAACGAAGGAAATTGATGACCTCAATGAAGAAAAGAAATGGCTACTAGAGAAAATGTTAATAAGTCATTTTTTCAACAAAGATGCAATGGTAGGCACATTATGGGTGGTTTGGAAATTGTCTACGGAGCCATTGGTAATAATTCTTTATGACAATCTATATTTGTTTAAGTTTGCAACAGTAAGGGACAAATAGATAGTGTTGGACTTAGCACCGTGGTCCTTTGATAAGCAACTAATATTGTTTCATGAATATGATGGGAATCTTATACATCAGAATATTAGTTTACAATGGTTACCTTTTGGATATGAGTTTATGGACTCCCTTTGAGGATGATCAACCATGAGGTGGCAAAGAAGATAGGCAGGAAAATAGGGACCTATAAAGGAACTGAGTCATTTATCTAGTTAACGAAGCTTGGGCTAATTGTTGAGAATTCAAGTGGAGATTGACATAACTTAGCCTCTTAGGAGAGTTGTAAATTTGCTTGGAATAGGAGATAAGAAGGTTGTTTGGGGGAAGCTGGGTTATGAGAGATTACAAATGTTTTATTATGTTTGTGGCCTGTTGAGACATGTTGAGGGAGAGTGTGATCTGAATAATGGAGAAGCAAAGAAACATGTCAAGCAATATGAGGCATGGATGCGAGTTCCCTTAGGAAGAAAGAGAGGAAGTTACTCAACAATGGGTGTTCAAATGAGGTTGAAAACACATAATGGGATGTTTCCACCTCAAGAAAAGACAATAAAAGACAATGATGGGAATAGCCAGGAAAGTACGACGAAGAATTGCAAATTGACGAATAAAATCAGCCAAAGAGGATGAAAAGGAAACTTGGATGATAATTATAACAACAATAATGATGAGAATGATTCTAGGGATCGAGCAAGGAAAATAGAGGAAATTAAGTTAACCAATAATGTTGGGTCAAAAGTGTTGGCTCTATAGGCTAAACCGAGAGGGGGTGAATCAGTTCTTAGCTAACCTCATATTCTTTTTTCAATTCTTTTAAATTCTCTAGCTTATATTGAAGTTTTCTAAGTTCTCTAGGCTATACAACCATGCAATCCAAATTCAATACAATAAGCACAAATATAATTGCAAGTAAATAAAGAGAGAAGGGAAAGCAAAATGTACGCAAGCGATTTATAGAGGTTCGACAACCTTACCTACGTCCTTTACCTTGAGACGCTCCTAAGGATTTTCCCCAAATCCACTAACTTGAATTTGTATTACAATCCCTCTTTTTCTAAGGCTAAAGAGAAACCTCCCTCTTTTTCTAAGGCTAAAGAGAAAACTCCCCTTTACAAGGTATGAGTGGGTTTACAAAGAGTGTAATCAAAGAAGGCCTCTAGTTAGGCAAGTGATTATAATGGTTAAGCACAAGGTAAGCCTATACAATATTTGTGCAAGATCATACAAGGAGAATGACAATGATAGAAGATATTGAATTTTAGCTCTTGTAATCTTTGAGTTGCTTGGAAAGGATGAAGAAATTGAAGAATGATATGTCTTGGCTGCTCTCTCTTCTTTCTTGAGCTTCCAAGCCTCTATTTATAGTCCCTTGGATGTATTCTTGACGTTGGTTGGAGCCAAAAACTAAAGTTACAGTTGTATCTCACAGAAACTAGCCATTGGAGGCTTTTCACGTGTTAAGGGATCGATCCTTTGACATAGGGGATCGATCCCATGCTTCATTCCACGCTTCCAAGGCATTCTACCAATAAGGGATCAATCCTTTACCTGAGGGGATCGATCCCTCATGTTTTTCCTGCACTATTCAGGGCCATTTTGGGTTAGAAATGATGCAGACTTTGATTTTTATTCATCCCAAAACATTTTAGAATTTTGTGGGAGTTTTTCTTGACTTTCTCAATTGAAAACATAGTCCAAAAACTCATTAAGTAATTTTCTAAGATTGTGTTCAAATATATTCTTGAAAACATTACTTAATGAAAATATTCAAAACCATTTTATAAAGTATTAAGACCAATAAGAATATATCATTAACTCATGATCTTAGACTTAAAATGGTTTGAGAAAATCATGTGTGATAAAGCAAATTTACAATATGAAAGAAACATTAAGGCTTACTTAAGTTTTTTTCATTTCAAAATACATATGGCAATTTAAAGCTAACAAAAAGGAGCACTTTTCTTTTTGTTTCAAAAAGTAGCACTTAATGCCAAGGCAACGAATCAAGATGATTCTTGTATTGGAGGTGTTGAAAACATAGCTGATAAAGAAGGTATGACTGAAGATGAAGTTGTTGAAATAGTCGATGGTATCAAAGTTGCTCACATTGATGACGTGGACTGGAAAAATATTGTGAATGACCATTATGAGGAAGATGGAAATAAAGGTGAGGGAATTAATGAGATAGATGACACATCAATTTGTGCATGCAAAGGTGATGAAACATGTAATCTTCCCATGCAAAGCCAATGCATTAAAAACTAGAAGAGAATGGCACGCAAGGTGGGTAATGAGTAGAAAGGAAAAAAGAGTAATATTGGGAAGTGAAAAAATAGTATAGTGGATGTAGTGAGCCAATGGAGGTCAAGCAACTAAAGAAACAGTGTTAGATAGGAAGGAGTTGCTAGATGAATCTACACAGAAAACGGTGGAGATTGATTATCTGTCTTGTGGAGACCAATAAGGGTAGTAAGTTGGAATTGCTTGGGTTTAGGAACCCACGAGCAGTTAGAGCTTTTAAAGAGCTAGTGAAAACAAAGCTACCCCATGTAGTCTTTCTATGCGAAAGCAAGCTACATGAAAATAAGTTAGATAGAATTAGGAGGGATTGTGGAATGAAAATTGTATTCTGTGTAAGTTTAGTTGGAAGCAGTGGTAGGTTAGCAATGCTTTCTGGGAAGAAGTTTAGATAACACTTTGGAGTTTCTCAGACAATCACATATGGTTGAGGTCGATGGTAAAAATATCAATAGAGGCCAACGAACTTTTAGGGAAAGCCTAATGCTAGCAAAAGAGAAAATTTATGGAGATTTCTAAGGAGATCGACAGAGAATAATGAGAAGCCTTAGGCAGTGTTTCAAATAGCGGCCGTTATTTGAAATAGCGGCAGGGGCCGCCACCGCTATTGCAGACATAGCGGCTGTGAATCTATATCACTACAGTAACGGCCGCTATTGGCCGTTACAAAACGCTGTAGTGGAGGATAGCGCCAATAACGGCCCGTTATTGACGCTATTCTCTGCATTCCGTTCAACATTTTGCTATCAGAAAAAAAAATTAATTTTCAAAATCAACAGAACTCAGAATCTTAGCTTTACACAATCAAAATTTCAATCTCAATCACAAAGAATTCAACATCAATTCAAAAGACATAACAACACAACAGAATAATTGATTTGAGTTTTGATTTTAAAAGCAAGAAACTATTTACCTTTCGACAACAAATCTGGATCATGGAAGAGATGAAATCAACTAGATTTGGATTGGGCATTGGGGAGGGGATCTGTGAAGGGTGACTGGCTGAGGGCGAGGGAGGAGGGACCGAACACCAAAGTCTCTGTTTAGTATTGTTCTGGCTGTCGGGACAGGGTGTGAGCAACGACAAGGCATGGGTGGCCTGAGAAGCTACCTGTCTGCTACACAAGCGTGGCTTTTGTGATCTGTCGTTTGCAAGTGGAGATTGGAGAGCATCTGGTCTGGGCTCTTGCTGGCGACTTGCGGCTTGCAGCTTCTTGATTTGAGGGTGAGTGAGGCCGTGGGTGTTGTGAGAGGTGGGGATCTTGGCTGCGGAGTGGAGAATGGCCTGAAAGGAACCGAAGCCTGAGTGGGTGAGGGTGAGTCGGTGAGGTGAGGATGTGTCTGAGAGTCTGAGATTGAGATTGAGAGTGAGTGAAGAGATGAAAATGAAATTGAATGGGCAAAGGCAGAGGCAGAGGCAGAGTGGGTGGGTTCGGGAATTTGGGTTTTTTTTGGGTGGGTTGTGGGTTTGTAATATTTTATTTAGTTTTAATTTTTTTCAAAGAATTTTAATATTTTAGGAATTAATATTAGGTAATTTTTTAAATATTATTAGGTAATGTTGAATTTAAATTATTAATGTAATTTTTTTAGTAAAATTTGTAATGTAATTAAATATATGATATTAAGTATTATTATAAGAAAAAATAATATTGATTATTTGATATTGATATTTGATTAGGTTTAAGTTAATTGATAATATTAGACCAAAAAAAAAAAGTTAATTGATAATAGCAAATTAGTATTAAAGTTTTAATACAACCAATCATGATTAATTTTTTAATAAGTTAATTGATAATGTAAATATAATCAATTAAATTTATTTTTACTTATTAAAGTAAGTAAATTAAATGAATTATTTTTACTTATTAAAGTAATGAATTAAGTAACCAAATGTGCAATATTCTGAGCTATGCATTAGGACAAATATTCTGAGCTATGCATTGTAGTCTCTTTGTATATTATGTTTGTTGTCTGTGAGTTTTCTTTTATAACTATTTTTTATAGTGGATTGAATTTAAAAAGTTCAATTTTATTATAATTCAAAAAAATATAAAAAACATTTTTTTCACATAAATAATAAACTTGAGATATCATAAATTACTTTAAAAACTATAAAAATAAGACTTTACATGATTATAATTACAATTACTACACTTTATATAGAATTGTGCGAAATTAAAAAAAATTCACGACCGCGATGACCTCGATGACCGCAATTACCGTCGTTATGTCCGCAACCGCAATAAACGCAATGTGACCGAAAACGTGGTCGCGACCGCAATTTAAAACAATTGCCTTAGGTGTGCATTGGTGATTTTAACGAAATTCTCTAGAATGACAAAAAAATAAAGAAAGGCTCTAAGAAGAGTTTTTCAGGTGATTGCTGTTAGGGAAGCATTGGATGATAGAAAACTTGAAGATTTGCGCTTCAAGGGTCAGTGGTACACGTGGGAGATGAAAAACAGCTACTACACTTGTGAGGGAGAAATGTGATTGATGTGTGGCTACTAAGGAATAGTGATCAGCATCCCTTGTGTGAGCTTATTCATCTAACATCAACAACATTTGACCATTGTCCAGTTAAGCTCATTACAGAAAATAGAAAGCGATGGTCTCAAAAGTGAGGAAGGAAACGTTTTCATTTTGAAAACATGTGGACCAAAGAAAATGTTTATGAGAAACTTGTTGAAAAAATGTGGAAGGAAAACCCAGCGGTACACATGCAAAATAGACTAGAAAAGGTAAGGGCCATGTTTTATGAGTGACATAATGACAAGTTCTAAGGAATTAAGAGGAAGTTGTCTTTATTAAAAAAATGAACTTCAGCCCTTTAAATGGCACAATTACCTTTTAGCTCTTGAACTTATTTTTAATTAAAATTTGGTACTCCTTTTAATTAAACAATTTAATTTTAAGACAATTATCCAAATTGAATTAATTCTAAGGGATTTCTTCAAACAAAACCAAGAGGTTTCCAAGCAACAACAACACGAGCAGATCCTTACAACAGTTTGCAGCAACAACAAACAAGAAATTTCATGGTGACAGCAAAACCAGGATAGCTACATCGCAGATAAAAGGAACATCCAAGAGCTCTTACACACAACCAAAAACAAGAACAGCCACATAACTCGCTAGATGTGGCAATAAGGCAACAAGAAATAGGTTAAATGAGAAAAAGAAAAATTATGCAGAAAAGAAAGCCTCCAAATTTCTCTTTTTTTTTCTCTCCACAGATCTCTATGCCTTAGCTTTTTATAAGACGTTCCCTAGCTCTAACTTGAGAAAGGAACCAAATTTTTTGTTCTTTTCATCCCATTAAGGTCCTATAATCATTGTTGTATTAATGGGTTTTTATTTGATTCCTCTTTATAGATTTTTAGCAGCTATTGTGATTTATTTCTTTTCATTTTGTTGATTATTTCTTTCCTTTTTTTTTCGCAGCAAATCTGTTGGTCAACAGTTAGCTTGCATTTTTGTTTCTGCAACAAATCGCTTGGTCAACTCTTGGTTTGCAAGGTATAGTCTTAGCTAAGAGTTGCATGGTGCATAGGGGTTTCAGTTAGTTTATGAGGGTTTGCATATCGGCTTATGTTGAAGAGTTTTCATTAGTGCATAGGAAAGGGTTTAAGGTTTAGTGATTATTTAGGGTTTAGTGAGTTAGGATTTAGAGAAGGTTTTGGCTTAAGTAAAAGGTTGATTGAGGGGTTGACTTGAGCTTTGACTCGAGATTTTGAAAGGTGCCTGGATATAATTAGGCGTCTACAAGAATGAATCAACATAAAATGTCAATATACTATGCAAAGCTTAGACAACGAAAATCCCATTACTAATGAATGCAAAGTGCAATGAAAATTAAAAAAAAAAAAGAAGAAAAAGAAGAAGAAGAATGCTTCCAACTAATCCTAGAACATCTTTTTTTTTCCTTTTTTGTCATTTTTCTTCTTTTTTTTTTTAATTTTTTGTAAGACCATTTTCCAATATCTTCATCAATTCAAAATCCTCATTATTTTTCCTCACCATTTTTCAACAAAATGCTCTTTTGAAAAACAATTTTTTGTTTAGTCTTGACATTTTTTTTGCTTTTTTATTTGAAAAAAAATTAAAACAAGTGGAAAGGCAAACTTTTCTTTCTTTCTTTCTTTTTCGAATGAATTTTTTTTAATTCATCAAATTTAGTGAAAAATGTGAGAAAAAGACAAGTTCCTTCATGTTTGCTAAAGTTACATTATTTCATAATAAGTTGGCATGACTTTATTTAAAGTTGGGTCTCTTAGGTTATATATGTTGGGCATGGACATCAAAGGTGCTAAAAGGTTCTTAGATTATTCCTTATTGTCATCCATGATACCTAGTAAGGCACTCCAATCCTCACCCAACGACTACAAGCAGATAGGGTTCAACTTAAATGTGAGTATTTTGTTAGCCCATGTGAAGGTTATTCACTTACTAGAGCGGTAGGTACTTTACTCTCTCCTAAGCAGGATGAAGCCCATTAGAAGGCTCGTGCATGCTCATGCATGCTCGTTTTTACATGAAGGAACAAATATTTGTTATTCTGTGTTTTATTTTCTTAAAACACTAAATCAAATTACCAATTTTAGGAAAAACTCAATTTAACCTAAGACTAATCATTAATTTGACTCTCTAATGTCGCCAAACTATCATAACATCTAAGTTCAAGGAAGCTAACCACTAGACACAAATTAGGAGTCGCCACCAATCATTTTTTACCTAGGTATAATTGGCCACATATTTTTACTTAAGGACAAGTATTGAAATACAACTTAGAGTTCAGATTGGGGTACAGTTATGTGCAAGGAAGTTGTTAGGTACCCTAGTAATGCCCATCCTAAATGATACCAACCTAATGTTCAGTCATCCTAAGTTTGCTTTCATTATATTAATTTTGATATTTTAAATATTAGAAATATTTTTTAAGTCTCCTTCATTATCCTAATAGAATTCCTAAAGATACATTCTCATCTTAAGAGTCTTATCTAACTTTTTTAAGTTGGCTCGATGGTCAAGTTAATTGAGTATCTTATGAAAACTCAATTTCTAATTGTTGTCTTTATTTCTACCTCACTTTTATTTTCTTTTTTTAATATATATTTATTTATTTGTCTTTTTCGAGATTAATATATCGGATTTTCAAATCACATGAAATTCATTCTAATATTGGACTTCAAGTTAAAAATAAGCTCAACCAGCTATAAAATAAATATCCAAAATCTTGGTCAAATGGAGGTATCTACATATTTTATATTAAAATAATAAAAAATTTTAGTAATTATATATTAAAAATATAAAATAATAATTCATATATATTTATAATTAAATTGAACATATCAAAATAAAAAAGTAAGGAAATTAAACAATAAAACATCAAGGATAAAAAATACAAAAATTGGATAATTTAATTTTTTTAAAAATAATTTTAACAAAATTAAAAGATATTATTAATTTAAAAAAAAAGTTTAGATGAGTTTAGTAGCAATTAAATCTTTGCCCTCTAGTTAACAACTGAAAGGGCTGCTAATTTCACTATGGCACGGGATGCTTGTCAAATGCATCCTGCACTACATTGAAAAATTTTTCATGCTTTAATTTGATTCCTATAGCTTCGAACCAAATGGCCCCTCTGTCATTTGCTTTTGCACGAAACTCCTAGTAGAGTTTCTAAATACACCCAAAAAAAATACTACACAACTTATTTTAATGATTCTTTTAAAATACCAAAATACCCTTATAAAAAATTACAAACTATCCTTATTAATATTTTAAATTTTTAATTTTTTATTCCCGAAAATTCATTTCCGGGAATACAAGAGAACTCCTGGAAATGAATGTCCAAGAATTCTATAAAGCTCTTGGAAATGGATTTCCAGGAGCACAAATTTGTATTGCTAGGTAGCACAAATTTGCTGCCTGGCATCCTGTGCAAATGTTGCCTAGCAGCATTCAAGTTCTGTCAGGCAACATAAAAAATTTGTTTAAAAAAAAAGTGGGTTTGCAGCAAAATACTGCGAACCTAGTGCTGCTAGGCAACACATGCATGCTACCGGTAGCACGTTCTGGTGAGGTTCACTAGAAACCTCGTTGGATTTTGTAGAAATGGGTGAGTGAGTATGATGTTTTTGGTAGGAAAGACAAAGTAGGAAAAAATTTAGAGATTTTAGGCTATGGGAAGTAATTTTAGAAAGGGCATTTTAGGGTTTAGGTTTTTCTTAAAAATAGGGTGTGAGTAGTATTTGATAGGTTGTGTTTAGAATTTTTCCTCTTAGTATCTAGGTTCCAGACCCTATAATGGGAACCAAACAAATGAAAATGCTATGTCTCAGGTTTGAGGACTTTGTACGAATATAAAGTTGTGATTCATATGCAGATAGCATCTTTATCTAGCTAGCTAGCATTTGTATCCAAGGCTCTGTTTTTCTTTTAAAGCTTTATAAAAGCAAAAGGGTATCTTAATCTGGACCCTTTTCTTTTTTTCAACTTTTTCTTTCTTTTCTTGACAGCTTAAAGTCAGTTTAGACCCTATTGAACTATCATTGTGTGATGCGATTCCAGCCATTTTTAGAAGAAGTAAAAACAGACTTTTGGGAGGGTTCGAATACTGGAGTCGTCACTGTTGGGAGGGTTTTATTGTTTACCACTCCTGATTCGAATATGATTAATCTCAGACCGTACAACAGATGAGAATACATGTGGTTAGAAAAAAAAGAGACGATTGCACTATGGGGTAAATCCATAATCATAAGTCTCTAATATATACACTCTTTAAAATATTTTATTGCATCAATTTTGATTGAATTTTGAAATTTTAATGTATTTTCTTCCTGATTTAATTAAATTATCTTCATGTATAGGAAATTTGAGAATAATGAGAAAATCAAGGTAATGGCAAGAAAATCAAAGAAAAATAGTTGGATTTGGTGTTTAAACCCTAACCTTAACCTTAGTCTTAAAATCCATAAAATTACTCATTTTTCAAACCTTAAATCCTATTCCTACCACCTAATTCCTAAACTATTTTTTTAACCATAAACCTTACCTAAACCAATTGTCCAAACCCTTTTAGAAAACCTTTAACCTTTACCCCACCAAATCCACTTAAACTTATCTCATTCTTACATAAAACCCGAGCATTATTTAAGCTCATTTTAAATATCAAAACCTAGAGGTGGCAAACGGGCGGTTCGGGCAGGTTTCGGTTCGGATTTTTTTGGTTACGGGTTTTCTCGGTTGTGGGTTTTTTCGGTCTCGGGTTTTCTCGGTTGCGGGTTTTTTCGGTCTCGGGTTTTTTCGGTTGCGGGTTTTATCGGTTTTGAGTTTTTTTGGTTGCGGGTTTTTTCGGTTTCGGTCTGGTTTCGAGTTCAATCCGGTTTTAATCGGGCGGGCTTAGTCAAATTATTTTAAAATTTTATAAATTATAAATATTTTATAATTTTGAATGTAATAATTAATTTAATTTTATATAGTTAAATAAAAATATAATAAAAATGCTAAATTAAAGTTAAAATTTAATAAATGGGAATTGTATAATATATATATATATAGAGAGAGAGAGAGAGAGAGAGAGAGAGAGAGAGAAATTTGGTTGGGATGATTTTGAAAACATTGGGAGTGGACCAATGAAGAATATAGTTATCTACAATAATAAAAGAGAACACATCATCTATAATTATTACATTATAATTAATTAATCAAAATTTAAAGTCACGTGAGATCTATCAGAATAATACATAAAGTTCGCACTTGTAAATGATGGACCAGTACATAATTTTTAATTATAATTGATTAATTATCGTAAAAAGAATTACAAGTAAAATACTCGAAGACATAAAAGACATTGAAAAAGTTTTAAATCTTGCATTGCATTTGCAAAAAATGAAAGCACTCTGCTATTGTAAACTTTAGCCTTAGAAGCATCTCGATTTCTATACTAATTAATTTTTTTTGTCCACAAACTCCAACTACTAAAAATCATCTTTGAATTGCCAACAACCTTTTAGCCTAGTGGTTAATGATGAGTTGTGGCATATTGTAAGTCTTGGGTTTGAATCCAACACCTCCATCCTCAGTTATTTAATATTTCTCTTGTAATAAAAAAAAATCATCTTTGAATTTCAATTATAATTAAAACGATTATAATAGACATTACATTATATTAGACTTCATAATTCGTGTATATATATATATATATATATATATATATATATACATTGTATTCGTATTGCATCAAATATATTTGTATCATATAAAATATAAAAATTATTGTATTAAAATTTATATTGATATACCAAACACAATTTCTTTTCTAATTTTTATCAAAATTTGATCCACTATTATGTTCATTTTTTTTAATTATCATATCTACATTGCATGACAGTATATTGAGATAAAGATATTTCAAAGTTTGCTTTTGAAGTTTTTTCATGTAATTCTCAAGGGAGGGAAAATGCATATTTCCAAAGAATTTGAAATTTTTTGGTAATGTGGGAAAAGCTTGTTTGGAGGGAATTGAAAAATAAAAATCAAACAGATCTCCTTTCACACGAAACTCTCATAAATAAAATCTTATTATTCATTATTTTTAATTTCTTTTGTTGTTTTGACTAAATTTATATAAATATAATTTTTTACATTTTAATGTTTTTATTACTTGATAATTATTATTTATTTTTTTAATTTCCTGTGATATTTACATTTGTTATAAAATATAAAATTATATAAAAATTTATTTTTTAAATGAGCCAAATATATATAGTAAAACTAAAAGAAAGTGAAAATCCAAAAGTATTAGCTTTACAAATAAATAACTAACTAACAAATTATAAATAAATCACACTAAACAATTAAACATTTATATAAATAGCTTTATATTCTTAACAATAACTTATTGAGTCATTATGTTTTTTTTTTCAATATTGGGTCATTGGAATTTAGATACTCTTAATTCAATCAATTTCTTTTTTTTTACTTTGTTTAATTAGCTTCTTTAATAATTATATTATATTTTTAATAAAATTTTAAATTTTTAAGTATCTTTTTTACATTTATTTTGTCTTTTAAATACCAACATAATTAATAATTAAATTAAATTAAATTTAAGTATCTTCAATTATAATGTTGAATAAAATTATAGTATACATTAAAAAAATAATTAATATTATGAATAATTGGCCAATTAATTATCTCAATTTTATATTTATTTTGTTTTTAGTTTGTACATAAATCATAATATAACATTATTTTTATTAAATATAATCATACTTAAACACATTAATTAATCAAATATCTCATTAAAAATTTAGAACATTAAATTAAACAAGTTATATACACCAATTGACATTATATTATAAATAATAACATTTGATATAATGTACCAAAAAAAACATTTGATATAATGATGTAAATGGGTAATATATAATCAGGTACCCGACACTACCCGACTCTATAATCGAAAAATTATAGGGTTCGGATAGTGTTCTTATTACCTGTATAGGATTCGGGTAATACCCTTAGGGTACGCTATACCCGATTAACTTTTGATCAAGTAGTATATGGTACCTGAACTTGTTCATCAATTATATGAAAGTAATCAAAATTATATGCTTGTACAAAGATTTGAACCATGGCCTCTTATATTTATTGTTATATGTTTAACCACGTGAGCTAGATTGAGAATTTGTTATATTTGTTGTAAATTTTATTTTTATTTTAACACAACTTGCAATTTAAAATTTAATGAAACATTGTTGGCCAAAAAAATAGTTTACTGAATAATAATAATAATAATAATAATAATAATAATTTATTCTTAAGATAATAAGATTTTAAAATTTTAGACATAAAGTACTAAAATTAAATTAATAGAAATTTCATAATATGTTAAGATACAATTCTTAAGATATTGATAATTTAACATATATGACATTTTATTATAATGGAAATCTTAATATATATATATATATATAGTATATTATGTTTATTATTTTATTTGTAACTCATTATAATAAATTAAAAAAAAAAACACTTTTTTGACTAAAAAAGTAGTTGAGAATGTCAGTATCTATTTAATCATCCAATATTATGATTATTAATTGATCAAGTTAAACTAAATTACATGAATACATCATAAGAGATAAAATGTTTGAAATTAAAAACAAGAGTATATTCTAAAAGCATGATAAGAAATTGGAATGAAAAATATCTGAAATTAAAACTATAATATGCTATGAGAGATTGTTTAATTTATTCTATATTACATGGTAAGAGATTATTATAATGTAACATACAAATCATTATGATAAGATAAACATATTAATAATCTATTTTATATAATTAAGAGCTTGTATAGTTGATTATATATCACATGATAAGATATTATTTTTAAAGTTATAATAACATAGAAATCATTATGATAAGGCGTTATTTATTAACTATATTATGTATTTTATTTTCTATCAAAAAAACTATTCCAAATTGAGTACTAATTTTTTTTTCATATTCACATTAACATAATAATATTAGATTAACATAATAATATTAGATATACACTAATTGATTGAATATCTAATTAAAATGTTAAATAATAGATATTACTAAATTAACATTATCCACACATATAATCACAAGAATTAAAAAAATATAAAATGGTATACAAACGTTATATATAAAAAAATTTTCAAAAATTTAGAGGGACCAAAACTATTTATTATAAATAAATTTATTTATTAATTTACAAATATATATTGTGTGTGTGTGTGTATATATATATATATATATATATATATATATATATATATATATATATATATATATATGTATATATATAGATATATCAAAAGTTTAGGAAGGCCAAGACGGCAAGACCTCTCAAAGAGGCTAACTATTCGTCTTTACTATTGATCTTCAAATTTGCAACTTTTAACACTCATGACAATATTGGGTGTTAATTTTGATTTCATTGCACTTCATTAGATATTAATTTTATCGTCAATTCAAATGAATTTTAAATTATTAATACCATTAATTAAAAATAAGAAGTGTAAAGATAAGTTAAAAATTAAAAAAAAGGACATTGCTCCATTTATTATTTAAAAAGTTGAACTTAAGCACTTAACCGAGACAAGGGGAAAAATATTTACCGTAATTAAGCATTAACCGTACTAATTTTTTACTGAACCCGTCGGCAAAATGTGAAAAAGGAAATTTGAGTTTTCCCGCCAGCTCAAAAACACAGCCGAGCACCTCTCGCGCCCATCCAAATGAAATATATAAAGTTTTCCCTCTCCAATTTATTATTATAAGATACCAAATTAGTTTATTCATGTATAAGATTATTATAATATAATAAATAATTAATTATCACTAGCTTGATTTTTTAATGTCTTTTGTTTTAAGGCTAAAAATAAAATTACCACTATAATTTTCTCTTTTAATGATACCCAAGTATAAAAAAAATTGTATTTGTATTGTTTAATTTAATTACTTAACTTTTTCTAATCTTAAAAACTTAAATTTTAATTTTAAGATTAGGTTTTTTTTTATCTAAATTTAATATCTTTCTATACTTGAAACTTTAAGAAAATATAGTTTAAATTTAATTTTATTAAAAATATTTTTAATGTGTTGTACAAAATATCAAATTCAAAGTTTCAAACAAATATTGAAATTATATAATTTTTATATATTTGATTTATATATTAAAATTAAAATTTTATTATAAATAAAAATAATAAAATGTTAAAATGATTTTTATAATAAAATCAAACGTCAAATTAATAATATATTTATTATTATAAATGCAATAAGGATAATATTAAAGATTATTTGATATCATATATTATGGTGTTTTAAATTAACTTAATTTAATTAAAAAGATTCAATATTTATTATGCTGGTAATATATAATTGATAAAATTGTATAATAAATAATAATTGTTTTCAAAATTTTAAACTTTTTAATTAAAAAAGTGTATCAATTATTTATTTATTTTTAAATAATAATTATATAATTATAATTCGGGTTTTCTCGGGTTATAAATTCGGTTTTTTTCGGTTTTCGGTTCGGGTCGGTCTCGGTTTCGGAACGTATCGGGCTCGGGTTATGTCGGGTTCGGGTTGTGTCGGGTTCGAGTTTTTTCGGTTTCGAGTTTTTTCGGTGACAAGCTTTTTCGGTTACAGGCCTTTGACCTTTTTGATCAATTCGGACTGGTCCCGGTTCGGTCTCGGGCGGGTTTTCGGACTCGAGCCAATTTTTGCCACCTCTATCAAAACCACAAGCCTAAAACATTTCAAATCTGCAACCACCTTGATGTTTTGGTCTTTTCTCATGCAAGTCCAATACATGCTTAATTATGGATTTATTTTCACCAAGAAGCCCAAAGGAAAGTGCAGCCCATGATTATTTGCCAAAGAAGCCCTAACCTATATAGAAGAGAGGAGCGACCGGAAGAAGGTGTGGAGGAGGCTGCGGGTGACAAGGATATCTTCACCATTTATTTTCCTAGTTTCCAAAAATTCGATGGAAATTTTAGAATGTTTTCTTAGCTTAGTCAGTAGGTTAGCAGTTGTATATATCTTCCGACTAGGTTTTAAAGGGAGGAAAAAGGCTGGTGACAGCTGCCATTATTCTTCACTGATGTTTCCTTTCTATTTCGTTATTCCTTAGCTATTCTTTGAAGTTTCAAGTTTATTGTTCAGCACTCTTTCATGTTTAGAGTACTCTAGAGATAATTTTAGAAAACTTTTTAATTTAATTTGTTTAAACGAATTGGTCTTACCGAAAGTTAAATTGAAGTTTAGTGTGCGTTTGGTTCATGAAAACAGAGTTGTTTTTCATTTTCATTTTCATGGAAAATAGAAAATGTGAAGGAAAACATGTTTGGTTGAAGAAACAGAAAACATGTTTTTGGAAAATGAAAATGAAAATGGACCAAATTTTGAAAACAAAAAAACCATGTTTTCATTGTTTTTCAAGGAAATAGTTTGAAAAAATGGAGAATTGGAAAACACGGGATTTATGAAATTTTTTTAATGTATATCAAAGATACAGGGTTCGAATCATTACACAAGTAAAAAGTTTTTTTTATTATTTGTTTTAGTTTTAGGTTTACATGCTAAACTTGCTTCAACGCTTATTGTAGTTTTGCTTTGGCTTTTTTTTTGCTCTCTCTCTTTGGCTCTTTCTTCTTCCAGCTAAAGCCCAAACTTTTTTCCAAAATTGTATCAGTCACCATTGTAAATCAAATCAAGTTACTTTTTTTTTCTCATTCTCATTTTTTGGTTTCTTATTATATGCTATAAAAAATTGAAGATTTTCTTTTTGTATGGTTGTTTTATTTTACCATTGTTGCTAGTGGATGAGTTTTATTGTGAATTTATCAGTTTGAGTTATAATAAAACTGTAGTTGTGTCTTTGAATAATAAAAATAAGTTTAATTGTCTCTTTGAACAATACTGAATAAGTTTAATTGTCTATTTTAGTTATTGTTTTTCATATTTATTGGTTTGAAAATGTAGACACCAAACGCATTTTCATAATTTTCATTTTCAAAAACAAGGTTTCATTTTCGTGTACCAAACATATTTTCCAAAATTTAGAAAACAGAAAATGAAAACTTGTTTTTAGAAAATGAAAATAGAAAATGAAAATAGAAAATATTTTCATAAACCAAACGGACCCTTAGTTTTTCATAATTTTTTGTTTCCTTTTACGTTTCTATTTCTTTATTGTGTCCTGCTTTCGTCTATTTTCTTTTTATCATTCTCGAGCTCAATTTTTAGTTTAGGTTCGAAGTAGTTAAATTAGCTTGTGGCTTCCACAACGCATGGGAGGAGAGTTGTAGTTGATCAGTGATTGTGCAGTAGACATGGGCTGCTGCGACTGCTGCGTGTGGCCGGACCGCGGGAGCATTCTGGAGCAGAACCAGACTGGTTCAGGAAAGCAAGGCTGCTGTATGAAGCTCGGAAGCTGGGCGTTGATCATGGAAAGGTGCAACGTGGCTGTGTAGCCTTACTGAAGGAGACGTGGAGGCTCGGCTTGGTGTGAGGCACAACATTGGCTGTGGCTTCTTACTTGGGTTGGGAGCAATGCCAAACGTGGCCCTGTTAGGAAGGAAGATAGTGTTGTGCTGGAAAGATTCATAGTTATTTATTCATTGTTACTTTATTAAATGTTAGCTCAGGTATTAGTGTTAGTGGTTAAATTATATTTAAAATTAAATAGCATGTTAGATTAATTTATTTGGTCTTTGTTTAAGATTTAATTTTTAGATTTTAGGTAGGTTTAGTTTTAGTTAGATAAAATTTAATTTTAATTACATTAAGTTTTAAGTAAAATTAAGTTATTTTTGCAATTAAATTTTCATTTCTTTACTTATTTATTTTAATTTGTAAATTATATTTATGCTTTATTTTAATTATTTTACTAGTTAATTTAGATTAAGAGAACTTTGATTGTTTGAATAAACATAGGATGACCAATTTTAGTACTTAGCTAGAATAATATTAACTAATCATCATGGAAACTATACTTTACTCATACTTTATTATTTGTCATGACCCGTGCATTTGCGATTTAAGTTTAGATGCAACACATAACATTCACCCCGTTTAGAGGAGATAGGATCTTATTAGTAACTGCATGCACCTTGCACTGCAGTGAGATATCAAAATACAAAAAGATCTTTTTAACTTTTTTTTAATAAGCTTTTGTTTTTTATATTGTTAAAATTTTTATTTATTTCATTTTTATTTTTTGAGACTTTCAATTTTTACATAAACTATTATTCTATATTTATAATATATAGTTATCAATTTTTATTACTTAAAATTTTAAATATAATGTGTTATTACTGAATAAAACTTTAAAGATTCTAAATATTAAATAATATTATAATAAATTTTTAATTGTAAAGCAATTTTCTATATAAAATAATTTTATTAATTTTTAATTATTTTATTAATTTTACAAATGTAAAATATATATTATAAATTTCATTATATTTAAATTTTAGTTTTATGTTATTAATGTTCGTTTTCTCTTATCACTATACTTTATCCAACCGTCACCATTCATTAATTTACATCCGAACATATATGATACTGCTCATTTTGATCTTATAATTACAATAGTTAATTTCACCGTTGTCATCGTTTTTAATCCCATTGCTCATTCAAATGGACTATTACAAAATAAGAGTATATGTATAAAAAAAATGTAGAGTTTGAATTATTTAGAGATTGAATTCTTAAATTTTGATGATTAAGATTAAAAACTCAATACTCTATTTATTTACAGATTGCACGGATTGCATGATCATTGACAGAAGCATCAAAATTATGAATATCTAATAGTTTATCATTATTGTTACCTATTTACAATAATAAATTTGTATGTCGTAGAAATCTCGATCTTCGTGTCCACGTGTTTGCCAAGAACTCTGCAGAAAAAGAAGAAATTAGAGTGACATAGGGATTTGTCCCTATGCACGCACTTTAATGCTTAAGTCAGAAGCTGAGTAGAGTCTCAGTCAGAAAAATAATGACTAAGTGAAATAAAAAGACATCTAACTTGTTATTTATAGAGTGGGATTGGGTCGTATATACCCTTTTGTCCTTCTAAACTTCTTTTATTATAGGCTAGGCGCACATCTGGGTTAAATGAGTTTGGGCCAATATCTCGTGGGCCTCAGAGTGGGCTTCTTGCTCATGTAGCAAAAATCGTTCTCCTGCATTGGGCAGGAGACTATAACCACAGTCTCCCATGCAAGAGAGTATAACCACGGTTTCCCGTGCGGAGAGTAATAAATAGACTTATCTCGTGTACTTTTTGTTTCAAACTCTTGCATTTCAAGTGTGTGATTTTGTGTCTCAATTTTTTGCTACAAGTCTATACACTTTCTAGTCTTTTACGTATGTGGCTTACCTCGCACATTTTTCGCTTCAAGCCCAAGCACTTTGGTCTTCATGTATAACTTATTTCGCACATTTTTCTCTTCAGACCTTTTTCTTTGAATGCGTGGTTTACTTTATGTATTTTTCGCTTCAACCCCAGGCACTTTGGTCTTCACGCATGACTTACTTTGCGCACTTTTCACTTAAAGTCTATGCGTAGCTTACTTTGCGCAATTTTCGCTTCAAGCCCATGCACTTTGGTCTTCACGCATGACTTACTTCACGCACTTTTCCCTTTAAGTCAATGCATAGCCTACTTCATGCATTTTTTGCTTCAAGCCTTTTTCTTCAAGTGTGTGGCTTACCTCTCGTATTTTTCGCTTCAAGCCCATGCACTTTGGTCTTCATGCGTGATTTACTTCGTGTACTTTTTGCTTCAAGTCAATGCATAGCCTTCTTCATGCATTTTTTGCTTCAAGCCTTTTTCTTCGAGTGTGTGGCTTACCTCTCGTATTTTTCGCTTCAAGCCCATGTACTTTGGTCTTCATGCGTGACTTACTTCGTGCACTTTTTGCTTTAAGTCAATGCATAGCCTACTTCGCACATTTTTCACTTCAAGCCTTTACAAAGTTTTTGTATACTTGTTGTAAGATATACAATTATGATAACAAATAACAAGAATCAAAAGCATCTTTAATTGATTTATTGTGTACTAACGATAACCAATGATAGTCTGGAATACAAAAATAAAGTGTTCAAAATAACATTTCTGCCATTGATAAAAACTTTAAGAAATTAAAATTCTAACTCTTTTGTATCTTTCTTCGCATCTAGGGGTTAACAATGGTAAGGGTTTCCTTTTTTTTTAAATCCCTTGGCTAGTGGTGGACGAGATATAACATGTCCTTCCTCTCTTCTGATATCCTCTGACTTGGCCTACTCCATTAGGCATGGGAAACTTATTAGCAAGTAACATGGAGAGATCACAGCCCTTATGTCATTCAACAACAGTTGCCTTAGGATCATCTTGTATGCTATGAAGCTCAACTTCACTATCATGAATGGCACCTGTCGAGTCACATCTTTAGGACTTTCTCCTAAGGTGACGGACAGTTATACAGACCTGGCTACATTCACTTTCTCTCCTGCGAACCCATACAAAAGTGTCTTGACAAGTTTTAACCTATCTTCGCCAATGTTCATCTTTTCAAAGCAATTGCAGTAGATAAGGTTCATCGAGCTTCCACTATTGACTAGAATTCGACTAACAGGGTGTTTAGCCACTGCTGTAGATATGACCATTGGATCATCATAAGGAGTAATCACATCTTCTTTGTCAAAGGGTAAATACAAACGGCTCCTCATCCTTCTTTTCTTTCATCATTGAGTTGATTTGATATGCTTAGCGAGCATATGTCTTTTGCAATGAAGATGAACTTTCAGCTATCGAATCTCCTCCAGAGATAACATTTATTGCTAAGCTTGTAGGTTCATTATCTTCCAGTGGGTCTCTTTGGTTATTCCTCACTTCATCATTTCTCTTTCTATTTGCTCCCTTCTCTCTTTTATTGTTGTCGTGTTGTTATTCTGCAGCAAATTATCTTTCTGATTGGATGAAAAATGGCGAGCTCTCCCATTTCTTCGAAGATATCTATCTATTTTCCCATCTCAAGCCAATTTTTCCAATTGGTTCATGAGCTCTCGGCACTTCTCAGTCGAATGCCCACTTGCGGAGTGAAAATCATAATGCGCATCGATGTCTTTTCCCAAAATTCCTGTTATCCTTTCAGGAAACTGCAACAATCTAATCCTCTCAATAGCTGTAAGAATGGAGGCTTTAGGCTTATTAAGTTGAGTGTAGTTATCATATCTTAGCTCATAGTCTTGTTTAACTTGTCTGCACTTTTATCAACAAATTCCCTCTCTCATTTCCTTCCTCCTTCAAGATCATAAGCCTATATCATTTTCAAAACTTCCTTCTAAGTGATATATTTGTTAGCTCTAGGAAAGAACTCCGATAGTGTTGTTGGTTGATTTAGAGAAAGTGATTCTTGTAACTTTTCAAATCTAGTCCCTTGCAACATAACTGCCATTGTGACATTAGCTTGCAAATCACGAATCTCCAAAGTGACATCATGGAATTTGTCCACATAACTCTTCAAAGACTCCTTATTGCTTTGCTTCAAAGTCAACAGGTACGTTGCTTCCTTCTTCCTCTAATGTTAATTCTGAATGCCTTCAAGAACTCATTACGCAGTTGATCGAATGAAGAAATGGACCCCTCCTTCAAACTATTGAACCATTTCATTGCATTACCTGTTAAAGGGATTGAGAATGCTTTGCACATAATTTCGTCCTCCCAACCATGGAGGAGCATTATTGACTTATAGTTCTGCATGTGATCATACAGGTCAATCTTTCCCACATACGTCGTCATTTGAGGCATCTTGAATTTATGGGGTAAGGGCCTCTCCATGATTAATGCACTAAATGATATTCGTCTCCTTTGGCTGTCCTCAATTGATTCCAACTTTTTCTCCTCTTAGAATTTTCTCAAGCATCTTCTTCAAATCATTTGTTTCTTTGGCTGTGAAAATAGACTGGCTCCTCATCCTAGATGAATTTGTTTGATTTGTAACTCTTTTTCCTTTATCGCGGGCAGAGGGCGCCAATATCCTTCTCCTTCCAACTTGCCTATCTTCATCTCTTTCCAAACTAGGATTCCAGGTCGAGTCAGTTTTTGAGTAAAAAATTCTGACGGTACTTCAACAGACTGCTTCATTGGGGTTTATCATCCTAACACCTTTCATATTGTTAAACTGATTCTCCCTAAACCATGGCCTTGAGTCTGCACTTACAATCTGCCGCACTCAAGTTTATAGCATAACCATTTGCCGCGTGTTGATCTGTTGCACACCAATCTCCCCTAGACCAATCCGGCGCACAGTGTCCCCCAGACCAGCTGGCGCGAGGGTTTGCCTCATTAGTCTATTGTGGCTAACTTCTTCCTACGATTTTTTGAAAGGTCAATGGCAGACTCATTTGCAGAAGTGTTTCATTGCAAAAATCTACCAAGACCTTCAATGCATGAGTAGTCTCTTCATTTCTTTGCCTCAGAGCTTTGAATTTCGCTATCAGGATCGTGCTCACATGTTTAGCTTCCAGCACTTGGGTTTCCTGACGTGTTTGCAATCAAGAAAGCTAGCCAAACATTTCCCCTCATTCACTTCCCTTACTGTTAATTGTGTTCTCATCCTTTTTCACAATAAAGCTTTTGTATCAAATTCTCACAAATAACGCCAATTGTTGTTTCTTGTTTACAACAATAAATTTGTATGTCATAGGAATCTTGATCTTCATGTCCACATGTCTACCAAAAGCTCTGCAGAAAAAGAAGAAATAAAAAAGACATAGGGATTTGTCTTTGCGTACGCACTCCGATGCTTAAGCCAAAAGCTGAGTAGAGTCTCAGTCAGAAAATAGTCATTAACTGAAATAAAACGTCATCTAACCTGTTATCTATAAACTGTGATTGGGTTGCATTTACTGTTTTATCCTTCTAGACTAATTTGATTATGGCCCGGGAGTGCATTTAGGTCAAATGATTTGGGCTAATATCTCATGGGCCTCAGAGTGGGCTTCCTGCCTAGGTAGCAAAAATTAGTCTCCCGCATAAGAGAGTGTAACCATGGTCTCCTGTGCGAGAGAGTATAACTACAATCTCCCACGCAGGGGAGAGTGGTTCTCTTGCAAGGAGAGTGCATTTGAGCACTCTCCCATGTGAGAGACTACACCTTAATTATTTAATTTTTTTAATAGTAATATACATATGTATATATTTATATTTATAATGAAATATATATTTATTTATAATGATAATAAAATCATTATTATAATTACTAGTATTATTTTTTATTTTTCTTTATATATATATTTAATTTCAATTAATGTGTGGCCCACATCAATTATATTTGGAAAGTCATAACTCAAAGTAAATATAAGGTGCTAATGAGACTTTGGTTTAGTGGTAAAAAAATGGTTTTGGAAGTTTGAGTTTCATCAAGTGTGAATTTGAGTTAGTTTAGTTATTTACTAATTTAGTTAGTTATATTATTTATTAATTTACCGATTCATTGAATATAATATATTTATTATGATTATGATTATTATGATTATGATTTCTAATAAAAATATACTGTTAAAAAAAAGTGTAGGGTTAAGCAATGCATGTTAGTTAACAGATTGGGCTCCATATAATATGTGTGGATTTTGGCTGGCCTTCGCTTGACGAACAACAGATCCTGGCGTTTTCCTCTTGTTGCTTCATGCACAGAATTTTTCTTAAATTTAGAGCCAAATTCCGGAGCAATCAAGAAATTGGACAGAATCGGCTTTCTGATTAGGGAGTCGAGTTTTAGCCTTTGCAATTGCATTTGCATTGCATGTCATCTCTTTCTTCGATTATCTTCTTCTCTTTCATTATCAGACTCGTAGTTATAAATAACTAATTAATTAATATTTTTTATACTTTTTGTCAATTATTTTGAAATACATAAAACGTGTTGGAACTTAAATAAAATGGTTAAACTAATTATCAGTTTGTTTAAGTATTTAGAACAACTGTTCTCCAATTTAATTTAATTACAATAATAAAGAAATAGCTCTACATAATAAAACGCCATTATTTTTTTCATTTCAAAACTTCAACAAGAAAATTTTCACGCTGGCTTTCTAAATTTTTATTGTTGGAATGTTTTCTAGAAAATATTCAATTAATACATAATTTTTTTCATATGGAATGACTTTTGTTAATCATTAAAGAAGCTTTCATGGAAATATCGTAAAATGTTAATTTAGATTTTTTAACGTAGATATTGATTTTATCATTCCGCTCGTCAAATTACTTGATTAAAGAAATCTTTTTCAAATATTTATTAATATTTAGATTTATTAATGACAATTGTATTGGACTAACATAACTGAAGAATTCTGATAAAAAAAAGGTAACTGAAGAATATTGGCATGTGATTCAGCATAAGAATCATTTCGAATGGTCCACATGAATGGTTTTGTTTCATTAGCTTGTAAAAAACAGAAGTAGTTGCTAAAGAAATATAATGATTAATTAAAGATATGCATGTAAAGCTTTTATTAGTATTATATAATTAGATTAAATAAACTAGTAATTAGATTTGTAAGAGAAAAAAAAGAGACGGAGAGATGAGTAGTAGTCGTTGGGTTTTTGTTTTCTTCCTAAAAAGGCTGACATGAAATAAGCAACGGGACATTGGTGCCAAGGTGTAAAGGTATGTGGCTAGAGAAGAAAACGCCACCTACTTTTTTTTCCTGCCCATTGGCCCTAGCTTTTTCTGCATCTACACAAAAGAGATGGACTTTTTTTTTAATTAATAGGGCCTTTGGTTTGGGAAAAAGATATACATTTTCCTAAAATTCGAATTTTAAAATATAAATATTTAAATAATATTCAAAGTTGTTTGTCATCAAGTATATATACTTAAAAGTTAGACAATAATAAAATTAAATAATAAAATTAAAGGTTGATAATAGAGGTAGCAAATGGATGAGTTGGATTGGGTTTGGGTGGTTTATTTTGGATTGGATCATTTTGGGTTCGGATAAGGTTGGGTTTGGATCAGAAAAAATCAGTCTATTTCGGGTTCGGATAAGGTTGAGTTTGGGTCAATTTGAATTCGAATTAATTTGAATTCAGATTAATTCGGGTTCGGATTAGGTCGGTTTGGGTCATTGACTTTTTTAGTCAATTTGAGTTGGTCGGATTTGGATTCGGGTCAAGCGAACAGGTTTTTAGGTTAAGCCTTGGTCATCAATATGTGATTTGTCTGGTATGAAAATTAACTTAAACCATATTTCTAAGAATTATAAAACTCATGAAAATAAAATTTTCTTCTTACATGACCTATAACAAAATTGGAATTGAAATAATCAAAATATTTAATAATATGTATGATAGTTTTTTATAATATATTTATCAATTTTCATAAATTAATTACATTTTTTCATTTTATTTCAATTATCTATAATACTTAATAATTTTATGAATCAAAGCGATTTAATAATCCCCACTAAATATCATAATGCACTATTATACATCTCTTTAATTTCTCTTGATTTTTTTAGAATAATTGGGAAATTAAGTGTAGCTGATATAGCTTTTGTACTCTATTATAGATTAGCCATTAAATAATTATACATTAGGTTCAAATGAATATAATATAAAAGTGAATATTTAAGTTTAACTAGATTCAAAAAATATAACACTTATATTATTCAAAAAAATTATATTTTTACTATAGTAAAATACTTTGATAATTAATTTTAACATTTAAATATTTATTGATAATATTAAATTTAAGTTTGAATCTTTTTGGGTTAGGGTTAATTTAGACTTGATCAATTTAGGTTCGGATCAATTCCGGTTCGGATCAGGTCGGGTTTGGATTAATCTAAATTTGGATGAATTTGGGTTAGGATCAATCGGGTTCGGATCAGGTTGGGTTTGGATCAATGTGAATTCAGATCAATTTGGTTTTGGATCAATTCGAATTCGGATCTGGTTGAATTTGGGTTGTTGACGTTTGTAGTCAAATCGGATCAGTCAGGTTTGGTTTCGGGTTTATCGGGTTGGTTTTTCTGGTCGGGTCAATTTTTGCCACCTCTAGTTGATAACATTAGCTTATCCTTTAGTCCCTCCCTTTATATTGAATTCCCATGCTAAAGCCTATTATGCCTTTTCTCCTTGTTTACATTATATGAAAAATTACATTGATAAAGATTTATTTTTCATCAATAATATTTTTACAAACGGAAAATTTCGCTGCTAATGTAAAATTTCACCAATACTTATCGACAATTTTTTTTTGTTAGTAAAAATAACATTTTTGTTAGTAAAATTAATTTTAATTAAAAAACATTAAATTAAAATAAATTTCATCAGTAATCCGTAGGCAATAATATAAAAATAGAGGCAATCCAATGAACAAGACTTTTATATTGTGGGATTTGAGGAGGGCCTCGTCAGTAGTAATATATTATATATTTTGTGTTAACCACAAGATGTTTCTATACCACATTGAATATGAGACTAATCTCTGCTCGCACTGTGTGGCTAGCACTAGACCAAAGGGATTTGACTTAGTAAGGATTCGAACACGAGATCTCCCGCTATGGATCATCCTCACTCTGGAACTCAATGGGGTCTTACACGGTTAATAATATATCATTATCATCATCAGAGCCTTTATCCCAATACTGGGCTAGGCTATATAAACCAATATATGACTTCACGCTAAGTCGTCAGCATGAATTCTCCTCCTCGACTCATTCTTATCTAAAGCAATATGTTCTTCCAACTCCTATTCCGCCATATCTTTCCAGATTAGTTCTTTTCAAGCCTTCTTTGGTCTTCCCCTAGCCTTAACCCTTTGTAATTGTTTATAGTCTCCACTCTTTTAATGGGAGCATCCATAGATCTATGTCGTACATGTCCAAACTAATGTAAACGATTTTTACTTATCTTGTCTTCAATAGGTGCCACTCTAACCTTTTTACGAATGTCCTCGTTTCTCATTCTATCTTTTCTTGCATATCCACACATCTATCGTAACATTCGCATTTATGCTATACTCATCTTCTGTACATACAATCTTTTAAATGCCTAACATGCACTGCCGTAGAGCAATGTTAATCTAACAATTGTCTTGTAAAATTTGCCTTTTAACCATACAAGAATTCCTTTGCCACACAACACACTTATAGCACTTTTCCATTTGCTCTAACCAGCTTGTATCCTATGGGTTACATCATCATCAATCTATCCATCCCTCTACATAGTCGATCCCAAATATCGAAAATAATCCCCCTTAGGAATCGCCACCCCATCTAACATCACTATGCTGCTATCATCTTCTTTGTTTAAACTGAATTTAAATTTCACGTATTCAATATCTACTTAGTTTGAATCCTCTTGATTCCAACGTCTGTCTCCACAATTCTAACTTCACATTAACCTCTGCTTTAGTCTCCGCAAGTGTATATTATACATAATTTTTTTTATTTTCTTACTATTTTTAATTTTCTTTTAAAGTAATTGCATGAAAATTAAAATAAACCAAATTAGATACAAAATAAAAAATTTTATATTTCATTAATAAAAATATAATAATGTTTTACAAATTTAATTATAAATTCTAATTATGTATGTAAGAAAAAATTATTACAAACAAAAAATGTTTGTTTTTACAATGTTAAGCAAGTTTTAGGAGCAGAATGACTGTTAAGGTTTTTTTGTAGGGTTTGTATATGATGCATTAATAATGTATAATCTTTATATATTGTCAATGTACAAGAGGTTGACACATTATTAATAAGCAAACTAAAAAAATATCAAGACCTTAAAAATAAATATAAATAAATTTTTTTCAATTTGCTTATAAGGAATTGTTGATGAGTTGTAAACTTCCGGTGCATTAACAGTATATAGAGACTATACAAATGAAAACAATAATATTACACGGGAAAAACTTAAACATTTAGTCAATAAGAAGATGAAAAATATTAAGATGGATGCAGCACAATACACATGAACACTGTTGTAGACACCTCATTTTGTCCGGGTTGTATTTCTGTAAAAAATAATAATTTGTAAATTTTGAATTGACATTTAAATTAACATCTAGAAAAATTAGGATTAACATTATTAGGATTATTTAAATTAGAAATATTTAATAGATTAGGATAATTTTATTAATATAAGATAAATAGTAATATAGGTTAGGATTTATTAGATAATTATAAATTAAAATATTTTTAGGATAAGATAATTGATTTTTTAGGATAATTAATATTAAAATTGATAGGATTAGATTAGGATTAACATAAAAATTAAATAGATAAAATATTAAAAATAAAAGATAATTAATAGAATAGATTTAGTTGTATTAGGACTCTAACAAGTTTATGACTATAAAAAGGGGTTAAACCCATAACTGAGAGGGGAGTGGAGGAAATTGACCAACTTACTGCCATTAGCCGTCAGCTCTTTCTTGTACCCAATACCGCAGCAAAATTTAATTACCCATTATTATCCTTACTTGTCGCTTGCTGCCACCATTATCCCATTGCATTTCTACGTTTTTGCTAACCTCAAAACCGAACCTAGTCCCCCATTATATCATCAACGAACCAATTTCATTTGTTTCATCAGCACCGTCCGCTGCTATCATCAACGGTTGCTGTGTTTTCACCCTTGCATCGCCGAATCTTCATCAGTATTGGCTGCACTTTTGCTCCATTCTGCATTGCTTCGAAGATTGAGTTTCCGCCTCTTGCACGGTCAAGCTTCAATTTCGCTCATCGCCATACCCGGTTCCTCATCATACCACGTGAGCTGTAACTAGGAAAATAGCAAGAAGCAAGCTCAGTTTCAATCCCTCTACAGGTTAGTAAAAGATGTTTAATTAGTTAATGGATAATGCATGATTGTTGGGTTAGTATATATGATTAGGCATTAATTGTTTATATAATAAAATTAATAGTTGATAGTTTAACATATAAATGACATAATAACAATTTGTACGTTAATATTTATTTTAATAATGGCTAATTGTTGTTTTAATAATGCTAACAATATTAATTCAATAATAATATGTTAATTAATAATTTGATAAAAACTAATAATTTGTAAAATAAAGAATAATTTGTACAATTAATTTGATTGGCATATAATATTAGTAATTTAATAAAATTATAAAATATGGAGAGAGATTGAAATAATTCCGATGATGGAATCTTCAAGGCGATTACGAATGAGTAACACTCGAGGAATTCCTAGGTAAGAGAATTCTTTTTAAGTCTATCCAGAACGATAGAAGATTTAGAAGGTGTTTTCAAAAATAAATAAATAATAAAGATAATAACGTAATAATAAGATTTATTAAATAATAAAGATAAAATAAAAATAAAAATAAATAAAAATTAATGAGTAATAAATAATAATTCCGATGATGGAATCTTTGAGGTGATTACGAATGAGTAACACTCGAAGAATTCTTAGGTGAGAAGATCCTTCTAAATTTATCCAGAACGATGGAAGATTTAGAAGGCATTTTCAAAATAAACAAATAATAAATAAAGATAAAAACATAATAAATAATAAAATTTATATTCTAATAAAGATAAAAAAAATAATAAATAATAAATAAAGTTAATAAATAATAAAATAATAATTCCGATGATGGAATCCTCAAGGCGATTGCGAATGAGTAACACTAGAGGAATTCCTAGGTGAGAGGGTCCTCTTAAGTTTATCCAGAATGATGGAAAATTTAGGAGATATTCTCAATATTAAATACCAATAAGCCTAAAATATTAATAAATAATATATAAAAGAAAAATAATGATATTTAAAATAAAAATAATAAAAAATAATTAAATAAAAAATAATAAAATAAGGAATAAGAAAATTCTAAAATACTTCCGACGACGGAGCCTCTTGAAAGGAGTCGAATGGTACTCCTTGAATACTCTTAAGGTGAGAAGATTTTTTTAAGAGTTCATCCAGAATGATGGAGGATTCTTAAAAGAATTTTCAATATTTAAACAATAAAATATAAAGGTCATGTAACTAAGACTAAGTTAAAATAATACAAGATTAAAATGGTACCAACTTTGGGCGTTGTAGGGGTGCTATAACCTTTCCTACACGTAAATGAACTCCCGAACCCAAAACATAAAATGTAAACCAGTCCTTAGAGTCATTTAGGTGGCCAATCACACCTAGGTTAAAAAAAAGATTGGTGGTGACTCCATATGTTTAATGTCTAGCGTCCTAGACCTAAGAAACGTAATGACAGCTTGGCGACTCCGCTGGGGACATCAAAGTGAGTCGAGCCATAATTTGATCTTGTGTTATACTAAGTCTAAATTTTGATGGCCTAAAATTTGTTGGAATTTATTGCACTAATCTTATTTGATGTTCTTTTTGGTTTGTTTAGTGTTTTGAAGAGTTGGGTAAAATAAAGTTCCCTCTCACACACCACACCTTGCATTTGCATGCATAAAGCTCTCGACCCGAGCTCAGTCCTTTCTAGGAGGGAGTAGAGTAGCTACCGCTCTCGTGAGGTGATAACCTCTGCATGGGCTAGCCAAATACTCCCACTCAAATTGAACCTTTTTCGTTTGTAGCCTGTCATGGGTGAGGATTGGGGTGCCTTACTAGTCCAGAGTGGACGACATTGAGGAACAATTTGGGAACCTTTAGTAACTATTATGTCCAAACCTAGCATTTAAAAAGCCTAAGAGCCAACCCTTAAGTTAGAATTTTGACTATCCATGAAGTAGTTAGCCAAAGTTAGGACACATGAGGGAACAAAATCCCAATATCTTTCCCATAGTTGCATTCTCATGCATTGTCATATCATATAAAAGAAGGCTTTTTGCATAACAATTTGTTAATTGATTGAACCTCAGTTACATCCATGGAGGATTTATCAAGCGTTAAAGCCACACCTTTCCCCACTGAGAATTCCAACAGTGTCAGAATCAGATCTGAAGAAGCTCAACGAAGAGAAGGAGACTGTTTACCTCAAGAATTTATATCACCACTCCCTGAAAAAGTTCACCTGGATCTCAAACAAAATGATTTTACTGAGTTCATTGATCTTTGGAAGCTTTGGAGTCTTTCAAAAAAAGAAGATTTTGAAAAGAAGTACGGTGACATAGCATTATTAATTGCAGTTCCTGTAGACAAAGACTTGATTAGAGCTATAACGCAATTTTGGGACCATTCCTATAGATGCTTTGTTTTTAATGAAGTTGACATGGTTCAACAATTGAAGAGTACTCGCTCTTACTCCGCATCCAGTGTTCCAATGCAGATAAGATATATTGGAAGAACAAGAAGATCGGTTATCGTAGGAAGCTCGCTGGAATGATGAATGTTTGTTTGCCAAAAATTGATAAATGGGTGAGACAGAAAGGAGGGCAAGATTATGTGCCTTGGGATTTCTTACGAGATCACATCAGGAAGAATATAGAGAATGTCAAAGTATGAGCATGATGGCATTGGCAATATATGGCTTGGTGGTCTTTCCCAAAGTCTTGGGATATATAGATGTCACAATGATAGATTTCCTTGATCAAGTTGAGCATGGAGTTAATCCCGTTCCAACTATTCTAGCTGAAACTTTCACTCTTTGAGCTTTTGTCGACGAAATGGGGAAGGACGCTTCATCGGCTGTGCCCAATTATTATACCTTTGGATAAGAAGTCATCTTGTATGCGATAAAAGTGAATTTCGCAGAGCTTTCTTTAATACCAGCTTCCCTATCAAGGAATTTTGCAAGAGTCAATGGGCAAAACCCAAATCCAAGAATGAGTGGGTCTCAATTTTTCGCAAGCTTTCTAGTACCAGTCAAGAGATAGTATGGATGGCACCTTGGATGTGACATGATGCCGTATTGTTTAGTTGTGGGGGTCAACCATGGGTTCCACTTTTGGGGCTATGGGGTGCTATCAGTTATGCACCAATAATGGTAAGGAGATAGGCAGGCTATGAACAATTCATTCCTATGACCAAAGGACTGGATAAATTGGAATTTGCATACACTGAAGCAGGAGCTTTGAAAAAGATTGAAGAAGTTATAAAGGCTTGGAAACAAACTTTGAGGATCGATCAAGGAAGACTTACTAATGATGTGACTCCAGAGTATGCGGTGTGGCACATGAGGAGAGCTAAGGATGTGGTAGTTCCTAAAAAAGTAAAGTTAGATCAATCGACAGAACCTACTCCACGAGACCCCATGATAGATTTGGAAATTTCTAAGAGAAAGCTTCAGGAAGAGAAAGAGCAACTTGAACAAGAAAATAAGAAGCTCAAAGTAGATATGAAGGAAGAATCTAGACAGTGTAACCAGAAAATCAAGAAAGTTGACCAAGAAAAGAAGGAATTAACAGACCTAGTCACCAGACTGAGAAGGGAATTGTCCAAAACTGAAAATAGGCGATTGAAGCAAGAAAAAGAGCAGTTGAAAACAGAAGTGCAGACAAAAAAGCAAGAAAATGAACAATTGAAAGATGAAATACAAAAAATGAAGCTTAAGCAAGAAGAACTTCAAACAGAGAAAGATTTGGTGCAAGCACAGATACAAGCCGCACTTTCTGAAACCCAAGAATATAGACAGGCACTTCAACAAATGATTCACGAAGTGACTACTCTAAGAGAAGAATGTGATGGTTGGAGGAAAGCTGAGGGATCTCAACTGTTATTGAAGATGTTCCAGCAGTTCAACCTAGCCGCGCGCAAAGCCAGAGAAATGGAAGAAAGGATAGCAGAGATAAAACCAGGGATAAGCCCTATTTCATATCATGGGAGGCAATTAGAGAAGTTACTTAATGAGGTGTAACATCACTATAGCCTGATCAAGAGGCTATTATGGAGACCATAGGTCCTCTTTATGTAGTAGATTTCATTTTATGCTTATGTTAGGCTACAAGTTCTTTAGATTTTCTCTTGGATGTAATCCAGATTTTTTAATAATAAAGGTTCTTTCATTTAACAAATAATTATGTTCCAAGTCTTCTTTGCATACATGCATAAATTCATTCATAACAAAATAAGAATAAAAGGATTAATATTGGGATGTATATCAATCACAAAGGTCTCGAGGTGACAAGATCCAAATTGGCAAGTCGATCTACTCAACATCCATATAGTACCCGTCTTCGAAGTAAACAAATGGAGAATGAACAGTCTGCAAGAGTTGAGAAGATGGAGAGAATGCAAGAAGAAATGAGAGAACAAATGGTAGGAGAATTGGAAGAAATGAGGAAGCAAATGTTCGAGATGATGCAAATGATGAAAGCTATGACAAAAGGGAAAGCTGTTGTCGAAACATCCCCCTCAAAAGATAAAGGCAGGTCTCATGAATTCAGTGTTGAACTAGTTTATCCTCCAGGGTTTACCCTGCCACAGAATTCTCATGGCGTAACTATTCAAGGTCATTCACCAGCTGTAGAGCAACCATTTATTCCTATGGGGCAACAAAGAAATCAAGCTCAAGTGGAATCAAACCTCGAAGGAGGCTTTGTGAACCCTTTATATGTTCCAAATCTAGACGATCCTCTGGAATAGGAAAAGCTGAGAAGAAAAACTTCTGAACCTGTAGAAGATAAAGAAATTCAGCTTAAATATGATTTGTTAGCAGAAAGATTGAAGGCCATAGAAGGGAAAGATAATTTTGATTGCATTGATGCAAGTGAACTGAGTCTAGTTCCTGATTTGGTGATTCCGCCAAAATTTAAAGTTCCTGAATTTTCAAAATATGATGGAACGACATGCCCTGTGACTCACATCACAATGTTCTGTCGAAAAATGGCTGGGTATACGAACAATGAAAAATTACTAATCCATTGCTTCCAAGATAGTTTGACAGGATCTGCAGCTAGATGGTATGTTCAACTCGATAAAGAGCAAATTCGCTCTTGGAAAGATTTGGCTAGAGCTTTTAAAGCTCAGTATAAACATGTAGTGGATATGGCCCCAGATAGGTTATCTCTTCAGAATATGGAAAAGAAGTCGAGTGAAGGCTTTAAGGAATATGCACAAAGATGGAGAGACATGGCTACCCAAGTCTACCCACCTCTCACAGAAAAAGAGACGACCATGTTGTTCATTAATTCGCTTCAAACACCTTATTATGAGAGGCTTGTTGGCAATGCAACAAAAGACTTTGCAGATTTAGTGGTAGCAGGAGAAATGATTGAAAATGCAATAAAGAATGGGAGAATTGAAGCAAGTGATGCTCCAAGTTTCAGGAAAGGGGCAAACTCCAAGAGGAAAGAAGGGAAGGCCAACAACATCAGCTTTGGAAGTAGGCAACCAAGCAATGTTCCTTACCATGTTCGATCCAACTACAATTCTTACCCTACCAGCAACAATGTATCACAAAGCCCCTACTCTTACCAACCAATGTCCCAAAATCCATACCCTCACCAATCGGTGTCCCAACCTCCAACCTATCGTCCAATAACCCCATTCACTCCACAAACACAATACCAAGCCAACAATTCAGGCCACAACCCAGGAAGGTCTTGGAATAATCAAAACAAATACCAATTCGATCCTATCCCAATAACCTACACTGAATTGCTACCACAACTCATTGAAAAACGCCTGATAGCACCAGTCCACATTGAGCCATTTAAACCTCCTTTTCCTAAATGGTATGATCCCAATGCTCATTGTGATTATCATTATGGGATCACCGGTCATTCGACAGAAAATTGCACAGGGCTCAAGTACAAAGTTCGTGATCTTATAACAGCAGGAATTTTGAACTTTGATGTTGAAAAAGAACCAAATGTAGTTAGAAATCCTTTACCGGATCATGGAGGAAAAGTCAATGCTATTATTGAAGGAAAAATATGTTGGGTTAAGGGTAGCATCGATGAAGTCAAGACACCAATGGAAAGGGTAATGGATGCAATGATAAAAGCAAAGATGATTCAACCTGCTAATATGGGATTGGGAGTTGAAGAAGAGAACGGTGAAGAAACCTTTTGCAAATATCATGGACAATCAGTTGGTCATACCATTCAATTTTGTGAACAATTTCGAGAGAAAGTACAGATGATGATGAATGAGGGTACAATAGAATTTTATGAGGAAATGGTTGAAGATACAGTTGTTGCTATGACAGAAGATTCAAAAAGGGATCACCCTTTTGAAGGAATAGAGCCAGTGACCATATTTTGTAAGAAGAAACCAGCACTTAATACTACTCCAATGGTTCCCAAAGTCACCATCAAAGTTCCAAAACCATTCCCATATAGGGATGATAAAGCAGTTCCATGGAACTATAATTGCAGTATTGTAACTCAAAATGCATCAGATGTTAATAGTGCTGCGATGTCTGGGAATCTAACAAATGAAGGTGGGATAACCCGCAGTGGGCGTTGTTATACACCCCAAATGCTGATGTCACAGAAAAGAAAAAAGGTTGTAGAGGTTCTGTTGAAGGATGACAAAGGAAAGACAGTAATACCTGCGGAACTTAAGCAATCCGTGACAAAAAGAGAAGCTTGTGAATTCCTAAAGTTCATCAAGCATAGTGAGTATAGTGTTGTAGAGCAACTGAATAAACTGTCGGCTCACATAACAATGCTCTCTTTATTGCTAAATTCAGAGCCACATAGGAATGCCTTGCTAAAGGTACTCAATGAAGCACATGTGGCACATAACATTTCGGTAGAAAAGTTAGATAGATTGGTGGGAAATATCACGGCTGATAATTTTATCTCATTTAGTGATGATGAGATTCCTCCTGATGGAAGAGGTAGCACCAAGGCTTTGCATATAACTACTAAATGCAAAGATCATATCCTACCACGGGTCCTTATTGACAATGGCTCAGCTTTGAATGTAATGCCAATGGCTACTCTATCTAAGTTACCAGTTGATAAGTCTCACATGAGAAGAAGCCACACGATAGTCAAAGCTTTTGATGGTACTCGTCGAGAGATAATAGGAGAGATTGAATTGCCTATCGAGATTGGGCCACATGTATTCAGCATTGAGTTCATAGTGATGGATATCACCCCCTCATACAATTGTCTTTTAGGAAGACCATGGATTCATCAAGCTGGTGCAGTCCCTTCAACTTTGCATCAAAAGATTAAATTTGTCATGGATGAACACTTAGTGACTGTGAATGCTGAAGAGGATATGATTGCCACAACCTTCTTGTCAACACCATATGTGGAAATCGCAGAAGATGCCGTCGAATGTTCTTTCAGATCTTTGGAGTTGGTCAATGCCACTTTTGTAGGAGAAGGATCTACTGTGCCCGTGCCACGATTGTCTAGGGTTACTAAAGCAGGTGTTTGTCAGATTGTAGGAAAAGGATGTTGTGCTGGGTCAGGCTTGGGAAAGAGGCTGCAAGGGATCAGGATGCCGGTGAAGGTCATCATGAAAAAAGATAGGTTTGGCTTAGGCTATAAGCCAAAAGGGTTTGAGATGGAGAGGTTTGTTGAGGAAAAGAGGAAGAAAAGGAGGGCTGCTTTCAACGAGGAGGATCTGGAAACTGAACCAATGGTATTCCCTCCATTGTATGATACCTTCCATTCAGCAGGATATGTCTATCCTGGAGTGAATAGTTCCGCATTGGAAAAGGCTTTTGAAGAACTTTCTATCCAGATGGTACATAAAGAAGAGATTGGAGAGAATATTGAGATGTTAGAAGTACTTCCTTGCCCACCAGGTTTTGAGTTGAAGAATTGGAGTGCTGTTGAGATCCCTACTGTCTATAAGACTTCTTCAAAGTAATGCAATAAATCCTTTCTCAATGCTTATGCCCAAAAGCATTAGGGACCTTATGTAGGGCGTTTATTCAATTTCAATAAAATAAAAGCATGATGCATTTGCTCATATCTTTTTCCATTTTTTCCCTTTTCTTTCTTTTGCATTCATTTCTTTTTGCCTATACACTTCTCTATATTTTCCTATTTTTGGCCTAATGCCAGGTGTACCAATAATGAATACACAGACAACTATAATGATGATCCAGGATTTGACTTTGAGAGGTCTAGTTGTGTGGGTGAACTTAATGAAGATGAGAATTATGATGATTATGCTTTGCCTCCCGATCTATTGAGATTAGTAGAGCAAGAAGAAAAACAAATCATGCCTCATAAGGAATCTACCGAGGTTATCAATTTAGGAGATGAAGAAGTCAAGAAAGAAGTCAAGATCGGAACTTCCATCTCATCTTTTACACGAAAGAATCTGGTGAATTTGCTCCATGAGTTCCAGGATGTATTTGCATGGTCATATCAAGACATGCCTGGTTTAGACACAGACATTGTGGTACATAAATGACCCCTGAAACCAGAATGTAAACCAGTTCAACAAAAGTTAAGAAGAATGAAGCTAGACATGCTTTTGAAGATCAAAGAAGAAGTTAAAAAGCAATTGGATGCTAGTTTTCTGGAGGTGGCAAGATACCCTCAATGGGTAGCAAACATTGTCCCTGTTCTGAAAAAAGATGGGAAAGTACGAATGTGTGTCGATTACAGGGATCTGAATCGGGCTAGCCCAAAAGACAACTTTCCATTGCCACATATCGATACTTTGGTTGATAATACTGCTAGGTATTCCCTATTCTCTTTCATGGATGGTTTTTCAGGTTAGAACCAGATCAAGATGGATAAAGATGATATGGAGAAAACTACATTCATTACGATGTGGGGGACTTTCTGTTACAGAGTCATGCCATTTGGATTAAAGAATGCAGGGGCAACTTATCAGAGAGCTATTGTGACTCTATTCCATGATATGATGCACAAGGAGATAGAAGTATATGTGGATGATATGATTGCCAAATCCCATAAAGAAGAAGATCATGTGGTCAATCTCAAGAAGTTATTTGAAGATTGAGAAAGTTTCAACTCAAGTTGAACCCCCAAGTGCACGTTTGGAGCAACTTCTGGAAAATTGTTGGGATTTATTGTCAGTGAAAAAGGCAGTGAGGTGGACCCAGACAAAATACGTGCTATTCAAAACTTGCCTCCACCACGTACTCAAAAAGAAATAAGGGGTTTTCTTGGAAGATTGAATTACATTGCCCGTTTCATTTCTCAATTAACGGCCAAGTGTGATCCAATTTTCAAACTCTACGAAAGAATGATAAGGGGGATTGGGATAAAGACTGTCAAGCAGCTTTTGATAAGATTAAGGAGTATCTCTCAAGTCCACCAGTATTGGTCCCACCTGTTCCAGGGAGGCCTCTCATCCTCTACTTAACAGTGCATGAAAAATCCATGGGATGTGTACTGGCGCAACATGATGCTACAAGTAGAAAAGAAAGGGCTATTTATTACTTGAGCAAAAAGTTTACTGACTATGAATCCAAGTATTCATCCTTGGAAAAGATGTGCTGTGCTTTGGCCTGGGCAACTCATAGACTCAGACAGTACATGTTGTATCATACCACTTGGTTGATCGCAAAATTAGATCCTGTCAAGTACATCTTCGAGAAGCCCTCTTTATCTGGAAGAATAGCAAGATGGCAAGTATTGCTTTCTGAATATGATATTGTGTACGTGTCACAAAAGCGTCAAAGGGAGCGCCATTGCGAATTCCTTGCGAACGAGCTTTAGAAGATTATGAGCCTATAAAGTTTGACTTCCCAGATGAAGACTTAATGGCTGTCATGCAAGTTAATGAGGATCAAGTAGACAAGGATACATGGAAGATGTACTTTGATGGTGCATCAAATGCCTTGGGGCATGGCATTGGAGTTGTCTTGATGTCCCCAAAAGGAGATCAATGCCCATTCACTGCAAGATTGAATTTCAATTGCACTAATAACGTAGCAGAATACGAAACTTGTGTCCTGGGGCTTCAGGCTGCTATTGAAAAGAAAATAAAAAAGATAGAAGTTTATGGTGATTCAGCTTTAGTAATCTACCAATTGCGAAAAGAATGGGAAACAAGAGACTCGAAGTTACTTCTCTACCGTGACTTCATAGTTAAGTTGGTTGAACAGTTTGAGGAAATTCAGTTTAATCGTTTACCTCGGGAAGAGAACCAAATGGCTGATGCTTTAGCCACCTTAGCTGCAATGTGCAAAATAAACTCCAATGTAGAAATTTATCCCATTAAGCTAAGGATACAGGAGTCTCCTGCACATTGTTGCAATGTTGAAGAGGGAGTTGATGGACAACCATGGTATTATGATATTTTGAGATATTTGAAATATCAACAATACCCAGATTCGGTCTCTGAAAACGATAAAAGAACATTGAGAAGACTGGCAATGGATTTCTTGGTAGATGGTGAAGTCTTGTACAAAAAAGGAAAGGATCAAGTGCTCTTGAGGTGTGTAGATGCTGTTGAAGCAAGAAGAATTTTTGAAGAAGTTCATGAAGGAGTTTGTGGGACCCATGCTAACGGTCAGAGATTGGCTAAACAAATTATGAGGACAGGTTATTATTGGATGACTATGGACGGTGATTGCATTACGTATGCCAGAAGGTGCCATAAATGCCAAATATATGCAGACAAGATGCATGCTCCTCCGTTGCCTTTGCATGTAATGGCAACTCCTTAGCCTTTCCCTATGTGGGGTATGGATGTCATTGGGCCTATTACTCCAAAAGCTTCGAATGGACATCGTTATCTTTGTGGTCATCGATTATTTCACAAAATGGGTAGAGGCAACTTCATATGCTAATGTGACGAAAGCCGTGGTGTGTAGGTTTATCAAGAAAGAGATAATATGCCGATATGGTCTTCCAGAAAGAATCATCTCAGACAATGCACTTAACCTGAATAACACAATGATGAAAGAAGTGTGCAGTCAGTTCAAAATCAAACACCACAATTCAGCACCATATCGTCCGAAGATGAATGGAGCAGTAGAAGCAGCTAACAAGAATATAAAGAAGATCGTTAGCAAGATGACAAAAACATATAGGGATTGGCATGAGAAATTACCATTTGCCTTGCATGCTTATCGTACTTCAGTTCGTACATCTACTGGGGCCACCCCATTTTCATTGGTATATGGAATGGAAGCAGTATTACCTATCGAGGTAGAAATTCCGTCATTACGAGTATTGATGGAGGTTGAATTAGAAGAAGCTGAATGGGTCCGTTGTCGTTATGAACAACTAAATTTGATCGAAGAAAAAAGGTTTAAGGCTCTTTGTCATGGGCAATTGTATCAAAAGAGGATGATGCGAGCTCATAATAAGAAAGTTCGTCCTCGACATTTTCAGGAAGGAGAATTGGTATTAAAGAAAATTCTACCAAATCAGCCAGATCCTCGTGAAAAATGGGCACCAAATTGGGAAGGCCCTTATGTGGTGAAGAAAGCTTTTTCAGGAGGGGCATTGTTACTTAGTGAAATGGACGGAGATGATTTACCAAATCCAATAAATTCAGATGCAGTGAAGAAGTACTATGCCTAAAGAGAAAAAAGAATTCAAGTTGAAAACTTGAAAAGGCAGCTTGATTTCAAAAAAAAAAAAAGAGAGAATCCAAGTTGAAAACCTGAAAAGGCGGCTTAAATTCAAAAAAAAAAGAGAGAAAAAAAAGAAAAAAGAAATTTCAAGTTGAAAACCTGAAAAGGCGGCTTGAATTAAAAAAAAAAGAGAAATTTCAAGTTGAAAACCTGAAAAGGCGACTTGAACAAAAAAGAATAATTGGGCCAAAGTTCGAAAAGAGAAATGTCTCATAGTGAAGGGGGCAAAATTCTGATCTAAAGGTTCTTGGAAGATTATGTGTGAAATCCCCAATTTTCTGTAATTTTCCTATGCTTGTACAGTTTTTCAACTTGGATTAATGGAATAAATATGAATTTCTGAATTTATAAATGATGCATGGGACATAGAGGGAATTAAAGAAATTGAGGGTCAAATAATCAAAGGTCAAAGGGGTCAATGGATGGTCAATGGCTGAGATAGGATGATGAGGGGATTGGGATGCATTAATGGGCATTAAATGAGATAACATGACTCATCATCATCATCTCTTGCATCCCACGTACCAGCCATCTTCCTCTCCCTCTCGTTGCTTCCATATTTTCCTCTAAGTGTTCATTTCAACTCCCTTGACAAACCACTATCTCAAGCCATCGATTCGCTAAGCTTCTGTAACGAAAAAACGATCCTTGTCGATAGTTTAACATGTGCCTTTAATATGAAAGGCTAGATCCAAGTGATTGAAGAGATCTTAAAATCGTAAAATTTGGTGAATAGCAAAGGTAAGAGAAGATATGGTTTATGTTGATAATTTTGATGGTTTGGGATTGTATGAAGTCGATATAGTAGATTTATTGAGCTTTTAATTGTCATGATGTTTACAGCTTGAAGAAGTGAAAAAGGACAAGTGTAGATTGGCTACCAAGCTTGTGGATTAATCTTGATTGAGGTAAGGAATTTATGTAACGGACGTAGGGTGACTATGTCCGCATGTTTTATCATGTTTGGATGTGATTTGGAGAGAAATACCAGCTGTTTCTTTGCAGGAAAATGACAATTTCAGACTTGTCTCCTAGTACCAATTAGGCTAGGGGCAGCCGATTGCCATAAAGGGAAGTCGACTGCCTAGAGACATCAAAAATGCCGCTTTTCGAAAACCGACTCAAACCAGTCGACTGCCAAGGGAGCCAGTCGACTGCTATTTTCCAGAAACCATTCTGTTTCAAACCAGTCGACTACCAAGGGAGTTAGTCGACTGCCATTTTTCCAGAAGCATTCTGTTTCAAAACCAGCCGACTGCCAAGGGGGCCAGTCGACTGCTAATTCTCGGGAAACATTCTGTTTCAAAACCAGCCGACTGCCATTTGGGGCCAGTCGACTGCCCTATTTATATTTTGAAAAATATAATAATTGAATTTCAAAAAGGGAAAGAAATTCAATAAGGCAAAACATGGGGTAGTAGTCGACTGCCATATATGACCAATCGACTGCCTATTTGAAAGAAAGGTTTTGAGAACCTGTTTTAAGGAAGGACATTCATACTTGTTTAAAACCTATATGAATAAGGTTTTGGAGACTATGAATCTCTCAAAAGAGCATGCACATTATTTGTTACTTGTATTTGACTGAGGAGCTCTAGTCCAACCCTCAGACCCACGGTACGGCACCTGACTAGTGAAACTGTGGGCTATAGACAATGGCCATGAGTCTCTTATTTGATTTGACTTTGGGGAGGATCCCTGGCCCATACGTGGGTACGCCATTTATTTGATATCTCTCAGGATTATCCCTTACGGGATATATTTGCGGTATCCTCACGAGATCTTTATATTGGATTATCCCTTACGAGATATATTTGCTGTATCCATTATCTCTCCGGATTATCCCTTACGGGATATATTTGCTGTATCCATGATGAGAATTACTTGGTGCATGATTCTGTTGGATATAAATTGTCTCCCATCTATTTGAAAATTAATTATAATTGCCTATTTGATTTCACGTGATTTGAGATCCGTGGAAATATTTACAAGCATGATTTACTTGTATTTGATATTTGCAAAAGAAATATACGAAATGTGCTTTATAATGATTTTACATGACATTATAGAGCCAAGCAGGAAAACTGCATATAGTGATATGGTACGCTCTTTTACATAAGTTTCTTACTGAGCGTAAACTCACTCCTTTACAACTATTTTTCATACAGATTACTTGAAGTAATTCCGCTCCGGATAGAGGAGCATCTTTTGGGGATTTTGAGATACCTTCGGGGCACGCTTCCTACTTATCCCGTGAAGGTATATTTAGTCGGCCGTTACTTCGGCTAATGTACAGTACGATACTACAGTTTTGTATATGTGGGGGAATTAGGTTGTCTGAATATTTGAGATCCTGATGTACATGACACATGTTTATAAATGAAAAATTTTATGCATGTGAAAATAGATATTATACTCTGATAAAAAAAAAAAGAAAAAATTGCCTAAAGCATAACAGTAAAGTAGGTTGACATCGGATAAACTAGTCGATTTATTTGTTAATTGAAGTAAAAGTTAGTTGTTATTTGGTTAGTGACGAGGACGTCACAGATTGGTATCAGAGCTAATTTGACTGAAGCTTATCGATGTCAATTAGTTAGAATTAGAGTAATTCCCCAATGTACTGTACTAGCTTACTTGATTTTGTGGAGTGTAACGGCTCAAGGTTATACTAAATGATGTTATTTGATCATGATCTTAACAGAATGAGTACTCGAAAGAGGGGTACTAGACGAGGATGAGGACGGGGTCGTGATGAACCGCCCCCAACACAGTCTTCTCCTCCATCTTCACCGCATAGCCCGAATACGAGGCTAGCTAAAATGGAGAAACATATGGAAAACATGGCCGCCATGTTCACCCAGTTTATGGCTAAATTTCCGGACGTGGCCACTAGTGCACCGACAGTTACCCTTACAGTACCTCCTACTCCGGTGGTACAACCCCCACCAGTCCCAGTTAATGAGAGGCGAGATCCTACAGCGTACTGCAGTGTGGCATTAATGAAGGAGTTTTAAGAAGCTGGATCCGCCAAAGTTTAAGGGGGACAGTGACCCATTGGCCGCTGAAAATTGGATGAAAGCGGTTACCAAGGCATTTGGGTACATAGCTTGTACAGAGAAAGAAAAAGTAGGATTGGCTGCTTACTTGTTGGTGGATGAGGCTGAACCATGGTGGCAGGCTACGCAGACAGTATTAGAGGCTAAACATACTGAAGTAACGTGGGATAGATTCGTAGAAGCTTTTAATGAACAGTATGTCCCACGTACTGCTCAGAGGAGATTACAGGTTGAGTTTTTGAACTTGACTCAGGGGAGTATGACAGTTAGCCAATATGAGTCAAAGTTCATCACACTGAGCAGATTTGATCCTGAGGTACTGAGAAGAGAGGATCATAAGACCTACAGATTCATGGAGGGGTTGAGACCTTCCATTAGGTCTAAGCTATATCCATTGGACATCACTACCTATGGAGAGGCAGTCCGTAAGGCTCAACTATGTGAGCAGGACTATGAGTTTCATCAGGCAGACTTTCGAGCAAGGAATAAGGGTAAAGAACCTATGAAGCGGAAGTCAGATGAGAAGGCCTCGAGGGATAGATATCCATCTAAGAGGAATAGGCCTTATGATAAAGCCTCGACAGGAACTCTTAGATCCACCGGGATCAAAATAGGTGATGAAAGATCCCAACATCCGGTTGGTAGTACCGCTAGCTCACCGAGGAGTATGATGCCGAGGTGTGTGCAATGCGGGAAATTTCATGGAGCACAGCCTTGCCGGTTGGTGAGTGGGGCATGCTATTGGTGTGGTGAACAGGGACACAGAATTAAAGATTGTCCCAAGATAAATCAGAGGGCACCTGAAGAGTCAGAAAGGACCCCTCAACCACAATCTAAGACCACACAACCCCAGCGTAAGGCCACAGCGGCAGAGAAAGGAAAGGCGCCAGTGACTCAGGGACGGGTATTTGCTATTGACAAGGAGTCCGCTGATGCTTCACCAAAGATGATTCAGGGTAAGATTTACCTTAATGATACATATGTCCTTGCTTTATTCGATCCAGGCTCTACGCACTCTTTTATTTCCCCTATGGCTACTAGGAGATTAAATGTTGAGCCTGAGCAGTTAGGAGGATTGCTACAAATAATTACTCCATTTAGGGAATCCCAAATGACGGACATAGTGTATCATAATTGTAAGCTACGGATAGGAGAAAAAGAGTCAATAGCTGACCTAATCCTATTAAATATGTCTGGATTTGATGTTATATTAGGAATGGATTGGTTAGCTGAGAATCATGTGATGATAGATTGTCATGCTAAGAGTGTGATTTTCTCCTCTCCCGTAAGCTATGTTGTAAATTTTGCAAATATGTAATGCAAAAGCATAATTACTTGTTTGGTTTAATTGAGATTTAATTGATAGAACATATTTGTGATGTGAAGGGTTTATAGCACACGTGGTGGACGTAGATCAGATACGTCCCACACTTCACGAAATTCCAGTAGTTAAGGAATTTTCCGAGGTATTTCCGGATGATCTTCCAGGACTTCCTCCGGATAGAGAAGTGGAGTTCACTATCGATTTGGTACCGGGGACGGAGCCCATTTCGAGATCTCCCTATCGGATGGCATTGATAGAATTGGAAGAACTGAAGAAGCAGCTTCAGGAGTTACTAGACAAGGGATTCATACGACCTAGCGTATCCCCTTGGGGTGCTCCTGTGCTATTTGTTCGGAAGAAAGATGGTAGTATGCGATTGTGCATTGACTACCGATGGTTGAATAAGGTGACCATCAAGAACAAGTATCCTCTTCCCAAGATAGATGACCTCTTGGATCAGCTCAAGGGTGCACAAGTCTTTTCCAAGATAGACTTAAGGTCGGGATATCATCAATTGAAGATCAAAGATGAAGATATCCCTAAGACTGCATTCAGAACACGGTATGGTCACTACGAGTTCTTGGTGATGCCGTTTGGACTGACCAATGCACCCGCAGCTTTCATGAACTTGATGAATGACGTGTTTAAGCAATACCTAGACCAGTTTGTCATTGTCTTCATCGATGACATCTTGGTGTACTCGAGGTCATGGGAAGAACATGAGCAGCATTTGAGGATTGTTTTGGAGACCCTCAGAGATCGAGGACTGTATGCCAAGCTAAGTAAATGTGAGTTTTGGCTTGATAATATCTCCTTTTTAGGTCATGTGATCAGTAAAGATGAAGTCTCAGTTGATCCATCAAAGATTGAAGCGGTGGTCCAATGGGGAAGATCGAAGACGGTAACGGAGATTAGGAGTTTCTTGGGTTTAGTTGGCTACTATAGAAGATTTGTAGAGGGTTTCTCAAAGCTAGCTGCTCCATTGACGAGACTGACGCGCAAGGAGGTGAGATATGAATGGAATGAAGCTTGTGAGCAAAGTTTCCAAGAGTTGAAGCGTAGGTTAACGACTGCACCTGTCCTCACCATTCCTAGTGGTTCATGAGGATTTACAGTATATAGTGATGCCTCAGGGCAAGGTTTGGGATGTGTGTTAATGCAGCATGGTAAGGTAGTAGCCTATGGTTCTCGACAACTGAAAGACCATGAGAAGAACTACCCGACTCATGATTTGGAGTTAGCTACAGTAGTATTTGCCCTGAAAATATGGAGACATTACTTGTATGGTGAGAAATTTCAGATTTTTACGGATCATAAAAGTCTGAAATACTTGTTCTCCCAGAAGGAATTGAATATGAGGTAAAGAAGATGGCTAGAGCTTCTGAAGGACTATGATTGTGAGATCATGTACCACCCAGGGAAAGCTAATGTGGTGGCAGATGCTCTGAGCCGTAAACATGTAAGTATAGTGGCTTATATGATGATAAGAGAATATGAGTTACTTGAACAGTTTGCAAGCCTTAGTTTAAGTGTTACATCTCTTGAGCAATTTGGTGTGATGGCTAGCTTGAAAATTGAGCCAAAATTGATGGATAGAATCCGGGTTGCTCAGAGAGAGGATGTTCAGTGTATTGAGGCTATAGAGGAAATTCTATCGGGTATAACCTCAGAATTCCATATGGATGAGGATGAAATTTTAAGGTTTAATAACCGTATATGTGTTCCAGAGGATAATGAATTGAGAAAGCTAATTTTGACGGAAGCACATTCCACTAAGTACACATTACACCCGGGGAACACGAAGATGTATCATAATCTTCGCACGGTGTATTGGTAGAAGGGCATGAAGAAAGACATAGCTGATTTTGTGGCGAAATGTCTTACATGTCAACAGGTTAAGGTAGAGCACCAAAAACCAGCGGGATTACTACACCCTCTACCTATACCTATGTGGAAGTGGGAACACATTACGATGGACTTTATTATGGGATTGCCCAGAACCAAGAGGAATCATGATGGTATTTGGGTGATAGTGGATAGATTGACGAAGTCAGCTCACTTCCTACCTATGAAGGCTACAGATACACTTAGCACTTTGGCAGACTTATACGTGAGAGAAGTCGTCAGACTACACGGTGTTCCAGTGAGCATCACATCGGATAGAGATTCCAGGTTTACTTCCCACTTTTGGGAACATTTTCAGGAAGCCATGGGATCTCAGCTAAATTTTAGCACAGCTTTTCATCCACAGACTGATGGGCAGTCCGAGCGCACTATTCAGACGCTCGAGGATATGTTGAGAGCCTGTGCTTTGGATTTTAAAGGCTCATGGGACGACCATCTGCCATTGGCTGAGTTTGCTTATAATAATAGCTATCATGCAAGTATCGGGATGGCACCATACGAGGCTTTGTATGGAAGACGGTGTCGATCACCGATTGGGTGGGAAGAAGTGGGCGAGTGCAAGTTGTTGGCTCCAGATTTAGTCGAGCAAGCCTCTGAGAATGTTAAACTGATTTGTCAAAGACTTAAGACAGCTCAGAGTTGACAAAAGAGCTATGCAGATATTCGACGGAGGCCACTTGAGTTTTTGGTTGGAGACTATGTGTTTTTGAAAGTCTCTCCATCCAAAGGGATTATGAGATTTGGCCGACGAGGTAAGTTAAGTCCTCGCTACATCGGACCATTTGAGATCCTAGATCGTGTTGGAGATGTGGCCTATAGGTTGGCACTACCTCCGGAGTTATCGGGAGTACACAATGTCTTTCATGTATCAATGCTTCGGAAGTATAATCCGGATCCATCTCATGTCATTGAATATGAACCCTTGGAGATTCGAGAAGACATGAGTTATGTGGAGAAACCGATTCGGATTTTGGATAGGAAAGATAAGGTGTTGAGATCAAAGACGATTCCATTGGTTAAAGTTCTCTGGCAACACCATACTACAGAAGAAGCTACTTGGGAACTAGAGAACTTGATGAGAGAGAGATATCCGGAATTGTTTAAGACACAACCTTACTTGAATTTGGAGGACCAAATTCTCTAAGGTGGGGAGAATGTGAAATCCCCAATTTTCTGTAATTTTCCTATGCTTGTACAGTTTTTCAACTTGGATTAATGGAATAAATATGAATTTCTGAATTTATAAATGATGCATGGGACATAGAGGGAATTAAAGAAATTGAGGGTCAAATAATCAAAGGTCAAAAGGGTCAATGGATGGTCAATGGCTGAGATAGGATGATGAGGGGATTGGGATGCATTAATGGGCATTAAATGAGATAACATGACTCATCATCATCATCTCTTGCATCCCACGTACCAGCCATCTTCCTCTCCCTCTCGTTGCTTCCATATTTTCCTCTAAGTGTTCATTTCAACTCCCTTGACAAACCACTATCTCAAGCCATCGATTCGCTAAGCTTCTGTAACGAAAAACGATCCTTGTCGATAGTTTAACATGTGCCTTTAATATGAAAGGCTAGATCCAAGTGATTGAAGAGATCTTAAAATCGTAAAATTTGGTGAATAGCAAAGGTAAGAGAAGATATGGTTTATATTGATAATTTTGATGGTTTGGGATTGTATGAAGTAGATTTATTGAGCTTTTAATTGTCATGATGTTTACAGCTTGAAGAAGTGAAAAAGGACAAGTGTAGATTGGCTACCAAGCTTGTGGATTAATCTTGATTGAGGTAAGGAATTTATGTAACGGACGTAGGGTGACTATGTCCGCATGTTTTATCATGTTTGGATGTGATTTGGAGGGAAGTACCAGCTGTTTCTTTGCAGGAAAATGACAATTTCGGACTTGTCTCCTAGTACCAATTAGGCTAGGGGCAGCCGACTGCCATAAAGGGAAGTCGACTGCCTAGAGACATCAAAAACGCCGTTTTTCGAAAACCGACTCAAACCAGTCGACTGCCAAGGGAGCCAGTCGACTGCTATTTTCCAGAAACCATTCTGTTTCAAACCAGTCGACTGCCAAGGGAACCAGTCGACTGCCATTTTTCCAAAAACATTCTGTTTCAAAACCAGCCGACTGCCAAGAGGGCCAGTCGACTACTAATTCTCGGGAAACATTTTGTTTCAAAACCAGCCGACTGCCATTTGGGGCCAGTCGACTGCCTTATTTATATTTTGAAAAATATAATAATTGAATTTCAAAAAGGGAAAGAAATTCAATAAGGCAAAACATGGGGTAGTAGTCGACTGCCATATATGACCAGTCGACTGCCTATTTGAAAGAAAGGTTTTGAGAACCTGTTTTAAGGAAGGACATTCATACTTGTTTAAAACCTATATGAATAAGGTTTTGGAGACTATGAATCTCTCAAAAGAGCATGCACATTATTTATTACTTGTATTTGACTAAGGAGCTCTAGTCCAGCCCTCAGACCCACGGTACGGCACCTGACTAGTGAAACTGTGGGCTATAGACAATGGCCATGAGTCTCTTATTTGATTTGACTTTGGGGAGGATCCCTGGCCCATACGTGGGTACGCCATTTATTTGATATCTCTCAGGATTATCCCTTACGGGATATATTTGCGGTATCCTCACGAGATCTTTATATTGGATTATCCCTTACGGGATATATTTGCTGTATCCATTATCTCTCTGGATTATCTCTTACGGGATATATTTGCTGTATCCATGATGAGAATTACTTGGTGCATGATTCTGTTGGATATAAATTGTCTCCCATCTATTTGAAAATTAATTATAATTGCCTATTTGATTTCACGTGATTTGAGATCCGTGGAAATATTTACAAGCATGATTTACTTGTATTTGATATTTGCAAAAGAAATATACGAAATGTGCTTTATAATGATTTTACATGACATTATAGAGCCAAGCAGGAAAACTGCATATAGTGATATAGTACGCTCTTTTACATAAGTTTCTTACTGAGCGTAAACTCACTCCTTTACAACTATTTTTCATACAGATTACTTGAAGTAATTCCGCTCCGGATAGAGGAGCATCTTTTGGGGATTTTGAGATACCTTCGGGGCACGCTTCCTACTTATCCCGTGAAGGTATATTTAGTCGGCCGTTACTTCGGCTAATGTACAGTACGATACTATAGTTTTGTATATGTGGGGGAATTAGGTTGTCTGAATATTTGAGATCCTGATGTACATGACACATGTTTATAAATGAAAAATTTTATGCATGTGAAAATAGATATTATACTCTGATAAAAAAAAAAAAAAAATTGCCTAAAGCATAACAGTAAAGTAGGTTGACATCGGATAAACTAGTCGATTTATTTGTTAATTGAAGTAAAAGTTAGTTGTTATTTGGTTAGTGACGAGGACGTCACATTATGGGCATCTACTAATGAGGTTTCCAAAGCAAAATTCTGTGATGATGGGTTTATAGTTGTCTGGGTATTCATTATTTGTGACTCATTAGCCATTGCTTTTGTACTTACCCCTGTTAATTCTTGAAAATGTTCACTTGTTATTCAAATAAATATACCTTGTTTGAATAAATATACTATCGTGTTCTTATCTTATTCATCTTGCTTTTGTTCTAATTGGAATTGAATAACGTACTATAGGGTCTTTAAAGAAAAAAAAGAGGGGCATTACATTGAAGGAAATACAAAAGGATGATGATTGCCAACATTACTTGGGGCAAAAACATGAAAAATGAAGATTGATTCAATAGAAATATGATACTGATCTCGAGTGGGGCAAGAATAGTGGAAGAATGGAGATTGGAATGTGGGGGTTAATCTTGGAGGAACATTAAAATTCTAACTAAAATTTTTTTCTCACTACATTTCGCATCATACATTAAGGTTATAGGCATTCACTTCATGATAGGATTGTTGTTTAATCTCATTACTTTCACATTAGCATTAAAAGGAAGTCAGTGTTGCATGGACATTAGCATTATTTGACATACATTTACATTTGCATTATTTAGGTGCATACGTTGAAGGAAATAGATTAAAATTTGAGAGGTCGAATTTCTTGGAAATGAAATTGTGAATCTTATGTCGTGTTGTGATATTAAGACTATTGGATTTGGTATATTAGTGATTGACAAGAACAAGGTTATTTTTCAAAGTTTCAATGCCTCTGCTGAGAGGAGCACAAGGTTATATTTCAAAGTTTCAACGCCTTTGGTGAGAGAAGCACAAGGTTATTTTTCAAAGTTTCAATGCCTCTGGTGAGAGGAGCACAAGGTTATATTTCAAAGTCTCAATGCCTCTGGTGAGAGGAGCACAAGGTTATCTTTCAAAGTTTAATTGCCTCTGGTGAGAGGAGCACAAGGTTATATTTCAAAGTCTCAATGCCTCTGGTGAGAGGAGCACAAGGTTATTTTTCAAAGTTTCGTTGCCTCTGGTGAGAGGAGCACAAGGTTATTTTTCAAAGTTTCATTGCCTCTAGTGAGAGGAGCACAAGGTTATTTTTCAAAGTTTCAATGCCTCCGTTGAGAGGAGCACAAGGTTATGTTTCCAAGTTTCATTGCCTCTGGTGAGAGGAGCACAAGGTTATGTTTCCAAGTTTCAATGCCTCTGGTGAGAGGAGCCCAAGGTTATGTTTCAAAGTTCCCATGCCTCTGGTGAGAGGAGCACAAGGTTATTTTTCAAAGTTTCAATGCCTCTAGTGAGAGGAGCACAAGGTTATGTTTCCAAGTTTCAATGCCTCTAGTGAGAGGAGCACAAGGTTATGTTTCGAAGTTCCAATGCCTCTGATGAGAGGAGCAAAAGGTTATTTTTCAAAGTCTTACAGCCTCTGGTGAGAGGAACTAAATGTTTCTTAAAATTGTAAATATTTTGTAAAAAAGAGAAAAAACAAAAAAAATATAAAATTAAAAAAAAATCCGGACAAAATAATTGTCTAATTGTCTTCGCACAATTCCTGATTTTCAGAAAATATGCAAAGAGGGACAGCTGTAGACACCTCATTTTGTCCGGGTTTTATTTTTGTAAAAATTAATAATTTGTAAATTTTGAATTGACATTTAAATTAACATCTAGAAAAATTAGGATTAACATTATTAGGATTATTTAAATTACAAATATTTAATAGATTAGGATAATTTTATTAATATAAGATAAATAGTAATATAGGTTAGGATTTATTAGATAATTATAAATTAAAATATTTTTAGGATAAGATAATTAGATTTTTTAGGATAATTAATATTAAAATTGATAGGATTAGATTAGGATTAACATAAAAATTAAATACATAAAATATTACAAATAAAAGATAATTAATAGAATAGATTTAGTTGTATTAGGACTCTAACAAGTTTATGACTATAAAAAGGGGTTAAACCCATAACTGAGAGGGGGGTGGAGGAAATTGACCAACTTACTGCCATTAGCCGTCAGCTCTTTCTTGTACCCAATACTGCAGCAAAATTTAATTACCCATTATTATCCTTACTTGTCGCTTGCTGCCACCATTATCCCATTGCATTTCTACGTTTTTGCTAACCTCAAAACCGAACCTAGTCCCACATTATATCATCACCGAACCAATTTCATTTGTTTCATCACCACCGTCCGCTGCTATCATCAACAGTTGCTGTGTTTTCACCCTTGCATCGCCGAATCTTCATCAGTATTGGCTGCACTTTTGCTCCATTCTGCATTGCTTCGAAGATTGAGTTTCCGCCTCTTGCACGGTCAAGCTTCAATTTCGCTCATCGCCATACCCGGTTCCTCATCATACCACGTGAGCTGTAACTAGGAAAATAGCAAGAAGCAAGCTCAGTTTCAATCCCTCTACAGGTTAGTAAAAGATGTTTAATTAGTTAATGGATAATGCATGATTGTTGGGTTAGTATATATGATTAGGCATTAATTGTTTATATAATAAAATTAATAGTTGATAGTTTAACATATAAATGACATAATAACAATTTGTACGTTAATATTTATTTTAATAATGGCTAATTGTTGTTTTAATAATGCTAACAATATTAATTCAATAATAATATGTTAATTAATAATTTGATAAAAACTAATAATTTGTAAAATAAAGAATAATTTGTACAATTAATTTGATTGGCATATAATATTAGTAATTTAATAAAATTATAAAATATGGAGAGAGATTGAAATAATTCCGATGATGGAATCTTCGAGGTGATTACGAATGAGTAACACTCGAGGAATTCCTAGGTAAGAGAATTCTTTTTAAGTCTATCCAGAACGATGGAAGATTTAGAAGGTGTTTTCAAAAATAAATAAATAATAAAGATAATAACATAATAATAAGATTTATTAAATAATAAAGATAAAATAAAAATAAAAATAAAAATAAATAAAAATTAATGAATAATAAATAATAATTCCGATGATGGAATCTTTGAGGTGATTACGAATGAGTAACACTCGAAGAATTCTTAGGTGAGGAGATCCTTCTAAATTTATCCAGAACGATGGAAGATTTAGAAGGCATTTTCAAAATAAACAAATAATAAATAAAGATAAAAACATAATAAATAATAAAATTTATATTCTAATAAAGATAAAAGAATAATAAATAATAAATAAAGTTAATAAATAATAAAATAATAATTCCGATGATGGAATCCTCAAGGCGATTGCGAATGAGTAACACTAGAGGAATTTTTAGGTAAGAGGGTCCTCTTAAGTTTATCCAGAATGATGGAAAATTTAGGAGATATTCTCAATATTAAATACCAATAAGCCTAAAATATTAATAAATAATATATAAAAGAAAAATAATGATATTTAAAATAAAAATAATAAAAAACAATAAAATAAAAAATAATAAAATAAGGAATAAGAAAATTCTAAAATACTTCCGACGACGGAGCCTCTTCAAGGGAGTCGAATGGTACTCCTTGAATACTCTTGAGGTGAGAAGATTTTTTTGAGAGTTCATCCAGAATGATGGAGGATTCTTAAAAGAATTTTCAATATTTAAACAATAAAATATAAAGGCCATGTAACTAAGACTAAGTTAAAATAATACAAGATTAAAATGGTACCAACTTTGGGCGTTGTAGGGGTGCTATAACCTTCTCTACACGTAAATGAACTCCCGAACCCAAAACATAAAATGTAAACCAGTCCTTAGAGTCATTTAGGTGGCTAATCACACCTAGGTTAAAAAAAAGATTGGTGGCGACTCCATATGTTTAATGTCTAGCGTCCTAGCCCTAGGAAACGTAATGACAACTGTTCAATAAACAACTATAAAATGCAAATCAATATTTCCTCCTGAACCAACATTTGCCCAATCTATACTACTGCCATTACTAAAAGGAAAAGGAAAAGGAAAAAGGAAAGGGAAACAAATTGCAATAATGTTATGTTATGGAAATTTCACCTTGTATAAAACAAAATCATCCCAAACAACTAACGATTACAAGCTTGAAATTTCCGCTGAGCACTTAAGCTGTCAAAGTGAAATCTACAAGTTATATATAAACTAGTCTTCAAATTATACTGTTCACACATAAATCTTCAATTTTGCACCATTTGTTGCATGGTGATTGGCTCCTTTTTTTAAGCTTTTCCATATGTAAAAGAAGTGTCGAAACTTTAGAGTCTATAACTTTCTTTTTAAAAGGAATATCGAAATTTGACTATGTTTTGATATTGTTTTGCAACTTTGAAGTAAGTGGCATTAAGGAAAATGATAAGCAAATATATGCTCACTTATCTACATTGCTTACTGGAATTGAATTCGTATATTGCACTGTGATTGGAATTAGTAAGGGATATATATATAGAAAACGTAAGGATGTTATGACTATATTAGGAATGACTGAATGAAATTTAGCATATATCGATTTATTAGACTATGTGATTTGAACTGATTGACTAGACTATATGATTTGAAAGAATGATTGAACCAACTAATTGATACTATGACTGTCTTAAGACTGAGAAACTAGAATTGTGGCTTTTAAATTATGTTTTAAATGCAACAGGGTTACGATAGATAGAATTGTCATGCTGCCAAAATTTTGTAAAACGACTAAAACTGTCACATCTCGAACTATAGGATATTCTCACAAATTCACATTATTTAATCACATTTGGTTGGGCTGTCTGCAGTGTCAACATATGTGTAAAAATAAATTTTATCATTTTTAAGTAAAACCAGGTTTCAGATTCACGTGCAGCAATATATGAATAAATTGAACTTAAGATTTTATTTAGTAAACATATAAGTAGCATTGTAAATCCCAAATGTTATTTACATACAAATAATATTGTACAAAGAGAATCTGAATACATAAGGTAAGCTCATATACCTTAACGGAATCGAAAACCCACCCGAGGGATACCAAAATTAGGTCCTTTTGGGCAAACCAAAGCTACTGTAGATAATTTGGAAGGAAAATAAGGGGTGAGCTTATGCTTAGTAAGAAATATATATACGAAAGCTGATACTACGTATACTATATGCAACATAAATCAAATCATGTTTTTATACGCGAAAAACACTAATCGTTGGCATGAAGTTTGGAAAGGGTACTATAGTAGATCAGATAACCAGGCTAAGTATAGAAGAATACTTTGAAGAACCTCACTTGTCCTGGCATCCAAGTCCAACTATAAGGAGTACCTCCGGATTGAAATGGTTGAGGGTAATGAATTTAGACTCATACTAGTCAACTGTCATACTTCCCTGACGTAAATTCTAAAACTCTGTCTTCAACCTCCTCTGAGCTGTACGAAGAATGTACTATCTATTACAAGCCTTTAAAAATACACCCCAAGTCACTGCAGGATGTCTAGCTATCAAAACTATTTTGGTGGACTTCCACCAATGCTCTGCATCGCCCATGAAAAGAAAAGTAGCCAACCCTACTTTTTCAATCTTCAAACATGTGCATAACCTCCAACCTTAGTTTTTCAATATTTGAGAACACCTGTACACCCCTAAGCTAATCAAACAGATCATCGATCCTGGGCAAGGGATACTTATTCTTAATGGTAACTTTATTAACAACCGATAGTCTATACATAACCTCAAGCTACCATCCTTCTTTCGAACGAATAATACTGGAGCACCCCATGGAGACACATTGGGGCGAATGAAGCCCTTATCCAATAATTCCTAGAGCTGCTTCTTAAGCTCCTCCAACTCTACCAATGCCATTCGATATGGGGGCTTAGAAATAGGCTTCGTACCGAGTACCAAGTTGATGGTAAACTCGATCTCTTGATCCGGTGGTAACCTTGGTAAATCATTCGAAAATACATCTGGGAAATCCCTGACCACAAGAATCTCGGACAACTCTGGACGTTTCTTTTCTACATCCTCCACATGTACAATATAACCTTCAATCACATCACAGATACACTCAAACAATTTAGTAATAGTATTTCACTTTTATTACTTATCTAATAATTTTACAGTATATCTTTCAAGATGAGAAAAGGTAATAAACTTGGTATAATTGTCTAGATTCACATAGTTTGCAGCTAACCAATCCATTCGTAGGATTACATCAAAATCATACATATTCAACAAAATTAGGTTAGCTATCGTTTCCTTCTCTCCTACTGTCACTTTACAGTTTCTGTACACAACATCAGTCATCTGTGACTCTTTAAAGGGTGTATTAATCTGCAAAGTGTACCCTAAGGGTTCAAGTTTTACCGGTATCTTACTAGTACATGCAGGTGACACAAACGAATGTATAGAACTAGGATCAAATAAGGCAAGCACTGAAATATCAAAAATATAAATCTTACCCTTAATGACATCTGTAGAAGTATCAGCAGCCTCTTGATCTAACGCGAACACCCGACCATGCGTCACAGCCTTCTTGCCCTTCTCTGTTGCTGTCGCTCGTCTCGGCTGTAAGGGTGTCACCTTCTTTGACTCAATCTGTGTCAGGGCTGCTGAAGGTGGAACAGAAGCTAGAACAGTAGATGCATTTGCTTCTCTCTACATTGAGTAGTCACTAACCAAGTGCCCTGTCTGTCCGTATCTAAAACAAGCTCTAGTGAGCATATAATAGGGCCAAGTACCGTGCGACCTCCCACATTGTGTACACCTCTGAGTAGTGCTAGGGCTAGTAGTAGGGGCAATAGTAGCAAATCTAATTGACCTACTCTTTGAAATATGAATACCCGACGTCCTAACCTTCTTAGGCTACCATCTACCTAATCTGTCCTCAGAATCCCCTTCACCTTCTCCTTTCCTTTACCTTTAGCCTTTGAACCTGTATCAACATGAAACTGTTCGTAATCCCTCTCGCACAGCTGTGCCCATCTCACTGCCTCATCATAAGTCCAATATCAAGGGGAACTAACCGAGTCTTAATAGAGGATCTCAATCTAGCCACGAATCTGTTAATCCGATACTCCTTTCTCATCTTAGTCTGAGGGTCGAAATGACTAAGAGTGGTAAATTTGGACTCGTACTGGTCAACAGTTACACTCCCTAGAGTCAGCTTCAAAAACTCCTGCTGCAACTTCTTCTGTGCTGTACGGGGAATATACTGTCTTTAGAAAGCCTCTAGAAATATTGTCCAGGTCACCACTGGATGCTGGGCTAATAACACTGTCTGTGTAGATTTCCACCAGTGTTCTACATCATCAGTCAATTGGAACACTGCTAAGCCACTTTCTCCGTCTCCGAGCATCGCATATATTTAAATAACTTCTCTATAGCATTAACCCACTTCTCAGCCACCAATAGACCCTTATCACCTATAAATTTCGAAGGATCCAACTTTGTGAACTGCCACATGAGATTAACATCACAATATGACTCTATATCGGTAGGCTGCAGCTGTACTGGTGGCTATGACACTGCCTGTGGCTGGGACTCAGGTTGTGGCTCGGGAGCTGGTCGTGCCAGTGCAGGCTGAGGTGGTGGTGGTGCTACATCTGGAGCTGTTGCTCTTTCTCTCTCAGCTCTATCAGTAGCTCGATCAGTATTATAATAGCAATAAAATCTGCTAACATCCGTTCCACCGTAGTGATTCTCGTATTAGGACTCTCGGGCTGTGGAGGGAGTGTAGGTTTTGGGGCAGGTTTCAGTGCTGGTTCCAAAATTGGCTCCGCCCTACCGCATCCTCTACCTCATCTAGTTACCCTTCGCCCACTCATTTCTGCACAGCACAAACATTAAAATGATTTTTCAGTCAATTGAATCATTTATACATTCAAACTATACAGTACTACAGGAAATGTACTCCTATTTAAGTATCAAGACACCGACAAACATAAGAGCAACCTTACTTTGATACCAATTAAACTGTAACGATCTGTAATACACAGTAATTATCTATTTTTACACACACAATAGAATGGTTAGACTGTCTAAGATGTCTTTATCACACTCATTTTAAATAGTAAATCACTTTTTAAATAAAATCTAACTTATAATTGATATAAATATTTACGACAAAATGTTGTTTATAGTATCTTTCGTATTTTCTACATTCCCTGTACATGAATTGTACAATAATAGTATTGTACATAATAAGTCTGAACATATAAAAGAAATAAAATATACCTCCAGGATTTGATCAAAGCTAAATCAGGGTACTATAAGCGCAATCAAAATTTGTGGAATGGTATATAAGACGATCATTGTAAATAATATGTGTATTGGAAAAATAAAGGGTGAGCTAACTTGCTCAGTAAGAGAATCACATGCAAGATTGATACTATGAAATCTATATGCTTAAAACATTTAGCTCTTAATAGTGCACTAAGGTATAAATCAAGAAGGATACTATAGTCGGCTAGGAAATCGGATGGAGTATGAGAGGTATTTTAGAATACCTGTTGTGTCCCGACCCCTAGAAGCGACTATAGGGAGTAATTAGTTGAAATTGTTATGAATAAACATTTTAACCACTTGAAAATAATTTATGGTATTATTCAACATATATATATATATAACAAGATATATAAGCACTTTAATTAAAACACTTCAATAAACAGTTCAGTATAGAAGTCCAGTAAATAGTACAGTAACACTCTAAAATTCCACTGTACAATCAATATTTAAAAATTCATTTTGGTACCAATAGTATTTTCAATCTAGTAAACAGTACAGTACAGTGGAGACCAAGCAACACGCAAAACATATCATGCTATAATAAGATCCCAAAAAGGGAGAAACAGTAAGCACGTGAGACATATGGCCATAGTCTATAGGGTCCACATTGTACACTTGCTAGGTGACAACTGCGAAAGCTGAAGACTTGGTGGGTTTATCAACAACAGTAATAATAGTAACAGTACACGTGACACCTAAGCATAATACGAGGCCTAACAGTCTCAAAACAGTTTATATACAGTAGAAACACCATTTGTGAAATCAATTTCACTGGTAATATTTTCAATCAGTCCATAAATAAATATACTAAAAATATAATTCAATTCAGGAATAAAAATTCATAAAATATTCACACTTTAATATTCTTTTTTGAAAATGTTCTATTTATCTGTAAAACAGAATAAATATATGCTTGTACCTTAACGTAATTAAAATTCATTAACATGAATATTTAAATATTGTTTTTCGGTAAATAATAAAATTATGCAATTTTTGTAAATCACATGAGGATCACTTGAAAATTCACTTATTCCTAATAATTAAGAGTACCAAAAATAATTTCATTAATTTTCTAGAATTTCCAATAGTACAACGACTGTTTCTAACCTAGCCCTCTTGCATTGAAAATACAGTTTATAAACCAGCCAGTATCCACAATTTCACCAATTCTAAAGCAATTTATTCCCAAATCACTTCATAAAATTTATTTGAAACAAAACATGAATTCATAGTATCCTTAGACCTTACACACTCATCCCTTACCTGTCTATTCCAGTCGATATAACTGATAGCACTACTTGCAATTTAATACTCTCGGGCTACAAAACATTACACCAATCTTGTCATTCCTTCTCATTCTAATTTATAAGCTATTTTTCTCTAATAAATTCTACCATATTGTCTATAGAAAATATTAAACCAATGCAATTTATACTGGTGCTACAACATAACTTTGCCAAATCAACTCCGATTTAAATTCTGACTTCACCAACAGACTCCTTTCAATTTCTACAGTCTCATGGCACCCTAATTTCATCAAATTGAGCACAAAACCACTCTCCCCTTACCAAGGCCAAAATCAACATGGAAGCTTTCTCACACTTTTTCAACAATTTATCACTCATTTCATGTTTAACCATTAGTTTCCATTCTTCCTACACCATTTTCATGCATCAAAGCACAAGAATTCTTAAGTTCCTCATCATGGATGAAACCCTAGGGTGGTGAATGAGTGGAAATTAATCAAACCAAGGCTAAAATCATGCTTAGGAACCTTGATTTCATCATGTAATAACCTTAAAACTTAAAGAAACCATAAGCATAAATATGACATACCTTGACCGAATGCTTTGGTGGCTCTTTCCTCTTGATTTTGTCAATTTTACAATGAGATTTTGGTATGGGTGTATAGAGAATTAAATTTTAGGTAGGGTTGTAGAAGAAATTTTGGTGAAATAAGGTAGATTTAATGGTATTTGATAAGCTTTTCTTTTCTTCTCTTAAGTTGTTAATGGAGGTTGGCATGAGAGAGGTTGAAGAAGATGATGAAGTGGGCGGCCAGTAAGTGGAGAAAATTTTAGAAGCTTCATTAAAAGGTAAAATGACTATTTTGCCCTTGGTTATAAAGATTTTGGACAAAATTGCCCTTTAAACTTTCATGATTTTTCAAACTAGTTAATTTAACTCCAAAAATTCATATTCCATCACTAAATATTATTATTGAACACATTTTGATAAATGATGGTGGTTTTGTTAGGGTTTGGTGTCACAGCCCGTGACCCTATTTTTCACCTTATTCTATACGTCTTATATGGTTGGGCTGTCTGCGATACTTTACTTTTACTTTTACATATAAACAATTTCATATTAAATGATAATATGAATTACATCCCCTATCTTAATTCCCAAGGAAGTAGTACCGTAAATAAGTCTAAATACAAAAAATAGATGATCATACCTTATTAATTAAATTGACCTGTCGCATCGTCCCCAAATGCGCAGTCGAAAATCCTTTTATTGCTAGACTCTCGGTCTTCGAAAACCTGAAATGTTAAAATTAAGGGGTGAGCAAACCACGGCTCAGTAAGGGAATTATATGCATACTTGATATTCAGCTTCCTATATGCTGAAAAACTTTTTCATTTTTCCTCTGGGGCTCTAGGCTCACGTTTAGGAAGGATACTACAGTCGGCTAGGGATCCGGATGGAGTAAGATAGGTATTTTGAAATACCTATCTTGTCCTGGAACCTAGAAGCAACTGTAGAGAGTAATATTCTTTCTTGTTTTGAAATTCAAATCCTTTCCTTTTTATTTCGTAATCTTTTCATATTCTTTTTCAAAATAATGCTTTTATGAAATAAAGCATTTAAGTAAAATAACTAATATTCATATTTTCTTTGAAAAGAATATTAGTTAAATTCTCATCATTCTCATTTAAAACTCATTTCATGTTTTACTGTACAACCATAATTAGTACAGTACTTTAAATAGCAAAATCAGTTATTAAATCTTTTTTGTATAACATATATATCATTTAAATCTAATATTCAATTTAAAAATTAAAATAAGAATATTAGATTTATTTCCCTCCTTTTTCCTTTTGAAAACATATCACATATTCATATCACATATAGTCTAATATTCAATTTAAAATCATAGTAAGAATATTAGACTTATAAACTCTTTTTCCTTTTGAAAACGTATCACATGTTCATATTACATATCATATGAAAATCATCTCGTAGTACTAAAATCAGTACTGAAATAAGCATTATATAAAATGCTGTAAATCACTTTCATTTAACTTATCTCATATCATGTAAAACATTTACATTTAACATATAACATATCATATAAAACATTTTTCATATATGGAGACTTAGGCACACACGCCCAACCCGTCCACTGGTTCGTTACTCATATCATGCTATAGACCCCGAAGGGTATAAATAATCATGTCAGATCTATGGCCATAGTCTATAATTGTCCTCGAAGTATCACTGATCAGGTGTCGACCGGGACTACATATCACATATCACATATCACATATTACATGTCACATATCACATATCACATATCAGCATGATAGGATGCCAACTAGTCTCAAAAACCATATTTTTCATCATCAGAAAACCTTTATGGAATTTATAAAAATATATATTTTCATCATTTAAAACCATAAAGGTTATAAAACCATTTAGTGAATATTTAAGAAATATATAAAAATATTCACTTTATTTCTTTTCATTTTTCATCTCATATTACGTGTAACTTACATATCAAGAGAATTTTCGGTGATTTCATTATCACCATTCTCGAAGAGATTTTTCGGTGATTTCATTATCACCATTTTCGAAAACATGAATTTTTTAAAATTACTCTCATTTTATTCATGTTTTTATGGAAAATACTCATTTTCTCGATTTTCGTGGTTGAAAATCATTTCTCGTGAAATAAAATCATTTACTATGATTTCATGAAATTTTCTAGAATTTTTCGATAATTTTCGATAATTTTTCGGCAGTATAACGGCTGCCGATTGGCTAGCCTCCTGCACGAAAAATACAGTTTAAAATCCAGCCAGTGCATCACCACAAATTTCCAACCAATCATTCATCGCAATATTTTCATAAAATATTTCATAATTAAAATCATGCAGACTGAATATCCTTACAGTGCTGCACATGCATCCCTTACCTTTTCCAGGTCGACGACTTCCTCTTACCGGTCGCGCCCGTACTCCATCTCTTCCGATTCCTCATCTCGATCACCGAGAATAATTTCTGGAAATTAAAATTCTAAATTTTAGAATTTTCTCACATTATTTAAATAAATAATTTATTTAAATAATTATCATTAATAATTTCTCAGATTTCTTACCGATTCCCGAGATTCTCGAGTTCCCGAGAATTTTCGGAATTCCCGAAAATTTTCTTTTTTCTCTCTCTCTTTCTTCTCTTCCTCTTTTCTTTCTTCCTTTTTCTCTTTTCTTTTCTTTCTCTTTCTTTTCTTTTTCTTTTTCTTTTTCTTTTTCTTTTTTCCTCTTCCTTCCCGTCAGACCGGTTTAGCTCCCTTCCTCGCCGGTTCCTCGCCGACGGCCGGTTCTCTGGCGGTTCACTGGCTCCTCAGCTGGTCGACGGCACGACGAAGCTACCAGTGGCCTCCGTTTGCTCTGGATCGGCGGCACGACTGCGAATCGACTCGATTTAGCTTCGGTTTCTTCCGCTCTTCGCCGGCCTTCCTCCGCCGTTCTCCGCCCCAACGGTGGCCTCCATCCTCTTCCTCTCCCTCCGACGATGCTTCGGTGGCAGTGGCGGTGGCCAATTCCGCCGGCACCGCCGTTTTCCATTTTTTTCTTTTTTTCTTCCCGGCTTTGCCGGTTTCGATTCTGTTTCCGTTTTGCTTCGTCGCTTCCTTCTTCTGTCGTCGGATCACCTTTCTCGCGTCACCGGCGGCTTCGCTCCTCTCCTTCTTCCTTTGGTCGGCCGGCCGACGATGGCCAGCCTCTCCCCTGCTTTCGACAGAAACGGGATCCCATTTTTCCCGTTTTTGTTTCCTTCTTCTCTTTTTTTTTATTATCATTGTTTTATTTCTTTAATGTATATAATTATATCTATATAATTATATATATTATTAAATATCATATATATGTATATAGATATATATATATATATATATATATGTTATATATTTAAATCATTTATATATATCTATACAATTTAGTTTAAAATACTATATATATATATATTTCATATATATATATATATATACATAATTGTATATAAAAATATACACATGTATTATTTAATATAAAATAGTATATATATAATATATACTATATTTCGTGTATATATATATATATATATATATATATATATACATGTGTATTTATATAAAAACATATCAAAATATATTTATATAATTTAATTATATAAATATATCCTTATACGTATTTTTATTTCATTTTAATTTCCTTCACACAAATTTCCTTATTCATCACTTCCTCATTTTTCGAAATTTCAACGATATTCCCATCTCGTAAATAAATTTTATTTATTTACTTTAATCTATTTTTTTCCTCTTATCTCTTTTCTTTAATATTAATTTCCAAAATAGAAAATTTGCGGTTATCACATTCTCCCCACCTTAAGAAATTCGGTCCTCCGAATTTAACTTAAGTCCAAAAGGTGGTGGCATCCTGTATGCTTATCGTTCTTATCCTCTCAATCATCTTTTAAGTAATACTGCCAGTATATCATCAACATCAGAATCACCTCTTATATTATTACATATCATTTATCATCATATATTTATACTCCCATAAATTTCTTATCAATTGGGAGTTTTCCATTTTCCACTCATTTTCATATCGCATATAATTCATACTGTTTATCATCCTTCTTTCTTATTTGGTGCCAAGTCGATACATTTCGATAATTATTATTTACCGATTTCATTCCATGGTATGTAATTGTCCCAGTAGCTTTCACATCTCGTACATCCGCTCTCTCAACATATCATCGAGCGTTTCTATTCTACGCTCAGATATTTACATCATGTACGGAGCGGTGCTGTCTATAAATTTGGAATCTCAGAGCCTTTTGCTATTTCCCATAACATATAGCTACTCAGAGATTCCCATCACATATAGAGCTCACTGGAACTTCACATACATTCTCATCATTTTATCATCATATTTCGACTATGGCACTATAGAATCTAAGAGTTTGATAATGGAGAAGTGATTTCAGTAGACTATCAGTCTATAATCACTTCCATATTATCATATCTCTTATAGATTCTTCATTATTATCTCCAATATTCTTTTCATATTTATTTCATCAAATGCTGCAGTTCATTTGCAGACTTTACCATTCACCATCTTTTACCATAATTTAATCAGGAGACAATTATTTCCTCCCCATATCTACTTCCATGTAATCTCATCATTACATCTCTTATTCTTATGGTATACTCTATATCACTTAGGTTTTAGAATATACCGGAGAATATACTCTTTTGATAATTTAGATTCCATCATGGCATCATCAAATTATAATTTAATCTTCTCATTATTTAACTTCATTCTCGAATCTATAATTATCAATTTAATCACCTCATTATCCATACAAGTCCACTATTTCCATCATTTCGAGGTGGTATAAATATCTCCTTTTTGTTCCATTTACATTACTGGAAGTAAAATGTAGATCATTTCTTTACTCCTTTGAGTATGATTACTTTTCCTCTATTTAGTTTTGGCTTGATCTTACATCTAGCCATAATCATGTGATAACCACAAAATCACTTTTAGTTTTAAATTCGGGAACTATCTCATATTCGTGTTCCCTCTTCATCATGTACTTATCCTCTTATTACCTTTTCATCTTTTCCTTTATCATTGTTTCGATCACTTTTCATCAGTAGTAAAATATTCCACTAATAAAATCCTTTAACCTTTTACATCTCCTCTTTATACTTATTCATTCACTGACTTAAACTTATTAAATTTTAAGTCACATATGTAGAGCAGCTAACCCATAACTCTCTTATAGACTGGCAATAGTATTTAGCTAGACCCATTTCATTCTGTATCTCAATCATTATCTCTTCATCATAGACAGATCCACGTCGCTCTATCTTTCGAGATCATATATCTTAGAAAGAGATACTGTCGAGCTAAATCTTCTATTTGCCATACTTAACATATAATTCACTGTCTTTAAGAGTCTACGGGGTTATACCACTATATAGCTCATTTTTCATTTGTGCCTTAGACTGTATCAATATATCATTACTTTATCCATATCTGGTGCCTCATTCATTAGGTTTATATACCTCTCAAGGTATTTCGTTAACCTTGTAAACCTCTATAGGAACTCGTGATAATTTTATCGAGTTCTAATCATTATCATCTTATGATCATCAATTTTCAACTTTTCATCTAGTGATGCCTTGTACAAAGATTGGTTTTATAAACTCTTTATACATCTCTGATTAATCTCGTAAGGCATCAATTTCACACATATGATTATTTGTTCTTAACAAGAACTCTACTGTATAATAGGAATTTCATACACCATTTAATTCCTTTTCAATCACATCATCTGTATTTCCATCCTTTACATCTATACAGGGGAATTTCATTATCCACAAAATTTTCCAGAGTTATTTCTTAAGCTTTTCGGATTCTTCTATATTCTCCAATATAAGCTTAAGAATAAATTTCATATTTAAAATCGAGTCAATATTAACCCGATCTCTCAATCTATATTACTCAGAAAATTTATCGAGAATCACCTCCGATATTTTCTTTAATTACATATCTCTTATCATTTTGGACATTTCATCTCTGTGTCCTATCATTTCCACTGCATATCCTCAAGGCAAAGACATTTAATATTCAGATCATTTTAACACCTACTCCGCCTTGATTCCCTAATTTACTCATATTTCACAGCATATTGATCATCTTAATTTATATGCTGGATTAAGTGTAATCGTTAATTAACACCTTTTACAGCTAACCAATTTATTATTATTGTAATTTATTTTAAAATCATTTTCATTTAATAATTCAGGTTAGCTGTTATCTTCTTCATCTCTTATCTTTACTTACTGTCCTTATACATATTCTCCAATTTCATATACTCCATACAGTACATCATTCTATAAAACATATTTCAAACTATTCTAGTTCTATGATTATCCATTGGATACTTTAGAAACTATATGAATGTATAAAACCATAATTAACCGTACTGCTATGGATTTCATCCTCCATACTGATCTCTTTCTCAGTCATCTCCAATAATCATATTATTTTTCATCATATCCAACGATCCCATAATAATATCTCATCAATACACTTTTTTAATTTAGACCCTTAAAATCATTAGCATGGCTAATCATCCAGCAACTTCCCACTATAAATATTTCAGGTCGCATCCATCATCTAAGTGTAAGTGAATTTAGAAATCGGGACCGTTATACACAGATTACATTCCTTTATACCCTCAATAACTTCATTACCATCAATGGATTCAAAATCAACTTAGTTCATCACTATTCAAACCATAATCCCACATAGGGGCATTTTCATCATTTCCATATTTATTTCTTTCTCCTTAGTATTCTTTTAAACCAAGGATCTCATTATCTATGTGCTGATATTATCCTTTCTGATATTTATATCAGCAATTTAGGTCTTATTCGATTTCGACAGAGAAGTTCATTAAAATCCACAGTTGGAGTATTTTGCTTGTAATTCAGCTTTACATCATCAATTTCTCTGTCAGATCAATCAATTCCAACCTCTATTGGTTTATTTTAACTCCCAGTAAAATTTCAGAGGCAGGGGTATTTTGGTCATTTTTGGCCAAAAATTTTCTCTCTCCTCAATACCTTTAATCGATGATCTTAAGGTCTATTTAATGATGATATTTCATTCCCCTCCTTTATATCATCACTTTCAGGTCTCAGTTCGATCCGGACAGAAAAGTACTAGTGGGGCCCTCACCGAGTCTTTTACTGATCCTTACCGAACCGACCTTCATTTAGACAATAAAATCACCAGTTCAGATAACATTCCTGAGCCGTTTTCCCTTTTAGCATTCCTTAGTTCATAATGCTCACTCCCTTCTAAACACTTAATTCAATTTGCAATCATTTATTTTCTCTATATATTTAGACTACACAGTACTACAGGGGATGTTAATCTTTTCAACACATTTTCTTTCCAAAAGTATCGACAGACATCAGGCCAACCGTGCTCTGATACTATTAAATCTGTCACAGCCCGTGACCCTATTTTTCACCTTATTCTATACATCTTATATGGTTGGGCTGTCTGCGATACTTTACTTTTACTTTTACTTTTACATATAAACAATTTCATATTAAATGATAATATGAATTACATCCCCTATCTTAATTCACAAGGAAGTAGTACCGTAAATAAGTCTAAATACAAAAAATAAATGATCATACCTTATTAATTAAATCGACCTGTCGCATCGTCCCCAAATGCGCAGTCGAAAATCCTTTTATTGCTAGACTCTCGGTCTTCGAAAACCTGAAATGTTAAAATTAAGGGGTGAGCAAACCACGGCTCAGTAAGGGAATTATATGCATACTTGATATTCAGCTTCCTATATGCTGAAAAACTTTTTCATTTTTCCTATGGGGCTCTAGGCTCACATTTAGGAAGGATACTACAGTCGGCTAGGGATCCGGATGGAGCAAGGTAGGTATTTTGAAATACCTATCTTGTCCCGGAACCTAGAAGCAACTGTAGAGAGTAATGTTTTGAAATTCAAATCCTTTCCTTTTTATTTCGTAATCTTTTCATATTCTTTTTCAAAATAATGCTTTTATGAAATAAAGCATTTAAGTAAAATAACTAATATTCATATTTTCTTTGAAAAGAATATTAGTTAAATTCTCATCATTCTCATTTAAAACTCATTTCATGTTTTACTGTACAACCATAATTAGTACAGTACTTTAAATAGCAAAATCAGCTATTAAATCTTTTTCGTATAACATATATATCATTTAAATCTAATATTCAATTTAAAAATTAAAATAAGAATATTAGATTTATTTCCCTCCTTTTTCCTTTTGAAAACATATCACATATTCATGTCACATATAGTCTAATATTCAATTTAAAATCATAGTAAGAATATTAGACTTATAAACTCTTTTTCCTTTTGAAAACGTATCACATGTTCATATTACATATCATATGAAAATCATCTCGTAGTACTAAAATCAGTACTGAAATAAGCATTATATAAAATGCTGTAAATCACTTTCATTTAACTTATCTCATATCATGTAAAACATTTACATTTAACATATAACATATCATATAAAACATTTTTCATATATGGAGACTTAGGCACACACGCCCAACCCGTCCACTGGGTCGTTACTCATATCATGCTATAGACCCCGAAGGGTATAAATAATCATGTCAGATCTATGGCCATAGTCTATAATTGTCCTCGGCGGATCACTGATCAAGTGTCGGCCGGGACTACATATCACATATCACATATTACATGTCACATATCACATATCACATATTACATGTCACATATCACATATCACATATCAGCATGATAGAATGCCAACTAGTCTCAAAAACCATATTTTTCATCATCAAAAAACCTTTATGGAATTTATAAAAATATATATTTTCATCATTTAAAACCATAAAGGTTATAAAACCATTTAGTGAATATTTAAGAAATATATAAAAATATTCACTTTATTTCTTTTCATTTTCCATCTCGTATTACGTGTAACTTACATATCAAGAGAATTTTCGGTGATTTCATTATCACCATTCTCGAAGAGATTTTTCGGTGATTTCATTATCACCATTTTCGAAAACATGAATATTTTAAAATTACTCTCATTTTATTCATGTTTTTATGGAAAATACTCATTTTCTCGATTTTCGTGGTTGAAAATCATTTCCCGTGAAATAAAATCATTTATTATGATTTTATGAAATTTTCTAGAATTTTTCGATAATTTTCGATAATTTTTCGGCAGTATAACGGCTGCCGATTGGCTAGCCTCCTGCACGAAAAATACAGTTTAAAATCCAGCCAGTGCATCACCACAAATTTCCAACCAATCATTCATCGCAATATTTTCATAAAATATTTCATAATTAAAATCATGCAGACTGAATATCCTTACAGTGCTGCATATGCATCCCTTACCTTTTCCGGGTCGGCGACTTCCTCTAACCGGTCGCGCCCGTACTCCATCTCTTCCGATTCCTCATCTCGATCACCGAGAATAATTTCTGGAAATTAAAATTCTAAATTTTAGAATTTTCTCACATTATTTAAATAAATAATTTATTTAAATAATTATCATTAATAATTTCTCGGATTTCTTACCGATTCCCGAGATTCTCGAGTTCCCGAGAATTTTTCGAATTCCCGAAAAATTTTCTTTTTTCTCTCTCTTTCTTCTCTTCCTCTTTTCTTTCTTCCTTTTTCTCTTTTCTTTTCTTTCTCTTTCTTTTCTTTTTCTTTTTCTTTTTCTTTTTCTTTTCCTTTTTTCCTCTTCCTTCCCGTCAGACCGGTTTAGCTCCCTTCCTCGCCGGTTCCTCGCCGGCGGCCGGTTCTCCGACGGTTCACTAGCTCCTTAGCTGGTCGACGGCACGACGAAGCTACCGGTGGCCTCCGTTTGCTCTGGATCGGCGGCACGACGGCGGATCGACTCGATTTAGCTTCGGTTTCTTCCGCTCTTCGCCGGCCTTCCTCCGCCGTTCTCCGCCCCAACGGTGGCCTCCATCCTCTTCCTCTCCCTCCGACGATGCTTCGGTGGCAATGGCGGTGGCCAATTCCGTCGGCACCGCCGTTTTCCATTTTTTTCTTTTTTTTCTTCCCGGCTTCGCCGGTTTCGATTCTGTTTCCGTTTTGCTTCGCCGCTTCCTTCTTCCGTCGTCGGATCACCTTCCTTGCGTCACCGGCGGCTTCGCTCCTCTCCTTCTTCCTTTGGTCGGCCGGCCGACGATGGCCGGCCTCTCCCCTGCTTTCGACAGAAACGGGATCCCATTTTTCCCGTTTCTGTTTCCTTCTTCTTTTTTTTTTATTATCATTATTTTATTTCTTTAATATATATAATTATATCTGTATAATTATATATATTATTAAATATCATATATATGTATATAGATATATATATATATATATGTTATATATTTAAATCATTTATATATATATCTATACAATTTAGTTTAAAATACTATATATATATTTCATATATATATATATATATATATTTATATACATAATTGTATATAAGAATATACACATGTATTATTTAATATAAAATAGTATATATATATAATATATACTATATTTCGTATATATATATACATGTGTATTTATATAAAAACATATCAAAATATATTTATATAATTTAATTATATAAATATATCCTTATACGTATTTTTATTTCATTTTAATTTCCTTCACACAAATTTCCTTATTCATCACTTACTCATTTTTCGGAATTTCAACGATATTCCCATCTCGTAAATAAATTTTATTTATTTACTTTAATCTATTTATTTCCTCTTATCTATTTTCTTTAATATTTATTTCCAAAATAGAAAATTTGCGGTTATCACATTTGGCTTACTGTAAAGGCGAAATTATGAAAATACCCATACTTGGCCAATCGTGTAAATTTCTGATTTCACCACCAATTTGATCTATCTATTGACATAACCTAGAACTTATTTATATGTAGCTTATCATACTTCAGTCAACAGGTCAAAGTAAATTTAGTTTGACCGTTATTAACAAAAATTCATCCGAGTTATGTCCTTAATCGTCATTTCCTAAATTATTGGCAGACTTCCCAACAATAATCTAATTAAGGGATTTTGGGTTCCAGATTCTTACCGTAGGCTTATTGAACTCTCTGAATAATATCCGTTCATTCTCACGTCCATTCAGGCACTATAGAGCTTGTGGGGCTCACCGTACTGTATCTGATCGTACCTACAAAATACACAAGAATTGAATAGTGGTGAGTATCCCTACATGTACAACAGTACCAGAATACAAGGCTCTCATAAAACCCCTCTTTAGGACCTATCTTGGTTGTTTTGGAATCTAAGGCTAAGGCTGTGGTGGGAGCTGTACCGACTGTGGCTGCAGTATAAGCTAGAGATGACATCTAGAGCTTTAGAGGTGATGGAGGCTGGCTGCTTCAGGTACTAGAGCTTTGGCATTAAAACTAGAGATGAAGTCTGCTACCACTCTTTCCATCCTAACAATTCATGTATTAGGGCTTTCAGGCTATGGAGGGAGAGCTAGCTCCCGCATCGGCTCTGGAGATGGCTCTAGGGAGGGCTTTATACACCTGGGCGTCCCTTGTCCCATCTAGTACACCTATGCCTATCAGTCTTTTTATATCCAGAACAAAAGACACAATAGATTTCAGTTACACAAATCAAATATGTATTCAAATAAGTACAGTACTATTTGGGACATATGTCACTTCTAATCATAAGACACTGACAGACATCAGGCTAACCTTGCTTTGATACTAACTTTACTATCACATCTCGAACTATAGGATATTCTCACAAATTCACATTATTTAATCACATTTGGCTGGGCTGTTTGTAGTGTCGACACATGTGTAAAAATAAATTTTATCATTTTCAAGTAAACCCAGGATTCAGATTCACGCGCAGCAATATAAGAATAAATTGAACTTAAGATTTTATTTAGTAAACATATAAGTAGCACTGTACATCCCAAGTGTTATTTACATACAAATAGTGATGTACAAAAAGAATCTAAATACATAAGGTAAGTGCATATACCTCAACGGAATCGAAAACCTACTTAAGGGATACCAAAATCTGGTCCTCTTGAGCAAACCGAAGCTACTGTAGATAATCTAGAAGGAAAAAAAGGGGTTGAGCTTACGCTCAGTAAGAATTATATATATATAAATATATGAAAGCTGATACTAAGTATACTATATGCAGCACAAAATCAAATCATGTTCTTATACGCGAAAAACACTAATTGTTGGCACGAAGTTCGGAAAGGATACTATAATAGATCAGATAACCAGGCTGAGTATAAAAAGATACTTTGAAGTACCTCACTTGTCCTGCCATCCAAGTCCACTATAAGGAGTTTGATAATATTCGATTTAGTTACTAAATCTTTTAAATTTTTTATGATAGCTTCCATCATGCAAAATATAAAGCATTTAAAAATATACTTCTAAAATACTCCGTAAACATTATAAATCACTTCAGTGATTAATTCAGAATTATAAAGCATAAAATATAATCATCAAGTGAATTAATATTCAAAACAAATCAAATTCGGGAGTGCCTAGATCTAAATTAACCATGTATTTACAACCCCAGCATAAATAAAATAATGCAGACTAGGCTTCACCAAGTAGACTCATACTATAGACTTATGGCCATAGTCAAGGGTACCACAATGTGTACTAGTTAGGTAACACCTGTGGGAGCTAGATGACTGGGCTAGAGTCAACATCAATCAGAACGGTATGGAAAGCATGTACCCACAGGTAGCTATAGGGCCAACAATCTCAACACATTTCATAAATCATTCTAAATAAGTTTACAGAGATCCATTTAGAAATTGGTATCTTCAATAAATTCATAAAGCATTAAATTTAGAATTAACCATACTTAAAATATACAAAATTCATCAAGGATTCTCCAGTTAAATATTCAAATATTTTACTCAAGTATCACAATAATACAAAACATGGATGCATCATGAAACGTGTGAAATCCAATAAAGATTTTCTTGAAAACAACTTTTCAATTATGATGTGCATATGCAGCATTCAAAAGCTTAATCCCAAAAATACATTCTTACTCTTTCTTCTCTAAATCCACAAATCCCATTTTTCTCATTTCAAATCAATCAACACTTCCAAATCCACAAAAAGACTTATTTTATCAAATCAATGCAATGGAGTATCCCTATGCTTCATACATATATTTCTTACCTCTTAAATTTCTGCAATAACAATCGCTAGCACCAATATTACTTCTCGACTCCTAAAATGCAAATTCATTAATCGAATATCATCAATTTCAGTATTTCAATTTTGAGAATTCTTTTATTCTTATCATTGTAAACTAATTTTAGCATTTCTTTTTCTTAAACTGTCCTTGCCATAGGCAGTCGACTGGTTACTGGAGTAGTCGACTGGCTTTGAAACAAAATGCTTCTGAGTAAAAAGTCATTGACTGGTGCGGATGGCAGTCAACTGACTTTCAAACAAAATGCTTCTGGGTAAAAAACAATCGACTGGTGTAAATGACAATCAACTAACTTAAGTAGGTTGCAAGGACAGTCAGTTGTTGTTCAAAGTGGTCAACTGGTCTAAGGCAGTTACAATGAAAATATCTGAATTCCGTGTCTGGGTAGTCGATTGTTATTCAGGGCAATTGACCGCTTCCAAACAGATTGCTATACAAGCTTCAAAATTCCACCTCCAATTTCATCATCTACCTTGTTTCTTCAACTCCCAAGCCTAGATTCATGCTTTATTCTTATCCTACATTAACTTTACATCTTTTTTATATCAAGCCACCTTACATATATGCTTAAAGAGCATTAACTCATAACACTAAGAGAAAACCTCATGGTTCTTCATCAATTCGAACCCAAACACAAGTTCTAACACCTAATTTACCAACCACAAAATCATATAAACATATGAAAAACTAAGCTTTCTTCCTTTCTCACCTTGGTCAAATTTTTGGAGATGTCTCTTACCATGCAAGTGGCTATTTTAAGCCTTGATTTGGGCACCAAGATGGAGAGCTCTGAAAACTGTATAGGTTTTGTAAAGAGTGTTTTAAGTTTTGAGGTTATTTAGATGATGTTTGGATAGCTTCCTTTCTCTTCAAGCTTTCAAAAATGGTGGAAAGTAAGAGTGAAAGAGGGCTGCAAAAAATGGGAGGAAGAAGGGCTGAAAAATTTCATAAAATTGGCAATTTTGGTGCAGATGACCAAAGTGCCCTTACACTTAAGGAACCTTTCCACTTTCGCCCTTCACCCTTTGACTTCATTGAAAATAGTCTATCCAGCCTCCAACATATTTCATTTAATCATAAAACATCTCTATTTAACTTTCTCTAATCAATGGTTATGATTTTATTGAGGTTTGTATGATCATTTGGGAGAAATTACTAAAATACCCCAACTGTTAAATCGCGTAAATTTATACTTTTACGCATTATTTATTCTCTCAGTCCACATGGTCATAAACCTCATTACACAACAAATATTTCATCACTGATAATTGGTCAAAGACCATCTCGATTTAATCGTTATTCATGAAAATTCTGATGGCCATGGACTTAACTGTCATTTTCTAATTTGTTTCACATTTTTCAAAACACCTTTAAATAATTGAGTTTGAGATGCAGATTCTTACCATAAGATTATTTAGCTCCAAAATTCCTTTCTATCAAGTTTCACCTTCATCCGGACACCAGAAATCATGTAAGGCCCACTACTCAGTTCTCATGCATACCTACAAAAGGATCCATATTTGGATAAATATAAGATATCCAACCTCTCTAACTTTATCAATAGAGAATTAAAAAAAATGAAAAAGGTGGATTTCACAAAACTGTGAATAAGGAATTCAATCATTGATTTTATAAAACTTATGAATTGACTGAAGATATGTTTTGATTGAATAATTGTTAAATGCGAAGTATTTTCCTACTGAGTTATGAAATGTGTTAGATTTAAATTGACATATATATTTTGAATTGACATATATATTTTGAGATGACAAAAACTTAAGTAATCTAAATGTTTGATTCATATTGTAGATTTGTTTTATCAATTATGATTTTCACAAACCACATTAAGTGCTTTTATCAAATATAAAACCATGATTTAATTGATTATCTTTATTGGCTTTAATCAATTTAGAAAACATTTTTTTTAATTATTGGTTTAAGTAATTTTCTTATGGAATTATTGAATATATTTTAAGAAAATTACTTGATAAATTTTTTAGACTCAAATTCATGTTTTCAAAGTCATGTCATATTTAAAAATACTCAAAATTGGTTTTAGAATGTTTTTAATGCCTAAAAACCTAGAAAAGGCAAATGAATAGTGTAAGGGATGGATCTCCTGATTAAAGGGATGGATCCCCAAGGGATCGATCCCCTGAGGGAAGGGATCGATCCCCTAATGGCAAAATGCTCCCAAAAGAAAAATCTGAAGCACGTGATCGATGGGATCGATCCTCTACTTCGAAAATGCACTCCAACGGCTAGTTTTTGTGAGATACAATGGTCACATTTAGTTTTGGCTCCTACCACAGAAACCATCCAAGGGACTATATATAAAGGCTTGCAAGCTCAAGGAAGCAAGAGGAATAGCTGAGCAACATTTTTCATCATCTTCTTCATCTTCCTCAAGCCTCAACAACAATTCAAGTGCTACAAAGTCTTCATCTTCCATCACTCTCATATTCCTTGTATAGCATAGCACAAATATTGTATAGGCTTTTCTTTGTGCTTAATCTTTGTAATCATTTGCCTACCTAGAGGCCTTCTTTGGTTACACCCATTGTAAACACAATCACACATTGTAAAGGGGAGGTTTCTCTTAAGCCTTAGAAAAAGAGGGAGGTTTCTCTTGAGCCTAGAAAAAGAGAGAGGTTTCTCTTGAGCCTTGAAAAAGAGGGATTGTAAAGACAAATTCAAGTTAGTGAATTTGGGGAAAATCCTTGGGAGCTTCTCAAGGTAGAAGACGTAAGCAAGGTTGTCGAACCTCTATATATCGCTTGCGTACACTTCTCTTTCCCTTCTCTCTTTATTTACTTACAATTATATTTGTGTTTATTGTATTGAATTTGGATTGCATACTTGCATAGCCTAAAGAACTTGGAAAATATTAATATAAGTTAGTGAATTTAGAGGAACCGAAAAACGACCTTAAGGTTAGTTAAAAAATCGATTCACCTCCCCTCTCGGTATAGCGTATAGAGCCAACAATTGGTATCAGAGCTTAGGCTCGAGATTGATTTAGATTAACATCTATCGAGTAAAACGATCATAAATAGCTCACTTGAATGTAGGCACACCCCTAGGAGAAGAGGGACACTCGTTAATTAGACCTCCACTCTTCAGTAGAGGGAATTACTCATATAGGAAAATTAGGATGATGTTGTTTGTGCAATCTAATGACTATGAAGTGTGGAGAGTAATAGTAAATGGTCCTAAAATCCCAATGGAGAAAGTTGATGGAAAAGATATCCCTAAAGGTGAGGATGAGTGAGACACAAATAACATGAGATTGGCACAATTGAATGCCAAGGCTATGCACACTCTCTTTTATGCATTAGGTCCCAATGAATATAATAAAGTCTCCCTATGTGAGAATGCCAAGTAAATATGGGACAAATTAGTCATTACACATGAAGGGACCAATCAAGTAAAATAAACCAAAGTAGGAATGCTCACACATGACTATGAGCTTTTTAGGATGAAAGAAAATGAGTCTATGAGTGAGATGTTCACTAGGTTTAATGACATAGTCAATGGACTTAAGGCTTTAGGCAAGACCTATTCCAATGTAGAAATGGTTAAAAAAATTTTGAATAGCTTGCCAAAATCTTGGGAGGCAAAGGTAACCGCAATAGAAGAGTCTAAGAATCCTAATAACTTGTCTCTAGATGAACTTATGGGCCCCCTACTTACATATGAAATGAAATTAAAAAGAAATGAAGAGACTTCAAAGAAAGTAGGGGTAGCACTTAAGGCTTCCACTCATGAGATCATTGAAGATGATAGTGATGAGAGTGGAAATGAGGAAGAAAAGGAAATGGCAATGTTTGCCAAAAGATTTAATAGGTTCATGAGAATGAAAGAGAGAGCAAATAATAGGAGACATCAAAGAAGAGAGTCAAGTAAAAGAGAAAAGGACCTCTTAGTGTGTTATGAATGTAATGAACCAGATCACACTAAGCTAGATTGTCCCTTACTTAAGAAAGAAAAAGATAGGAAACCTAGGAAGAAAGCATTTGTGGCTGCATGGAGCAATAGTGATAGCTCCGATGAGGATAACATGGATGATGAGGTAGCCTATACATGTTTTATGGCCATTAGTGATGATGAGGCTAGTTGTAGTTCTAGTGAAGATAATGATTATACATTTGGTGAACTACAAAATGCCTTTAATGAATTAGCAAATGAATTTCAATGCATGAATTCTAAATATAAGAAAATAATTGCTAAATTAAAAATAGAGAATGAAATGTTATTAAGTGCTAAGCTAGAATTAGAAAAGAAATTAGAAGAAGCAAATCTAGAAATTGATGAAGTAAATAAAAAGAACTGAAATTTGCATAATTCATTTTCTAGATTCTACATGGGTCAACAAAAGCTAGATCATATGTTAGAGACCCAGAGAGCTTTCTTTGACAAAGATGGGTTAGGCTATAATGCAAAACAAAAAGAAACTCATATTAGGAATTTCCTTGTGAGCAAAAATTCTATGCATGATACATCTCTCATATGCTCACTATGAAATAGGTTAGGCCACACCTTTCAAGCATGCACATATAAAAAAAACCACATTTAGAGGAAGAGTAGTTAGAAAAATGTGGGTGCCAAAGCATGCTATAAATAATGATGAATTGTGCTTGAAATGGATCCCAAAAGGATCAAAAATTGTTTGCACTAACTCTCATGGACCCGAGAAAATTTGGGTACCAAAGCATGTTTAAAATTGCTTGGTGTAGGAGTGTTAGAGCATGGAGTTACAAAGAAACAAATAGAGTTCAAATGCTCTACACATCTCCATGGAGTTTGCTTGTGTCAATAAGAAAAAGGAAAAGCTTGGAATCCATCCTTGGCAAGTTCACAACAATTCCTCAAAGGATAGCTCATGATGGATTCAACAAATCAAGGCAAAGCATTCTCAAGCAAGGAGTTTTGTAAGCTAAATTCTATCTTTTCAAAACTCATATGTGTTAAAATTGTTTATTTGATTTAATGAGGCATTTTGTTAATGATTCATGATGCATTGTAAGTTGAATGATTGAACAAAGGGCATGATAAATGATTTTTGATTGTTTGATGAATAGTTCTTGATGCATTAAATGATTGAATGAAAAGCATGTATGATGATTTTGAAATGATTATTGGATTTCTGTAAGTTGAGCAAGTATGCAATGTGTTGATAATATATTTTCTTCCTCCAAAAATGTCAAATATGTCATTCATGCAAAATGCCATGTCATGAGCATCATTGAGAAATATGCATGTTAGAAATTATGGCATGATGTTCACACGTTGGATGATTTGATGATATATGTGCTTAAAATCTATGTGAACAGGTTTGTTTTGACATATTTGTGTTTTCCAATGCATTGGTTTAGCAAAAATATGCATAACTCTTAAAATGATCTCATTTGTCACCAAAAATGCATTTTATCATGCAAATTCTTCCAAAATTGCAAAATCTATTGTTAAATGGTTTTTCATTCATATTTTTCATTCATACAAGTCCAAAATCATGTTACCGACACGTTTAAACTTTTATTTGGACTTAAAATACTCAAAAACTAAGTTTTGGCACCTCAAAAGTTAAATTTTCTGTTAAAATTCTGTAGAAACTGGATGAGGGATCGATCCCTCCACATGTAGGATCGATCCTTCCACATGTAGGATCGATCCCCTTGGACAAAATGCAAAAAATTTGCATTCTGGAATTAAAGGATCGATCCCCTTACTCTAAGGATCGATCCCTCTTGGCAAAATATGCCTATTTAGGGGTTTTAAGCAAAAACTGAGAAGTTTTCTTAATTTTCTTAATATCTTCTTTCTTCTCAACTTAAAATTCATTGTTTTAACCTCATTTTGATGATCCTTACAATATGAAAAATCATTTTTCATTGATATCATGCCTCAACCTCAACAATTTGTATTATTTTCAACAATTAATATCATTTTCTTGAACTTAAAAGTGCAAATTCATTTTTCTTATTAAAGACATTCATGAATTGCATAAATCTTGAAATAATCTTGAAATATATTTTCAATGAATGCTTAAATGTTATTTTAAGAATTATTTCAAGAATTTATGGATATATTTGAGTTTTTTATGAACATGATAGATAATTATTTCTTTTATTCATCTTAGTCAAGCATGCTTAGAGGATTATATCTCATAGCTTGACTCACATATTCCCATTAGGCATCATGATATATTTTTGGTGGAATATAATTAATTAAAGGCCAATATATATATGCTTAAATATAAAATGATCATAACTTGACCTTAAGGATAAAATTCAAATATGACTTAGGTAAATGAAATGCATGAGATATCTAACACATTACCTAGAGTCATAATTATCCTTGGCCTACAATTTGTGATGATAATTGGATCTTAAATGTTCAAATGCATGAAAATTTATCATCCATGAACTTAGATTGATCTTATGGCCAAATTATTAAAGAACTTGGGCTTTAATGACAACACCAACATTCAAAGATAAATGCAAACTTGAACAAATGCACCTTGATTGATATCCATGCATTTATTCTTGATTGTTTTGATGTTGAACTTACATGCTTGTTTGAGTTGAATCAATAATCATGCCTATGAGATGAGAATAGTTGTTTTCATGATATTATGTGCTTAACCTCACTCATAGATTATGGCCTTTATTGTTAAAATATACTTAAACATAATATTGATTCACTTAGGTAAAGCCATTTTAGTTAAAATAGCATATACCCTTTAGAACCTTAAATGATGATAACAACTAGGGATATGGCTATTAGATGATTAAAATAGTGATATTGAAATCTTTCCTTGCTCATAATTGGTGAAAGACTTGAATTGGAAAATGAGTATAGGATTTCTGTGTTTATAACTATGGAAGAAAATGTGTGAACGATATAAATTCTTGATTCTTCCATGTAATTAGATTTGTGCTTATGAATATGGATTAATACTCTATGATAGTATGCTAATGTCTAATTAATCCATATGCATTATTGATGGTGTGTGTATTGTATTCTTACATGTTTGATTTGATTATTCACTAAGCACACTACACATAACATTTAGCATCATGCAAAATGTCTAAGACAAACATTGGTAACAATTGGTATAAGCTTTAAATTGACAATTCTTCTCATGCTCTTTAGATTGAAATGACAAATAGGGAAGAAGTAATATAAGACACTTTTGCATGAGACACTTTGTGCTTGAATTTATGGTTAATTGATGTATGATTTAATTCCATGCACATTCTTTCTTGAAAATGATTTATGAACTCATGCATATGATATGTCATCTAACTTTAGCTCATGATCATGATATATTGTTATTCACCTTAAATTGGACCTTAGAGAACAATGGATATACATAGGTGCTTGATAGAATTGAAATAAGCAAGTTGTAGGACTTAGTAGATAATTTATAAACAACTTGCTTCATTATTTACCAATTGGAAACTTCTTGCAAAATTATTTATAAACAATTGGTATAGGATCATAAGTCATGTTCTTTGCATGCATAAATATTTCATACTCTTTATGAACATTGACTTATTCATTTGTGCTATGAGCCCCATGTACTAACATGTTTCTTGTTGGATGGAGCATATCTTTTCATTCTCACATTCATTAAGCCATAATTTTAGGGGGAGCATAATTTTTATTTTTATTTCTTTTTGCTATGACAAAAAAAGGAAGAAATAATGGGTTTTGATTTGGAAAATTCTTTTTGAAAACCATGCTTATATTAAGGGGGAGCTTTATATTTAAAACCATGCTTTATTTGAGGGGGAGTATTTCTTCAAAGAATTTTCAAAGCAAAGTTACCTTAAGTTTTGTCATATCAAAAAGGGGCAGATTGTTAGCTTTAAATTGACATATATATTTTGAAATGACAAAAACTTAAGTAATCTTAAATGTTTGATTCATATTGTAAATTTGCTTTATCATTTATGATTTTCACAAACCATATTAAGTGCTTTTATCAAATATAAAACCATGATTTAATTGGTTAGCTTTATTGGCTTTAATCAATTTAGAAAATAATTTTTTTAATTATTGGTTTAAGTAATTTTCTTATGGAATTATTGAATGTATTTTAAGAAAATTACTTGATAAATTTTTTGGACTCAAATTCATGTTTTCAAAGTCATGTCATATTTAAAAATACTCAAAATTGGTTTTAAAATGTTTTTAAAGCCTAAAAACCTAGAAAAGGCAAATGAATAGTGTAAGGGATGGATCCCCTGATCAAAGGTATGGATCCCCAAGGGATCGATCCCCTAATGGCAGAATGCTCCTAAAAGAAAAATCTGAAGCACAGGATCGATGAGATCGATCCCTTAAGGCATAGGATTGATCCCCTCCTTCGAAAATGCACTCCAACGACTAGTTTTTGTGAGATACAATGGTCACATTCAGTTTTGGCTCCTACCAATATTCAAAAATCATCCAAGAGACTATAAATAAAGGCTTGGAAGCTCAAGGAAGCAAGAGGAATAGCTGAGCAACATTTTTCATCATCTTCTTCATCTTCCTCAAGCCTCAACAACAATTCAAGTGCTACAAAGTCTTCATCTTCCATCACTCTCGTATTCCTTGTATGGCATAGCTCAAATATTGTATAGGCTTTTCTTTGTGCTTAATCTTTGTAATCATTTGCATACCTACAGGCCTTCTTTAGTTACACCTATTGTAAACAAAATCACACCTTGTAAAGGGGAGGTTTCTCTTAAGCCTTAGAAAAAGAAGGCGGTTTCTCTTTAGCCTTAGAAAAGAGAGAGATTTTTCTTAAGCCTTGAAAAAGAGGGATTGTAAAGACAAATTCAAGTTAGTGAATTTGGGGAAAATCCTTGGGAGCGTCTCAAGGTAGAAGACGTAGGCAAGGTTGCCGAACCTCTATAAATCGCTTGCGTACACTTCTCTTTCCCTTCTCTCATTATTTACTTGCAATTATATTTTTGTTTAATGTATTGAATTTGGACTACATACTTACATAGCCTAGAGAACTTAGAAAACATTAATATAGGTTAGTGAATTTAGAGGAACCGAAAAACAACTTTAAGGTTAGTTAAAAACCGATTCACCCCCCTCTCAGTATAGCTTAAAGAGCCAACAAAATGCATTGTTGAAAGTTTTTAACAATATACTGAAGTGATTGTTTTAGATTGACTGACTCTATTTTACTACAAGTTCTGATTGTTTGACTAAAGTAAATGTTTTGAATGTCTAACTGGAGTAAACGCTTTGAATATTTTCAATTGACTGACACTGTTTCACTGAAAGTGTCTATTTTTCGACTGAAGTTGAGGATTTGAATGTTTTGAATTTAACTAAACATATTGAACGAAATATATTGATTTTCGAACAATATGATTTTAAAATGAAACTTAGTTCCCAAAAGTTATATTTTTATTATTTTAATGTATTATATTTAAAAAGCATAAATAATTTGTTAGCTTTAAATTGCCATATGTATTTTAGAATGACAAAAACTTAAGTAAACCTTAATGTTTCTTTCATATTGTAAATTTGTTTTATGACACATGATTTTCTCAAACCATTTAAAGTGATAATATCAAACATTAAGACCATGATTTAATGATACATTCTTATTGGTCTTAATACTTTATAAAATGTTTTTGAATATTTTAGAAAATTACTTAATAAATTTTTGGACCATGTTTTGATTAGAGAAAGTCAAGGAAAACTCCCATAAAAATGCCAAAATGTTTTGGGTTGAATTAGGATAAAAAGCTACATCATTTCTAACCTAAAAAGTGAAGGAAATCGCTCTCGGGAAGCATAGGATTGATCCCCTAAGGGAAGGGATCGATCCCTTCATGGCAAAATGGCTTCCCAACGCTGAAAAGGTCCCTCAAGCCAAGAATCAAGATTCTGGACTGAAGGGATCGATCCCTCGGGACGAAAAAGTGCTATAACTGTTAGTTTTGTGAGACACAATGGCTATATTCATTTTTGGCTCCAAACAACGTCCACAAACCATCCAAAGGACTATAAATAGAGGCTTAGAAGCTGAAGGAACCAAGAGGAAGAGCTCAGCACATTCAATCTTCATTTTCCTCATATTCAAAGCCTCAACAACTTCTCAAGTGCTATACATTCTTCATTTTCTATCAATCTCATATTCCTTGTATAGAATAGCATAGCACAAATCATTGTATAGGATTTTCCTTGTGCTTAAACATTATAATCACTTACCTATCTAGAGGCCTTTCTTTAATTACATTATTTGTAAACCAAATCACACCTTGTAAAGGGGAGTTTTCTCTTTAGCCTTAGAAAAAGAGGAAGGTTTCTCTTTAGCCTTAGAAAAAGAGGGAGGTTTTTCTTGAGCCTTGAAAAAGAGGGATTGTAACACAAATTCAAGTGAGTGGATTTGGGGAAAATCCTTGGGAGCGTCTCAAGATAGAGGACGTAGGCAAGGTTGCCGAACCTCTATAAATCGCTTGCGTACATTTCTCTTTCCCTTCTCTCTTTACTTGCAATTATATTTGTGCTTATTGTATTGAACTTGGATTGCATGCTTGCATAGCCTAGAGAACTTAGAAAACATTAATATAGGCTAGCGAATTTAGTGGAATCGAAAAACGACCTTAAGGTTAGTGAAAAACCGATTCACTCCCCCCTCTCGGTATAGCCTATAGAGCCAACAATTGGTATCAGAACATGGGCTCGAGATTGATTTGGATCAACATCCATCGAGTAAAACGATCAAAATGGCTCATTTTAACATAGGTACACCCCTAAGAGAAGAAGGACACTCATTAGTTAGACTTCCATTATTCAATGAAGAGAACTATTCATATTGGAAAACTAGGATGATGTTGTTTGTACAATCCAATGATTATGAAGTGTGGAGAGTAATTGTAAATGGTCCTAAAATTCCAATGAAGAAAGTAGATGGGAAGGATGTCCCTAAGAGTGAGGATGAGTGGGACTCAAATGATATGAGATTGGCACAATTGAATGCCAAAGCTATGCACACCCTCTTTTGTGCTTTAGGTCCCAATGAGTATAATAGAGTCTCCTTATGTGAGAATGCTAAACAAATATGGGACAAACTAGCCATCACAGATGAAGGGACCAATCAAGTTAGAGAAACCAAAGTAGGAATGCTCACACATGATTATAAGCTCTTTAGAATGAAAGAAAATGAGTCCATGAGTGAAATGTACACTAGATTTAATGACATAATCAATGGACTTAAGGCATTAGGCAAGACTTATTCCAATGTAGAAATGGTGAAGAAAATTTTGAATAGCTTGCCACAATCATGAGAGGCAAAGGTAACCGCAATAGAAGAGTCTAAGGATCCAAATACCTTGTCCCTAGATGAGCTTATGGGCTCCCTACTTACATATGAGATGAAAATGAAAAGAAATGAAGTGCCTTCAAAGAAAGTAGGGGTAGCTCTTAAATCATCCACTCATGAGAATTTTGGAGATGATAGTGATAAGAGTGGAGATGAGGAAGAAAAGGAAATGGCAATGTTTGCCAAAAGGTTTAATAGGTTCATGAGAATGAAGGAGAGAGAAAATAATAGGAGACATCAAAAAGGAGAGTCAAGTAGAAGAGAAAAAGAACCATTAGTATGTTATGACTGTAATGAACCAAGTCATACTAAGCTAGATTGCCCCCTACTTAGGAAAAAAAGGATAGGAAGCCAAAGAAGAAAGCATTTGTGGCTGCATGGAGCGATAATGATAGCTCTGATGAGGAAAACATAGATGATGAGGTAGCCTACTCATGCTTTATGGCCATTAGTGATGATGAGGCTAGTTTTAGTTCTAGTGAAGATAATGATTACACCTTTAATGAACTACAAAATGCCTTTAATGAATTAGCAAATGAATTTCAATGCATGAATTCCAAATATAAGAAAATCATTGCTAATTTGAAAATAGAAAAGGAAGCCTTGACAAATGCTAAGCTAGAACTAGAGAAAAAATTAAAAGAGGCCAACTTAGAGGTAAATGAGTTGAATGAAAAGAATATAAATTTGCATAACTCATTTTCTAGGTTTATATGGGTCAACAAAAATTAGATCATATGCTTGAGACCCAAAGAGCTTTCTTTGATAAAGATGGGTTAGGCTATAATGAAAAACAAAAAGAAACTCATCTTAAAAATTTCCTAGTGAGCAAAAATACTGTGCATGATACATCTCTCACATGCTCACTATGCAATAGGATAGGACACTCTTCACTAGCATGCACTTATAGAAAAACTACATTTAGAGGAAGAGTAGTTAGAAAAATGTGGGTGCCAATGCATGCAATAAATAATGATTATTTGAGTTTGAAATGGATCCCTAAAGGATCAAAAATTGTTTGTACTAACTCTCATGGACCCAAGAAATTTTGGGTACCAAAGCATGCATAAATTTGTTTATTGTAGGAGTGTTAGAGCATGAGAATACAATGGAACAATGGAGTTTAAATGCTCAACACATCCTCATGGAGTTTGCTTATGCGAATAAGAAAGAGAAAGAGATTGGAGATCCATTCTTAGCAAGGTGACAACAATTTCTGAAAGAATGGCAAATGGTGAATCCAACAAATCATGGCAAAGCACTCTGAAGCAAAGGAGTTTTGTAAGCTTAATTCCTTACTCCTTAAACTTTTTATTTGATTATTTGTGCTTTGATGATATGGCTGTTGATGATCTTTGATGCTTTATGAGTTGAATGAATCAATAATATGCATGATAAATGATTTTTGGTTGTTTGATAGATAGTTATTGAGGCATTGAATGATTGAATGAAAAACATGTTTAAATGATTTTGAAATGATTTCTGTAATTTGAGCAAGTTTGCAATGTAATGATAATATATTCTCTTGCTCTAAAATGTCAAATATGTTATACATGCAAAATACCTTGTCATGAGCATCAATGAGAAACTTGAATATTTGAAACTATGGCATGATGTTCACAAGTTGTATGACTTAATGGTATGTGCTTAAATTCTATGTGAACATGTCTGTTTTGACATATTTGTGTTTTCCAATGCATTGGTTTAGCAAAAATATGCATAACTTTCAAAATGACCTCTTTTGAGACGAAAAATACATTTATTGGTGAAAATCCTTCCAAAATTGCAAAATTTATTGTTAAATGGTATTCATTCATATTTTTCATTCATACAAGTCCAAAATCATGTTACACAAATGTTTAAACCTTTACTTGGACTTAAAATACTCAAAAACAAAGTTTTGGCACCTCAAATGTTGGATTTTCTGACCAAAATCTGCAGAAACAGGATGAGGGATCGATCCCTCAACATGCAGGGTCGATCCCCCTTGAGCAAAATGCATAATTTGTGCATTCTGGAACTAAGGGATCGATCCCCCTCCTCTTGGGATCGATCCCCCCAAGCCAAAATGGCTTTTCTGCACGTTTTGAGCCAAACTTGAGAAGGATTTTTCACTTTCTTGATATCTTCTTCCTTCTCAACTTAAAATCCTGTATTTTAACTTCTTTACAATATGAAAATTCATTTTTCATTGATATCATGCCTCAACTCCATCAATTTGTATTATTTCCAATAATTGGTATCACTTTCAACAATCAATATCATTTTTCATTGGGCTCACAAGTGCAAAATCAGTTTTCTTATTGAAGACATTCATGAATTGCATAAATCTTGAAATATATTTTCAATGAATGCTCAAACATCATTTTAAGAATTATTTCATTGATTTGTGTATATATTTGAAAATTTGATGAACTTGTGTATAATGAATATCGTTCATACCTTTGTTCATCTTAGTCAAGCATGCTTAAAGGATTATATTTCATAGCTTGATTCACATATTCCCATTAGACATCGTGATATATTTCTTAGTGGAATATGAATAATTAAAGGTCAATATGTATGCTTGAATGATAAAATGATCATAACTTGACCTTATTAATAGAATTCAAATATGACTTAGGTAAATGAAATATTTGAGGTACAAAAAGATTTACCTAAAGTCATAATTATCCTTGGCCTATAATTTATAATGATGAATGAATCTTAAATGTTCAAATGTATGAAAATTTGTCATCCATGAACTTATATTTCTCTTATGGCCAATTTATTAAAGAACTTGGGCTTTAATGACAACATCAACATTCAAGGATGAATGCAAACTTGAACAAATGCACTTTGATTGATATCCATGCATTGAGTCTTGATTGTTTTGGTGTTAAACTTGCATGTTTGATGGTGTGTGATTGTGTTCTTACATGTTTGACTTGATTATTCACTAAGCATACCACATATAACAATTAGCATAATGCAAAATGTCTAAGTCAATCATTGGTAACAGTATTTTCAACAATTGGTAGAAGCCAAAACTGAATTGACAATTGATATGAGCTTTAAATTGACAATTCTTCTCATGCTCTTTAGTTTAAAATGACAAATAGAAAAGAATTCATTGAGGACACTTTTGCATGAGACACTTTTGTGCTAGAATTTGTGGTTAATTGATATATGTTCTAATTCTAAGCACATTCTTCTTGAAAATGATTTATGAGCTCATGCATATGATATGTCATCTAATTTCAGCTCATAATCATGATGCTTTGTCATGCACCTTAGTTGGACCTTAGAGAATAATTGATATACTTAGGTGCTTGATAGAATTGAAATAAGCAAGTTATAGAACTTAATAGATAATTCATAAATAACTTGCTTCATAATTTACCAATTTTGAACTTCTTGCAAAATTATTTATAAACAATTGGCATAGGAATATAAGCCTTGTCCTTTGCATGCCTAAACATTTCATACTCTTTATGGACATTGACTTATTAATTTGTGCTATGAGTCCCATGTACTAACATATTTCTTGTTGGATGGAGCATAATTATTTGTTCTCACATAGCCATAATTTTAGGGGAGCATACTTTTTATTTTTCCTTCTTTTTGTTATGACAGAAAGGGGGAGAGATATTAAGATATTAAGGGGGAGAGATAATGAGGGAGAAATAGTTTGAAAATCTCTTTTGAAAAATTCTCTTCAAACCATGCTTACATTCAGGGGGAGCTTTATAAAATCCTGCTTTATTTGAGGGGGAGTATTTTATCAAAGAATTTTCAAAGCAAATTTACATTAAGTTTTGTCATATCAAAAAGGAGGAGATTGTTAGCTTTAAATTGACATATGTATTTTGAAATGACAAAAACTTAAGTAAACCTTAATGTTTCTTTCATATTGTAAATTTGCTTTATGACACATGATTTTCTCAAACCATTTAAAGTGATAATATCAAACATTAAGACCATGATTTAATATACATTCTTATTGGTCTTAATACTTTATAAAATGTTTTTGAATATTTTAGAAAATTACTTAATGAATTTTTGGACCATGTTTTCATTAGAAAAAGTCAATGAAAACTCCCACATAAATGCCAAAATGTTTTGGGTTGAACTAGGATTAAAGGCCACATCATTTCTAACCCAAAAAGTGCAAGAAATCGCTCTCTGGAAGCATGGGATCGATCCCCTAAGGGAAGGGATCGATCCTTTCATGGCAAAATGGCTTCCCAATGCCGAAAAGGTTCCTCAAGCCAAGAATCAAGATTCTGGACTGAAGGGATTGATCCCTTTGGGCATGGGATCGATCCCTTGGGACGAAAAAGTACTGTAACGGCTAGTTTTGTGAGACACAACAGCTATATTCGTTTTTGGCTCAAACCAACGTCCACAAACCATCCAAAGGACTATAAATAGAGGCTTAGAAGCTGAAGGAACCAAGAGGAAGAGCTCAACACATTCAATCTTCATTTTCCTCATATTCAAAACCTCAACAACTTCTCAAGTGTTATACATTCTTCATTTTCTATCAATTCCTTGTATATAATAGCATAGCACAAATCATTGTATAAGATTTTCCTTGTGCTTAAACATTGTAATCACTTGCCTATCTAGAGGCCTTTCTTTGATTACATTATTTGTAAACCAAATCACACCTTATAAAGGGGAGGTTTCTCTTTAGCCTTAGAAAAAGAAAGAGGTTTCTCTTTAGCCTTAGAAAAAGAGGAAGGTTTCTCTTTAGCCTTAGAAAAAGAGGGAGGTTTCTCTTTAGCCTTAGAAAAAGAGGGAGGTTTCTCCTGAGCCTAGAAAAAGAGAGGTTTCTCTTGAGCCTTGAAAAAGAGGGATTGTAACACAAATTCAAGTGAGTGGATTTGGGGAAAATCCTTGGGAGCGTCTCAAGGTAGAGGACATAGGCAAGGTTGCCGAACCTCTATAAATCGCTTGCGTACATTTTTCTTTCCCTTTTCTCTTTACTTACTTGCAATTATATTTGTGTTTATTGTATTGAACTTGGATTGCATGCTTGCATAGCCTAGAGAACTTAGAAAACATTAATATAGGCTAGCGAATTTAGTAGAATCGAAAAACGACCTTAAGGTTAGTGAAAAATCGATTCACCCCCCTCTCGATATAGCCTATAGAGCTAACATAATTGTTTTACTATTTTTGTGGGAATCAAGTAAATGTTTTGAGACTGTTGGCTCCTGTATCATGCCATACTATATTGTACTATTTGCTATTAAACCTTGAGCAAGTCTATAGCCACCTCTGTATCACCTGCTCAGTGGTACTGTGGGATGCACTGTTAACTGTTGACCATGAACAAGTCTACAACGATCCTCAGGATTGTCATTAGCTCCATGACATTGGATGGACATCACTATGACTATGGCTATATGTCTTACTATTACTATTTCTCCCTTCTTGGGATACTGAAACCGCATGATTCTATTGGGATATTGCCAAGTCTCTACTGAACTGTGACAATACTGTTTATTGAATTGTTTACTAGACTGTTTACTGAACTGTTTACTTAACTAATTATTAAACTGTTTATTGAAAGTGTCACAATATGTATTGTTTAATGAATTGTTTATTAATCTGTATGGAAACTATTTATTGGACTATTTACCAAAATGATTTATGAATTGTTATAGTACTACTTACTGAACTATTTACTGATCGTTTACTGAACTGTTTTCTAAACTATTTAGTGGTTGCTTACTGAATGTCTACTGATCTGTTTGCTTAATGTTCACCAATTATTGATTGATTAATTTCTGAACTAGTTACTGAACCATTTACTAACTATTTCCTAAAGTGATTACTGAATTCTTTATTGAACCATTACTGACTGATTGCAGAATTGTTTACTGACAATGTACTAAACTGATCACTGAACAATCTACTAAATCATTACCGATTGTTTATTGAATCGTCTACTATAATGTCCGAAATTTTAAAATTTCGAACTAACTTTTTGCTAGTCGTTATTATCTTTCTCATTCAATTATTCGATATCAATCGGTTTGCGTTCGATGTCGATATAAGTTCAATATACAATTTTGTGAGACTCGATTTTATAATACTGTACACTATACTTTGTAAATTATTAATAGTGGAATTAAATTATTTAGTGGAATTAAGTAAAGATTGAATGAATTTCCACTCTCAATTTGGAATTATTGGATTATAAATTATAGTATGGTGTATAAGCGTTGAAACAAATATTGAATAATGAATTAAAAGTATAGAATGAGGGAAGAAAAGAAATCTGAAATTTTAGAATGAAAGTGAAATTTTCATGGCATAAAATACCAATAAATATATTTATACAAGAATGAAAATTATTTATTGTACATATGATTTATTTTGATTGGATGGAATATACAAAAGAGAGGAGAAACAAAGTCCAAACCGTGTAGCATAAGAAAAATTGGGTGTCACACCACTTAAATTGGTTCTGTTATGATACACGACTGGAAGCAAAATTTTGTGATGAAATTGTGCTATAAAAAGTGGGAATTGATAATATGATGAAAGAGAGTTATTAAGTGGATATTTGGCTGAAAATTATTGGATGAAATATGCCTCAAGAGAGGCAAAATTAAGCTAGAAACGTGCAGCAAAATTTTGTGGACAGTACACCACTTTCATTGCTGCCGTGGGATGATGCATTTAAAGAAAATTCAGCTACAAATTTTATAGTATAGAATTTATCAGAGAAGAGATACTTAAAAGAGGAGAAATTAAAGTTTAACATGTGAGCAATTTTCATTGGTTGAAACTTACAAAAAGAGGAAGCAAAACATGGTCAAACCGAACAGCTAAGGACCCTCCCAGTCGTTCCTTTGCTGCAGTTTTTCTTCAGCAATTTAATGCTCAATATGTCATAAAATGATGAAGAAAAGAGATAAGTAAGAAAGGTGGTAACTTCCTATTGGTCATCTTCAATAAATAGGAAAATAAAGGGAACAAAACTTTAGCAATTTCATCTCTACTCACCAATTTTCCCCTGCTGCCTGCAAGAATCAGATTTTGTTTCATTTTGGTGTTCTGTTTGGCCTTCGTTCATCCAAGGAAACTCCGCAAATTTATGTACCTTTGATACCTAACCATTTAAGACTTCCTCAACAACCTTTCCTCCATCAATTAAATAGCCAAGGGACAAGCAAAGAGAGGCTGACTTGAGACAGAACACAATCTGTTTTGGGAGGTAGCATTCAGTCAAGGTAAGACAATTTGATTCCATGGTTTTCTTGATGTTCAATGGTATATTTCTATGTTTTATAACATAAGAAACATAGATATAGACTTGTTTTGAGTTGAATCCTATTAGAAAATGGAATTAGAACAAATTCAGATCTTGACATACATGAGAACAAGCGAGAACTATGGCTAGAAATTGTATGAAGATGATGAGAAATGAATTATAGAATATAAATAAAATGAAGAGAAAGTTTAAAAACTTAAAATGATGAAGAACCAAAATTTGGTTAGTGACAGGGGAGGTTCAGTTTGGCATGGGAGAGTAGAGGAATTGATGGTTCATGCAAGAACAGGTCAACGGATGCTCATGTGGACAAGGTGAGATAGATTGAAAACAAGAAAAGAAAGCAAAGGTTGAAAAAACAAAGAAATGGCCAAAGAAGGGTTTCGGCCATAACTTCCTTGGATAGGTAAAATATACTGAATTTTATAATTAATGGTGGAAAAGAACTATACCAATTAAAAGAGAAGGATTGGTGAAATTAAAACTGAAAAAGGAACTAAATTGAAGAAGTTGAGCTTTGGCACCAGTATCATTTATACTGGTTGTACTTGTGTTAGAATATTAGGGGCTACATTTTATGAATACTAGTGGCTTAAAATTAGAAGGAAAAATATTAATAATTTTTTATAAAATTATTTTAGAGCCTGAATTGACGGATTTCAATTAGCGTAACCGGGAAGCTCAACTTCATAAGATTGGTAAAGGATGCGTGTGTGAATTTGTAGGGATATCTGAATGCATTGTTTTCATGCTATGAATTTTATAAGATTTATTGGATACTGAATTGCCTTAAAATTCTACAAAATTGTGGTTTCTGGCTGTTGAGACTGTGTTTGAAAGTGTAGGAAGGCTAGGACTCTGGCAGTCGTTATGCTGCCGAAATTTACTAAAGATATTTCCAAAAATATTATTAAATATTTTAGTGCATTATTGGTATTTTTCCTAGCCTCAAAAGTGATAATAAATTATTTTTCATAAACGGTGAATTTACCGAAAAGTATTTATTAAATATTCATGATACCGATTTCGATAAAGATTAAACTACCGAAAATTCATTCCAAGTGTTTTATAGGGAAATGTGTGATTGGTGAAGTGAAATGGTGAATAGTGAATATTTTATAAATGATGTTCAGTATAATATTCACTAATTTATTATGATTTTCCTTTATGGATTAAATAAATTTTATCACGTGTAATGATTTCCATAAAGGCTTTATTACTATATAACTATTGTTTTGAGACTAAAATGTCTCTGTACGTGTTTTATAGTGAAAAAATGTGTTGGTGAAATTATTGTTAATTTTAGAAAATAAATATTTTTATTTTTCCATTAAGTATGAAAATATTGAAATTGATTTCCAATAACTTTGAATTTCGAGTTTTGGAAAGAAAGTATGGAAACATGTGTGTATGTATTCTACGGTGAAAAAGAACAGTTACGAAATTTTATTACTACTGTGTGATTATCTTATAAACTGTTTTTCATCGTACGAAATATTATGATTTATACCTTTATGGATTTTCTGGAAAACATCATTGATCTTACTAAATTCCATAAAGGTAATGAGATTTCTTATATACTGTTTTGAGATTGATAGGCCCCGTATCATGCTCACGTGTCACGTGTTTCATGTGTTGCCCATGTGTGAAGCTGTTGACATTGATCCTGTCTTCAGTGTCCTGGTTGACACCTGATCAGTGTACGATCGAGGACACCTATAGACTATGGCCATAGATCTCATGTGTTTATTATACTGTCCCTACAAGGATCTCACGTGTACCCTATTATTCCCTATGGGACTTATAGCATGATATCATTTGGGTGTTGCCTAGTCTCCATTATGATTTCACGTGTTATTATTGATTTTAGTGATATTTTCAGAAAACTATGATGATTTTCTGAAGTGTTTTATTACTAAACTGTTATTATAATTAAACAGTTATTTTACTGTTACACGTGCGAAAGGAATGATTTCAATAGTGGAAACTTTGTGATTATCAAGTGTATGAAATATTTATATGCAGTAATTTGAAATAAGTATATATGAAAAAAAATTTTCTACTCCCTATAGTCTCTATGGGTTTTCAAGACAAGGCAGGTATTTCAAAATACCTTCCTTACTCTATTTGGATTTCTCGGTCGACTATAGTATCATTTCCTTATAGTGTGCCCAGTATACCAATAGTAAACTAAAAGGTTTTACTGCATATAATCTTCATGATATCAAAATTTGCATATAATTCTTTTACTGAGCAGTGGTTTGCTCACTCCTTTACTTTCATCATCACAGATTTGATATAAAGAATAACTGATGTATCAAACCATGGATTAATTACGCTTAAGAAGCTCGAAGCGTTGTATATTGGATTCCGAAGGTATCACGTTTACATTTATATATTCAGACTCGTTTATACAGTACTACTAGTTGGAAATTTTATTTTAAGGGGATGTAAATTAACTTTTACAGTTTGTGAATATTAATTTACCATAAATATTGTCTAATTTGTTTATTGTTGTAGATGAACAATGTGTAAAGGCATCACAGACAGCCCAAACATATAAAATGTGTGAAAAAACGTGAAAAAATGTAGTCATAGAATGTGACTGATTTAATGGTATCAGAGCAAGGTTGGCCTGATGTCTACTGATGTCTACTGATGCCTTTAAAATAGAAAGTGTTGAAAAATATTAACATCCCCTGTAGTACTGTATAATCTGAATGTATAGAGAAAATAAGTGATTGTAAATTGGGTTAAATGTTCTAAATGGTGTGAAAATTTATGAATTAAGGGTTATTAAAAGGATTATAACCCAAGAATTTTGCATGAAATAGGTGATCTTATAGTCTTACGGGAGGTCTATTCGATAAGGTACAAAGAGGAACTTGGTGAGGGCCCCACCAGGACTTCTCTGTCCATATCGAACTAAGACCCTGAAACGATGATATTGGAGTGGAATGGGATGTCATCAGTAAATAGATATTAAGATCACCTGTTAGAATGTATCTTGAAGAGAGAAAATTAAACTGGGAAATGACGAACATGCTCCTATATTGAAATAATTCCCTCGAATCGAAGATGATTAAATTGATTCGGAATTGATTGATGATGATAGAGTAACTGAGGGTGTAAAGAATATATTATATGTTTAATAGTCCCTACTGTGAGCCCCAATTATACTGTGATGTGTAATGCGACCCGGAGTATATACTGTGGGAGGTCGCGATATAGTCAGCCCTGTTATGGATTTTTAGGGCCTGAATTAAAAACGAAAAGACAGGGTATTTGATTAGGGATTAATGGATATTATGAAAAATGATACACTTACTGAGTGTAACTGAAAAGGGTGAATGGTGTATTGATGATTCAATATCAATATTACTAATTTTGGTTCTATATAATCCTTATGTTCTGATAGAAATAAATCAAATAATGATAGAACTAGAATATTTTGGGGTATGCTTTATAGAATGATATATTGTATAGACATAAAGAAATGTGTATAAGAGCTGTTAAGTGACTATAAGAGAATCACAGCTAACCTGAGTTATTAAATGAATATGATTTTAAAGTAAAATTACAAGATGTAAATAACGAAACATCTAAGATGGTATGAGGTTATGATTTACAAGTTACTGAAGGTAACTTCAAATAAATTTTTGGAGTAGAATAGATTTGAGAGATCATTGACATGATTCACAGTATGAATTCCATTCTAAGCTCTTACCAGAGAACATAAAAGAGTCTGAAGAGCTTAAGAAATTACTCCAGAAAATTATGGATAAAGAATTTATTATATATGTGTGTTCGGAGGAAACACTGATGATCTCATAAAAGAGAGTATAAGGAATTCTTAAGATCAATCTCTGAACAGGGTGTCAACAAATGAAAGTCCGGAGATTTATGTTTATAAGATAATATTCAGGACTCGGTATAACTCTTATGAGTCCTTTATGGTACTTAAGAGATTTATGAAATATCCTGTGAAGTATGTGAGTTTAATGAATGAAATATTTCATTCACATACAGATAAATTATAATGGCATGAAACCACGAGATGTGAATATGTATATTTATTTGAAGAATATAAGCAGTACCCTTGATTAATTTCACAACTTCTGGAAACCAAATAAAATAAATGATTGGTTGAGAAGTTTGTAGAATTGGCTACTTCACTGATATGATACATACATGTGAGAAAATTAAATGGGAGTAGATGATTATGTGGGGGTATAGTATTCAAAAATGTTAAAAGGTTTTAACGGAAGAGTACTATACTATTTGGAAAAAAAAACATTTGGAGTGATAAATGTAAAAGAATGAAAATGCATTAAGCAGATAAATCAGATGATAATAAGGGAACACGAATTATGAGGTAGTTCCCAAATCTAATATTGAATATGATTTCCTCTAACTATCATATGGTTATGGCTAGATTTAAGATCGAGCCAGATTTAACGGATAAAATTAGCTATATTCAGAGGAGTAAATAAATGCACTACTGTCAGTTATGTAAATGTGTATATATATATATATATACTAGAATTGTGGAATTGCATAAGTAATGTGGAGACGGAATTGGTGATTTGATGATTTTAATTACAGAAATTGATTGTGAAGAGATTACATCCTCAAGAACATCCTACAATTGAGGGATATTACATGTACCATGAGAATGAGGGATGTAATGGTAATACTATATGAAAAGAGATGTCATGGAAAATTATTACCTAACGTCTCATTCACTGTAAGTGATAATTGATATTAAAGGCTGCAAATAAATTGCAGCTTTAGCTAAACTATGAAATGATTATTGTGGGTTCGTAAGGAATCCGAAAGAACCATGATGTTATAGAAGTGACTATAGATTGATTAACCAAATTGATTCACTTCTACATCATCAAGTTCTTGATCTCTTGAGTGCCCTAGTCGAAATATATCTGTGAAAGGTGAAAATGTATGTGAAGTTCCAGTGAGTGAGTACATGTGATATGGATCCCTGATTTACCATATGCTTTTAAAAGAATAGCAAAAGGCTTTGAGATTCCAAATTTACTATCAGCACTGCTTCTTATAGATGTAAATATCCGAGCGCATTGTGTAGACGTTCAATGATATATTGAGAGCGAGTGCATTGGATTTAAAAAGCTACTGGGACAATTACATACGATTGATTAAAATTGTTTAAAAGATAGTCACCAAATTATTGTCGACTTGGCACTAAATGAGATAATATGTGATAAATAGTATGAATTAATTACTGTATGAAAAGAAGTAAAAATTGTTAACTCCCAAAGATGATAAATAATTACAAGGAGTATAAATTTATTTTGAAAGAGGAAATGTAAAGGTATACTGACAGTATCGTCTTAAGGATAAGATTAACTGAAAGTTAGAAATTATATAAGGAAGAAAAATACCTATATTGGTGGTACTTCCTAAATTAAGTGAAATACAGAAGACCCGCAAAGGGTATGATGCTATCTGGATAATTGTGAATAGATTGACTAAGTCTGCTCATTTCTTGGATATGAAATCTACTGATCCAATTAGTGCCTTAGCCAATTTACATGTCAAGGAGATGGTGAGGTTACATGGTGTTCCAACAAGCATCACATATGATAGGGAGTCCCGCTTCATATCTCATTTTGAGAGAGATTTCAGGAAGCCATTGGATCCCAACTGAGTATTAGCACCGCGTTTCATCCGCAGACTGATGGATAGTCCAAGCGTACGTACAGACACTCGAAGATATGTTGTGAGCGTGTGCACTTGATTTTAGAGGCTCTTGGAACGATTATCTACCTTGATAGAGTTTGCTTATAATATAGCTAACAGGTGAGTATCGGCATGGCACCTTATGAGGTTTTATAGGGCAGACGATGTAAATCCACGATAACATGGGAAGAAGTGAGAGACCATAAGTTATTAACTCCCGACTTGGTCAAGTAGGCTTCTCGAGATATACAGGTGATTATGTATTTTTAAAGGTCTCACCCTCTAAAGACATAATGAGATTCGGTAAGAAAGGAAAGTTAAGTCCTCGATACATCGGACCTTTCGAGATCTTAGATTGTGTGAGAAATATCCAGAAATTTTTCGGTGATAGGTTCAGGTGAAATTTGGAGGACCAAATTTCTTAAGGTGGGGAGAAAATGTGAGACCCGATTTTATAATACTGTACACTATACTTTGTAAATTATTGATAGTGGAATTAAGTAAAGATTGAATGAATTTCCACTCTCAATTTGGAATTATTGGATTATAAATTACAGTATGGTGTATAAGCGTTGAAACAAATATTGAATGATGAATTAATAGTATAGAATGAGGGAAGAAAAGAAATCTGAAATTTTAGAATGAAAGTGATATTTTCATGGCATAAAATACCAATAAATATATTTATAAGAGAAAGAAAATTATTTATTGTACATATGATTTATTTTGATTGGATGGAATATACAAAATAGAGGAGAAACAAAGTCCAAACAGTGTAGCATAAGAAAAATTGGGTGTCACGCCACTTAAATTGGTTTTGTTATGATACACGGCTGGAAGCAAAATTTTGTTACGAAATTGTGCTGTAAAAAGTGAGAATTGATAATATGATGAAAGGGAGTTATTAAGTGAATATTTGGCTGAAAATTATTGGATGAAATATGCCTCAAGAGAGGCAAAATTAAGCTAGAAACGTGCAGCAAAATTTTGTGGACAGTACACCACTTTCATTGTTGCCGTGGGATGACGCATTTAAAGAAAATTCAGCTATAAATTTTATAGTACAAAATTTATCAGAGAAGAGATACTTAAAAGAGGAGAAATTAAAGTTTAACATGTGAGCAATTTTCATTGGTTGAAACTTACAAAAAGAGGAAGCAAAACATGGTCAAACCGAACAGCTAAGGACCCTCCCAGCCGTTCCTTTGCTGCAGTTTTTCTTCAGCAATTTAATGCTCAATATGTCATTAAATGATGAAGAAAAGAGATAAGTAAGAAAGGTGGTAACTTCCTATTGGTCATCTTTAATAAATAGGAGAATAAAGGGAACAAAACTTTAGCAATTTCATCTCTACTCATCGATTTTCCCCTGCTGTCTACGAGAATCAGATTTTGTTTCATTTTGGTGTTCTGTTTGGCCTTCATTCATCCAAGGAAACTCGACAAATTTATGTACCCTTGATACCTAACCATTTAAGACTTCCTCAACAACCTTTCCTCCATCAATTAAATAGCCAAGGGACAAGCAAAGGGAGGCTGACTTGAGACAGAACATAATCTGTTTTGGGAGGTAGCATTCGGTCAAGGTAAGATAATTTGATTCCATGGTTTTCTTGATGTTCAATGGTATATTTCTATGTTTTATAACATAAGAAACATAGATATAGACTTGTTTTGAGTTGAATCCTATTAAAACATGGAATTAGAACAAATTGAGATCTTGACATACATGAGAACAAGCGAGAACTATGGCTGGAAATTGTATGAAGATGATGAGAAATGAATTATAGAATATAAATAAAATGAAAAGAAAGCTTAAAAACTTGAAATGATGAAGAACCAAAATTTGGTTAGTGACAGGGGAGGTTCAGTTTGGCATGTGAGACTAGAGGAATTGATGGTTCATGCAAGAACAGGTCAAGGGATGCTCATGTGGACAAGGTGAGATAGATTGAAAATAAGAAAAGAAAGCAAAGGTTGAAAAAACCAAAGAAATGGCCAAAGAAGGGTTTCAGCCATAACTTCCTTGGATAGGTAAAATATACTGAATTTTATAATTAATGGTGGAAAAGAACTATAGCAATTAAAAGAGAAGGATTGGTGAAATTAAAACTGAAAAAGGAACTAAATTGAAGAAGTTGAGCTTTGGCACCAATATCATTTATACTGGTTGTACTTGTGTTAGAATATTAAGGGCTACATTTTATGAATACTAGTGGCTTAAAATTAGAAGGAAAAATATTAATAATTTTTGATAAAATTATTTTGGAGCCCGAATTGACGGATTTCAATTAGCGTAACCAGGAAGCTCAGCTTCATAAGACTGGTAAGGGATGCGTGTGTGAATTTGTAGGGATATCGAATGCATGGTTTTCATGCTATGAATTTTATAAGATTTATTGGATACTGAATTGCCTTGAAATGCTATGAAATTGTGGTTTTTGGCTGTTGAGACTGTGTTTGAAAATGTAGGGAGGCTAGGACTCTGGCAGTCGTTATGCTGCCAAAATTTACTAAAGATATTTCCAAAAATATTATTAAATATTTTAGTGCATTATTGGTATTTTTCCTAGCCTCAAAAGTGATAAATTAATTTTTTTCATAAACGGTGAATTTATCGAAAAGTATTTATTAAATATTCATGATACCGATTTCGATAAAGATTAAACTACCGAAAATTCATTCCAAGTGTTTTATAGGGAAATGCGTGATTGGTGAAGTGAAATGGTGAATAGTGAATATTTTATAAATGATTTTCAGTATAATATTTACTAATTTATTATGATTTTCCTTTATGGATTAAATAAATTTTATCACGTGTAATGATTTTCGTAAAGGCTTTATCACTGTATAACTATTGTTTTGAGACTAAAATGTCTCTGCGCTTGTTTTATAGTGAAAAATGTATTGGTGAAATTATTGTTAATTTTGGAAAATAAATATTTTTATTTTTCCATTAAGTATGAAAATATTGGAATTGATTTCTAATAACTTTGAATTTCAAGTTTTGGAAAGAAAGTATGGAAACATGTGTGTATGTATTCTACGGTGAAAAAGAACAGTTATGAAATTTTATTACTACTGTGTGATTATCTTATAAACTATTTTTCACCGTACGAAATATTATGATTTATATCTTTATGGATTTTCTGGAAAACATCATTGATCTTACTAAATTCCATAAAGGTAATGAGATTTCTTATATACTGTTTTGAGACTGATAGGCCCCGTATCATGCTTATGTGTCACATGTTTCATGTGTTACTCATGTGTGAAGCTGTTGACACTGATCCTGTATTCAATGTCCTGGTTGACAGCTGATCAGTGTACGACCGAGGACACCTATAGACTGGCCATAGATCTCATGTGTTTATTATACTGTCCCTACAGGGATCTCACGTGTACCCTATTATTCTCTATGGGACTTATAGCATGATATTATTTGGGTGTTGCCTGGTCTCCATTATGATTTCACCTGTTATTATTGATTTTAGTGATATTTTCAGAAAATTATGATGATTTTCTGAAGTGTTTTATTACTAAACTGTTATTGTAATTAAATAGTTATTTTATTGTTACACGTGTGAAAGTAATGATTTCAATGGTGGAAACTTTGTGATTATCAAGTGTATGAAATATTTATATGCAGTAATTTGAAATAAGTATATATGAAAAATAAATAAATTTCTACTCCCTAGAGTCGCTCTGGGTTTTCAGGACAAGACAGGTATTTCAAAATGCCTTCCTTACTCTATCTGGATTTCTCGGCCGACTATAGTATCAATTCCTTATAGTGTGCCCAGTATACCGATAGTAAACTAAAAGGTTTTACTACATATAGTCTTCGTGATATCAAAATTTGCATACAATTCTCTTATTGAGCCATGGTTTGCTCACTCCTTTACTTTCATCATCACAGATTTGACATAAATAATAACTAAAGTACCAAACCATGGATTAAATACGCTTGAGAAGCTCGAAGCGTTGTATATTGAATTCCCGAGGTATCACATTTACATTTATATATTCAGACTTGTTTATACAGTACTACTAGTTGGAAATTTTATTTCAAAGGGATGTAAATTAACTTTTATAGTTTGTGAATATTAATTTACCATAAATAAATATTGTCTAATTTGTTTACTGTTGTAGATGAACACTGTGTAAAGGTATCACCGATAGCCCAACCATATAAAATGTGTGAAAAAACGTGAAATAATGTAGTCACGGGATGTGACAAATTTTCATTTCCATTTTATCTTTATACCATTAAATAAATTAATTCATAGATGATAAATATAAATTCAGAATAAAATCTATAGCATAATATTTATAAATCTATTTACAACAATTCAGAGTAATTTACGTCTCACTATTCAAGTACTTTCCTAAACAGTATTTACATCCCATCACAAATACATCTGCTGTGCATTTATAAGTCTGAATATAAATATAAAACTTTACATGTACCTGGCCACTAAGTACTTTAAACTACTAGTAATTTTCTTTAATTATCCTATCGTAGTACATGGTACGTACACTGGTGAGCTATCAAGATGGTGAGTAAGGGGGTGAGCTTTGGGGAAAGCCTAGTAAGAAACATATATAAAAGTGTATACTCTATGCAGTTAAATAAAATTAATTTATTTAAACTAATTATGAAAGAGGCATATTAAATGTAAATATTAAAATGCAATAAAAATATTTATTACCTAACAGCTTACTAGGGGATAGTATAGGAAGGATACTATAGTCGGCTAGGTAACCGAGTAGAGTATGGGAGGTACTTTGAAGTACCTGTCATGTTCTGGTCCCTAGAAGCTACTATAGGGAATAAACAGTTGTCGATAAAGTAATCATGTAGTATAAAACATTAATAATTTCATGTGGTTTTCAATCAATAACAATATATAAAACAATTTTATTTTAAACAATTCCATGATGCAATTTCAAAATACAGTATGGTAACAATTTCAAACCATAAGATAATGCAATAATTTCAGTAATTTTGTTCAATGCAGTAAAACGATTTATTTAAAATCATTAAAATAAAATAAATGCTCTTGTATTAGGAAAATATATACTATAAAACTCATATCACTTCTTTCGTCACTTTTCAATTAAACCATGTACTATCCTTGTAAATCAAATCAATCCATTAATCAATCATCTGTTAAATATCACATATCGGTAGAAAAATAATCTCCCAGAGATTCATGCACGCACTATATCCTGTAAGAGACCTATATAGGAAGGCCAGGGATACGGAACTCCTTAGCCAATCTTACGAAACACTGTAACGAATGGCCATCATCGATCACTCACAATTCGCACTGGTCAAGTGCTCACTGTGTAAACTTATGGGTTTGACCATAATTTCCACATTCATATCATGGAAAAGGGAAGGTCTGGGACATCTCCCAGCCTAATTATCACTATCTCATATGCACTATCATCAGGGAGACATCAATTTCGTAAAATCATTTCATATAAATCAATTCATATAAATCATTTGATTTAAATCATTTCATGTAAATCAATTCATATAAATCATGTCATATAACTCACTTCATGTAAATCATTTCATGTAATACAATTCATGTAAATCAGTTCCTGTAATTCAAGTCATGTAAACTATTTCATGTAATTCAGTTCATGTAAATCAATACATGTAAATTATATCATGTAAATTAATGTATATAAATCATTTTATGAAATTAAGTTCATGTAAATCATTTTATGTAATTAAATTCATGTAAATCATTTCATGTAAAACGATATTTGGACTTATAAGAATTTAAGATAAATTTCTCTTTCTTGCAATTTGGGAAGTCGGATAAGGAAACGATTAAGATTGGTTTCCGAAAATTGCCGAGTATAAATAAATAAAAAAAATTCCTATGCAACTCCTATACATGATTTTTACCTCTACTTCCGTGCAGTATAAAATCATGTAGCGCAATTTATGCTTTCTTATCTCTTGAATTTAACACTGCACATTAATACTGAATATATTTAAAATTCTATATTTCAACTATAATAATAATTCTATTAATTCTATCTCTTAATTTGAAATTTTCAATATTTAATTTATTTTATTTCCACCAATTACCAAAACATAATTTTAACTAAATTCCATTATTTTCTTTAAATCTCATGTCATCAATAATTCCCAATCACATTTATAATCCTATGTATAACTATAGTAAACATTTCATAAATCCCAATCTTCCATTTTATCAATCTCAATAATTTTGTTTATTTGATTCCCTACTAATTACCTTAACTTGACCGCATTTAAATTGAGATCTTTTCCCCAATTCTAATTCCTACCGATAATTTATATTTCAATTCCAATAATTATTCTATTTATTGCTTATTTTATATTTTAATAAATATTCTATTAATACATGGGCACTATTAAGTTTGTATCCTTTTCCCAATTTAATTCCTTATTATAATTATAATGAATATTTCAATAATTTTTATTTTTTATTTATCATGCTCAACAATTATTTTATTTTCTATTTAATTATCACAATGAAATTTTCAATTAAATTATATTCTTTTCTACCAATTCTCTCCACCAATATCATTTAATATTTTCATTATGGTCAAATCACTATTTTTGGATTTCATTTAACATTTTCCAATTTCTAATTTCTCTAATAATTTTTATTAATATGGTTATATTGTTTCTTACTCAATAACTATAAAAATTCAATCTCCCTAGTAATTTAATTAACCTATATATTATTCATTAAATTTTAACTTATATGTGATAACCGTAAATTTTTTCATTTATTGAAAATTATAAAATATTGAAAATAAATATTGGAGAAAATAAATCCGAGGAAATAAATAAAATTTGCGAGGACGGGATATTGGTGAAAATCCCGAGGATTGAGGAAGTGAAAGAATCGGGAAATTCATGTAAAGGAAATTAAATTGGAAGTGAAAAAATAAAAATAATAGAGAGAGGAAAAATTAATTTGGATAAATTAAAATCCAAATTAAATAAGGAAATGAAGAATAAATATGAAATGTGTTTATATAATTATATATTATATATTATTATATCAATGTATTTTTATACACATACATACGTATTTGAATACTGTAAAGCATATAGAATATAGTAATATACATTGGAATACATATATGTATATACTATCTAAATTTAAATGATACGTATGTATATGTATATATATATAAATAAATCATTTTATGTATATGTAAATTTATACTTATATGAATAATGTAAATATTAATTTACATTAAGGTTTAAATATACATATAGATATGTATATTGGAAATACAATAGGTATTGTATTAATATATCATTTATATAAGTATATATAAATGTTATGTAATTTAAATTAAACAAATATATATACTAATTATGTATCTTGTTAATACATGAAATATATATAATATATATAGTGTTATAATATATATAATAATATTATTGTATGCATTTTGTATATACAATATATATGTATATAATTAAATGAAGTAAAAATTAAAAACAAAAAAAAAAGAAAAAAGAGAGAAAACAGATGAAGAATCGGGAAACCCGATTCTTCACCCCGATGAGCAACCGGCCCCTTCGTCGGAGAAGAGAAGAAGAGAAGGGAGAAAGAGCGACGTCGCTGGCGAGAGGAGAAGCAAACGACGGTGGCCGACGACGGAAAGAAGAAAAGAAACGGAAAGAAAACGAAACGGAAAGAAAACGAAACAGAAACTGGTGGAAAAAGTGAAGAGGAAAGAGGAAGGAAACGGCGGTGCCGGCCAGTCCAGGCACCGCCACCTCAACGTCGACCTTGGCGGAGGCGAGAGGAAGGTGAGAAGAGCCACCGACGAAGGAGAATCCGGCGGAGGAAGGAGAAAAGAGAGGAGGAAGGGATCGAAACCCACGGACCCAGATCCGGCGCCGTCGCCGATGATGGGGTGAAACGGAGGCCAGATCCGGCATCCTCGCAACGTCGGCCAGCTGTGGGAGGCGCGAACCAGCAGAAAGGAGGACCGTCGACGGCCGAATCGGTGAGATGAGGCACAAACCGGTCTGAACCGGTCCGGCCAGGAAAAAAAAAGAAAAAAAAAGAAAAGAAAGAAAAAGAAAAAGAAAAAGAAAAGAAAGAGAAAAAAAAGAAAAAGAAAGAAAGAAAAAGAAAAGAGGAAAAAAGGAGAATTTCAGGAATTCGGAGATTTTCGGAAATTCGACAACTCGAAAATTACGAAAATTCGGTAAGAAATTCCCGGAAATTAAATTTCAGAAAAATTTAATAAATTATGAAAAAATTCTAATTTTTAGAATTTTTATTTCCAGAAATTTATTTTCAGCGATCGGGATAAGGAATCGGGAGAGATGGAGTACAAGCGCGACTGAGAAAAGGAAGTCACCTACTCGGAAAAAGGTAAGGGATGCATGTGCAGCACTGTAAGAATATTCAGTCTGCATATTTTAAATTTAAAATATTTTATGAAAATTATTATGATGCATGATTTGCTGAAATTTTTGGGATGAAGTACTGGCTGGAAATTTTAAATTGTGTTTTTTCGTGCAGGAGGTTAGTAAATCGGCAGCCGTTATGCTGCCGAAAATTTTAGAAAAATTTCATAAAATCATATTAAATGATTTTAATTCCGAAAATCAATATTAAATCATGAAACATGAGGAAATTACTAAATTTCATAAAACATGAATATAATGAGATGGAATTTTAAAATATTCAGGTATTCGAGAATGGTGATAATGAAACCACCGAAAATTCTCGGAATAGATAAATTACACGTAGTACGAGGTGAAAGATGAAGTGAAATACAGTGAATATTTTTATGAATATTGTTATAAATATTCACTAAAGGATTTTAACCCTTATGGATTCAAATTATGGAATTATATATTTATATAAATTCCATAAAGGTTTATTTTATGATGAAAAATACGGTTTTGAAACTGGTTGACATTCCTATCATGTTGATGCATGATATGTGATATGTTTAGTCTCGGACGACACCTGATCAGTGATCCACCGAGGACAATATAGATTATGGTCATAGATTTGATCGGTTTATTTCTTTACCCTCTAGGATTTATAGTATGATAAGATTGATGTCTATCTTAGACTCCATAAATGATAGGTATTATGTTAAAAAGGAAAGTGTTTTACATGATATGGAATATGTCAAACGAAAAATGTGATATATGATTGCTTGACATGTGAAAAGAACATGTTTTATATGATATGAGAAGAAAATCAATTGATTTATAGCATTTTTACAAAATGCTCATTTCGGTACTGATTATAGTACTGTGAGATGATTTTCATAAGACATGTGATACGAACATGTAATATGTTTTCAAAAAGGAAGAAATGATAAATCTAATATTCTTACTATGGTCTTAAATGGAATATTAGATTATAAGTACTACATGAGTTCTGATAAGATAGTGGAAGGTATATATGGCATAAAGGCCAACCCGAGTAAAGACTCGATCTTTGTACCGTGTGAGCCATCTCTAGAAGACTCAAGGGACCTAAGTGCTACATAGATTCTTTGTGAACTATGGGGAGCCACCTCTAGAATCCTTTGAGAACTAAGTGCTACACGAGTTCCGATGTGTTGGTAAGAAGCTTCTGTACCGTGTGAGCCACCTCTAGAGAACTCAATGGACCTAAGTGCTACATAGATTCTTTATGAACTATGGGGAGCCACCTCTAGAATCCTTTGAGCACTAAGTGCTACAAGAGTTTCGATGTGTTAGTAAGAAGCTTTTGTACCGTGTGAGCCACCTCTAGAGAACTCAATGGACCTAAGTGCTACATAGATTCTTTGTGAACTATGGGGAGCCACCTCTAGAATCCTTTGAGCACTAAGTGCTACACGAGTTCCGATGTGTTAGTAAGAAGCTTCTGTACCGTGTGAGCCACCTCTAGAGAACTCAATGGACCTAAGTGCTACATAGATTCTTTGTGAACTATGGGGAGCCACCTCTAGAATCCGTTGAGCACTAAGTGCTACACGAGTTCCGATGTGTTGGTAAGAAGTTTCTGTACCGTGTGAGCCACCTCTAGAGAACTCAATGGACCTAAGTGCTACATAGATTCTTTGTGAACTATGGGGAGCCACCTCTAGAATCCTTTGAGCACTAAGTGCTACACGAGTTCCGATCTGTTAGTAAGAAGTCTGTGTCCTAAAGGCCAAACCGAGTGAAGACTTGATTTCTGTACCGTGGGAGCCACCTCTAGAATCCCGAAGGACCTACGTGCTACACGAGTTCCTCGATATGACACTTAACTCCATAGCTAGTTAGGATGAATGTCGTAACTGAATCAGTGAATTGGGGCTTACGCCTAAAGTGATTAAGCAATTCGGTTATATTGGAACTGTTTTCAATGAGTTAAGCTATACGCTTAAAGTTTATTGACTTTCGTTTTGTAAATGGATTAATTTATTAACTTGCATAGTAATCGAATTATCGACGTGTATAGTGACTAATCTACCGAAGTGCTTACTGTTTTGCTAATGTGATAAGTGGAATAGATTTTAATATTCTTATTTTAATTTTAATTTTTAAATTGAATAATAGATAATAAATGATTTATATGTTATACGAAAAGGAATTAATAGCTTATTTTGCTATTTAAAGTTCTGTACTAATTATGATTGTACGGTAAAATATGAAATGAGTTTTAAAGAAATAAGATGATGATTTAACTAATATTCTTTTCAAGGAATATACGAATATTAATTATTTTATTATTTTATTTAAATGCTTTATTTCATAAAAGCACCATTTTGAAAAGAATATGAAAAGGTTATGAAAATGGAAAAGGAAAAGGATTTATTAATTCAAAACGAAATGAAAATTTCTCTCTACAGTTGCTTCTAGGTTCCGTAACAAGTATGGTATTCTAAAATACCTACCTTACTCCATTCGGATCCCTAGCCGACTATAGTATCCTTCCTACATGCGAGCCTAGAGCTCATAGGAAAAATGAAAAAGATTTTCAGCATATAGGAAGCTGAGTATCAAGTGAGGCATATAATTCCCTTATTGAGCCGTGGTTTTGCTCACCCCTTAATTTTAAACATTTCAGGTTTTGATGATGGTGAGTTCAGTGGATTGTGGATCCCAGCTGTACACGAAGGAAAATGTGACAGATCAACTGAGTTATTTGAGGTATGATCATTTATTTTCTGTATTTAGACATGTCAACAATACTACTTATCTGATTAATTACGATGAGGGATGTGTATAATATAAACAATGTTATGTAAAATTGTTTAACAGTCAGACAAGTGAAGTATCACAGACAGCCCAACCGGTTAAGTTGTATACAATAAGGTGAAAAATGTGATCATGGGTCGTGACATTATAACATTTTTTTTATATGAGAAGTTTATGCATTATACATTTGCCAAAATCTTCCATTTATTCTAAATTCATTTTCTTCAATTTTTAATTTCACCAATGATCTTATTAATATAGTTATATCATTCTTTATCCATTAACTACTAAAATTTTACATATTAACATGGTGAATCATACTTAGCCAATTATGTTCCTATGCCCAAAATTTCATTTCTTCTCTAAATTCTTATTCCATAATTAATTTTCTACTTACTCTTTATACATTAAAACCTTAACAATAGTCTTGTTATCATTTAAATACCATTCTTGAATTATTAAAGTAAAGGATTCCATTTATAATTTATACTTTGACCGAAAATTCCATGTAATTATTTTTATTATTTTTCATTCATTATTTTCTCAAATTAAAATTTATTATTGATAATTATTCATCCTTATATTAATTCTTTACTTATCATTTATTAAAATCACAATATTATTTCTTTTTCATTCTTCATGACCAAATATTCACATAAATTCATCTTCTTGTTTTTCTTTTCTTTACTTAACTCTAATTTTATAAATACTCTCTATTCTCTTGGAACTTTCCTCCAACATTTCTCATTACATTGAAAACTCATCTTTCTCATCTATTCCCTACCATGGCCGAATGGCCCATTTTATCTCAACTCATAATTTTATAAATTCCTATCTTTACAATTCTATTCATCTCATCATGTTCATTCACGCCATACACAGCATGTATCAAAATCACCACAATCTTCCCATATTTTTCTCATGGCCGAGAGTCTCAACTAGCTTTATCTTTATGTTTTCCATTCCTTAATCAATTCCAAAATCATGTACCTCTTTTATTCATTTAGGATTATCATCAAACATCTTCAACCCATTAAAACATCATCACCATCGTTATTGCCCTGTTCTGCCGAGGAGTACCCATGTTCATGCAACTTTTCTGTTTTGCAAAGCTCATCACTGAAGTCAAGTTTAATTCATCCTTTCCTATTAATCTCCTATTAATCCCTACCCATCTTACCCTAAAATCACCAAAATATTTCCTTATTTTTCTGCCATAGCCGAACCTGCCATCTGCTCCTACACTTTCATTTAATTCATTTCAATGCTCTAATCATATAATCCTAGCCTAAAACAAGTAGATACCATGACTAGGAGTAAGCAAAACATCAACAAGCCAAGTTAACTTGGATTGCCGAACTGTACAGCCCAGAAAACAACCCCGATTTTCTTCAATTCTGCACTTCCACTTCTAGTTTTAGGGTGTTCTTGAGATGAGGGATGGATTTTATGAAGATGGTGGAATGGATTGACGAAGAAAAATGCAGGTTTAAGAAGGTTTATGTGAAGAAGCTTTGGAGAGGAAAAAGAATAGAACGTGCGGCAGAAAACAGTAGGGGAGTCGGTGAAGAAATATGAAAAATGGCTGAGTAGTCATTTTTGTCTTCTTTTGCTAACATCCCATCCAATAAAAATTTACCACTTGGACAATTTGTAAAATTCCCCTTCAAAATTCACTTATTTACACATATACCATTAAAATATCTTATTATTTCCGAATTTCAGATTTAAATTTTAATTTAATTTAATTTAATTTATTTAAGTGAATTCTGATCAACTTTGACTAATTGACCAGCCCCAATATTAAATGACTATTTTACCCTTGTTTAATTTCATTATTTTCAATTATGTCCTATCATTAATTTAATATTTTTAAATTCATATTTAATATTTGATTTTTATTATTTCTTATATATTTAAGTCAAACATAACAAATTATTAACCCTCAAAATGGTTTAACTGGTCATGGGTAGTAAAATTACCAAACTACCTTTATGCAAGTGCTTTTAGTTTCGTCCGCATTATCTTTAGCACTTTCGTGTAATTCGGTTCACAGGCTGGATCCACGTGAAACTTCTTTACGCGAGAATTATCCTATGGCAGTCTGTGGATCTGAAGTCAATTTGGTTTGACCGTTATTCAAAAAAAATTCATTCAGGGTATGGACAAGATCGTCATTTTCAGATTTGTTCCACACTTTTCAAAATACACTCAAATGAGGTGATTTTGGGATGCAGATTCTTACTATATTCATATTTCACATCCAATATCATCATTTTAGGGTCTCACTTCGATCTGGACAGAAAAAGTCCTGGTAGGACCCTCACCGAGTATCTCCCCGAACCTCATCGAACAGACCTTTTATTTAAATATTTTAACAATTAATGTTTTTTTTAAATCTCTGCAGTCTATGGATTATATCAAATATGAGAAAATTAGGGTTCTCACATCTACTGATTTTTTGAACTACCTATTGAATTGTTTATTGATTTTCTACTGAACTGTTTTACAAAACTATGTACTTAACTATTTACTAACTGTATACTGAACTATTTTACTGAATTGTTTACTGGAACATTTACTGACAGTCTGAACTGTTTATTAACTATTCACCAGTTTGTTTACCAAACTGTTCATTGATCATTTCTGAAATGTTTATTGAATGATTTACCGAATTGATTTCTGTACTGTTTACTGAATCGTTTACAAACTGATTTACTGAACTAACTACTGAACTGTTTACTAAACCATTTACTGATTGGTTTATTGAACTAAACATTATACTGTTTATTGAATTGTGTATGGAGTGATTCACTGAACGATCTACTAAATTATTTACTAAATGAATTACTGAACTGTTTACTAAATGATTTGCTGAATCTTTTACTGAACGGTCTACTAAATGATTTATTGAACATTTTACTGAACTGTTTATTGAGTGATTTGCTGAACGTTTTACTAGATCGATTATAAAAACTATACACCGAACTATTCACTTATTGAATGTATACACGTATATATCATCGTTTTCTACCGATTTTAACTTATAAATGATTTGATAATGATCGTTTACAATATAGTATCGCCACTGAAGGATTGACAGGTTTTGACACTAATTTGATACGCATGAATTTCTTTTTTGTAAAGTTTTCATAACTTCCCTATAGTCAAATTCAGGGACCGGAACAAGTGAGGTGTTATAAAGCATCTTTATATACTTAGCCTGGTACTCCTAACCGATTATAGTATCCTTTTTTATAGAGTGCCCAAACATTATTTTTAATACTAATTGTAAGTTTATGAATATGTTTTCGATACACACATATAAGTGTGTATAGTATCAGTTTTTTATATATATTTCTTATTGGGTGTAAGCTCACCCCCTTCTACCTTACAGATTATTTCCAGTAACAGCTAATTATTAAGGGAAGGTTCTGATCAAATTCTTACGCGGTCTTAATATTAGACCTTGCATGTATAATTGCACAGTTACCTTATTGTATTCAGACATTTATTGTACAGTATTCTAGTGTGTAAAGAGATGTAAACAATAAACTCAAGGAATTTTAGTATCACTTATAGTCCTTCGCTATTGGATGTTTATAAAATTTGAAATGGAAATGTAAATAAAAGCAATACACATTGTAATTGACTATACTGGGACCAATTTGAATCGTTAAATATTAATTTAGCTAAGTAAATTTTAGCTTACTGTCGAGTGAGGACACTAAGCACGGCCCAACCGACTGAGTGAAAATGGAAAAAGTCAGTTTCGATTTTTAGAGGGCATGACTGTTTTAGCAAAATGGATTTTAAATAAAATGATTGTTTTAAAAAAAAAAAACCTTGATTTTCAATAAATTCTAATCATTTTATTTTGATTTTTATTTTTATTACTAACTAAAAAAAGAAAACTTAAAAATTTCAAAAAAACAGAAAAATAAAATTTAAAATTTAAAAAGAAGAAAAAAATACTAGCTAAATTTAAAAGTTCAAATTTTATAAATTAAAAATATAATTCATAAAAATTAAATGTTTTAAAAAAAATTGATTTTGTTAAAACAATTTTTTTACTAATATATCTATGTATTTTTTACTATTTTTACTTTCTTTTTTCTCTTTTATTATTTTTTATTTCTTTTTATGATTTAAATTTGAAATAATTTTAATAATTTCAAGTTAAATATATTTGCTTTAGGAAAATGGATTTTAAATAAAATGATTTTGTGGATATACAAGAAATGATAGAATGAGAAATAAAGACATTCGCGAGATGGTTGGAGTGGTACCTATCGAGAACAATATGCGTGAAAGTCATTTACGTTGGTTTGGACACATACGACGTATATTTGTAGATGCTCCAGTTAGGAGAGTGGAGGCTATGAATGAGGAAAGAAGGGACAAGACTAGAGGAAGACCGAGAAAACTTGGAAAGAAATAAGTCGAAAAAATATAGAGGTATTAGAGTTGGATGAAAGCATTGCCTTAGATAGGAATGCATGGAGAAAAAAGAATTCATATGGATGATTTAACGTAATTTCAGATATTGGTTCATTTAGCCTGCCCTAATCTATTGGGATAAAAACTCTGATAATGACGATGATGATGATGATTTTTTTTTACTATTTTTTCTATCTCTTTTCCTCTTTTATTATTTTTTACATTTTTGTTTCTTTTTATGATTTAAATTTAAAATAATTTTAATGATTTTAAGTTAAATATATATTTTATAAAAATGCATCTAATAAAATGATTGTTTCGAAAAAAAAATACCTTGATTTATCAATAAAAATTCTAATCTTTTTATTTTTATTTTTATTACCAACAAGAAAAGGAGAAAATCAAAAAAATTAAAATTAGGAAAATTAAAATTAAAAATAAGAAAATTAAAATTTTAAAATAATAAAAAAATAGTTTAGTTTTATAAATTAAAAAATATAATTCATAATAATTTTTATATTTAAGACTTAATTTTTAAAAAAAATAGTTTTAAGCATAGATTATTAAAAAATTGAAAAATATTAACTTTTTTAAAAACTATTATTTTATCTAAACTATTTTCTTCTTTATTCAAAATGATAAAAAGAGAAAATAGAAAGAGAAATAAAGAAAACAGATGTACAAAAATATAGTGAAAGATAAAAAAGGAAAAAAATTAATTTGAAATAAACAATTAATCTATGATCATTGTAATCTTATTAAAAGTTTAAGTTAATTTTTAAACATAAACTTTAAAAATAAAATATAAGTATCTATCATTTAATCACATAGAATTAGAAATACTCATTATCTTTCAAAGAAGATAAAATCATCTTATACTAAGAGAATGATTAATTCTCTTTGCAATCTATTCTTATATTTATATGTAATCATCTTATGCACCAAACATTAAGTTGTGAAACATCTAGAAAGGTGATCAAATTTTAAAAATTAAGTTTCATTAAACAATTAACTTTGGTCTAGTAGTTATTCCTTTCATTAGAAGAAATTAGGTCCAAAGTTAGATTTCTTATCCCCTTGTACCTCCTTGTGAACAAAAAAAAGTTGAGTTTCCCTAAAGAACATTTTGGAAATCACCAAAGTCATCTACTAACAATGGAAAATTACACATTTAAACTTTAAAATTCCAACTAGCAAGAGGAGCATGTAAATATCATTCATGCATTTTTGAACATGAATTTTTGAAAACAATCAACTACTCTAATTGATAGAAGCTTCTACAAATCCCCAACCATCATAAATATTTGATCCTACATAACATTACAGGAGTACGACTCATCTTCTTTTTATTATTTATTTAATTTCTTAATAAAAAATATAACACGATAATGACATAGCAATAAAAATGTTATAGATTGAGAAAAAAAATTTAAAAGGAGAAGATAAAATGAAATAAGTATTTAAGTCGCAATAATTTGGTAAAAAATTTTGTAAGAACACATAAAAATATGAATTATCTAAAATCATTTCAATGCTATAGTACTTTTTTTTAATATATTAAAAAAAGGTAAATTTAGAAGATGGACAAGAAACAAAAATTTAAAGAAGACCAAAAAATTGAATTTGTTTGAGACATTTGATTTCTATGGAATGAAGGGCTTAAATCTCCTTAATAGTCACAACACACAATAAACATACACAAGAAATTAGAAAGGAAAAAAAATGTAAAACAAACCATGTCTAATCTTATATCTAGGATACAAGAGAAACAAGGAAAATGAAAGGAAAAATAAATTTTATATCTAGGATTTTAGGTAAAAAATTTTATGTGTAAAAATACATTGTCGTAAATATTAAAAAGAAAGAAAAAAAAAAAAGGGAACCCGACCGAATTTGATCTATTCTCATTCTGCGAAGTTCATTGCAAACCATAACCCATGAATTCTAACAATCTTTTAGCCGAATTTTATATAGTTTTTTAATTTCTGTTTGTCAAAAATAATAATAAATCAGAAACGTGAAAAGACAATTTTTTAAAAATTAAAAAAAATTAAGATCATAAAAAATTATTGTAAAAAATACGAAAATACAACTTTTATAACATAACACAAAAGCTAACAACAAAAATGTAACGATAATAGATTAAATATTTTTTAACTTTAATATAATATTCAACATTTGGGTTAGGTAAAATTATGCAATTGATCACTGTACTATCATGAAATTTGAAAGTTAGCCCATTTATTATAATTCATAAAAATCAAATCCTTGTAGTATTATAATTTAAAAATTTTAGTTCAATCAATAACGATTGTTATATTTTTTGTTAAAATGCTGACGTGACGTTGACTTTGTTGACTTTTGCTTACGTGGCACTTTTTGTCCCATATAATTGATTCTTGTACTGTCACTGTAAGAGTTTCGCCCGTCTCACCAGGCCGTCAGCGAGCATCCCCTAAGCGTTCTCCCACGCCCCAAGTTTACTCTTACAACATCGTCAAGGCCTTGCTCGTATCACCAGGCCGTCGGCGAGCATCCCCTAGGTGCACTCGTCCCAGGTTTGCCTTGACAGCGAGAGTAGGCGGTCGCCCAACACTCACTAGCACGTATTGTCCGCTCTGGGAGGTTGCCCACCCTCACAGCTTTACTTCAAGGCTCTTGAAGAACTCAGGATAATGCCTTGAACGCGTTTTCTGAGGCTTGGAACCCTGGCATCCTTAGATACCCGAGCCTTACACTCATGTTACCATTGAGACAATTCATCCCCTAGGCGCACTCGCCCCAGGTTTGCCTTGACAGCGAGAGTAGGCGGTCGCCCAACACTCACTAGCAATGTATTGTCCGCTCTGGGAGGTCGCCCACCCTCACGGCTTTACTTCAAGGCTCCTGAAGAACTCAGGATAATGCCTTGAACGCGTTTTCTGAGGCTCGAACCCTGGCATCCTTATATACCCGATCCTTACACTCATGTTACCATTGAGATAACTGTTAAGGTAATAACATGAGTGTAAGGCTCGGGTATCTAAGGATGCCAGGGTTCGAGTCTCAGAAAACGCATTCAAGGCATTATCTTGAGTTCTTCAGAAGCGTTGAAGTAAAGCCGTGAGGGTGGGCGACCTCCTAGAGCGGACAATACATTGCTAGTGAGTGTTTGGCGACCGCCTACTCTCGCTGTCAAGGCAAACCTGGGGCGAGTGCGCCTAGAGGATGCTCACCGATGGCCTAGTGATATGGGCGAGGCCTTGAAGATGTTGTAAGAGTAAACCTGGAGCGTGAGAGAACACCTAGGGGATGCTCATCGACAGCCTGGTGAGACAGGCAAGGCTCTTACAGTCACGACTTGAAGGCCGTGACGTGCGCTTAACACTTTCACTTCATTACAATTTATCAAATTTACAAACTAAAATTTTTTTTCACTTCAAGGTTTATATTTGGTGTCAGTGTCATTGCTAAACTATTTCCACCTTACTCAATTCAATTTAACTTTACTATACCATTTAAGTAGTTAACATCGAAGCGAATCAACTTTCTCGATAATTTAATTCATAATTAAACTGACAAAAGAAAAAGCTCTAAAACCTCCCCTTATATAAAATCAATTTCCCACAGTTAATTAACCTGCAAAATATACATCTATTCCAAACAACACAACTCAATTTCACATTTCACAGATTATATCACCATACACTATACACACTCCCAAAGTCATAAATTATCATATTCACATTCCATAAAGTTCATAATTATCATACCACAAACATATCCCAGATCACACTCGATAATCATACTTGTCTATAATAATCTAGAGTAATCCTAAGTTGCATCCCAACATATTTCCAATAAACATGTATTGTGCATTGCATAATGCCTATACATGATAACCAATAAGACATACAAAATTTCATATACCTCAAAAGTACCAAAAGTAGCGCTCGGAGGACTTAAGCAAATAGCACAACTAGGTACAATCCCTCAAGCCTCGCACAGAAACTCCGAGTATGTAGTCTAACTCATATGATCTACAAGGTTGTTAGAAATGGGTGAGCAAACTACAGCTCAGTAAGTAGTTTAAATAAATGCATATTAAACTCATGTCAATCTACATACAAGTGTTGAAAAGCAATGCTGAAGTGACATGTATGCATGGTATTCAATCACGGTTTTAAATCAAAACACTTTCGCCATGCACTTCAATTCAAAATACTTTCATTATGCATTTTATTTAAATTAAATTTACTATGCATTTCGATTAAATCAATTCACTATGCATTTCGATTAAATCAAAGCACTATGCACTTTGATAAATCAATCACTATACATTTCGATAAATCAAAATACTATGCACTTCGATAAATCAAAACACTATTCAATTTGATTAATCAGTCACTATGCATTTCGACAAATCAAAACACTATGCATTTCGATAAATCAATCAGTATACATTTTGATAAATCAATTAGTATACTTTTCAATAAATCAACCAATAGACACTTCAATAAATTGATCAGTATATATTTCGATAAATCAATCAGTATGAATTTTGATAGATCAATAAGTTCATAAAATGAAAATCGATACCCGTTAGCTATATGGCCTCAATTCACTAAAATCAATATTGATAGTAAAACAACAGTATGTAGAGTTTAGGAAATAATCCTCAGTCAGTGATATGATAACGATAACGATGTCTATCCTAGCTAGTGATGGAATGGTGTCGCAAGCAACACAAAATCTATGGTTATAGAATAATACTTCAGTCTCGCTGATCAATTGAGAGCTAGAAGTTATCTGCTGGTTTTCTAGACAAGCCTAACAATTAACCTAGAGCATTAGACTCGATAGGTACAGTACAGTAGTGTAGAGCACAAAGCTCGATAGACGGGTAATAAGGCTTAAAGCTAAGCTCGATAGGCTAGAAATGACCTGAAGGTCGTAGTATATGCCCACACTCAAAAACAGTTCGAAAACAATGTTCTCATGTAGCACTTGGCTTGCACGGATTTCAAAGCACTTATTAAATTAGTTTTGAGTTTAAAATATAAGGAAGTTTCAATTTATTTCAAAAGTCAGTTCAAACGAAAACTTTGCGATTTAAAATATAATGCAAGTCTTTAAAACATAGATATTAAGTAATTAAACTCAAAACATGTTGTACGTAAATGCACATATACATCAATTTACTTCACGTAACATGCACACTTGGTTGGCCACAACAGACAAAATAAAAAACAAGTTTCAATCTAGCCCAAGCATAAGTGAATTTATAAAATTTAAACCATTCTTACGAGATGGTACTAACAGACTTTACTTAATCCACTTACTTCAATGCTTAGTAGTTTCTTCCTCTAGCTTCGAAATCAAAGCTCAACTTCAATTTCGCTCCAATTCACTGCAAATCAATTCATTAACACCTCAATAACATGTCCCCACTATGTTTAATCACTTGCTAAAGCACACTTCTTTGAAAGTCATAATTATTTAAATTCACTCCTATGCTCAGAATTTACTTTTCACTAGGCCATTAAGTAAAGTCTTAAGCTTCTTGTCGCACTTCCTTTATAAGTGGTCAAGAGGTGTTTAATTTACCTTGATTATTTTCTCTTCAATACCACCTTTATATTTTTATTTAGACATCAATTTATTCTCATTTTATTTTCTTAGTATACATATACATATATATACACTCACTGATGTAGACCTATAAATACATACATGTATATAGATATGTAAATTTTTAAACTCCACACAATATGGTTCTTGTGCCTTCAACACACAACAGTTCTTCTTTTAAATACTCTTAACCCACCATTCCAAGCATAACAATATTAATCTTTATTTATCCACAAGCAATCACAAATCATAAGATCTGATTTTCACTTTCATACATATTGTCCTCTCATCATGCTTATGATTTTAATGTCATGAATTTAACCATATAGGCAAGCATTTGTTAGTATATAACTCGTACCTCTTCCACTACTATTGATAATCCATGCTCAATCCTTAGTAAGATGTACACAAAGCATTATTTCAGAGTTCTATTCTATTCTATTTTCATGCAATTGCTCACGTGCATCAATCCAATCCAAACCACATATTCGATTCCATCATTTAGTGAATCATCTTTATCAATGCTTTCTTTATCCAAGTTATGTATAACATAGAAATAATTCTATTATACAAAATTATACAATATTAACCAAATATCAACTTTAAATACAATTTAACTCATCAATTAATAATATCTTCATAACATCATCACTAATTGTCATTTCCTCTACAAACGACTGTCAAAGCTAATCCATTCTTCATAAATAGACTACGTGTATATTTACTCATTTACAACCAATCAAATATATATATTCATTATTCACAGCATTTACATTTTTATATATATATATATATATATATATATATATATGTGTGTGTGTGTGTGTGTATGTATGTATGTATTGGGACTTAACATAGTGAAAACAAGAAATGGCACTAGCAAGTATCTAGGCATGTACTCCTTACCAAAGATTTACCAAAACTTGTGACTTGGCAATTTCAACATTTCAGTTGGCCAACTCTTGTTTCCATATTCACCAAGCACTTTAGCCTCTTATGTCACATAACATTTTATTATCATTCCATGAATCATTTATAATAAGCCCTACTCAAAATATTTAATCCTTACCTCTTAGAAGTACTTCAAGCCTTTCCTTTCCCTATTCCAATTTCCTTTCAAGACAGCCAGCAACCAAGATTTTCAAGCTCCCTTACCTTTTACTGCATACAGGAATGAACCCCTTGCTGTGAATCCTTTTTCGAGCCTTTCACATAGCACTAATTAGCCTTTAAATGCCACAGTTTCAACCCTCAAAACAATACCCAAAACTTAGTTCCACAAACAGTCCTGATAGCCTCTGTCCTGCTCTATCTTTTTTTAACTTCCAAAAAGGTTCTCAAACCATACCAAAAAGCAGTCCATTGAATCTATAAACACAACCAAAAGTAGCCTTGCCGAGAGCCTTAATCAACGCCCCTATACCTACCATTTGATCCTTTGTTTTCAAATTTCCAGCAACACTTCCAGGCCTAATAGGCCATTCATCACAATAGCCCTTATTTTACTGCTACACATTTTCTCTTCAGCAACAATCCTTGCCTTACCCTCCTTTGGTTTTGTTTTAGTACCAGCCTTTAAGGACAACCCCTTCAAACCAGCCTTCACAACCACCTCGAAACACCCTCGTTTCCCTTTAACAGTTCTTGTTTCTGTGAACATCCATTAAGATCGACACAGCCCTGTAACAGCCACCGTTGATGGTCCTAAACCACCACTGTCCAAGGCTGAATATATCCTCTGTTTTACGCCCTTCACAGCCTCAACTCAGCCTTTGAAACCCGCCAAGTTTCCAGCCTAAGCAGCCTTGTTTTCAACCTGATCGTGCCTCTTTTCAGCCTTATAAAAACCTTTAAACCCTTGTTCTTAACACCCCAAAACAGCCCCTATCAGCGGCTGATTCAACATAGCAGAACCAACCCTATCCTTGTTCTGCTTTAGTCTCGTTTCATCACCCAATCAACCTGTGCTTTCAACCCTAAATTCGGCCCTTATTCAGCACCCTGGTCCAGCAGCTCGGTACCTCCTATTCATCCCATTGGTTCAACCATTTGGCGTTAGTGTTTCAGCCTCCTAAAAACGCTACAAAACCCAGCTAAAAACCCCAAATTAGTAGTATCAACACTACATTTTGACCTCCCCTTCCAACTGCTTCGGTCCCGTATTCCCCAACCTTCACCGAGCTCAACTTCTCCTCTTCCCTCTTTCAGCCTCTCTTCAGCTCATCCCTATGTTCAGCTTCTTTTCTTTGTTTCTTTCTCATCTAGCTTCCTTTCTCTATTCAATCTTCCTTACCCCTTCTTCTTTCTTGGATTCTTTCTCTTTTATTCCTCTTTTTTTCTTCATTGTTTAGTTCAACCCATACCAGTAGATCGACACCGGTGACAGCAACAGTCTGTCCTCCCCCTTCTTCTTTCCTTTTAGCCGGCCACTTACTCATTTTCCTTCCCCATCGATTGACCCTCTTTTTTTTGAGTTTAATGGTCTGCCCACATTAGACACGCACGGCAAGCTTCTTTTGGATGCTAGCCTTTTTTTTTTATTTTTTTTTAACCTTTCTATTAAATAATATATTTATTTAGGTATTCATATTATTTTCTAAATACAAACCTTTGATATTTAATACACACACATACATATATATATATATATATATATAAATTTATATGTATATACATATATATATATATATATATTCAACCAATCAATTAAATTAATAAATTATCCTTTTTCCCTAATTACAGTATTTCCAAATTTGATTTTCTAATAAGTCACTTTAATCACATACAACTAATTAAAATATTTAATCCCTTAAACAAATTATTTTATTTACTCCAACATGTCCATTAACATCCAAAAATTAAATTTTGATAATTATAATTCTTCGAAGGTACAAATTCTCCAATTTGATTATCGATTCCATATTCTCAAACAAGTCACATAAATTCACAAGGCCTTACAATAACTCGATTTACTCATAAAATGTCGAAATTTGCAGTTATCACATGTACTATGGGGACCACATTTTTCCAATAAATTTCATAAGTTAAAGGTTATAGAAATGAAAAGATAAAGGATAAATTATTAAGAAATTGAATAATTGGACCTATAGAAGAAAATCGTCATGTGGGCCCCATAAAACCTCTACAGTCCGGATTGGGGTGAAACTCCAGAGTTATGATATTTAAAGTGAAATACTAAGATGGGAGAAATCTACACCTCGAAATTCCTTCGTTTGTTCATGTTTTGAAAAATGTGCAACAAATTCAAAAATGACAGTTATGTCTATAAACTCAAAAAATTTTCATGTATAACGGTCAAACTGAGTTGACTTTTGACCAACTAACAGTTATAGATAAATACTTGTGTGACCAAGTCTTATGCCTTATTGTCACGTACCCAATATCGGACTCTTAATATTTTTCACAAAACTTAATCATTTTCGATTAAGTTGTCTACAATGTCAACAAATATTCGAAGTAAATTACTCATTTTCATGTAACCATAACTTACCCAGGAATCAAAAATTTGAACATTTAATTTTATACAAATCGGGAGGTAACTCAAAATTTTCATTTTATTTAACGTACTAATTCCAAATTTACATCCCAAGTATTAATTTACATACTAGTAGCACTGTACATATAAATTCTGAACATATAAAAGATAGCTGGCATACCTCAACGATTATGTGAAAACCACATAAGGAAAACCAAAATCAAGTCCTCCTGAGCAGATCGAAATCTACTGTAGATAATCTAGAAGAAAAATAAGGGGGTGAGCTTACGCCCTGTGATAACCGTAAATTTTCCATTTATTGGAAATAAACATTGAAGAAAATAGATAAGTGAAAATAAATAAATAAAATTGTGAGAACGGGATATTGGTGAAAATCCCGAGAATTGAGAAAGGAACGGATTAAGAAAATGGTGTGAAGGAAAATTAAATCGGAAATAAGTATAAGATGAGGAATTATGGAAAATAATGAAGAAAGGAAATTTAAATTTTGAATTATGGAAAACTATAGAATGGAGGAAATTTAATTTGGATAAATTGAAATCCAAATTAAATAAGAAAATGAGAAAAGAATATAATATATGAATATGTATACAAAGGAAATACAAATTAGTATTTTATATTTTGTGTATAGATATGTGTGTATATATATACATGATTTAAAATATAAATATATATACATATAAAATGTATATTGTAGTTAATTTAAATTATATATATATATATATATATATGTTGTAATATAATATATATATATATATATTTATATAATATTATATAGTAGAATACCATATAATATAATATTAATATTATATTTATAATATAAATATAATATAATATAAGATAAATAAAAAAATTAATAAAAAAAAGAAGAATCGGGAAAACCCGATTCTTCCCAAACCAAGGGGGCCGACAGCAGCAACCATAGCCGCTGTCGGCGAGAGGAGCCCAGAGAGAGGTGGAGGGCATCACCGGTCGACGAGGAAGGGTGAAGGCCACCGGCGACGGCCACCGGCGACGGCCTAAAAAGGAACGAAAAAAAAGGAAAAACAGAGGCGAAACACGCAGAGAAAACCGAAGGAGAGGAAGAAGAGAAATCGATGGTGCCGGCCGATTTGGCCGCCGCCACCACCACTCGAACCTCAACGGAGGTGAGAGGAAGGAAAAGGGGGCCACCGGTGAGGCCACCAACGACAGAGGAAGGCCGACAGAGGAGAAGAGAAACCGAGCCAAAAACTGAGTAGATCTGCCGTCGTGCTGCCGATCCAGGCCGAACAGAGGCAACCGGCAAGTTCGCCTTGACGTCGACCAGCTGAGGAGCCGCCGAACCGCCAGAGAACTGGCCACCGGAGGAGAACCAGCGGTGAACCAAATCTGACCGGTCTGAACCGGTATGAGCCAGAAAAGAAAAAGAAAGAAGAAAGGGGAAAAGAAAAGGAATTCCGAAAATTTGAAAAATTTTTGAGAATTCAAAAATTATGAGAAATCTCGAGAATTACAGGAATCGGTAAGAAATCCCGGAAAGTGTTAAATTAATTAAATAATTTATTTATTTAAATAATTATGGAAACATTCTAAATTTTAGAATTTTAATTTTCAAAAAATTCCCTCGATAACCGAGTCGATGGAATCAGACGACGTGAACACAGGCGCGATCTTCGAGAGGCAGTTATCAACCCGAGACAAGTAAGGGAGACATATGCAGCCTGTAAGGATATTTGGCACACATGTTTTAAATTATGCATTTAATTTTATAAATGCTATTGATAATGATTTGTTGGAAAATTGTGGTGATTTACCGGTTGAGATTTAAACTATATTTTTCGTGCAGGAGGCTAGCCAATCGGCAACCGTTATACTGTCAAAAGTTATTGGAAAAAAAAATTACTGAAAATCATAATAAATGATTTTTCATTACAGAAACGATTTCCAACCACGAAAATCAAGAAATTGATTAATTTTCATAAAACATGAATATACTGATAATTAATTTTAAAATATTCATATTTTTGAAAATGGTGAAAAAGGAAATCACCTAAAATTATCCCGATAGGTGATATTTCACGTGAAACGAGGTGAAAAAAATGAAAAGGATCAAAGTGAATATTTTACTAATATTTCTCCAAATATTCATTTGATTTTATAAATAACCTTTATGAGTTCAATTGTGGAAATAAGTGTTTATAGAAAATTCCATAAAGGTAATTAAAGATGGAAAATAGTGTTTTGAGACTAAAAGGTCTCCGCATGTGTTTACAGAGAAAACACGGGATGGGAGTGTTGATTTGGAAAATAAATATTTTAATTTTTCATAAATCATAAAAATAATTGATTTGAATCCCGATAACTTTGAAAATCATGTTTTCGATAGAAAGCACGGTAAAGCGTGCGTATATGTTTTACGGTGAAAAAGGACAGTTATGACCTTTTATATTTTATAGTGATTATTTTATAAACTGTTTTCACCGTATGGAAAATGTAATTTATACTGTTCTATAATGTTTAGAACATTTTCGGGAATGATGACCCCAGTATAAATATTTTATAAATTGTTATTCATAAAATGAAAATATTTTTCTTATGAATATTTGTGGATTGATTGAACTTATATTCAGTGAAATTGATTTCATAAATGGGGTTATATCACGTGTTTACTATTTTGAGACTGTTAGGCCCCATATCATGCTCACGTGTCACGTGTTAGTGCTGATAGGTACTGATCCTATTATCACATCCCAGTGGACACCTGATCAGTGCACACTAAGGACCCCATAGACTATGGTCATAGGTCTCATGTGTTTTCCCTATTAGGGATGATATTATTATAGCATGATATATTTAGGGTGTTACCTGGTCTCCATGACACTAAACTGAAAGCTACCGTATACTGTTTATTGAATTGGTAGCTACTGTTTACTGTTTTACTGATTTGCAAGTTACTGTTTTACCGAATGGTACTGTATTGAATATTACTATTTTACTGAACTGTAAGATACGGTTACTGTACTGATGAGAAAGAAAGTAAACTACAAGTTTTGCTACTGTACTGTCATGTGTTTTAACTGTATGAAGGAAACCACTGTTTTATTACTGAACTGTCACGTGTTTTAAATTGTACGAAAGTGAAAAGAAATAAGTGGTTTACTCTGTGAAAATGAAAATTATATTGTTTTGAGAACAAGGAATATAGTGCTCTCTACAGTTGCTCCTAGGTTCTGGGACAAGACAGGTATTTCAAAATACCTACCTGACTCCATCCGGATCCCTAGCCGACTGTAGTATCCTTCCTACATGTGAGCCTAAAGCCTCTAGGAAGATTTAAAAAAAGTGAAAAATTTATTTTCAGCATATAGGTAGCTGAATATCAAGTGTTGCATATAACTCTCTTACTGAGCCGTGATTTGCTCACCCCTTAATATTAACATTTCAGATTTTCGAGAACTAAGAGATCCGACATCTGAGGATTTTGAGCTGCGCATTTGGAGACACTGCGACAGTTTGATTTATAATATGAGGTATGATCATTTATTTTCTGTATTTAGACTTACTTTCAGTACTACTTTCTGGAGAATTAAGATAAGGGATGTAATTGATATTACTAATTTTATATTTAATAGTTAAATGAATATGAAAAGTGAAGTATCATAGACAGCCCAACAGGATAAGTTGTATAGAAATACGTGAAAAATGTGGTCACGGGATGTGACACGCCTAATAAGAAGTAGATATACGAAAGCTGATACAACGCATAACTACATGCAGTATTCAAAATCATGTTCCTATATACAGAAAACATTAATTGTTGGAATGAATTTGGAAAAGATACTATAGTGGGTTAGATAACCAAGCTGAGTACAAAAAAGATGCTTTGGAGCACCTCACTTGTCCTGATATCTAATTATAACTATAGGGAGTTCAATAACATTTGATTTAATTATAGGATTCCACAAAATATTTCTAATAGCTTCCATCATGCAATTCATAAAACATTCAGAAATAAGTTCCAAAACACTCCGTAAACAATATAAATCACTTTCGAAACATATAATGTAGAGATTCAAATCATAAGCATATTTATCATGTATAATGAAATTAGAAACTAATAAAGTCTCGGAGTGCCTAGATCTATGTTAACCAGGGATTTACCACCCCAGTAAAAACAAAATAGTGGAGAGTAGGCTTCACCCAATAGACTCATGCCATATAGTAGACATATGGCCATAGTCAAAGGGGTCACAATGTACACTAGCCAAGTGACAACTGTAGGAGCTGAAGACTGGGCTAGGGTCAACAACATCGAAACGGAATGGAAAAGCATGTACCCACAAATAGATACAAGGCCAACAGTTTCAACACAAATCATAAAACATTTCTAATTTGTTTACGAAGATCAATTCAGTAAATCATATCTTCAGTCAATTCATAAAGTATCAATTTTAGAAATAATCATACTTGAAGTATAAAAAATCATCAGATATTCTTAGTTCAATAATCAACATTCAATAAATTTTTTTATGCACCACAGAAACATGAAAACATGAATGCATTAAGAAACAAGTAAAAACTAGTGAAAATCTATTCGAAAACTAAGTTGCAAATTTAGTATGCACAATGCCACATTTAGAAGCTCTAATCTTAAACACATATAACCACATTCTTTTACTTCTAAAAATCATACCAAGTGACACATTTGGGTATTTAGGTTTGTTTAAGAAAATTTTGGCAGTATAACAGCACTTTCTATCTTAACCTCCCTACACGAAAACACAACATAAACCACAAGTCCAGTTTACCATTTCAAATCAAACCATCAATTCCAAATCTCATAAAAGGTGGGATTTATCAAATCAATGCAACACAGTATAACTACACTTCATACATATATCCCTTACTTATCAAATTCTCGTTGTTTCGCTTATTAGCACTAGTATCACCTTCTAGCTTCTGAGCTGCAATTCACCACACAAACCCAGTCAATTCACCACATCTTAGTTACAAAGAATATTTAACTCATTAAGTACTAATACATTGCCTGTTGTAGCCCTAAATTCAGTCTACTTTCTACATGTGCTAACACTGCAACTAGCATCGAAACACCTCCGTTTTCCATTCTGACTGTGCCAATAGTCTCATATGAATTTATACATTATTTTAGGACCTAAAACATATTGAATTGAGCATGGATTATACTTCCCCTTCACTTGGCCAAATATCATTCTCTTTCCTACACTTGTGTTTTCTTCAATTCAAGCTTAATTTCATGCTTTACACTTATTCTACATTAATTCTACATCAAATTCACATTGAATCACATCATGTTCATGGAGGAGCAAGCTTAGCCAAAACCTAGGTTGCTAGATTCCATGGTTTTAATTTGATTCAAGCTTAAATACCTGCTTAAACACATGAAACACATGACAAAGAATCAAGAAACCATGAAAATCACAAGCTTTTCTCAACTTCTTTGTGAGAACTCCAATTTTCATATGAATTCCCTAAGATTGAAGATTTAGAAGAAAGAATGAGTGAAGGTTAATGGCTAAAATTTTCAAATAGTTGGAGTGTTGAAGGAAAGGAATGTGGGACCTATGCGCGAATCGTTATGATTTGAAACGGTTTTGAAAGAGTAAAATATTGATATTTGGAGTTCAATGTACCTTCAGTATTAATTTTTTCTCGTTCAAAATCCAATTTGAGGTACCTAAGAATTGGGGTCAATAAATTGAAAAAAAATAAAACAAAAATGACGATTGACTTATAGAAGTTAAATAAATGTGGCTACGCCCTAAAAAGTGTTTGGTGAACCCCGAATTAAATTGGTCAAGTTAGAACCAAGATCGAACGAAATAATTTTGAAATGTGAAAATTGTACAAAATTACCAAATTAAATGCAAATGGCCAGCCACCCATGTAAATTACTAAGTGGTATTTAAAATATTAAATATATAAGTGGACTTAGTCAAAAGCCATGTGATGGAATTGAAATAATAAACTAATATTTCATAATAAAATTTAATGGGAAAGAAAATTTAAATTAACAAATATCTTATTTGGCTTCCTGAAGAAGCCTTGAAATTTTGTTGGTCACTATTATATATTGAATAAATTTTATTTAAGATACAAAATGGCTTAAGAAAGCCATATCATTCTCAGCAAAATCCCATTGAAAACCGAAAACCCATTTTTCATTCCAAAGTGATATACACATGAGTTGTAAAGAAAAATCAAAAAGGAAAAGCCAAGAATTCCTTCATTCGATCTTGTTTAACTTTCCTTTGGCCAATATTCTAAGAGTTGTAGTGCTACTGGCTTGGAAAAGAAATGGAAAAACCCATGGAAAATCGGAAGGAAGCTTACGGGTTTGATAATTTATAAGGGTAAGTTGATTTGCTTCAATTTCATATTTATATATATGATATGATCAGCAATTCTAAGTGATTTTGTGATGTTATTTTGAAGAAATTCTCAAGGGATTTTTAAGAAGGAAATTCGACTAAAAAGAAAATTATTGGGGTAAGACATCATCCAAGCTTGATTATATGATATGTGATATTTATGATGTTATAAAATATGGAAATGATGAGATTTTGATTTTTTTTTTCAAGGTGTGATAAGCAAAGATTTGGACATTATGAAATTGTATGAGGAAAGTTGTGACTTTGTTAAGGGAAATTATGATATCCTGGTATATTGATGATATAAAGTTTATTTGTGATGTTTTATTGAGATAATTGCCTAAAGAAACATACTTGGGTGATTCGACCATAGTGTAAATCATATGGGAATAATTGTTCTAAACTATAAGATTGAATGGTGATAACTATATATTTATGGAATAATTATAATTAGTGTTAAAGTGAAGTGAAAATGGAAATACCTTAGCTTATACTTATGGCCAAGGTGATGGGCGCTAATGAGAGTAATTGATTTAATTGTAATTTTAAGATATATTATAAGTATTTAAATGTGAATGTGTTAGGTGGTTGTAATTCATAAAGAAAACCTTAAGAAAATAGGTTTTTCCACCTAACTCAAATTGTAAATTAAGAGAAAGTAAGTAATGATTAAAGTAAATTATCGAATTATTGGTGTAGAGATGAGGATTTACATGCGATTGTGTAATTTTCGTGTAGCACATGTAAGGAAAAATATTTGTGGAAGCTTAAGGCCAAAGCATGGTGGGATAAGATGCCAAGTACTTGGAAGTGAGGTAAGTGACATGCATAAATTTAATTAAAATCATGTTGCATAAGTGTGATATATGTTTGAATGATTGAGATTAGGCATGAATTTAGTGTTAGAAAGTTGTGAAAACACCCCTAGGACAGCAAGTGAGGTTCAGCCAAATGGGTTTGTGAGTGTGAAATTATATTGGTTGGTTTGAAGATGAAATATGTAGTGGTACAAATGATTATAGGCTTAGATGTGATATTAGTTTCGAATAAAAATTTGAGGAAAGTGAAAAAGGGTTTTTGGTCAGCCTAGGTTCTGTGGGAGTTAGTGTGTTTTAATTGATTTAAGTGTTATAAGGAGTGATATTAGGAATAAAGAATAATACTGAAATAGTTAAAACCGAAAGAAAATGGTTTAGACGTCAAAAGGTGCCTTGAGCTAGGTGAAGGGCATTGTTAAATTGAGAATGAAATTATAATTTGATAGTTTTAAATGAGTTAGAAAATAATATTTAAAGTATCAGTATATTTGAATTTGAAAGAAAACCGAAAAGATCATGAAATGACCACTTTGGCCTTAACAGAAAAGTAGTGAAAAACCACATCAATTAAGTAGTTTAAGGTTAAAATGATATTCCTTGAAGTGTAATGAGATAGAATTAATAATGAATGACCTTATTTGAATACTGATTGCAGCTAAGGAATTCGTAGGAGCGAATTTTTGAAAAGGAAATGATATAGGCAAGTGAGTTGCAGCTGAGGGAGTTTCGGTTAAAAATAGTGAAGAGTAAGGTAAGGGATAAGTATGGATGACGTAGGGATACTGTGAATGTATATTGATGTTGAAAATGATTTTATGAATTGTTTTGAGATGAAATGGATTGAATTTGAAAACTGTGGTTGGAATTAGAAACTGCGATTTCCTACAAAGAGGCTAAGTTAGAAACAGTCGTTATGCTATCGAAATTTTTAAGAAATCCATAGAATTATATTGTTGGCATGTTTTGAATGCTTGAAATGAGAATTAACAAGTTTTGAATTTATGCTATTTCAAATGCCTTATATGCATACTAAAAATTGAGATCAAATATTTAAAAATTCATGTTATCACATTTTGTGTACGTAAAGGCATTCATATGTTTTTATATCTTATTTATACGTAAATAGAATGCTTTGAGAACTGGATATTTATCTGTTAATATTTTATAATTTTTTATTATTAACCTGCTCATTATTTTTATACTATGCTTTTGTGAACTAACTGAAGGTATATGTTATTGAACTTATCTCCGTAAACTGTAATGAATTATTTTACGAACTATTTAGAGACTATTGGCCCCATAGCTGCTTACGAGCACATGCACCCCTACTGTTACTGTAGCTAAGTGATCTTAGTCCCATCATTCAATGTTCCAGATGACACCTAACCCATGTACATCTGTGGACGACCTTTAGACTATGGCCATATGTCACCATGCATGAGTCTATTGGATGTTGCCTTATCTTCACTATTTTAGCTGGGGTGGCAAATTCTCAGACATCCCTGGCACTTTCAGAACTGAATTATATATATTACAGATTTTAAAATTGTTTATGCTTATGAAACATGATTTCTAATTCTGCTACTATTAATTGATAATCAATTTTCTGTACTGTTTAAGGAGAATTTATTAAACTGTTTACCTAAATGACAATAGCACTATTAATGATTATTTATAAATGCTTACTGAGCTATGTATGTTTACTTAATGGTTTAAATATTGACTATACTATGCTTTTAAATCGTTTACTACACTATTTACTGGAATCCTATACTGAAATGTTGTTGAATTGATTTATTTAAAATGTTTTATACACTGTTTTAAACTGAAATACTGCATGGTATTATTTTAAATGATTATACTGTTTACTCATCATCAACTGTTTAAATCCCTATAGTCAAAACTAGGGACCTAGACACAAAAGGTACTTCAATATACCTCCTATACTCTATTTGGTTACCTAGCTTACTATATCATCTTTCCTAAAATGTTCCTTAGTGTACCGCTAGGAATTAAACGATTTTTTTATGCATATAGATTTCATAGTATCAGTTCTCTTGTACTTATTTCTTACTGGGCTTCCTTAAGCTCACCCCCTTACTTACCATCTCAGATTGTCCATCGATATACGTGGTGTCCGCTGCTTCAAAAATTAATTGAAGAAGACTACTAGAAGTTAAAGTCTTACGCGAACAAGTATATCTTAAGTGTTATGCTTTTATATTTAGACATGTGAATGAACAACAACTATATTTATAATACGAGATGTAAATCATATAGTGTAAGGTCAAAGAATATTAAGGAACTAGCTAAAATGTACTTGTAATAAATTGATATTAATGAAAGCATAAATTTTTATATTGTAGTTTATACTCAAATTTTATATTTATTATTCATGAATAAATTATTTTAATGGTATAAGGATTCATAGATATCGAAGGTTATAGGGTGAGCTTACACTGACACCGAATGCAAATCGAATGGTAACAAATAGATGAATGAGAAAAGTGGTATTGAAAAGAAAAAGTTAGTTTGGAATTTTGTATTTTCGGACGTTACATTCTTACCTTGGCCGAAACTTGAAGATTGCCCTTCACTATGCAAATAGACACTTTAAGGCTTGATTTGGGTACCAAGATGTAGAGCATATAAAATTAGACAGAGTTGGTGAAGAGATTTTTCGGGTTTGGTAAGTTTTTCTTTAGGTTTTAATAGCTTTCTCTCTCTTCAAAGCTTTCAACAATGGAGGAAATGGAAGAAGGAAGAAGATGGCTGGCCAAGGTAGTAGAAATATGTGGAATTTCTATTTTAAAAATATCTCCCATGTGAAATTACTAAAATGCCCTTATACTTAAAGATATATTCCAATTTTGCCCTTAGCGATTGACTTAGTTGAAAACAGTCTGTTCAACATTCAAAATATTTTATTTAATCATAAAACACTCCTATTTAACTTTCTCTAATCATTGGTGGAGCTTTTGTTCAGGTTTAATTAGTCATTTAGAAAAAAATTACAAAAATACCCTTAACCGTTGAATCGTGTAAATTTCTACTTTTATGCTAGATTTATTCCATTAGACCACATGGCCTAAAATTTTATTACATGAGAAATTATCTATCACTGATAGTTAGTCAAAAGTCAACTTGGTTTGACCGTTATTCACGAAAATTTCAATGGCCTATGGACTTAACCGTCATTTCTTAAATTGTTGTATGCTTTTTGAAACATGCATAATTAATTGAGTTTGAGGTTTAAGATTCTTACCGTCACACTATTTAGCTCCAAAATTTCACTTTGTTAAGTTTCACCTTCATCCAGACACTAGAGATCGTGTATGGCCCATTATTCGATTCCCATCATACTTACAAAGAAATCAACATTTGAATATATATAAGATATCCAATATTCTTAACTTCATAAACAATGGATTTTAACAGTAATAAGAAATGTGGATCTTACGCTTGTTGACTGATAGACTGAATCACACAAAACTGTCAAATATTACGCGATTTAACGGTTAAGGCTATTTTAGTAATTTCACCTTTTTTACACATCAAACCCTATCAAATGCCTATCCAATGATTAGAACATGCTAAATAGATATTTTTTTATGTTTAAATAAAATAGTTTAAGGTTAGACTAAATGTTTAAAATGAACTCAGATAGCGAGAGGCAAAACTAGAACTTTTAAGTAAGTATAAGGGCATTTTGGTCATTTCAATCATTTCATACCAAGATATTTAATTTTAAAGACTTTTCTAGTCTTCTTCTCCATCATAGCCGACCATTATCATCCATTAAGCTTTCTCACTCTAAAAGTTTAGTGAAGAGAGAGAAAACCTTAGAAAAACTCATCGAAACCGAAAACTATCTTCACCAACCCTATCTAGTTTTCAAAGCTCTAAAAAATAGTACCAAAATCCAGCATTGAAGTGGCCATTTTATTGGTGTTTGGACTCCCTCAAGTTTCGGCTAAGAAGAAGGTGAGAGAAAGCTTGACCTTTTTTCATGATTTAATGACTTTAAACTAGGTGTTTAAGCATGTATTTGAGATTAAATTGAACTAAATCCATGAGAATCTTCCTCTTAGAGTTTCGGCCAACTTTCATCGTGTATATAGATTATGTTGTTCAATGTAAAAGTGATGTAGAATCAGTGTATAGAGTGTTGTAGAACGCGTTTACAGCCTTAGATTGTTGAAACGAAGTGTGTATCCATGAAAGGCCATTTTGGCCAAGTGAAGGGCATGAGGGATTCACGCTCAATTCAATGTAATTTGAGTCCTAGAAAATTGTATAAATTAATAGAAGACTAAGTCGGAATCGAATACGGAGGTGTTCTAACGATAGTTGCAATGTTAGCACAGGTATGAAAGAGATCGGATTTGCAGTTGCAATAGGTAATGTAGTGGGTCTTAAGGAGTTAAATAATTGTTAAAACTCTAGTGTGATAAATTAACTGTGTTGGTATGATGTTTTGCAACTCGAAAGTGGGTGTGAAATTACTGGTGCTAACGAGCTATTCGGCAGAATTTGAGTGGTAAGGGATATGTATAAAGAACGTAGGAGATACTAAACATGGTTTAAAATTAACTGCTTTGGGAATATAAATTGTGTTTGCATTGTAGGAGGTTTAGAACTATTGTACCGTTATGTTGTCGAAATTTTGTAAAACATTAATTTAGCACAAACTAGACTTTGGATTTGGAATGTGCATGAAGCAAATATTGTCATAGGTTTTGATTTTTGAAATATGTCTCATCATTTTATTTCCCTGAAGTTTTCATGATGATTTGATTTGGTTATGATCTTGGATAATTGATATTAAAGACATATGATTTTGTAATTTGGTTTTCAACTAGGTTTTTAATCGTTTTCTCATGTTTTAAGTTTCCTGCATGTTTTAATACGTGTTTTACGTAAACAAAATATTTTGAACACTAGTTATTGCACTGAGAATATTTATCAAATTTTTATATTTGAAATGAAATTGTTATATATTCTGATATTTATGAACTGATTGAAGGCATATTTTATTGGAACTGATTTCTACAAGTATTTTCAAACGTTATATGAACAGTTTTAAGATTTCGGCTCCCCATGGTTGGTCTTGTAGTATTTTTGACTTCTAATTCTGAATAGCTATTAGGCCCTAAGTAAGTTTATAGTCACCTCGGTATCACCTGCTCAGTGGTACTATAGGGTGTTTCTAATTCTGAATGATGTATTGACTCTGATCCGATCACAACATTTGTAGTTATTACTTGATCCGTGTATACTGTGGGCTATTTATGACTATGGCCATATGTCTTCTGTTTCTCCCTTTTATGGGATCTGGACTGCATGATTTCTATTGGGATGTTGCCGTATCTCCACTGTTTTTTATTTATTTGAAATTATATGATTTCTGGACTTTTGATACCTAAATTTGAATTTTGAAATGACTATGATTATTTGGGTTTTGAATGATTTCTAAACCTTTGATATCTGAACTTTGAAATCTGAAATTGGTTTGATACTGATAGTATGAATGTTATCTAAACTCTGAAATCAACATGTTTTTTGACTGGTTTAAGATTATATGAATATCAGTGAACTTTTGAAATCTGCATGGTTTTCTGATTGATTTGAGATATTTGCATTGTACGGATTTGACATGAATTTTGGAAGGTTAAATTGTTATGATTATGATTTCGAGACGCACGAATTCCTTTTTTGATATATTTAGTAATCTGCTCTATAGTTAAAGTGTTAGGAAAAGGGGAAAAGTGAGATGCTTTAAAGCATCCTTCTGTACTCATCCCTAATCCTAATGAGCTATGGAGTTTTCCTTCCTTTGAATTTCTATTTAGAACTATCGTTTGAACTCTGACACATGCAATCTGTTTTAAAATACTTTCATATAGTTTTACGGTACTTATATCTTTGGATATATTTCTTACTGGGCATAAAGCTCACCCTCCTTTTTTGCCACTTTTAGATTATTTGCAATAGTTCTGGCTTCTGAAGAAGGTTTTATGGGCTTCTTTGAGGTTGTTAGAGCGTACCTTAAAAGTATATCTACTATTGTTATTTTGTATGTTCAGACTTTATTGTACGTACTGTAGTGTGTAGAAAAGGGACATAAACCGAATGAAAACAGAATTAGATTACAGTATGAAAGATGTAAGAAATATGTGTAGAATATTGTAGATTTTGATAAACATATAAATATTTTTTGCTTGAGTTTGTTTATATACATTGATTTTGTAGTGAATGGTTCTAAATACAGTAGGTGGAAATAAGAACATGTATTCGATGTGTTAAAAGACTGAATTGGGACCAAATCTGGATGATGATATTGATTTAGCTAATTATGTTTTATCTTAATATTAATTTAGTAGCACTGAGCACAGTCCAATCGAATGATTGAAATGCGAAAAATTTGATGTGAAATTTAAGAAATTGGAGCGTGCCATGTACTTTTACAAAATTTGAAATTTAATCCCTTTATTATAAATCATAAAAATCAAGTCCCTTTACTATTCTGATTTTCAAATCTTAATCCAATTGATATCATTGATAAAGATCTCTATTAAAAATAATAATCTAGTGTTGAATTTTGTTGATGTAACATTGACTTGCTAACATGGCTTTTTTATTTGGACTACTTGTACATCCCTTACTTATGTGGCATGACATGGCTTATTTTCGTCTACATGGAAATGATGTGGGTTTTTTCATTTTCTTTTTTCTTTTTCTCTCTACATCACAACTAGGAGACTAGTAGAATTATCCGATTTTCATGGAACTATCATCACTCGTCGACTACGTTTCACTTCCAAAATTTGCCCTCTTCTTCCTATCAATATCCTTACTTTCACTATCCAATTGGGTTTTTCTAAAAATTTCTCAAAATTTATAGATCTAGAAAACTAACCCGTGGCTCCAACCTTCAAAAATCATAACCTTTTTCTTCTTCCATTTGCCTTCATTTTATTTGCTTTTTTTATCCTTCTTACTAAAATGTAAAGCGGATATATTGGTACTGAAAAGCCTCTTTTTGTCACACTTAGAGCAAATATTGATGCTCTTGCCATGGAGGTAGTGTGATTTAATATTGTTTATTTTAGGAAATGACATTAATTTCATCAACTATCTTTTTTTTTAATTGGGTTTTATGAGCTCATAGTTAAGATAAAAATATTAATACCTTTTTTAAAAGAATAACGAAAAAAATGCCTTAAATTAACTTTTGAAAATTACCTGAACTGTGCTTATATGAATTTGATGTGAGAGGGAATTATTTTGTTTTGATGTTACAGGAATTGGTAAAGTGAAAGCACAAAAGGTTTCTAGAAAGATGCATGCTTGTGAGAATAATGCTCAAGTTGCTATGCTTTTGGTGCTGCAAATAGTTTTAAAGAACATTGAATTAATTTGTTAGTTCATGGTTTTATTTTCTCTATTGATTGAGACAATCCTCTGCAAAATATTAACTTTTCAACAGGGATAGAATGATGAATTTTGTAAGCAAACTATCACCGACGAGTGATAGTTGACTACCAAAAAGTGGATTTTTTGAAAGTCGGTGCTTGTGATGTAGAGAGAAAAAAAAGAAAAGAATGACGAATAAAAAGAAAGAGGAAAGAAAAAAGAAACAAAAATAAAGGAAAAAAGTGAAAAAGCTACATCATCATCATGTGAACAAAAAATAAGCCATGTGGTAGTGTCGCAGGTACCAATAATAAATTACCTTACTTAAACCTATAGATAGGGCAAGCAAAGGTCGATCTCACAAAGATTGTTTTTTTCAAGTTAATTATTTAAATTAAATACCTAACTATTATTTAGAGAGAGAGAAGAGATTTGGGGGGTTTCAATTAAACTGTAATACTCAAGAAAATAATCAGAAAAAATAAACAAGTAAATAAATTAGAAAATATCAAATATCATAAAACTTCAGTTACAAGGTAATTAATTATTTTTGGATTTAGATGTTGATCATTGATTACAAAATATTATTGTCAATTAAATAGTCAACCGTAGCATAACAACAAACTCTGTTACACCATCTTCCCTTACTAAGTCGTTAGTTAAAACAAGCTGTTTAACTAATCTCTAACTACTTAACCTACCTAGAACAAGCTCTCTAGATATAAGTTGTAGCAGCATTAACAACTAGAAAAATATGGGTTGACATTAGATAACAAACACATAAGCTCAGTTCATTTAATCTAAACCTCAATTCTCCTCCATCCCTAGTGATTAACTCCATAAGCAATTACGGACTTATGTTTTTAATCTGGCAGTAGATTATTTAATTTAATTAAATAGTGTGCACCCTATCTAATCAAACAAACAATCATTATAATGTGCTTAGAGAATCTTAGATATTTAATCAACAATTATATTATAGGTTCAAGAATCTCACAACATGCTTTTTCCAAGAATAATCAATTTACCTTATAACTGAATAAGAAAACTACTCACTAGACATATTCAAGAATATAAACTCCAAATTATATATTATAAAGATTACAAAATCATGCAAGAAACAATCAAAGAAGCAATATTTAATAATATAAAATCAAAATTACTAATCAAGATTATAAACTAGCAAGCAAGAACACACAAACAATATTAGTTTAAATAAAGAAAACAAAATCAGAATTAAAAATAATAAAGAAATAAGCAAAATAATAAAAATAAAATTTCTATTAAATCTATTCTAAAACTAAACAAGAGAGAAGAGGGGGAAGAGAGATCTCATTTTTATGAGAACCAATGTGCTCTTTATATAAGCTTAAGAATCTGAATTAGAGTAGGAGTCTAAGAAGAGTTTTAATTCAACTCAAACTCTTTTTAGAACTTTTCTCTCTTTACAATTCTTTTTCTACTCAAACTCTATTTTCCTACTTTATTACATTGTCTTAAAAATAATTAAAACTTTAAGACATAACCAAATTTTCAGACATATCTTGTCTCAACCAAATCTTGTCTTTACAAAATCTTGTCTTAACCTTGCTTTGTTGGAATTTTTTTTCTAAATCACGTTATTCTGCCCAGAATTTCGTACTGATTTTGTCCAGATGTTTGACCCATCAAACGAACTCCGATTTTTGCGATCTTATACATTCCGGAAACCTTGAAAAGTCCTCTACAACTTCTATGAAGACCACTTCTTGAGATCAGGTCGTTAAGTTGGTCAAATTCATCAATCATTTAAATTGGACAGAAAAATCTGCACTTTGCTCCTCTTAACTCCTTTTAATTCCAACTTTAATATTTAATACCTAAAACATAAAATAAACATTAGTAAGCTCTTTTAGGCATAAAACATCAATATAGAGAATATATTAGCACATATAAAATTCACAAAATATCATTCTATCATCATGTAAGCAAACAATACCATGTCAACAAAACTAAGATTTGCTAATCAAAATAGTAAAAAACTTGAATTTTATAAATTATAGTAGGAGGACTAAATTTCAAATTTCATAAAAGTACAAGATTCAATTACATGAGACAAAAATGTTCCACGAAAGCAAAAGTCAACAAAATCAATGTCACGTTAGTAAGTCAATGCCACATCAACATTTTTAATAAAAAAAGTAATTGCCGTTATTGATTAGACTGAAATTTTCAAATTACAATACTACAGACTTGAATTTTTATGAATTATCGCGAATGAACTAAATTTCAAATTTCACAACAGTACAAGGATCCATTTGCATGATTTGACCTTTGGATTAAAATTTTTATTATTTTGTCAAAAATAATCATAAAATATATTAAAAATGAAATCGTTTATCAAAATAATGAGTAATTCCAACATACCGAAGGGTAAATGCTAGTATTTTAGTTTATTAATAATGATCGTCCCATGTAATTAATAAAATATCTATAATAATAAAACAAAAGACCATATAAAAAAATTTTAACAAGAAAAAGAAAAATTCACGAAGGAATCAAATAATAATAAAAATAAAAAGGGAAGACATTGTCTTGCTACTATATAAAGGTACCGTTAATCTATCAGCGTCTTCCACTTCTAACTGTTATTTTTTTTTTTTACCTCTCTCAACCGTCTTCGCTCCCCGCCAAAAACAGTTGAACATATTTACAGCTCTACACAAGTAAAGAAATACCAACTGTATCCACTCATATTCCCCTCACTGAATTTTAAGCTAGCAACTAGTATATATTAATCATCCTCACTATCAGAACCCATCCACAACCACCTTCACGCTACTGGGCAGCCAATCTCCATGGCTGCGTTTACATGATTCATCATCAAGTTCAAGTTGAACGACTAGAGACTCGTCTGACATGGGCAATCGTGTTTTGAGCTGTTGCAAGCTTGGAACCAATGCTTTCTCTGCCCATTCTTGTATTCCGATTCGGCCTATCCATACCCCACTTGTAATCTTTTCCAGAGCTTCATCTAGGATCTCAAACGCTACCCTGTCACCGATAATGCTGGAAAACCTTTTTCTTATGGAGTTTGCTATATCATGTCTAATGGGACCAAAATCGACAGGTTTAAAGACAATGGCATCATCGACAGAATTGAGGAGCTCCCGAGATACTGATGACGTTGAGTTGGATAATAGCCTATTAGTGAGGCCATGTTCTTCTTCATGATCAACTGTGAGATCGCTGGAATTGTGTGATCCATCAGCTTTATCATCCTCCACATCAGCAGCCTCATTAAGATCAAATGATGGTGCTGAACCAGTTTCCTTCTTTGGCTTTGTTGCTCTGTCCTCATGCAACCAACTGGCTCGGCGCTTTGCAGTTTTCTCGGATAGGGATAACCTTAATTGCCAACCTCCACTTGCTAAAGGGGCAAGCTTCTTTTCATCAAGGGAAATACCATTTGATAAGAATTTAAGATCTTCTGGCAACCAATTTGCAGTGAGAATAAAAATAACATTTCCTAGAGTGATCTCACGACCATGAGAATCAGCAAGTCGACCTCTCTCCATTGCTCGTTTTATGCCGCCTCTAACTAACAAATCTGCCTCATCAACATCTTCAAGCATTACTACCGAGAAAGGATTCCTCCTAACTGCCTCCGCTATTCTATCCAGCACTGTTTTACCACGGAAACTCACATTGGATTCCTCATCATCATGTCTTGAACCAAGACATATAACTACAGGATGTGCCCCACTTACTTGATCTGAGAGGGCTAATGCCATCATCTTCTTGCCAACCCTGTCAGGACCAGTAAACAATAACCAAATATCACCCTTTGATCCAGCACCCCGCCATTTTCCATTGCCTAATTTACACTGTGTCACTGTTGTAGCCACAGCAGATGCTGCATGCTGCTGCCACCACACCTTCTCTAGTAGACCTTTACGGAGTTTCTTGAATGAGTCAGCATCTAATGTGCTTAACAGTTTGTCGCATTGCAGATCTTGCAACCTGTTCTGTGGTTCAGAAGGTAAGCAACCCAAAAAGTCTCTCACACACTCTTTATGGGTTCTTTCAGGTGTGGTCTCAGTGATCTTTGGTCGTCCAAGAACAAGGTCTGTCCTTACGGGGCTTCCTGGTGGGCTACTTGTCCGTTCCATCAGTTGGCTAGCTACTAGATTTGGATTCAGCTGCAATGTCTCCCCAATTTTCCTGTTTAATGGTAATTTGGGTTGGGAAGGTTGGCGTCCTAGCAGACTTGAATTGTACAAGCTTGTCATTGAGAGAGCTGAAGGAGCAAATCTCTCAGAGCATAAATTGGGCTGATGAAAATTAGGATGTAGGCGCAAGCATGTATCATTCCATTTCCTTTGCAATTCTTGAGTCTTCTGCTTCCAGATCATCTCTTGCTCCTTAGACTGTATATAACATGCAATGGTAATAATAATGCTTGGATAAGGGAAGAAAGTATAGATCTAGCTATGCACATATTTTCACCAAAATGAAAATCTAATCAGACATTTTTTTTTTCAACTTGAGATTATTACCTGAGCCCAATCTGTTTTGACATCACCCTCATGGACCTGAGCATTCTGCAACCACTGTGGCAATGCTGGCTGAGTTGATTCTGATTTAATATCAGAGGGTGGTTTCTCAAACTCCTTGGCTGCTAAAAGTTTTGCAAGCTCTTGTTCATAACTCTGCATGCACTGTGGGCAACAGCCTGTTTTTCGAGCAGGGTCCAAGTTCTCAGAGAGTTGCCTAGGTTGAATAGCTGTACTTGCAAACCCCTTCAACGGGGATAGGGACTCAACAGAGCTGCTAAGGATCCCATTGCTCCCAAGCCTGGAAGAAAAAGAAGCATATTACAAGTTAATCCATGATACCAACAACAAAACTAGATAAACTCAATCTCTCAATTATTGACAAAAACCAGAAAAATAGGAAATAGCACCTTCCGAGCCCTCGGATAAAACTGCACCATCTAAGTTCAGTCTTCGCAAAGAAACCAAATAAGAACAAGCAAGACAACAGGAATGCAGAAAATCTTATGGACGTGAAAGCAAGGTTTTTTTTATTTAGCAAGCTCCAAAACTTAACAAAAAAAGGATCAAATTTTAGATCAGAATAAACTTTTCCAGAGAATACGATCTATTAGAAGCACACAAACCATAAATTCTATAAACAGAAATTTCTTTATACCCATTAATATACCGTATTCAACAAAATTAATTTGCGTATAATACCCTGCAACCAAGCATATTATCCAAGTTAAAATGAATTCCAAAATTTTGAACCTTAACTTTTTCCAGCATCATGTGATAGAATATTCAAACACGAAACTAAAATAAACAAAAACGCAAGTAAGCTACCAAAGTTGTTAGAGCAAATACCTTGGAAACATTGCCGGTAAGGGTGTTCTAGCAGCAATAGGCACAGCCTGTAGATCCCAATCATTCTCCATTGAAGGATGATAAACTCGACATCTCAAGTAAGTTTCACAAGTAGCAGTTCCAATCAACCATACTCTCCCACTCCCTTCTGCAAACCTCCCCAACAAATCTGCCATCTCTGCCACCGCAGCACGCCCCGCTTCCGATACCACCTGCTGCTGTTGAAACCCAACGCCGAGACCCACCTGCTGGCTATTCTCCACTAACCATTTCAAGTCACCCAAATCTAGAATCACCCCTCCACAATCCGAATTCCCAAGCTTTGCTCCAACTTGAGTGCCCAATTCCTGAATTTTAGCAACCATTTGTGTTTTATCCAATGCGAAATCTTTCTCCAAACGAATCACCTCAACATTTCTCAAAATCCCATCAATTTCCTTACCCTCAATCCACCTCAAAATCTGCTTAAGGACCAACTCCGGCTCCGATTCACCGACCAACACCGGGTTCCGCTTCTTACTCCTCATCAAAATATCAATCACCCTTTTGACTTCTTCACTTCTTTGCTGCCCGGACTGCCCGGCTGCCCCTTGCTGTAACCTCGGATTCAAATATAAATTCCGATTGGCTGAAGGCACGCCAACGGCGGAAGCAGCTACGACCGGTCTGAATCCCAATCCGATTTGGCTGGCCGTGTTAGCTGAGTTTGAATTCGTTGAGTTCAATGATTGTTCGATGGTTGATTTAACTGCTGGACTCGAAAAACTAGCTTCACGCATGACTCTACTGACACTTGGATCATCAAGAATCGATATTATTAACTGTTCCAATTCCACTTTAACAGCCAAAAGCGGTTGCTGTTGTTGCTCGGGACATCCACGGCGTTGGTGAGCTTGAGCACGCTTAAGAGCAGCCATCAAGGCATTGGAAATTGGTGGGTCGAGCCCCGGGCTGCTACTGTTGGCGTTTTGAGCAGTGGGGAGACGTTCCAACGCCACGCTGAAGCAAAGTTCCAAAGCTCGACACTGCAAGGGATGGGAAGAATTGGGGTGGGATTTGATACATGCTTGGCGAAGAAATCCGGTGGGAGATGCAAGAAGCGTCGCCGCCACATGGAGCGGCGTCGTTTGGCCGTGATTCCTACGGCTAGCTTCAGCTATCGAATGGTTCAAAACGCTGGCCGCCTCCGGCGTCAGGGTCTGTTGGATCGTGCTTAATCCTGCTCTCATTTATTTTCTTCTTGTTCTCCTTTTTCGTATCTATCTTTTAATTTTTGTTACGTCTTTATTATCTAACAATAGAGGCGAGGCAAAGGTTATGGAATAGACAAAACGGAAATGAATCACCAAAAGAAAAATTTTTAAAGCAAAGCCAAAAACAAAATTGAAAGAAAGCAATAGAGCTAAGCTTTAGAACCTTCTTTCTTTCTTAGCTTTAAGTGATCTACCTTTGGCCCCATTTTTCGTTTATATTTTCACTCCATCCTTTTTCTCTTCACATCAAAAAAATAAAAAAGAAAAGGCTGGTATCATAAAGGAGGACGAAGAGAATTCAACGCGAAAGCGAAAGATCAGAACCCTCTTTCACAAGAAATACCCCATTTCCCTTCTCCTGTTTTTGTTTTGATTCATCAGAAACAAAAATATCCAGCACAATTTAAATGAAAATTTAGACTCTACCTCACCCAATAAAATGAAATTGAGTAAAAAGTAAAATTAAAAAAAAAATACTCTTTTTTTAACAAAAAAATAGTGATAGGGTTTTGCATATTTTGTTTGCATCAAAGAAAGAAACGTCGGAAAAAGGCAAGCGGCAGCAGGCCAGGCAGGGAAAGTCGCAAATTGGTTAGGGTAAGCAGACGGATGAAAAATGTCTGTTTTTATAAAGAGAGCAAAAGAATTTCTGGAAAATAGAGAATTGGAAGTACTATCAGTTTGCTTTGCAAGGATTTCTGGATAATGCTTTCAGGGCAGTGCAAATCTGCTCTCCTTTTTGTGTCATCCCCAGCTTCCTTTTTATATTTTAAAATATAATTAATTAATTAATTAATTAACTTAAAACTTACTTTCTCTTGTCTCTATACAAATCGATTCGTTTTGAGATGACGAAGTGAGAGAAATACCTTTTTTAGAGAGAGAAACAGAAATTCTTTTTTCATCGTTTAAAAAATTTATTTGAAAAAAAAATCATCTATTCATTCATCATCAGTGGATTGCTTTATGCTTTTTCTCTCTCTAGACCGTGGATTGACTGCCTTTTTATCTTTTACTTGTTCTTATTTTTTTCAACACCAAGATTTTATCCCTCCAAGTCCACGCGCTTAGCCTTATAAGATGATGTGATGCTCGGTTTGCGAGATGAAAATAAATATTTATAAATAAATTTTAATATTATTTTATCAGTTTAAGTAAGATTAAAATATTATATAATTAGATTTAAGTAAAATTTTAATAGTAAAATTATTATCTGTTACAAGATTGAATTAAAATATTTGCTATCTAAATTTTATTATAAATAATAATTATTTAATATTTTATTTATATTTATATATATTATTTATTAAAAATGTTATATTTAATTATATCAATTCATTAAATATTATAATTATGATTTTTAATTTTAATTATTTTTGTAAGTTAAATTAAAATTATTAATTTATTTTTTTTAAATAATTTATTTTTAGAATAATTTTATATTTAAATTTGAAAGTTAACAGTTGACTTAATAAACGAATATTTAATAGATTCTAATAGTTAAAAGAATAATTTATCTATTATAAAATTAAAATTTGAATAATATAAATCAAAATAATCAAATAATTAATTTAATTTAAATATAATAATTAATCAAATTAAAATTTAAATATCTCGAAATTAACTAATATCCAATCTGTTTACATTGTTATGGGCAAAATCTATTCGGAGTGATATTCACGCGCAATGGATTTGAACGGACACAATGTGGAAAATAGAGCTCCGATTATTTAAAAGATAAAATTGAACTTATTTTGTTTGCCTTTCAACCAATTTTCTGCTTTTCACACGCAATCGCTGCAAAGGCACGCACGACTTCCACCTTTTCATACCGACTTAACTTTTTCTCTCTCTTTTGTGTTGTTTTGTTTTGTTTTCAAGAATCAAGCATGCAATTTCTTCACACTTTTTCTGCCCATGCCAACATTTCCATCACTTTTACCTCTTAATAGTCCTGCACATCTATTTAATAGTATTTTTTTATTTAATTTTGTCTTCTAGTTTAAATTACTGACATTTTAATTAACTTTTTTTTATTTTGTTATACTCACTGATTTTTTTTGTAAATTACAAGTATTTTTATCTATTTTAATTATTTGAGATTAATTCTGTTCAAGATTTAATCATAGTTAAAGCTCTTCACCCCTTCTCAAAAATATGTTTAGTGAGAGTCGAACCTGAGAGCTCTTCTTACAAACTCAACCTATGTTACCAACTAAATCACAATCCATAGACTATACTCACCGAGTTATTTCCATATGATATGTTACTCACATAATAATGATTATTGTATAGTATAGATTAGTTGTTTAAAAAGATTGAATAATTTAAAATCTTCTCTTTCAAAAAAAAAATTTATGTAAAGAGTAGTAATTATCTACCAAAAATATATGAGAAAAACGAGTATATTAATAAATGATACAATTACCTCCCAAAGACTTATAAACCATCATCAGTTTTTTTTTTTTTTTAAAAAATAAATTTAGTCAAAAATTTAATGCCATTAAATTGTTTGGAAAAAATAATAGGACTTTCATTATATGCGCATTTAAATGTTTCATCTAGATTTATTGTATAAAGCACATTAAAAAAAAAAACTAGAAGCGCATAAAAAATTGTAAATAACACACTAATGGAAAGATAATTAACCTCATCAAATTTGAAGGATAAAACATAATTTGCCAATTGACGCAATTAAAAAATTGTAAGATGGGTTGGTTTTAGTACATAATAATGATGGAACTAAATTTTATATTTGTGTTAATATGAAATGAATAAGAATACCAAAGTAACAACTACTAATTGTATTTAATTATTGTAATGATATTGCAATTATTTAAAGATTTTTTATGTAAAAAATTTATATAAGATATTTGTGTATTTTAAAAATAATTTTTAGTCCCTCTTTATATATTTCTTCAATTGTCATAGATTAAGAAATACAAATCTTTCTAGATATTAATGCTGCTATTAAAACTTAATCTATAGCGCTGAGTATAGGTAAATTTTGATAGTTAGAGATTAATTAAGACGCTGAGCCTTTAATTAACAACACAGTAAGGAAAGATAGGTGTAATTGGACGCTGGGGAATTACACTACGGTTGACTACTTAATTGACAATGATCTTAAATAATCAATGATCAACATCTAAATCCAAGAATAATTAAATGCCTCGTAACTGAAGCTTTTTGCTATTTGTTTTTGATATTTAATAATTCCTGTTTTCTTTATTTTAGAATAGTCTCCAAAACCCCCAAATTTCTTCTTTCCCTAAACCCTAAGATTAGATTTTTAATTTAATAATTAACTTAAATAATTCAGTCTCTGTGGGTTCGACCCTTGCTCCGCTATCTACATAGTAGAGTTAGAAAATTTTATTTTTGGTGACTGACAACACTCATCAGTAATTGTCATAGATTAAGAAATACAAATTAATAAATGAAACAAAGAATATTGGATGTTTGAAAACAGAAAGACCATATAATTTTTTTAAAAAAATTAAAAATATTAAAATATTAAAAAATATATTTGCTTTTTGATATCATTGAGTAAATTTTTTGGTTATGCCACTGCCACTAATTGTGTTATGGCAACGATTTCATAGTTTTTAGTGAAAAATACACAACACAATACATACCCAAAAGAAGCTTCTGCATGTTTTCAGACCAAATATTTAAGAAAATTAAATATGACTCTTTTATGGCAAAAAAGTTGAACCAAACTAACTTATATTTGAAACTTTTGATACAAGCTGGATCACGTTTCTGAAACTTTTAAATTTCTTGCATTTGAAGCTCAATTTCACAAACAATGAACAGAGGTTTCTTTTCACCAAAAAAGAAAAAAGGTTTCTCTAAGATTTCATTGTTCTTCATGTTTGTCCACATAATCATTTATCTTTTCTTAATCACGTTTCCTTGTGGCAGTTTTTTAATTATTTTTACTCTTTTCGCAATTCTAATGAATGTTTTTCCAAAATCCATTTCAATTAGGATTTTTTTTTTTATAAAATCCATGTTTTCGAATAGGAATTCTTTCATAGAATTTCATAAATTGATTTTACCTTAATTCAGTACAAAAAGAGAAGAGGCCAATCTGAATAGAAGCACTGTCGTGTTACAAAAGTAACTTGTTGATTCCTAAACTCATGATTTTATAGCAAAATGATCATTACATTAATGTTGTGGTTGCCATCAACTTCAATGTTTTTTTTAATTCATATGGAAGTATAAAAGAGAAGGAAGGTTCGAACTTGAACCTAATTATTTTTATATAGAAGTAATAACAATTAGGTCAAATTTTGATTTTTTTGGTTAACTTTAATGTTAAATGCTACTTATTTGACATGCATTAAGTACATGGTTCTTGGCAAGTATACAAAATATGTAATTTATAAAAAATTTTATTTTAAGAGGAATGCTAGTTTGTCTGTTTTCTTCAACACTTGCATTTATTGTATGTCACCTTATCAAATCTTTTCAACCAGAAACAGGTATCTTGCTATTACAAATTTTTTGGATGGGACAGCTAAGTTTCAAGAAAGACTGTTTTGGTATTTCTGCATTGGATTACAAGTTTTGAGGTTTAAAAAAATGCTAGAGTTCAAAAAAAAGGTAAGATGCGTCTGCCATTACTATTTCCCATATTTTAATTTTCATAAACCTATTTTTTTAAATAAAAAATGAATTACAAAATAAAAATAAAAACAAAAGTATTATAAATTTTCAAATGACACATATGTTTACATGTTGACATCTCTGTTGGCAAGTGTAATTGTCATGTGTTAACGTTGATTAATATAAAACATTTTGTGACAAACTTATTTGTTTTTGTCAAAAAATTATTTTAATTAAAATTCAAAAAAAATTGTCTTTATATGAAATAAAAGTTTGGTCCTTACTTAAAAATCATTTGATTTTTTTTTAATCTTATTTTAGTAACTATTCGTTCATAACAAACACTTATATAAGAGTTTATCGCTTATAAATATTAGTTTCACATAAATTTTGAAGGAGTTTACATAATTTTGAATCGTATGTGGTATATTATAATTTATAACGCATAAATAATTGATTAATTATGATGTTTTTAATATAAATTTAAGTAACCTGCAACTACCTCCACCAGGAAGTGTAAAAAAAATATTAGAACATATCCACTTGTTTAAAATTAATCTTATTATTGGATTAGCTTATCATTACATAAAACAATCAATTCATTATAACGCCATTAATTATCAAAATAATGGAATCAACTAATTTTAGTTAATAGCAAGAAAGATCCTAGATTTATCGTCGATTTTTTAGATTTCTTTTTAAAAGACGTGATTACTATTTTTTAGGGAATCACATGTAATGCTAACAAGTTCAAATAAATATGACATCACAATTACATAAATAATACAGTTATTAATTAATTTTATTTTTTGCTAAAATTCTTTCATGTAAAATATAAAATTAAAGAATTTTCGAATAAGCATTTTTCACACACGTTAGTTGGCACATCATGCATTTAACAGAAAAATTAACTACAGCATTAACGGAAAAATCATTTCATTGTAACATCAGAAATTTAGAGACAAACAAATTACATTTTAAATTTTAGAAACCAAAATGAAATGTACTTCAAAATGAATATTACAGAAGCTATTTACTAAAAATTTTAGCTGGCCTGTCTACAGTGAATGATTTGTCATTTATTAATCATATAAATCCAGACTAGAAAACAGAAAGGCTTAAAAAAAATACGTCCACTTGTCAAGGGAATAACATCATTGCTACAAAAGGAAATTAAACAAATGAAATACAATATACGGAGGAGAGTTTTTTAATTTACAAACTAACCCTTCAAAAAAAATTTACAAACTAGAAGTTTCTCATTTTTTAAAAATAATTTTATTTCTTTAATCATAAAACAACATGTATGTTTTCATCGTGGATATATAAAATATTTTCTTTCTAAAAATACACCATTCACTTATATTTTGACTCACAAGTTACATTAATCAAACGATTGTATGTATGTATGTATTTATTTATTTATTTTGGGTGAAAATTGTATGTATTCAATTTTCAAGTTTAAATTTAGAGCTTTAATTTCACAGTGCCTCCCCGTCTAGCCAGTAGCCATAGTTTGTTTCAAGGTCCCCATATTTGACAAAATTTTATAGTATTTTATTTATAATTTATATATAAATGAATATTAATAAGTGTTTGATATTTAAAGAAATTAATTAATGCATAATTTATTTATTTTAATTTATAGTTATAAACTTTTATTAACAGAATTTTTTACATGTATTATATTGTTCATTAAATGTTTTTGGTGGTGGTACTATCCAATTCCAACCCAAATAAATTAAAATCTTCTTCGACTAACATTTAATTTGGTGTTATTTTTAACTTTGTTCGGCAGCTTCTTTTCAATTTTAATTATATCAATAGCTGATGGCTCTCATTTTTGAAGGCCGATCCTGCCGATAGGCATAGCTCCCACTGTTCAGTTAAAATAAAAAGCTGTATTGATAGCACCATTTAAGTTGGATTTTAGTTCACAACCAAGTTTCATTAATTAATTATGATGGATAGATAGATATTTCCTTTCTCTTTTTTTTTTTTCACTTTTAATTAGTTAATTAATTAAAAATTCGTTATCATCGCAATTATGAATTTTGTAGACAAAGCAATTAATATTTTTTTGTTATCAGTGTCACATTTAATGACTCCCTCATCTTAATTAGCCACTTGATTATCCAATCAACTTCACCAATCGCTAAACCAAAATTAACCAAGCACATCACTCTAAACTAGAAAAAATAGATCAAAATAAAAAAAAAATTCATTCTTCAAAATCATTAAGAATATTTTAGGTTTTAGATCTTGATTCTTGAGAATCGAAGCAACCGAAACTAAAATCATTTTGATGCAACTAATTCATATCAACCTAAGATTGTTTAATTCTGACCAAATACCATTTTTGCTTATAAATTTCAACCTTGATATCATGCGCATGAGGGCATGAGGGGAATTTTATAGCAAAGTAAAGTTGATTTATTTTATACCTGTTCACATTAAGTTTATACTTATTTTATATGTTATGTTTATTTTTATGTGTTTTTTTAATTATTTTTATGTATTTATACTTATTATCATATGTTTATGTCTACTTATACTTAGTTTACACTTATTTTTATGTTTTTATTATCATGTCTTTACGTTTATTTTCATTTCTTTATGATGCTTTTAGCATGAAAATAAACATAAACTTAATATCGATATGTATAAAATAAATTAATTTTACAATAAGATTGAACTTACCGTAGATTTTTCTAGTGCATCTCACTGTCTTTCATTTTTTTTTCAAAATTATATTCTCTTAACACTTAATTTTGTCTCAAAAAATACTAATCAATGTTAGTGATACTAATTAAGATGATATTTAAAAAAATATATGTGATTAACATATTGTTTATCCATGAATTTTATAAAAGTAATATATTAAATGAAAATTCTGTTAAATAGTATTTTAGTTATTTTTAAATAATATCTTAATTCTTAAACACCTTGATCCTTCTTTTTTATATTTTTTTAAAAAATAAAATTTATGATACGTCAATATTGTAAAAAAAATTAAATTTTTTGAACTAATAAGAGTTAAACAAAAACAAAAAAAGAATTAAAATACGAAGACATTAATCATAATTTCATAATGTAAAAATCGTTAAGAAGGAGGTGTTTAAACTATGATTGTGGCACTTAATCAAAATTCTGAACCCCTCCATTTTTCAATTGGGGAAGAAGAGGTCGACTCCAAAGCAATCGAGAAAGGTGTCCACACATTTATGATTAATGTAATGTAATATAATATTGTTTTATATGTTATTGTATAGTACGAATTATAATAATATATTTTGTAAATGGGAGTAAAATAGTGAGAACTTTTTGGGATTCCTGACTTCACAAAAAGTGATTTGTTACTTCTACTGCAACAGCAACAGTACTGCTGCTGGTAACAACTTTTTGCGCAGAGAGAAAAGTCTTCGGAGAACAAAAATCATCATCATCATATTCCACTTTTTGTAACGCACGCCCTCCCCTTTCACCCTTCTACATTGCTTCTTCCTTCACGCGCTCACCTTGCCTCGTGCTTGTCAATTCCGAAGATCTGTGCTGTTGATTGGGAGGTATATGGTACGGGAGTTCAATTTATCGCGAGGACGCGAAATTTGTCTTGTATAGAGAAAAGCTGACGCGTGAGACTTAGTCCTTTCCTTTTCCGGTGACCGATAAAAAAATGCAGTTTTGAAAGTAAGATGGAGTTTTCAACTTTCTGCATTTATTACCGTTCACGCATCTTCGCACACCTGTTCGTCTGCTTTTCCATTTTTTTCTTTCTTTTTTTTTTAATGTTGAAATGCCTATAATACCCCCTTGATTTTTTATATAACAATAATGCGTGCCTGGTTTTGTCAATTTTTTTAAATTTAATAGTCAAATACGACTTCAACGTTTATCACAAAATAGAATTAAATTCTAAACGTTTAAATGCATGAGAATAATTGAATGAAGGATATTTTCGTTAAATCCTTTAATTTTCGTTAAGTTTTATTACTAGTAGAGACAACAAAAATTAAAAGATTTAACGAAAATGTCTTTAATTTAATTATTTTGTAAAGTTAAGGACTAATTTTCATGCATTTAAACGTTGAGAACTTAATTCCATTTTGTGACAAACGTTGAGGTTATATTTGACTATTAAGCCATTTTTTTATTATTGTAAAAAATAGGATTAAGTTCCGTCAATTTGTTATTTCATATATTTTTATAATTTAATATATGATTAATATTTTTACAAATTAAATTAATTATTTAATTTAAAAAATTATTTATATTTATCATGCACGTAAAATTTCATGTCAAATATAAAGCATTAACAATCATATTAAAAATATATAAATATATAAAATAAAAAATAAAATTTGTTTTATATTAGTATAAGTGAATTTTTTTTTCATTTTAAATCTATATTCAAATCAGTTTAATACTTTTAATATTTTATTTTTAATTAAAAATAAATAAAAATAAAAATTCTTACCAACGGAATCAATTCTTATAATATATTTTTTCATTTAGAAGTTTTTATATAAAAAAATTGTATTTTATAAAATAATTTAATACACTGATTTAATCTCGCAAGTAAATTAATAGGATTTTCAATTTATCACACATCTTGTGTATATAATTAATAAAAGTATTGAATTAAAATTCTAGATTAAGTATTATTTTACGCATTGAGAATAAAGATTGAAATTTTATGAACATGTTTGTATGATTGATAAGTATATTTTTGATGGTCAATTTTAATTTTAATAAAAGAACCTGTAATAACATGGTAAACTTGTTTCTAAAATTGCCAACAACCACTTAGCCTTGTGGTTAAGGATGAGTTGTGACATATTGTAAGTCTTGGATTCGAATCCAAGCATCTCCATTCCCAGTTATTTAATATTTCCTTATAACAAAAAAAAAATTGTTTCTAAAATTTGAAAGTTTCTTGCTTAACGTATCAAATAATTTTTCTATTATAAATAGTCAACATCTACATAATAACAATTCTATGATTTTGTTGTTATTCTATGATTTTGCATCACAATTATAATATATACCATTCTATAATTACTCTCGTAGTAAAAAGAAGTAGCCTTAGCATTCAACACGTGGAAATGTGTTTGATGAAAAGAAAGGCGACTTTTGCAGTTGTTTCATTATTATTATGATTGTGAAAGTTAATAATCATTTTTCTTTGCTTAATCTTCTATTTAACCAAACAAAACGTTGCTTACTTCAAACAATGGCTGCTATTATTGGAAAGTAGGGGGAAAATGACAAAATTTGTAGACTAATTGTTTTCATTTGACCAAAGGGCAATTAATATGCTTTTGTTTAATAAAACAAAATGAGAAATTATGCAGAATGTTATTGTCAGCAAAAATTATAAATAAAATCATCAATAAAATGTAAACAAAAGACAAATTTGACATAGATGAACTTGTACTAATTATATAGTAATATTAAAATTTCATATACAAAACATATAATGAAATTTTCTTATAAAAGAATAAAATTAGATTGCTTTTCATTATGATTTTAATTTTTTTAATAACAAGTATTTTCATTCGTTTTACAATCTAAAACTAATCATAATTAGACTGAGGGTAGTAAACGATAAAACTCTCTCAACAGTAATGACTTTAAAATTTGAATGATGTCTAAATGTCCGAATAAAAAAATTCATTTTGATTTCTTTCAACTATTTGTAATTGGTATTATGATTTTAATTTTCACCTGCAATATTAGTGCATGCATGCTAGTTTTTCTTCTTTTGACAATATAATTTGTAACAAAAGTTTAGACTTAATTTTGTCCTGATTCTAGAAGGTCCGATATTGTAATTAAACTATAAAATAAAAGTAAATAGACCTACAAAAATTACAATTGGACCTAAAATAGAGGGCTTGTCTTGTTTTTTCTAATAAAAAAGACATAAAGTTCTTTTATTTCTCACAAGTAAACTTTTAATCGTCATAAAATTTAGGTTTTATCCTATTAGAAGTACTTCAATATGCAACATAAAATAAGTTCTTAATACTTTTAAATGAACAACGGAGATTCCACACCAAAATTGTTTTATTAAAGTAAAAGTTTTAAATATTTATTTTCAAAAAAAAGTTTTAATATTTCACTTATTCGTATTGCATAATTTGAGTACGAAATCAGTCATAACATTATCTAAATAGTACTCATTAAAACAAAACTGTCATGGTTGAGTTAAATTCCCTAATAATTGGTGCAATACATCGAAAATCATAATATTAAATAATTTTAAAAAATATCTTAAAGCTACTTGTCAACAAACCCTTTCTGAAGTATGTGTGGCTCATTTATTGGTCATAGAGTCGCTAGCTAGCCATGGCTGGTAGATGATTAAAATGATGCACCGATGGCCAAAATCTTGTTGCTTATTGTTCAAAAAGAATATGCCACTCGCTTTTGCTTTGACTTCACTGTCTGCAAGGAATCTAAAAAGATGAAGAATTTTATTAATTTTGACTTTATGAACCTTGGGAGCACTTTTTTTTTTGCAGTGAAGACAACCAAAAGAGCTTTGCCAAGGCATACGTGAGAAATAATTTTGAGGAATAAAAGTCCTTCAAAAATAAATGTAAAAAGAAATTGGGAAAGCCAGCTAGCAACTTCAATTTGACCCAGCTTTCGTAAATTTCCAAATTCATCATGCGAGTTTTTGACCAAATGTTAGTAGCTAGCTTTCATGGCTTTGCATTTTATTGCAATGCTGGTATTCGCTCTATATTTCACTTCAAACTCTCCTTGTATTCTTTTTTCTGCGCCACAGTTTCGAAGCTCAAATTTTCGCGCAGAATCTTCTATTTTACAGGTGTTTTTGCTTGATAAGGCCTCTCAAATTGCTTATTTAGCTTTAAATCCATGTGATAATGGAATGGCTTGAAGAGAACTTTGTCGTGTCATTATCACCATCTTTCCCTTACTGTGTTCCATGTAAAGGTAGCTTCATATTGTTAAGTTGGCTTAAGTTAGATTCTTCACCTTAAGATTGTAATGCCTTTTAGTAGGTTAGGGTGTTGTTTTTTGTGTAATTGCCTTTCCTTCGATACTTTTGATTGTCCATCTTTCATTGCATATTCTAGATTTACTTGCTAGTATAGCTAGCTTTTAATGTAGCTTAATTAATGGTAATAGCTTATGTTCTTGAGCATTTTAAGTCTTAGCCTCATAGTTTTTGCTTTTGTGGGTTCTTGGTGCTTTATGCGTGCCTCAAGCCCTAGCGTAATAGCTTTCACTCTTTGAGGACTTAGATCCCATGCATGCCTTGAGCCTTAGCTTGACAGTAGTCACTCTTTGAGGATTTAGATTCTATGCATGCCTCGAGCCTTAACTTGACATCCTCCGCTCTTTAAGGACTTAGATTCCATATATGCCTTGCAACTTAGCTTCGTAACTTTCGATCTTTGAGACTTAGATGATTTGTTTGTGCCTCAAGCTCTAGCATACTTGCTTCTGCTACTTGAGGACTTAAATGACTTTAAGTTAAGGGAATATCATGCCTTTGCCTTTCTTCACACTAGAGCTTTATCATGTTGAATTTGAGCGTTCTAAATAAGTTAAGGGAATATTTCCAACTCACCATTTGTAATTCGACACTCTAACGTGCTTTAAAGAAAACTGGTCAAGGAAATATTACATCTTCACCTCACATAGTCTACCTTATCACATATTGAAGATTGGCTGACGGAATGTTACCTCCTCGCCTTACATTTTCTAGCACTCAATGTGCTTTTAAAGACTTGCAGAGGGAACGTTACCTTCTTGCCTTTAGAAAAAACTAGGACTTAGCGTGCCTTAGAGAGTGGCTGATGGAATGCTACTTCTTCACCTTTGATGTTGTTGTGATTGTGTAGGATGGTTTGGTCCTTAGGCTCTAAAAGGGAGTTGTTGTAAGGTTTGCTGCTTGATCTTAAAAAAAGTAGTGGTCATAAGGCTACCTCCTTGAGCCTGGAAAAAGAAGTGGTGTAAGGTTACTCTTGAGCCTACAAAAAAGGGTATATAAAATTCAATAGTGAATTTGGGAAAATCCTTAGGAGTGTTTCAAGGTAAAGGATGTAGGCAAGGTTGCCAAACCTATATAAATCACTTGTGCACAATTCTTTAACCCTTCACTCTTTACTTATTTGCAATTTAATTATTCATATTGTATTGTGCTTGATTTGGTTACTAGAATAGCCTAGAGAACTTAGAGAACTACAAAATAGGCTAGAATGCAAAATTTGACTATCATTACCTAATGATGATATTTTCTCGTTGAAAAGTCACTCATATACCTTTTGGCCATCATATTATTGGAATCATGAGATTTGGCTGTCATTGTTCCCTCCAGTTAACACGATTTTATTGTCGTAGTGTCTCCTATTTGGAACACTTTGTTTTATGGTGATTAACTGGTCTGACGATGGTAAGATTGCTTCAATCTTGCAAAGTTTAGCCATAGCAATTTCTAACTTGTGTATTGTATAGTTTTACGCCATTCTTAATCTTTGTCCCTTGTTCCTTCCTTTAGTGTGAGGATGAAACATGGAGAGTATTGTTGTTCTCACTCTCTATCACCTATTTCTTTCATCTTGTATAGAGATGAAAGTCATTGAATTATTGTTTTGACAACATCATAAGTGTAGAGTTGTCCACTAAATCCATTTGTAGAAATGTCAAAATGTGGCAATCTTTGAGAAGACTGAGTTTTCGACAACATAATTAGTAGAGTATACCTCTAAATCCACCTTTGGAAATGTCAAAACATGGAGACATTTTAAAGAACTAGATATATTTTAATCACGACTTTTATGGAAGGTCTACCTCTAAACACACTTTCGAAATGTTAATACATGGCAAACTTAGGATAAGTAAAGCTTTACTCACTTGATTATGCTATGAGTCCACCTTCAAATCCACTTCTGGTAATATCAAAATCTGGTGAACTTCTAAGAGTTAAAGTTTTTGGAGTTTTCTTTATTGATCATACATTCTGTAGAGAGTCTATCTCCAAATCCACTTACGATTATGTCAATGTGTCCCAAACTTTAAACCATTGAATAAATATTTAGCCAATTGGTTGAGGCTATTAAGCACAACATTGGCAGAGAGTCTACTTCCTTAGCCACATTTTGGAGCATCACTATGATTGGTCGAATGTTGATGTTGTGTGAACTTTTTCTTTGTCCACTTAACTTATTTCTTTGTATTGACGTTGGAAATCCTTACATAACTCTTATTATGGACTTTATTTGAATAGCATTGTTGATCTTTGATGCGGAAGAGACAAAATTGAATTCTCATGGGAGTTGCAGATATAGCGGCATCATGGCATTTACTTGCCCTCAAGTTACACTTGAACTTATCTTTTCTTTGCCTCTTCGTAGCTTCTTTGATGCGACTTAGGTAATAAGATAATTCTTTCAGTTGTCATAAGATGGTAGTCATCATCAATGATGGAATCATTCTTTTGTTGTTTAATAGAGATGGATGTCTCTATCGTGGACAACTCCCTTAAACATGTCATGCAGATTCACATGATAAAAAATTGTGTTGGTGAGTGCCTCTGATAAGATTTCTCGCATGTCAAAACAATTTCTTGAGGGTTAGAATGATTCCTTGAGTCATGCCTCGTTAAAAGTGATTCTTTTGAGATATATTTGTTTGAAAAATTGATATCACTTTGTAGGCAAGAATTGGAATCATCTTGACGTGCCATATCTATTGAACAAGAAACAAACTATGAAGTAAACTTTACTAGATTCATACTTACTTTTTGTCAAGTAACTCTTTGGTGATAGCATTGTCAAGTATTATGTCAACTACTTCCTAACTCATTAGTAGTTCAAGTTGTTATTCAAAAAGCATTTCTGACTCAATTTGTTGATCACAGTGTTTCTGTCGTTGAATTGTTTAAGGAGAGAGAATAGCTTCTTGAGGAGGCAAACTCCCTGTCTAGTCAAGAATTTAAGCTGTCGTAGACTTGTGAGTGATTCATTTTAATGATGGGACATGTTTGATTCCTTGCTTCAGGTGCATACTGTACTCATAGATTTTGTAAACTCAGTCGAGGGGTAGATGGAGCATATGCTTTAGAGTAGTATTTGTTGGTGTGAGATCATGGCTATTTCATTACTTAGATTTAATAAGACTTTGGCCTTAGTAGTCTTCACATGTTATGCAGATGATTACATGTTGAAATTTTTTTGAAAGTTAAAGAACTAATATTCTACTAAATGTGGTAAAGTAAAGGGAAAACACTTATTCATGGACTCTACAAACTTCCACTATTTTTGCCATACTGATTGTTACATAAGAAGATTGTTTCTACATCCTCTTTCTCTTTAAATGCCCTTTCCTATTGATAGTATATCCTAAGGTTATCTGCATTCCAAGTTCTTGGGATTGTGTTCCCATCAAGATCTTTTAGCCTATATACATTGTTACCACTAACTTCGACTACTTGATATAGACTATCCAAATTGAGGGCTAGTTTTCCTTTTGAACAGCTTTCTCTGGTAACTTCGACCTTTCTTAAAACTAAGCCACCCTTTTTTGATTTCCTCTTCTTTACTTTTTGATTAAAGTAACGCGCCACCCTCCTTTGGTAAGCTACGATCTTAACGCGAGTAAAATTTCTTCATTCTTCAAGAAGGTCTAAACTTAGCTTAACATGTCACAGTCTGTATATACAGTATTTTACTCATTTTCACACATACAGTAATGGTTGGGCTGTTCGTGATACCTTTATTCCCACTTTCTTTAAACAGTAATTCATTTTAATTTACATAAATAAAAATATTTACAAGTTATACTTCATTCATTGTTTACATCCTCTATTTATATTTACAACATAGTAGTACTGTAAAATAAGTCTGAACATATAAAGTAAATGATTATACCTCCAGGATCTACACTAGCTGCCTTGGGGTACTCAAAACGCAGCCGAAATCCTCGGATAGGCAAATCACGCAGTCACTGAAAATAATCTGTGATGTAAAAATAAAGGAGTGAGCAAACCACGGCTCAGTAAAGGATTTGTATGCAGAACTTGATATCCCGAAATCTATATGCCATAAAATAATTTATTTCCCTATACGTGCATTAGGGACCATAAAGGATGGATACTATAGTGGACTAGGGATCCGGACGGAAAAAGGAAGGTATTTTGAAATACTTGTCTTGTCCCAGAACCTAAAAGCGACTATAGGGAGTAAGTACTGATAATTGAAATAAAACACTTTTCCATAACATATCATAATAAATTGCAAATCAATACTTTGATAAATTAAAATATTTAAGTGAATAATCTAATATTCATATTTAATCATAAAAAGAATATTAGATTAAGAAATCACAAATCACAGTTGAACACATTTCACATATAACGATACCAGTCTGGAAAACAATAGTGTACCCAATTTAATACAATAAACCATTTTAGAAATAATCGTCCCTTTTCACCAAAAACATAAGGATAATCACTTATCACTTGATATCACCATTCAGTTAAACATTTTAATATCACAATAAATGGTGGAGACCAGCATCACCCTCAATATATCATGCTATAACCCCCGTAGGGTAAAATAATCATCTCATAAAATCTATGGCCATAGTCTATAATTGTCCTCAGTTGTTCACTGATCAGGTGTCAACTGGGACACTGAAGATAGGACAGTATCAACAACTTCACACATCATATACATATCACATCACATATTAGCATGATACGTGACCTATCAATCTCAAATCAATATTCACACAATCGTATCACCTTTATGGAAATCAATAAAACAGGTAAAAACTTTAGTCAGTCCATAAAGGTTATTTTATAATGCAATGAATATTATAATGAAAATAATTTATAAAATGTTCACTTTTCAATATTTCACTTTATAAATCACTTATTACACTGAAATCACTTAGGAGGAATTTTCAGTAGCTTTACTTTCATTAAATTTGATAACACGAATATTTAAATAATATTTTCGGTAAATTCATATTTATGAGAATATTAAATATCTCATTTCCAAGGCTAGGAAATCACTCAAATATGCACTAAAATATTTCATGACATTTTTAGAAAATTTTCTAGGAAATTTCAGTAGCATAACGGCTGTGAATACCCTAGCCTTCCTACAATTCAAACACAGTTCAATACCAGCCAAAAGCCACAGTTTTCACAGTTCTCAATGGAAATTCATTTCCAAATATTCTCATAAAATTATTTGTATTAAAAACATGCATATGAAATATCCCTACAGTCTACACACGCACCCCTTACCTATCTGACTTATTTCACCTCTTTGAGTGCACCACTCGTAAACCGATACTCCGAAGCTGCAGATAATTTCACCAACAATATTAGCTCACTTAATACTTATTTTTAAGCTACTTTTCATGTCTGATTGCAGCCACATTGTACACTGCAAATATTTATGCAATTATTTTCAACCGGTACTAAAACACAACTTCTCCGTTTTAAGTCGAAATTTAAATCCAATTGCACCGGTGGACTCTTTGTAATTTCTACAGTCTAATGGCACCTTAAAACCATCAAATGCAGCCATGGACATGGGTCCCCTTCATGTGGCCGAAATTCCCCTCTTGCAAATTCAATGGATTTTCAACAATCTAACACTACACTTATGTTTAGCCATGCTCATTTATCAATTTGGCATCATTTTTATGCATAAAACACAATGAATCCATGAAATAATAAGCTTGGCCAAAACCCCCTTCAATGGAAAATTTTTATTTTGTTCAATTTAATCAAATCCAATGCTAGAAACATGATTAGCATGCTTGAATCTATCTTCCTACACCATTAAAATTCATAGAAACACAATGTCTAGAGAAAACCATACCTTGACCGAAACTTCAAGGCTTCCTATCTCCAAATTTTGTCACTTATTTGATAAAGTATGGGTATATTTAGAACGAGGAGAGAGAATAGAACAATTTCCTAGTTATGAGTTTGATAAGATAAGGAAGATTTGGTTAGGTTTTAGAAGGTTTCTTTTCTTTCTCTATTCTTTTCTTCAATGACGTGGGAACAAGGGAGGAAGAAGGTGAATAGTGGCCAGCCATAAGCTATGTGGAATTATAAAGAATCTTCCAGAAGGGGGCAAAATTACCAAAATGCCTTTAGTTATGAAAATTTCGAATGATTTTGCCATTAAGCTTCCGTAGTCATAAAAACAATGTAATTGCTCTCCAAAATTTTGGATTCCATCACCAAATAGTCTTATTGGATGTATTTTGATGAATAAAGGTGGTTTCGTCGACGTGCGGTACACCGATTGTGTGAAATTACGAATTTACCTTAGCGGACCGCCAGTGAAATTTTTTGATTTAACCACCTATTCGATAAATCTATTGACACTATCTTAACCTCCTTTTCGTGAAGAATATCATGATATTTTTACTTCGTCCCAATTCATTTTAGTTTGGGCACAGTTACGAAAATACCCTCGAGACGTAACCATTATTTCCTAATTTGTTTAACATACTTCTCAAAATAATGTAAAATAGTATTAAATAAGAGATTTTGACCTCAAAATTTTTATATTATGATCATTACACCTTCCATACATTGTTTTCCTCAGTCCTAATTACATCTGGGCACAAAAATTCAAGTGGGGCCCACCTCACTATTTACTTATAATTTACAAAATATATTCAAAAATAAATTAATAATTACATATTTACACATGTACAATACAAAATAAACGGTTCTCACATAACACCTTCATCATTTCCTTTAGGGTCATAATGGTCTACACTAAATGTTGGACATCTAAGTTCAACTTAGACCATAGCTTCCATGTCGAAGGCCAAAGGGAAAGGAGTTTCTCCAATTGACTCTTTTGGAGTTGTTCTATACACCCACAGGACTCTCGAAAGTTCTTATGTCCATTTTCCTTTGGCATTCTTGAGCCTTCTTTTCATTCCTTTGAGTATCTCTTTGTTCTTGGACTCTTTTTACTAGTTAGCTTAAGGATGGGCAACCGATGAGAACTTTGGGTGAATCCCTAAGTTTTCATAGAATTTTTTGAACTTAAGGTTGTCAAACTATTTTCCATTGTCCATGACGAAAGCATAAGGGAGTTGAAGCGACAAACAATTTTCTTCCAAACAAAATTCTCTACCTTAGCCTTTGTGATGGTTGGTGTTTCTTTGACTTCTACCCTCTAAGTAAAATAATCAACTCGTGCCACAATGAACTTATGTTGTCAAGGTGCCATTGGGAGTTGTACAACAATGTCTAAACTCCATTACGCGAATGGTTATGGGTTAATAATAGGATGTAAGTCATAAAGGGGTTGCTTAGGGATATTGGAAAACCTTTGGCATTATCGCACTTTTTACAATGTCTTGGGCATCCACATACACGAAGGACAAGTAGTATCCTTGCTAAGGACCTTGTGTGACATGGTTTTGATGCCATAATGGTTTCTACTTATACCTTAATGAATTTCACGCAATACCATCTTAGCTTCTTTTAGGCATAGGCACTTCAAGTATGGATAACTAAATGATCTTCTATAAAGGTGGCCATCAATGATCACATATCTTAGAGCCTTTCTCATTATCACCTTCGCCTCTTTACTATCTTGTGGTAAAGTTCCATCGAGCAAGGATCTTTTGATTGGATTGATCCAATATAGTTCTTGCTTGCTAACTTGCCTTACTTCTTTGGTATGGGAATTACTACTTTCTTTTAATTCTTCTATAAAGATTGTTCTCCCTTCATCATTAACTTGGGATATGGCTAATTTCAAAAGTGAGTTGGCTAACAAATTCTTTGACCTTGGAATTTTCATTAATTGTACTTCATTGAATTCCTTAATAAGTGTTCTAAATTTTTTGATGGTATTGTGAGAATCGTGTAATCAGATACTGTTTCACATGTAAGGACACTCACACTATTCATTTCCTATGAATTTCGCAGATATGAGCCAATACATTGTGGTGGGCCCCACAGGTTATACAGTGCCTGGATGGACATGAGACTGAACAAATAATACATAGAGGGTCTAATAAATATACGGTATGAAATTTGAGTCTAAATTTCCTCATTTAGATTATTTTTGAAATTTCCTCATTTAGATTATTTTTGAAGAGTATGAAAACAAATTAGGAAATGACGCTTAAATATATAGCCCGGTGGCATTTTCGTAAATTGAGGTCAAAATAAATGGGAATTTAATCTAATGATTAAAGAATGATATTCTACATGACAATAAGTCCTGGGTTATGTAAATAGATAGACCGAATCGGTAGTCAAATTAGAATTCTACGCGATTTACCTGGTAAGGGTATTTTTGTAATTTCACATTCTCGAAAAGGTTAAACCCGAACCAAACCACCACCATTCATCAAAATACACTTAATATGAATTTTTGGTGATGAAAAATAAATTTTTGGAGTTCAATTGCCTAGTTATAAAAATTCAGGAAGAAGGACCCTGGAGACTGAAAAACTTACACATAATGGCATTTTTGTTATTTCCTAGCATTTCTAAAATATCTATAAAATATTTCTATATTGCTTCCAGCTCTTGCCGGCACTCTTTCTTCATCCTCCTCCCTTCATCTCGTGACCTCCATGGAAGAACGAAAGAAAAGAAACTAAAAGCTTCTAAAAACACCAAATTTCCACCTTAATTTCATTAAGCTATCTCTACCAAAATTACTCTACTCATCTTCCTCTCTCTAAACACACCAATAGCCCTTTGATTAAGTGGCTAAATCAAGAGAAAACCAGCTCCTAAGGTTTCGGCCAAGGTACCCATTTATTGTGTATTTGTATTCTTTGAATTTAATGATAGATTTTAAGAGAATTAAGCTTCCTAAGCATGTTTATGTTATTAGTTTAGGTTGAAATTAGCTAAATCATGCTCAACCATTAGAGGGGTGTTCGGCCAAGGGGGGATTTCCATGAATTGCTATGGTTTGATGAATAAAAATAAGATTATGATGATGATTTAGCATGATTAAACAAGGTATAATAATAAAATTATGGAAAAATCACAAAAATGGCAAGCCATTTTCGGCCATGGTGAGATGGGAGGGTTTTGATGTTTCAAATTATGATGTTAAGGTGTTAAGAGACTGTAGAAATTATAAGAAGACCGATGGTGAAGTCGGAATTTGTTTCGGAGTTGAATTGACGAAGTTAGGTTTAGCACTGGTGTGAATTATACCGGTAAAATAATTTCTACTGAAAATATGGTAGAATTTAATGCAAGAAAAATTACTAGAATTTTAATTATGTTGAATAATGGTCTTGGGTGAATTTTATTGCAGCCAGGGAGAGGTGATTAGTACATGGTGCTATCGGATGATTAGATTTCACCCTACCAGTAAGGGATGCGTGTGTGAACCGTAGGGATACTATAAATGCATAGTTTGGTTCACACTATTTTTATAAAATAATTTGGATATAAATTATCTTTCAAAGTGGTGAAATTTGGTGAATTGTGACTGCTGTTGAAATTATAAACTGTAATTTTCGCGTAGGAAGGCTAGGTTAGAAATAGCCGTCATTCTGCCGAAAATTATAGGAATATTTAGAAAATATTTCTAGCATTTTTCTAAAGTGGAAATTTGGGAAGTTTCCATAAAATTCATTAAATTGCATAATTTTATAGTTTACCAAAAAACTATATTTAAATATTCCTGTTAAGGAATTTTATTTATGTGAAAGTACCAGCATGTGATTTATACTGTTCTATAAATACTAACATTGTATGAATATTTTATAAATTGTTATTCATAAGATGAAAATATTTTCCTTATGAATATTTATGGATTGATTGAACTTATATTCAGTGGAATTGATTTCATAAATGGTGTTAATATCACGTGTTTACTATTTTAAGGCCCCATATCATGCTCATGTGTCACGTGTTAGTACTAATAGATACTGATCCTATTATCAGCGTCCCGGTGGACACCTGATCAATGCATACTGTGGACTCCATAGACTATGGTCATAGATCTCATGTGTTATTATTTTCCTTATTCGGGATATTATTATAGCATGATATATTTAGGGAGTTGCCTGATCTCCATGATATTATAATGATGACTGTACCTTTCACTGAACCTTTAGCTGGTACTAAATTATTTGCAGCTACTAAGCTTTTCATATACTACATGTTGAACTAAATATTATACGGTATTTTACAGGTGTGGAAATGAATATTTGTTGAAAGAAATATTAATTCCTTATTTATTTACTTAAGTGTTTTATCATGTGAATATTTAATGTTTTACTTGGATTTGAATATCAAGAGAAAACGATTACTCCTTATAGTCGCTTCTAGGAGCTGAGACACGTACGGTATTCTAAAAGACCTTCCATACTCTATTCGGTATTCCTAGCCGATTATAGTATCCATCCTGTTTTGAGTTTAGTGAGCTATTAGGATGCAAATGTTTTTGGCATATAGATTTTATAGTATCAGTTTTACATACAATTCTCTTACTGAGCGTATTAGCTCACTCCTTTATTTTCTCACTCCACAAACTATCTTAAGTGATTCCGTTTCACAGATTTAGCTCCGTTTTAGTTGACCTCGAGGCAGCCTATAGTGGATCATGGAGGTAGCATTTCTTTTACATGTTTTCAAACATAGTTGTGCAGTACTACCTTTGTATAATTCATGTACCGGGGATGCAGAACACGTGTACATACTGTATATATATTGCGGTAAATATTCTCATCGACTATGATTTAATTTAAGTATAATAGTAGTTACTGTTTTTTATAAGTGAGTGATAAAGGCATCACAGATAGCCCAACCGTAACGTGTGGTGTTATAATGTGGTAAAAACTGTACATTTTTGGATGTGACAGATAAATTGGTATCAGAGCAGGTTGGTCTGATGTCTGTCGGTGTCTTTGGGGTTAAATAAGAGTACATCCCCTGTAGTACTGTATAGTCTAAACATATTTAAGTGATTCACGTGATTGAACACTGTTTTGAAATGTCAGTGTTGTACAGAAATGAGTGGACGCAAGGGTAGACGAGGTAAAGGACGCGGTAGGGTGGCACCTATTGCGTCGTAGCCAGCCCCAAGACTCATACTTCCTCCGCAGCCTGAGAGTCCGAATACCAGAATGAATAGGATGGAACGGATGTTGGCAGACTTTATAGCCACGTATAACGCTGATAGAGCTGCTGACAGAGCTGAGAGAGATAGAGATAGAGCAGCAGCAGCAGCTCCCGCAATAGCACCACCCCCACCACAGCCAATAGTACCACCTCCTGTACCTCTCGAGCCACAGCTTGCCCCTCAGCCAGTACTACAGGCACCTATCGTAGTAGCACCGCAGCCACCAGCATGGCCGGGTAGTGTTGAGTTTTACTATGATGTCACTTTGATACGGTCGTTTAAGAAGTTGGATCCTCCGAAGTTTAAGGGGGATAAGGATCCACTGGTGGCAGAGCAGTGGGTTGAGGCTACAGAGAAATTATTAGGTATATGCGGTGCACAGAGACAAAGAGCATTGGACTAGTAGTGTTCCAGTTGACTGATGATGCAGAACAATGGTGGAAGTCCACACAGACAGTTTTGTTGGCCCAGCATTAGATGGTGACCTGGGATATATTTATGGAGGCTTTTCACCGACAGTACATTCCCGATACAGCACAAAAGAAGCTTCAGCAGGAGTTTTTGAAGTTAGTACACAGGAGTATGTCAGTGGATCAGTATGAGTCACGATTCACCACTTTGAGCAGATTTGACTTGCAGATTCATATCAGTGATCAGCGTAAGATAGATAGATTTATGGTGGATTTGAGACCATCATCAGGACCCGGTTAGTCCCGTTCGACATCCGTACATATGATGAGGCCGTGAGAAGGGCATAGTTTAGAGGTGTTTATTGGGCCGAGTTGGCCCAACACGGCTCGTAATAGGATCAGTCGATCCGGCCTAATAACCAAACCGATACTATACCAGATCTAATAAATTGGAACCGGGCCTGCTAAGGGCCCAGCCCATTAGGGACCAGGATCGTTTGATCTTGATCCCGAACCAAATCGATTCCGGTTGAACTGGTATCGGTCCGGTTCAAATTTAAATTAAAAAAAATAAAAGAAGGAAGGCTGCCACTGCGCCTTCCTATGGGCAAGCCACAGTAGCCTGAGTGCTGTGACTTGCCATTTGATGGGTAACGACCCATTTATCAATATTTTTTTATTTTAAAATTTTCAATTTTTTTCCTATAAATACCTCTATTCCTCCTTTTATTTTTCTTTACATTTTCTTATATATATTCTCTCAAATCTACTATCTACATTCATCTACTCTTAATCTCTTCACTCACATACTCTCTTAATATTCACACATACTCTCTCAAATTCGCTTAAATTCCCTTATTCCAAATTTATTATATCATCATTTTCCTTTCTAAATTTTTTTTTCTTTTTATTTTATAATTTTACGTATTTTACTTTTAATTTTCAAGTTTCAATTTCCAAATTTCAATATATTATATATATCCTACATCTATTTTTTTAAAATTTTTAACATATATTTATATTAAAAAAAATAAAAATGTCAAATTTCTTTTGTCGTTCATGCTCTATTTCTCGACCTTTTGGTTCCACTAAAATTTCTAATTTGGGTGACGAATCATTTAATAAAATCAAACCCGATATTCATCCGGAGGAGGAGGAGCTTCCTATGGCACCATCGTTTGGTCGTGGTCGTGGAGGAGGTCGTGCTCAAACACAATCATCAGCTGCCACCACTGTTGCTACATCATCAAGACCGAAGTTTAGTCGAAAAAAAAAGCAAGGTATGGGAGTATTTCGAAATTGTAGCAAAAAAAGGTGAGACGAATAAATATTGTGCTATCTATAAATTGTGCAAAGGCATTTACTCTTATAACTCCGATGGAGGTGATGGCAGTATAGGTACGTATAAAAGATATTTAATTACTATACATAAAATTAATCTTGATGCCAAAGAAAATGAAATTTTAGAAGGCAAACAATCTCAAATTAATACACATGATGGTGGAAAAAATTTTAATTTTGATAATGTTCAAGCTAGACGTGGTTTAGTTAGATTTGTAGTTAGGACTGAACAACCATTCACAATTTGTGAAAAAGTAGGATATTTAGAATTTGTTTGTAAATATTTACAACCCGCATATAAATATGTTTCTAGACATACATAAAAAAAGATTGCATGGATATGTTTAAAGAATATAGACAAGCTTTAAAAGATAAACTTAGTAATATTTCATCTAGGGTTAGTTAACTAGTGATATATGGACTAGTACTAATGGTATAAGTTATCTTGTTATAACTTGTCATTGGATAGATGAAGATTAGTGCATGCAAAAATGAATTTTATCTTTAGATGTAATAGAAGAAGCACATAATTCATATACTATTCATAAATATATTACTAAAGTTTGTAAATTATATGGATTAGAAAATAATAAAGTTTTTGCTATTACTTTTGATAATGCTTCGAGTAATACTGCAGCTATTTCTCATTTAATTAAAAGTTTAAACCCTGCTATGCAAGGTATATTTTTTCATGCAAGATGTGCATGTCATATTATAAATTTATGTGTTCAAAGTGGTTTTAGTTCTAGTGGTACTAGTTGTGGCATAGGTCCAATTGATAAAATTAAAATTTTCGCAAAATGGATTCGCACACCAAGTAATAAACGTGAATGGAAGCAAATTTCTATAGCAAATAATATACTTGTTAAAGCGTTTCCACTTCCCCTGGAAACAAGATGGAATTCACTTCATCGTTTGCTTTCTTCTATTTTACCTTATAAAGAACTTGTTACTACTTTTTATAACAATTATACAAGTAGCACGTATTTAGTACTTTTTGAAGAAGATTGGACTTTTATTGAATATTGTGTTGATTTATTATTTACTTTTAAAGATGCAATCGAAAGATTTTCAATTCAATTTTATCCAACTACACCGTATTTTGTTCCTATTATCTACACAATGTTTGAAAATTTTGTAAAATTTAGAAATCATGAAACTTGAAGTTCTTTTGTATATGATATAGAGGAAAAATTTGAAAAATATTGAGAAATAATTCCTCCTATTTATTGTATTGCAACTTTACTAGATCCTAGTCATGGTGAGGTAAATATAGAGATTTTTTTTATTGTTATAAAGAATTTCTTGGTCTTGATTCAATTGAGGATCAAAAGTCCTCAATTAACAATCTTTTTCGAGAATTGTTTAATGATTATGAAGCAAAAAGGGAGCAGTTCAATTTTAATCGAGGAGAAGAAGATTCATATGAAGAAACCAAGAGTAGCAAAAAAGGAAAAGGAATTTTAAACGCAATTAAGGAGCAGCAAAGAAGAGAATGAAGCTAAAAGAAAAAGCCAGCGGATCTGGATCAACAACTCGACGAAATTCTAGCTTCAATGAGCTAGGATTTTTCTTAAGTCAGGATTTTTTTTGTAGATGAAAACTTTAATCTTCTCTAATGGTGGAAAGAAAACCAAAAACAATTTCCAATTTTAGCTTCTATGGCCCGAGATGTTTTTGCAGTGCAAGTTTCTTCTGTTGCTTCGGAATCCACATTCTCGACATGTGGAAAAATTATTGGAGACCATCGAACCACTCTTAATCTGGATTCATTGTGCATGTTGACATGCCTTAAATATTGGTTTGATGTGGAATCACCCAATGTCGAAGTTGGAATGACCAATGAATTCGCTGATAATAATTCAGAGGAGGAGGAAGAAATTTCCAAGTTAATCTGTATAAATTATGAAGAATAGAGAATAATATTTTTTTTTTGTAAATTGTATGTAAAATTGTAAATAACTTTAGTCATAGTAAATATTTTTATGGACTACGGTCCGTGGTTTTTACTCTTCTAACTTTTGAAGGGGTTTTCCACGTAAAAAATTTTTGGTCTCTTACTCTCTCTTTTTTCTCCTTTGTTGTTGTTGTTATTGTTGTTGTTGTTGTTGTTGTTGTTGTTGTTGTTGTTGTTGTTGTTGTTGTTGTTCTTATTATTATTATTATTATTACATACCAAATTAATTAATGTTATACTTATCTATGTTTAAAATAAATAAAAATTTAAAATACAAAATGAATGAATATTTTAAAAACATATTAAATAAATGAATAAATAAATAAATGAAAAATATTAAGTAAATGATATTTCAAATATAATAAATTATTTAAATGCAAAATGATATTGGTACGCTTACAGTTCATTTAAATGCATAATAATATTAAAATGCAAAATAAATATAATAAATGAATATAAATAATGATATGCAAAATGATATTACAAAATGAATATAATAATAATATTATATATTTTGAATCAAATATCACTTTATCATAATATCACTTTATCATAATAACTTTATTATAATATTTATATTCATAATATAACTTTATTTTATTATAACAATAATTTTATTAGATAATTTTATAGTAATTTATTTTTACATTATTCTTACATAAATGAAATAAATTATAATAGCTTTATAATAAATTATTGTTAAATTAAACTATTAACATTATTTCTAATAAAAATAAATTTTTTAGATTAAATTATAAAAATATATATATTTATTTTTATTAAAATAAATTAATATAAATTTTAAAAAATTAAAATTTTTGAAATAAAAAAAAAAACTAGACCAAACTGATTTATCCCGGTTCGATTCGGTTTGAGGCGAATCAGTCCTATGAACCGGGTCGGTTCACACCTAGAGAAAAGAAGAACCGGCCCGACTCGGACCGGTTCGCCTATCGGTTCCATCATTGTGTGGGTCGAAATCGGTAAAAACCGATCCGAAATCGATCTAAACCGGCCCATAACCACCTCTAGCACAGTTATGCGAGCAGGATTCTTAGCAGTTTCATACAGAGTCTGGGTCTAAGGGTAAGGGTAAGGGTAAGGGTAAAGGCAGAGAGCAGCTGAAGAGGAGCACAAGTGATCAATCTAGTAGATGGCAGCTTAAGAGGGCCAGGACATCGGGTATACAGATTACAGAGGGGAAACCAGTTAGATCTGCTACAGTTTCCCCTACTACTAGCCCTAGTACATTTTAGAGAGGTACTGCAGCCAAGTGTACATTATGTGGGAGGTCGCACGGTACTAGACCATGCCATATGATATCTAGGCCGTGTTTTGACAGAAAGGGCATTTGGTCAAGGATTGCCCGATGTTGAGAGAGGCAGCCGCATCTACAGCTTCTACTCCTATTCCTCCTCCAGCAGCCCCGATACAGACTGAGACAGATAAGGCGACACCTTCACAGCCTAGACACACAACAGCTGCAGAGAAGGGTAAGAAGGCTGTGACACAGGGACGAGTGTTCGCATTAGATTAGGAGGTTGCTGATACTTTTGCAGATGTAATTAAGGGTAAGATTTATATTTTTGATATTTTAGTATTAGCATTGCTTGATCCTGGTTCTACACATTTGTTTGTATCACCTGCATGTGCTAATAAGATACCAGTAGAACCTGAACCTATAGGGTACACTTTGCAGATTAGTACACCATTTAAGGAGTCCCAGATGACGGATGTGGTGTATAGAAATTGTAAGGTTACTGTAGTAGAGAAGGAGATGACAGCTAACCTTATTTTGTTAAACATGTTTGACTTTGATGTAATCCTAGGGATGGATTGGTTAGCTGCGAATTTTGTTAGTTTAGACTATTATACCAAGTTTATTACCTTCTCTCATCATGAACGATATAATGTAAAGCTATTTGATAAATAAATAAAGTGGAGTATTTTACAAAAATTGTTTAAATGCTATTTTGGTGTGACTGAAGGTTTCATTGCGTATGTGGAGGACGTGGAACAGAAACGTCCAGATTTGTCAAATATTCCTGTGGTTAGGGATTTCCCGGATGTATTCCCGAATGATTTACCAAGGTTACCACCGGATAGAGAGATAGAGTTTGTGATTGATCTGGTACCTGGTATAGAGCCTATATCTAAGCCCCCATATCAGATTGCATTAGTGGAGTTGGAAGAGCTTAAGAAGCAGCTCTAGGAGTTGTTAGATAAGGGTTTCATCCGCCCTGGTATTTCTTCTTGGGGTGCTCTAGTACTATTCGTCCGGAAGAAGGATGGTAGCTTGAGATTGTGCATTGATTACAGGTTGCTTAATCGGGCTACCATCAAGAATAAGTATCCCTTACCCAGGATCGACGATTTATTTGATCAACTCAGGGGTGCAGTGGTATTTTCTAAGATTAATCTCCGATCAGGGTATCATCAGTTGAGGATACGAGAGTCTAATGTCCTTAAGATTGCGTTGAGGACTCGGTATGGCCACTGCGAGTTCCTAGTGATGCCTTTTGGATTGACTAATGCCCCTGCAGCTTTTATAAGTCTGATGAACAAGGTGTTCAAGCCACACCTGGATCAGTTTGTGATTGTTTTCATAAATGATATACTGATTTACTCCAGATCATCAGAGGAGCACGAGCAACATCTCCATATTGTCTTCAGACCCTTAGAGACCGGAGGCTTTATGCCAAACTCAGTAAGTGTAATTTCTGGCTAGATTGCATTGTATTTCTGGGGCATGTGGTGTCTAGAGATGGGGTATCTATGGATCCGTCTAAGATCGAGGCGATTATTCAGTGGGAGAGGCCTCGTACAGTTACAGATATACGGAGTTTTCTAGGTCTAGCTAGATATTACTGTCGATTTGTGGAGGGGCTTTCGAGACTCGCTGCTCCACTGACACGCCTCACGCGTAAGGATGTTAGATTTGAGTGGACAGATGCATGTGAGCGTAGTTTTCACGAATTGAAGCGATGGTTGACTAGTGCTCCTGTCCTCGCTCTTCCTAGCGGATCTGGTGGTTTCTTAGTGTACAGTGATGCGTCCGCTTTGGGATTAGGGTGTGTTTTGATGCAAAATGGTCGGGTAATTGCTTATGGTTCCAGATAGTTGAAAGAGCATGGGAAAAATTATCTGACCCATGATTTAGAGTTAGCCGCAGTGGTGTTTGCATTGAAAATTTGGCGGCATTATCTATATGGAGAGCGATTCCAGGTATACACAGACCATAAGAGTCTGAAGTATCTATTCTCGCAGTGAGAGTTGAATATGAGATAGCGTAGATGGATGGAGCTGTTGAAGGATTATGACTGCAAGATCCTCTACCACCCGGGGAAAGCTAATGTGGTGGCAGATGCTTTGAGCAGGAGGCAGATGCTTTGAGCAGGAAGCAGATGGGCATGGTTGCTTATATGATGATCCGGGAGTATGAGTTGATTGAGCAGTTCTTGGGCCTCAATTTAAGTGAGATTTCCTCTGAGAGATATGGATTTACGGCTAGCTTCAAGATAGAGCCAGATCTGATGGACAGGATCAGGGATGCTTAGAGGAGTGATTCTGATTGTATAGAGGTTGCCAGTCAGGTACAGATGGGAGTTCAGTCTAATTATGGGATTGGCAGTGATGGGATACTGAAGTTCAGAGATAGGATATATATTCTCAATGACCAACAGTTGAAGCATCTGAATTTGACAGAGGCTCACACCTCCAGGTACACTCTGCATCCGATACTACTAAGATGTACCACGATTTACGGAGAGTGTATTGGTGGCCTAGGATGAAGCGAGACATCGCAGAGTTTATTGCTAGATGTCTCACATGTCAGCAGGTAAAAGTTGAGCACTAGAAGCCTGCTGGATTATTACAGCCTCTACAGATTTCGAGATGGAAGTTGGAGCACATTACTATGGACTTCGTGATGGGCCTACTGAGAACTCGGAGGAATCACGATAGTATATGGGTGATAGTTGATCGATTGATGAAGTTCGCTCATTTTCTTGCCATGAAGTCTACTGATTCCCTCAGTGCCTTAGCCGATTTGTATATTCGGGAGATAGTGAGATTGCATGGTGTTCCAGTGAGTATCACTTCTAATAGGGATTCTCGGTTTACATCTCATTTCTAGGAGAGATTTCAGGAGGCGATGGGATCCCGATTGAGTTTTAGCACCGCTTTCCATCCGCAAATTGATGGACAGTCCGAGCGCCCTATCCAGACGCTCGAGGATATGTTGAGAGCGTGTGCACTAGATTTTAGAGGCTCCTGGGACGACCATTTGCCATTGGCGGAGTTCGCATATAATAATAGTTATCAGTCCAGTATCGGCATGGCACCCTATAAGGCTTTGTATGGCGGGAGATGTAGATCACCTGTTGCATGGGAGGAAGTAGGTGATTGTCGGATATTAGCTCCTGATTTAGTAGAGTAGGCTTCCCGGAATGTACAGTTGATTTCGGATAGATTGAGGACAGCTCAAAGTCGATAGAAAAGTTATGCAGATACTAGATGCCGACTATTGGAGTTCTCAGTCGGGGATTCTGTCTTTCTTAAGGTCTCACCGTCGAAGGGTATTATGAGATTCAATAAGAAGGGCAAGTTGAGTCCTAGTTGCATCGGGCCCTTTGAGATCTTAAACCGTGTAGGAGATGTTGCCTATAGGTTGGCATTACCTCCAGAGTTATCAGGGGTTCATAATGTCTTCCACATATCGATGTTAAGGACATATCATCCAGATCTCTCTCAAGTAGTTCGACATGAGCCACTGAAGATTAGGCAGGATATGAGTTATATGGAGAGACCGATACGGATCGTGGATAAGAAGGATAGAGTACTACGGTCTAAGACGATTCCACTGGTGAAAGTGCTCTGGTAGTATCACTCAGAGGAGGAGGCTACATGGGAATTAGAGAGTCTCATGCGAGAGAAGTATTCAGAGCTCTTTCAATGAGAGGTTCGATTAAATTCGGAGGATCGAATTTCTTAAGGTGTGGAGAATGTGAGAACTGTGTATTCAGATACTGTTTCACATGTAAGGACACTCACACTGTTCATTTCCTGTGAATTTCACAAATATGAGCTAGTACAGTGTGATGGGCCTCATAGGTTATACAGTGCCAGGATGCACATGAGACCGGACAAATAATACACAGAGGGTCCAATAAATATACGGTATGAATTTTAAGTCTAAATTTCCTCATTTAGATTATTTTTGAAGAGTATGAAAACAAATTAAGAAATGACGTTTAAATATATAGCCCTGTGGCATTTTCGTAAATTGAGGTCAAAATAAATGGGAATTTAATCTAGTGATTAAAGAATGATATTCTACATGAAAATAAGTTCTGGGTTATGTAAATAGATAGACCGAATCGGTAGTCAAATTAGAATTATATGCGATTTACCCGATAAGGGTATTTTTGTAATTTCACCTTCTCGAAAAGGTTAAACCCAAACCAAACCATCACCATTCATCAAAATACACTTAATATGAATTTTTGGTGATGAAAAATAAATATTTGGAGTTCAATTTCCTAGTTATAAAAATTTCGAAAGAAAAAGGACCTCGAAGACCGAAAAACTTACACATAATGGCATTTTTGTTATTTCCTAGCATTTCTAAACTATCTATAAAATATTTCTATATTGCTGCCAACTGCTGCTGGCACTGTTTCTTCATCCTCCTCCCTTAATCTCGTGACCTCCATGGAAGAACAAAAGAAAAGAAACTAAAAGCTTCCAAAAACACCAAATTTCCACCTTAATTTCATTAAGCTATCTCTACCAAAATTACCCTACTCATCTTCCTCTCTCTAAACACACCAATAGCCCTTTGATTAAGTGGCTAAATCAAGAGAAAACCAGCTCGTAAGGTTTCGGCCAAGGTACCCATTTATTGTGTATTTATATTCTCTGAATTTTAATGATAGATTTTAAGAGAATTAAGCTTCCTAAGCATGTTTATGGTATTAGTTTAGGTTGAAATTAGCTAAATCATGCTCAACCATTAGAGGAGGTGTTCGGCCAAGGGGGGATTTCCATTAATTGCTATGGTTTGTTGAATAAAAATAAGATTAAGATAATGATTTAGCATGATTAAACAAGGTAGAATAATAAAATTGTGGAAAAATCACAAAAATGGCAAGCCATTTTCAGCCATGGTGAGATGGGAGGGTTTTGATGTTTCAAATTATGATGTTAAGGTGTTAAGAGACTATAGAAATTATAAGAAGACCGATGGTGAAGTCGGAATTTGATTCGGAGTTGAATTGAGGAAGTTAGTTTTAGCACCAGTGTGAATTATACCGGTAAAATAATTTCTACTGAAAATATGGTAGAATTTAATGCAAGAAAAATTACTAGAATTTTAATTATGATGAATAATGGTCTTGGGTGAATTGTATTGTAGCCAGGGAGAGGTGATTAGTACGTGGTGCTATCGGACGATTAGATTTCATCCTACCAGTAAGGGATGCGTGTGTGAACCGTAAGGATACTATAAATGCATAGTTTGGTTCACACTATATTTATAAAATAATTTGGACATAAATTACCTTTGAAAGTGGTGAAATTTGATGAATTGTGGCTGCTGTTGAAATTATAAACTGTAATTTTCGTGCAGGAATGCTATTTTAGAAATAGCCGTCATTCTGCCGAAAATTATAGGAATATTTAGAAAATATTTCTAGCATTTTTCTAAAGTGGAATTTTGGGAAGTTTCCATGAAATTCATTAAATTGCATAATTTTATAGTTTACCAAAAAACTATATTTAAATATTCCTGTTAAGGAATTTTATTTATGTGAAAGTACCAGCATGTGATTTATACTGTTCTATAAATATTTAGAACATTTTCTAGAACGATTACCACATTAGAATATTTTATAAATTGTTATTCATAAGATGAAAATATTTTCCTTATAAATATTTATGGATTGATTGAACTTATATTCAGTGAAATTGATTTCATAAATGGTGTTTACTGTTTTGAGACTGTTAGGCCCAATATCATGCTCATGTGTCACGTGTTAGTGCTGATAGATACTGTTCCTACTATCAGCGTCCCGGTGGACACCTGATCAGTGCACACTGTGGACCTCATAGACTATGGCCATGGATCTCATGTGTTATTATTTTCCCTATTCGGGATATTATTATAGCATGATATAGTTAGGGTGTTGCCTGGATTCCATGATACTGTAATGATGATTGTACCTTTCACTGAACCTTTAGCTAGTACTAAATTATTTGCAGCTACTGAGCTTTTGATATACTACATGTTGAACTAAATATTATACGGTATTTTACAAGTGTGGAAACGAATATTTGTTGAAAGGAATATTAATTCCTTATTTATTTACTTAAGTGTTTTATCATGTGAATATTTAATGTTTTACTTGGATTTGAATATCAAGAGAAAACGATTACTCCCTATAGTTACTTCTAGGAGCCGGGACACATACGGTATTCTAAAATACCTTCCATACTCTATCCAGTATTCCTAGCCGACTATAGTATCCATCCTATTTTGAGTTTAGTGAGCTATTAGGATCAAATGTTTTTGGCATATAGATTTTATAGTATCAGTTTTACATACAATTCTTTTACTGAGCGCATTAGCTCACCCCTTTATTTTCTCACTCCACAGACTATCTTCAGTGATTCTGTTCCACGGATTTAGCTACGTTGTAGTTGACCCCGAGGCAGCACTTAGTGGAACCTGGAGGTAGCATTTCTTTTACATGTTTTCAGACATAGTTGTACAGTACTACTTTTGTATAATTCATGTATCGAGGATGTAGAACACGTGTACATACTGTATATATATTGCAGTAAATATTCTCATCGACTACTAATTTAATTAAAGTATAATAGTAGTTACTGTTTTTCATAAGTGAGTAATAAAGGCATCTCAGACAGCCTAACCGTCACGTGTGGTGTTATAATGTGGTAAAAACTGTACATTTTGGGATGTGACAGGTATTGTGCCATCCTCACGCTTTTGATGACATAATCACAATCGGCTTGGTTAACAACTAGTTACAAATCACTAAATACTTTGAGTTCTTGTGCTCCTACCTCTTTGGGCAATTTTAAACCAGTTATTTAGGCCTCATATTCTACTTCATTATTTGATGCTTTGAACTTGAAGCAAAGTGCGAACTCTAAATGATCATAATAGTCATCAGGGCCTTTCAAAATTAATATTAAGCCATATCCTAATAGACTCAAAGAACCGTCCACATATAATTCTCAATATAAAAGATCTTCCTGATGGTCATTGGGATTCTTATTGTGCATTCTGCTATGAAGTCTGCTAGGATTTGAGATTTTAACGCAGTATGTGGCTTAAAATGCAACTTGAATTCACTCAACTTAATTGCCCATTTCATGATTCTTCTGTACACTTCTGGTTTTAATAGAACTTGTTGTAGTGGTTCATCTATCAAGACTGTGATAGTGAAGGATTAGAGGTAAGGTCTAAGCTTCCTATCTACAACAATAAACACATAAGCTAGCTTCTCTAGCTTATCATACTTTAGTTCTGCACCTTGGAGTACCCTAATCAGGAAGTAGATTGGCTTCTCGCCTTCTTCTGTTTCCAGTATCAAAAATGCACTAACTACTTCGTTGGTTACTAAGATATACAAGCACAAATCGTCACCTTTTTTTTAGCTTAGTTAGCAATAGAGGCAAACTTAGAAATTCCTTAAGTTTGTCAAAAGGTTTTTGGCATTGATTCGTCAACTTGAAATTTTTGTTGCCCTCTAGAATTTTAAAAAAAGAAAGACATTTTTCCATTGATTTTGACATAAATATCTTAAGGTTGTCACTCTCTCGTGAGTGCCTGCATGTCATTCTGAGTTTTTGAGTTGTACATCTCCATTATAGCTTTCAATTTCTAAAGGTTTGCCTTAATTCCTCTTCAAGTTACCATAAAACTAAGAAATTTCCCTAAAAAGATGCCAAAGGCACACTTAGTGGGATTAAGTTTCATCTTATATTTCTTCAAAACCTCAAAACTTTCTTCCTAATCTCGCACATGATCTTGTAAGCTTTGGGTTTTGACCAATATATCATCAATATATACTTTAACATTTTTCCACATCTGGTCTAACCTTCAATATTATTGCCCTTGCATTTTTCAGTCCAAATGGCATTACATTGTAACAATAAGTCCCTTTTTCAATAATGAATGAAGTTTTCTCCTCATCTTCAGGCACCATCTTAATTTGGTTATATCCTGAATATGCATCCATGAAACTTAGGAGTCCACAACATGAGCTTCTATCTATAAGTCTATCAATGTTTGGTAAAGGATAGCTATCATTTGGATAAGCTTTGTTGAAGCCGGTGAAATCTACACACATTCTCCACTTTCCATTCACCTTTTTAACCATGACAATGTTAGCCAACCAATCTAGATACTTGACTTCACAAATGAAGTTACCCTTTAAGAACTTTCCTACTTCTTCATCTATCGCCTCTTGCCTATCTATAGTAAAGAGTCTTTTCTTTTGTCGAATAGGTTTAAAAGTGGGATCAACATTTAAGTGATGTACAATGACTTCAGGGTCAATTCCTAGCAAGTCTTCTGCTATGCATGAGAAGATATCCTAATTCTTTTGTAGGAATTCTATGAGATCTTCTTTCTCATCAAGACTTATTGAAGATCCAAATTGAACAACTTTGTGAGGCTCTTCTTTTCTTACTATCACAGCAGTTAAATCCTCCCCAGGTTCGAATGTTGCTTCTCTTAGCATTTTCTTGGTATTTAGTTCATTTGTAAGGCAAGTCTTTTCTCCTTCTTGTCGTTCATTGATGGCATAACGTTCACCTACTAGCATGTCATCCCTCCTAACTATTTCAACACCATTTAGAGTTGGAAACTTAAACATTCCATAGAATATTGACCTAGTAGCCCTCAACTCATGTTGATCAGGGCATCCAAGGATCACATAGTAAAGAAAAGGGGGACTGCTATTACAAATTTCACCATGGTGGTTACCTCATGACACCGATCCCTTAAAGTAAGTGGAAGAGTGATCACATCCATAAATTGACCAAGGTGGTTAACAAAGTGTGGATGCTTCTGAAATGGTTTGAGAGATTTTTCTATTAGCCTCGTCTTGTTCAGAGCCTTGCAATAGAGTATGTTCAAAGCACTGTCATTATGGAAAAGGACTTTCTTTACAACGAAGTTGTTTGATTATGATCGTGATTACCAAAGGATCATTGTTATACAGCTATACATTCTGTGGTACTCTTGGTCTTTAGAGTTGAAGATCATTATCTCTTCCTTCCACCCTCATGACTTCTTAGAAGGAGTAGGTCTATCTTTTTTATTTATAGCTTTCCTTTTAGAGGGCATCTTTGATCAACGTGCAACAGTCATGTTGACATTAGATGAGAATGGAGCCCAATGTAGCTGACATAAAAGTAAAATTTAAGCCCAATCATGTTGGCATTAGATGAGAATAAAGCCCAACCTAACTAGCACCAAAATGAAATTTAAGCCCAATCATGTTGGTATTAATTGAGAATGGAGCCCAATGTAGTTGGCATACAAATTAAGCCCAGTCATGTTGGCACATTAAGAATAACTTTTTCGGGAATGATTTAAAGTCGATTTCCTTCTTTATAGAGGGAGATTTTTCAAAAATGATTTATAGTTGACTACCTTTCTATTTAGATAGAGCATTGGAGCTTTTAAACAAAACAAAACAAAAGAAAAATATATGTCAAACAAAATGTGTGTTTATGTCTTTGAACAATTATTGTTTCACAGCAAATGCACAAAGAGGGACGGACAACTGTAGACACCTTATTTTGTTTGGAGTCTTAATTTGTAAAAATAATTAATTAGGTTAATTAGGTTGCTTTGTATTTTTTTTAATTAATTAGTTTAGTTTAACAAATTAGGATAATTTATTTGGTTAATGTGATTGGATTGATTAATTTAATTAACATTAGGGTTAGTTTAATTAATATTAAGATAAATAATTATAAATTGTAGGTTTGGTATCTAATTTTTAGATTAGGATTAATTTTAAGATAAGATTACTATTATTATTTAATTATTAACTTTTGTATTATTATTATTATTATTATTATTATTATTATTATTATTATTATTATTATTATTATTATTATTATTATTATTATTATTATTATTATTATTATTATTATTATCTTTAGCATAATTAGGATTAATGTAGGATTAAGATTGTTTAGGCTATAGGATTAATTAAAATAAAGATAATATATAAATAAAACAGATAGAATTAGATTAGAAGAAGGACATAAGAATTAAACTAGAATAAGGATTAACTTTTTGTAAGGTCTATAAAAGGGGGATCTCTTCGCCAACTTTAGCGATGATCTTCACCTTTATCATCCACCATAAAAGCTATTACATCCTACTCAAATTCATTCTGAGCCAACTCCCTTAAATAGTGTCATCTTCCTAGCTTTCATATGATTTATGCCATCATCATTTTCATCCCCACAATTCCACACGAGTAACCAAAACTGCCACCGTTTTTGTTCACTAAGCCACATCTGTACAAACAAGTGTCCTACTGCCAAGTTGTTGAACCAAAGCATCCTAGTTTACTCCATCGTAACATCTCCATTGTTGTGTTACTCAAGCTGTTGCTATGTTGTTTAATTAACAGCACTTACGCGAAAGAAAAAAAAAAGAAAGAAAGAAACGAGAGGGAAAGAAAGAGGCGTGAAGGAAGGAGGAAACAGAAAGAAGAAAAGAGCTATTCTCTTTAGTTTAATATTAGTTTAATTATTTAGATATAACTATGTAATTAGGTAATTAATTATGTAATTATTCAGTTTTAGATAATTAATTAGGTAATTGACTTAATATTAATATAGTTTGAAGGTTAATAATTAATTAGGATAAAAATTTATTAGTAATAGTTGGTTAGTGAATTAGTAAAATTTGATTCACAAAATAAGTGGGGTTAATGTGATAATTGATGTAGACACCTAATTTTGTCCGGGTTTGATAAATTTGAAAATTTAAAGATCAAATCCTATGCATTGCAATCGACTTAATTAAGTTTAGGCATATTTTCTTAATTTAAATTCTCGCTAAATTCAAGTAAATTTTGGGTTAGTTGACTTTGTTGGGCTTACAAGCTTAAAAACCCAATTTAGATTCCATGGGCTTGAAGGCCCAAATTTCATCTGTTTATTTCTAATTTTAATTTTGTTTTCTAATTTTTTTTTATAAACTTAATTAGTGATAATTTCCAAAAAGAAAAAAGAAAAAGAGTAAAAAAAAAAGAGAGAAAATAAAAATGGCCAATAGCTGTTAATCTGCCACTCACCCATTCCCATGAAAACCAGTCAATCAAACCCCATTCCAATGATCAAACACCTAAATGACTGAATTTGTGTAAAAATCTGAGGGACAAAAGCCAAGAATTGGACTAAGAAAGGCTTTCCAAATCGGTTAAAATGCACACTACCTTTCAGGCAAGGGGTCGGCCACTTTTGCGCTTTTCTTCTTACTTGACAACACAGACCATTCGGCCACCGTCAACCACCTTTCAAACACTCCTATTCATCAAGACAGTCCTTATTTTCCCTTAAAACATCCACCATTATTCCTTCTGCACCTACCACAGCCACCCAATCCATCACCTAACTCCGACGGCATCAAACCCGTGATCCTCCAAACCCAAAATCACACAAAATTGAGACCCTTAGCCAGCCCTTTACAGCCACCATTTGCAGCCCCTAAAACCACATCCCTCACACACCTGAGCCCCTACACTACCCAACTGTCAAAACCCGATATCCCGGCCCCTAAACTACCCAGAACCCTAAAACCTCAAAATACCCAAGGCAACCAAAAATCAAATGCATCAAAGCAAACAAAAACAAGCCACAAGATCAGAAACCCCAAAAGAGCAAAAAAAAAAAATCAAATAGGAGGAGTTGCGATTTTAGGTTCAAGGTGTTGGAGAGTTTACTTTGCAAATCCCAACGGTGGGAACTTAGAGGAGGGTGAGAAGAAGGCTCGGTGAAAATTTAGGTGGTCATTGGACGGCGGGAACGCGGTGGATCTAGGATCAAGGCCGCGACTTTAAGCTTAGATTTAGGCGTTTTAGGGCATTTTTAGGGAAATCTAGGCCTCGAAAGTGAAAAAGGAGACAGAGAGATATCAGAAAGTGGTGAGCTTTTTGATTTTGGCCAACTGGTGGTCGGCGGCGACGGACGGAGGCCAAGTGACGATTAAAAATCGAAAATCGCAAGCAGAGAGCCCTTCAAGGCTCTAAATTTTTTTTTTAAAGAAAGGAAGTGAAAAATGAAGTAATAAAAAATGGGTTTTTTATAGTGTGTTTAAAAAAAAACGAGAAAAGGCTGACCCACGCGTGGACCCGGATCCGACCCGAGATCCGCGCGCCCAACCCGAAGCAGAGGAGGTTGACCCAACAGCCTCCTAACCTAACCCGCGAGCTTGACTTGAATTGTGACTTGCCAGTAACCTCCAAAAGTGCTAGCCAATTTCCCTGCTGGACCCGCGCCTTTTGGGCCCTTCAATTTAGGCTGTTAGTTGGGTCACTTTCAAAAGGTTCTCTTGGTTTTTTTTTTCAAACCCAAATCATTTGGTACATTCTTATCTTGATTAATTTATTTTTATCTATTTGTGACTTTAATATTTCATGTGTCATTATTAATTTCATTTTTTATAAGATGAATTCTAAAAAAAATTTATGTTAAAATTAGTAATAAGTATTAGTTTTAAATTTGATTAGTATAATTTCATAGGTTTTGTTTTAAAGAAGTTAATAATGATAAATAAATAAATTTTATTTGTATCAATTATTATTATGTTGATAAAGTGTGTATGAAAATGTTAAATTAAAATAAAAATGGATTCCCGATGATGGGATGTTACGGAAGTCACAAGTAGTGATTCCTAACTGATCCTTAGGTGAGAAGAGTCTACAAATATTACCAGCGTATTGGGATATTTAGTATGATTTTTCAATAATTTAAATTTTTGTTAAAAATTAAAATGAATAATTTTTTTTAAAAGTTAATAATAAAGTTTAAATTTAAGTAAACAATTTTCCGATGATGGAATGTTACGGAAATCACAAGTAGTGATTCCTAACTGATTCCTAGGTGAGAAGAGTCTACTAAATATTACCAGCGTATTGGGGCATTTAGTATGATTTTTCAATAATTTAAATTTTTGTTAAAAATTAAAATGAAATTTTTTTAAAAAAAATTAATAATAAAGTTTAAATTTAAGTAAACATGAGTCCGATGATGAGATGTTACGAAATTCACAAGTAGTGATTTCTAATTGATCTTTAGGTGAGAAGAGTCACTAAATATTACTAGAGTATTGGAATGCTTAGTGTGATTCTTCAATAATATTGATTTTTATTTAAAATTAAAAAAATAAAATATTATAAAAAATTCACGTGCATCATTCATTTCCTGTTTGCATCATATGCATCCATGGTTAATTACAAAAATAAAATGTGAATTTTCCGAGGATGAGATTCTATAGAAATCGCAAGTAGCAATTCTTAAAAAATCTCTAGGTGAGGATGTTATTTCAAATATTACCAGAAGTATTGGAATATTTGATTTAATTTTTCAATACAAAAAGGTTCACATTCACTTTCAAAAAAAATATTTAGTCTTTGTTTTAAATATATAAAAAAATGGTTTTGAGAAAAGAGAAATTAAATTGTTCAATAAAATAAGAATTATTTTTAAATATTAAATTAAGACTATTTCATTAAAACCAAAATGATAACATGTGATTAAAATGGTACCGTTTTTTAACGGGCATCATGGGGGTGCTAATCCTTTCCCACACGTAACCGTAGTCTCGAACTCGACTTTGTTTCCGCAGACCCAAATTGTCTTTTTAATAAAACTTAATTAATTTTGAGATTTTGTTAAAAAGATAAATATTTTTAGGTGGCCAATCACATCTAGTAAAAAAGATTGGTGGCTACCTCCTTGTTTTCTATGTTTTCAAAATCGTCGAGCAGTCGAGTCCCCAGACGAAATCGTTACGACAATTGATATGATAATTTGCATGATAATTTGTATGATAAAGTTTTAATAATTTAGTTTGCATGATTATTGGTATGATACTTGCATGATTTAATTTAATAGAATTGATATAATTGATTTGTATCTTTAATTTAATATAGTTAGAGTCTTGATAAGTTTATTTATGTAGTTTTAGAATCTTGAACCCTTTACCGAATCTTAGTAAAAATTCTTTAGGATTAAAATGAAAATATAAATAAGAAGTAATTGATAAAGAAATTAAAATAATAAAATATGAAGACAAGATAGAATCCTTTGAGTTATTGCGAATGTGTAACGTCTAAGAAATTTCTAAGTGAGAAATTCTTGTTTAAACTTAGCCAGAATGATGGAATATTTAAACAATTAATTCCAATATAAAATAATGTAATAATAAATAAAATAAATCAAATAGAAATAAAATAAGATTAAATAATTGATAAAATAAAAGGTAGACAAAAATTATTCCAATGATAGAATTCCTAGAGAGATTGTGAATGTGTGACGTCCATGGAATTCTTAGGTGAGAAATTTTCTTTTGAATTTAGCCAGAATAATGGAAAATTCAAATGAAAATTTTCAATAAAAGATAATCAAAGTTTATCTTAAATAATTAATTAATAATAATAAGATAATATAAGAAAAGAGGAACAAAATAGATAATAATTAGAAAAATTATATTTTCATATGAAATTTAATTGATTTGACAAGGGAGCCTCTTCAAGTGGGTCAAATATGACTACTTGGATACTCTTAAGGTGATGAATTCTTTCTAATGATTTGGCTAGAATGATGGAAATGAATTAAAAAAACGTTTTTCACTTTTAATCATATTGAAACCTGATAGCACTTAAAAGCAAATTTAGGAGTTCTAAGACTAAGTACCATTTTAGGATGAGCATTGTGGGGGGTAAAAATATTTTCCCATAATCGTACTTTAGAACCCTAAGATCTTTGAATGTAGACAAAAATGTTATCCTTAGTTAGAATAGGCAACCAATCACACCTTAAATTTGAATGGTTGGTGGCGACTCCAAGAATTTTAGTGTAGCGGTTAGGTTCCTAAAATCTAGATGTTATGACATTTTGGTAACTCCACTGGGGACATTAAAGAGTCAGGCCAATGATTAGTCTTAAGTTATACTTATTTTTATCTAGAAGTGTTTACTTGGTTTAGTATCTTAAGAAAGGAAATACATTAATAATAATTAAAAGTTCCTTCACACAGACATCACTTGCATACATAAGCCTTTTACCCAGGCTTTATCCCTTTTTAGGATGGAGTAGAGTACCTTAGCTCTCGAGGGGTGACAACCTCCGCATGGGCCAGCAAAATACTCCAAATCAGATTGAACCCTTTTGGTTTGTAGGCCTTAGGTGAGGTTTAAGTACTTTACTAGTCCTGTATGGATGTCAGTCAAAAACAATTTGGAAACCTTTAACTCCTTTAACATCCTAGCCAAGCATATAATGAAACCTTAGAGATCCAACTTTAGATAGAGCCATGCCAACTCATTATGTAGAAATAACCTAACATTAGGACACATGAAGGAACGTCTTGTCTTTATCTTACTTCTTTCATGAAATTTGATAAGTTTCAAAATTAAAAAAAAGGGTAAATTCCACTGAAATTCTCAAGGTTTTACCATAATTCAACTCTAGTCTACTAGTTTGAGAAATCAATACTTTGGTCTAAAATTACATATTCAACAGTACAAAAAAATTGTTCTATTATGTTACTATTAAAAAATTCTATTAACCTAATCATTGATTACTCATAAAATATCCATAATACTCTTTCTTGATATTAAAAAATAAAAATTTTACATAAAATAACTCTTTAAAGAAATACTTAAAAATAATAAATAGTACTAAAATTCATTGTTGATAGTTGGAAATGTGATATTATTAATTCGAGTTTAGTAATTGACTAATATATGTTAAAATCATTTGCGATTCTGGACCAAAGTGTCTATTTTCAAAACTAATGGACTAAAGTTAAATTATGGTAAAACTTTGAGGACTTCAGTGAAATTTACCCAAAAAATATATAGGAAAAAACGTTAGAAAAAAGAAAAAAAAAGAAAAGAAAAGTTTTTCGTCTCGTTTTCATTTAAAAAAAAGGAAAGTCAAGTCAAAACAAAGAAATCTTTTCGTCAAAAGGAAATGAGATGTTAGATTGTCTTAGTTAGTTTGCCAATGAAAAATGACTAGATGAAATTTTTCAGAGAAGAAATGAGAAGTGTTAGGATTAGTTGGAATTTTTTTTATTTCACTTTGCATTTATTAGTGTGAGAACCGACTATATTGTACTATACATATATAAACATTTATTAATTAATTGAATTTTTGGTAAATTTTGTAAATTATAAGTAAATAGTGATGTGGGCCTAACTTGAGTTATATTGCCCAAATGTAATTATGATTTAGGAAACAGTATACGGAAGGTGTAATAATCATATTGTGAAAATTTTGAGACCAAAGTACCTTAATTGCATTATTTTGGGAAGTGTGGCAAACAAATTAGAAAATAATGGTTACATCCTGATGGTATTTTCGTAAATTGCACTCAAACTAAAATGAATTGGGATGAAGTATAAATATCATGATATTCTACATAAAAAAGAGTTTAAGATAGTGTCAATAGATTTATCGAATCATTGCTTAAATCGAAAAATTTTGCTGGCGGTCTGCTAGGGGTAATTTTGTAATTTCACTCATTCGGTGTATGGCCCGTTGACGAAACCACCATAATTCATCAAAATACATCCAATAAGATTATTTAGTGATGGAATCCAAAATTTTGAAGTGCAATTACATAGTTATTACGATTACGAAAGTTTAAGGGCAAAATTATCCGAAATTTTCATAACTAAGGGCATTTTCGTAATTTACCCCCTTCTAGTATTCTCTTTATATTTCTCCCCATCAGCTTCTGACACTATTCACTCATCTTCCTCACCTCTCTCACGTCCTCCATGGGAGAAAGAAAGAAGAAAAGAAAAGAAAAGAAAAGAAAGCTTCTATAACTTTACATACACACCTTCTCACAAAAATCTCTTCTACAAACCTCTTCCTCTCTTCAAGATCTATCTACCCATACCCATAGCTTATTGAATAAGTGAGAAAATAAGGAGAAAAGAGAGCTTGAAGTTTCGATCAAGGTAAGGTTCTCTTCATCCATGGTGTTTCATTTAATCTCAATGGTGTAGCATTTAAGCTTACTAAACATGTTGGTAGAATTAGTTTTGATTAAATTGAACAAAATGAAAATGTGCCATGAATGGGAGCTTCGGCCATGATGAGAACCTAAGGAAAACTTAGTGTTTCATGCATGAAAAGGTGCCAAGTTGCTTAGTGAGTATGGATAGACAAGTATGTAAGCTTAGATTGTTGAATTTCCATGGAATTGGCCAGATGAAGAATTCGGTCAACACAAGGGGACCTATGTTCATGGCTGAATTTGATGATTTTAGGGTGCCATTAAACTATAGAAATTATAAGGAGTCCACCAATGAAATCAGATTTAAATTCCGACTTAAAACGAAGAAGTTAAGTTTCACTATTGGTAGAAAATATACTGCATAAATATTTGCAGTGTACAATGTGGCTGCAATTAAGCATAAAAAGTAGCTTAAAAATAAGTGTTAAGTGAGTTAATATTTTTGGTGAATTTATCTACAGCCTGGGAATATTGGATTACGAGTGGTGTTATCGAGAAGTCCGATATCACGAGACAAGTAAGGGATGCGTATGTGGACTGTAAGGATATTTTGAATGCATGATTTTGATGCAAATAATTTTATGAGAATATTTGGAAGTGAATTGCCTTAAAAACTGTGAAAAATGTGGTTTTTGGCTGGTATTATACTGTGTTTCAAGTGCAGGGAGGCTAAAGTATTAGCAGCCATTATGCTGTTGAAAATTTTTGGAAAAACTTCTAAAAATACCATGAAATATTTTGATGTATTACTAAGTGAATTCCAAGCCTTGGAAATGTGATATTTCATATTTTTCAAAGAATATGAACCTACCAAAAACCATTATTCAAATATTCTAGGTATCGAATTTAATTAAGGTAAAGTTACCGAAAATTTCTCCTGATTGAATTACAGTGTAATAAGTGGTTTACAAAGTGAATGTTGGAAAGTGAATATTTATATAAAATATTTTCATTATAATATTTACTGTGTTATAAATTAACCTTTACAAACTAATTGAAGATTTTACTTATTTTATTAATCTCCATAAAAGTGATACTATTGTGTGAATATTGTTTTGAGACTGAAATGTTCTTAAATGTATTTCACAAGTGAAATAGTGGGTATATGACAACTAATATTAGCTTTGGAAAAATAAATATTTACTATTTTTCATAAAGTGTGAAATTATTGAAAATGATTTTTTAGTAATCTTGAAATCGAATTTCACAGAAATGAAAGTACTGAAATGTGTGAATATGTGTTTTACTGTGAAATCAAATATTCATGGAAATTATTACTATAGATTGGTATAGTGTGAATATTTTATAACATTGTTTTCACTGTACTGTATACTATGTAATTTTATATATTTATGGATTTTCTTAAAGATATTGTCTATTTTACTAAATTCCATAAAGGTGATGTGATTTCTTATAAATTGTTTTGAGACTGATAAACCCGTACCATGCTAATATGTGATATGTGATATGTACATGCTGTGTGAAGCTGTTGATACTGATCCTATTTTCAGCGTCCCAGTTGACACCTGATCAATGTACGAGTAAGGACAATTATAGACTATGGCTATAGGTCTCATATGATGCTGATACTATTCCCTACGATGATTATAGTATGATATATTGAGGGTGTTGCCTGGTCTCCATTCACATGTTACTGATTTACTACTACGGTTTTCACTGAAACTATTATGATTACAATTACTAAAGAGAAGTGTTTATCACACTGAACTGTTATTACTTACAGGGTTTATTGAAATGTGTGAGACGTGTAAAAAGTGATGGGTAAAATACTAATTACAATATTTTATTTAATCGGTTTTATAAACTATTATGTGATTATTTATTTAATGAGTGAGGTTTACTTAACAGGTTTTCGTACTGTTTACGAAATTTTCAGTGATATATGTAAACTGTGTTCAAAGGGAAATGGTAATTTATTAATCTAATATTCTTTTTATGATTTAATATGAATATTAGATTATTTGATTTAAATGCTTTGATTTACAAAAGTATTGATTTGAAATTATTATGAAATGTTATGGAAAAGTGTTTTATAATAATCAATACTTACTCCCTCTAGTCACTTCTAGGTTCCGAGACATGACAGGTATTTCAAAATACCTTCCTTATTCCATCCAGATCCCTAGCCGACTATAGTATCCTTCTTTTACGGTCCCTAGTGCACCTATAGGAAAATAAATTGTTTTATGGCATATAGATTTCGTAATATCAAGTTCTGCATACAATTCCTTTACTGAGCTGTGGTTCGCTCACTCCTTTATTTTTCACCATCCATAGATTATATTAATCGGTTAATTAGTGTATCAATCCGTAGATTAACTGCGTTTTGGTTACCCCGAAGCAAGTTATAGTGGATCCTGGAGGTACTATGTTTACATTTGTACGTTCAGACATTTTTATACAGTACTACTTGTTATAAATTTAATTTCAGGGTATGTAAATTGATTTATACAGTTGTAATTATTAATAAATAAATATTGTCTAAAGTGTTTTACTGTGGTAAGTGAACAGTGTGAAAGACATCATAGACAGCCCAACCAACTACTGTATATGTGTGATACACAATAAATGTGGATGATTACTATATATAACAGACTGTAACAATTAGTAATAAGATTCATGTTGTTCCATAACATATTGTCATTCATTAGTCATACATACATACACATGTTATGAGAATTTTGACATCATGCAGTGCATACATACATACAAACTTCAATTTCATACATAAAAATTTCTATTAAGCCAATGTTGAGGAAGCCCAAATTGTTATTCTCCAAAAGTAAGAAAGTTCATTTCAAAAGAAAGTTATGATCAAGAAGAAGACCTAGTTGTTTAATAGAAGATGAGTAGTTGGAATGTTACAAAAGAAATTGCCAATCTAGGAGGCAATCTATTTATATTTGAACACTTTTTGCAGATGAAATTTTTATTTGAAAATAAATGACCTTTTATATCTTTGACATGAGTTGAATAAAAGCCCACTTGACATTTTTTCATGATTTAAGGAAAATGAGAAATCTTAAAGAAAATTGGTGATAACTGTCAAGAATGAACATCCTAAGCCACTTTATTGATCATTCCATGTTCCCTCTCAACTTAAAATCAAACCACTCGAAAGCTTGAATCATGAAAAAATATAAACCTTGAAGCTCATAAACTTGACCCCTTTTACATGGAAATATTTCAAGGTCAATAATCTTCATCTAGGTAATAAACAATGAAATGACCAATGAATTTGTAAAACTTTTTTTGAACTATTTTGGAAATATCAATTCATGATGCATTGTCATAAGGACTTTGGATTTGGAAATTTGATAGATCTTAAGGCCATGCTAAGAGCCACAGACACATTAACCCAAAGTTCTTTCTATTAACTTGAACTTTCCAACTCAATTTATTGGAGCCATACTTTGTCACATCCCATAATGTACAGTAATTACCATTTTTACATGTGCACAATGACAATTGAGCTGTCTGCGATGTCTTTACCCCACACTCTTTAAAACAGTAATCACTATGGTAATGAAATTAAATCGAAATCTAATAAAAATATTTATTACAAAATATTATATAAAGTATTTACACGTGTTCTACATCCCCTATACATCGAAATCTAACTTTTCCAAATTAACTCCGAATTGAAATCCGACTTCACTAACAGTCTCCAAATAATTTCTACAGTCTCAAGGCATCCTAAATTCATCAAAATGCAGCACCAAACCATCTCCCCTTTCAATGGCCAAATGCTCCCTTATGGCATTTTCAAAGAATTTCAACCATCTAATTTTATATTCATGCTTAGCCTTGTTTACTCTTGAATTTAGCATCATTTTTAAGCATCAAACCACAAAATTTCCCCTAATTCCATGCATGGCTGAACCCTCCTTAAATGGCATAAATTTATTTTGTTCAATTTAATCAAAACTAATGCCATAAACAAAGTCAACAAGCTTAGATCTATCATCCTACACCATTAGCATTAAGTAAACTACAAGCATAGTGAAGGGATACCTTTGGCCGAATTCCTTGGGCTGTTTTTCCTCTTGATTTTGCCACTTATTCAAAGGGCTATGGGTATAGGTAAAGAGAGGAAGATGAGTAGAGTGATTTGGTAGTTGGGATTTTGTTGAAAAAGTGTGTAAATTTTGACTTTTAAAAGGTTATCTTTTCTTTTCTTCTCTTTTTCTATGGTGGCCATGTGAAAGAGGGGAAGAAGATGAAGAAATAATGCCGACTACAGCTTGGAGCAGAATTTAAAGTCTTCTAGATATGGCAAAATGACCATTTTGCCCTTGGTTTTGAGTTTTTTGGACAAAAGTACTCTTAAGCTTCCGTAAATTTTATAACTAGGTAACTGAACTCCAAAAATTCATATTCCATCACCAAAAATTATTGTTAAACATATTTTGATAAATGGTGATGGTTTGGTTTGTGTTTGGACCTACCGTGAATGTGAAATTACGAAAATACCTCTACCGGGCAAATCGCGTAAATTTCTGATTTAGCTACCAATTTAATCTATCTATTAACATAGCCCAGGACTTATTTTTATATATAATATCATGCTATTTTTACTTGGTCCAAATTCATTTTAGATTTGGCACAATTTACGAAAATGCCATCGGGCTATGTATTTAATCGTTATTTTCCAATTTGTTTTCATGCTTATAAAAATAAATCTAAATGGGGGATTTTAAGTTTGAAATTCTTACCGTAGGCTTATTGGGCTCTTTAAATATTATCTGTCTAGTCTAACGTCCATCCGGGCACTGTAGTGCCTGCGGGGCCCACCTTACTGTATTGGCTCGTACCTACGAAATACACAGGAATGAACAGTGGTGAGTATCCCTACATGTGCAACAGTACCTGAGTATATGGTTCTCACATTCTCCCCACCTTAAGAAATTTGATCCTCCGAATTTAATCAAACCCGTCACTGAAAGAGCTCTAGATACTTCTCCCGCATGAGACTTTCTAACTCTCATGTAGCTCCTCCTCAGAATGATACTGCCAGAGCACTTTTACTAACGGAATCGTCTTAGACTGTGGCACCCTATCCTTCTTATCCAAGATCCGAATAGGTCTCTCCACATAACTCATATCCTCCCTGATATCTAATGGCTCATGCTGAATTACGTGAGAGAGATCTGGATGGTATCTCCTTAACATCGACACATGGAGGACATTATGAACCCCTGACAACTCTGGAGGTAGCACTAATCGATAAGCAACGTCTCCCACATGGTCTAAGATCTCGAATGGCCAGATATACCGAGGACTTAACTTCCCTTTCTTACTGAACTGCATAATACCCTTCGACGGTGAGACCTTAAGAAAAACAGAATCCCCTACTGAGAACTCTAATGGTCGGCGTCTAGTATCTGCATAACTTTTCTACCGACTCTGTGCTGTCCTCAATCTGTCACATATAATCTATACATTCCAGGAAGCATGCTCTACTAAATTGGGAGCCAATACCTTACAATCACTTACCTTCTCCCATGCAACAGGTGATCTACATCTCCTGCCATACAAAGCCTCAAAAGGTGCCATGCCGATACTGGACAAATAACTATTATTATAAGCAAACTCCGCCAGTGGTAAATCATCGTCCCAAGAGCCTTTAAAATCCAGTGCACATTCTCTCAACATATGCTCGAGCATCTGGATGGTGCGCTCAGATTGCCCATCAGTCTGTGGATGGAAAGCGATGCTAAAACTCAATCGGGATCCCATAGCCTCTTGAAACCTCTCCCAAAAATGAGATGTAAACCGGGAATCCCCGTCAAAAGTGATGCTCACAGGAACACCATGTAACCTCACTATCTCTCGAACATATAAATCGGCTAAGGCACTGAGGGAATCAGTAAACTTAATTGCCAGAAAATGAGCGAAATTCGTCAATCGATCAACTATCACCCATATACCATCATGATTCCTTCGGGTTTTTAGCAAACCCATCACAAAGTCCATAGTAACATGCTCCCACTTCCGCATTGGAATCAGTAAAGGCTATAGTAACCCAGCAAGCTTCTAATGCCTAATCTTCACCTGCTGACATGTGAGACACCTTGCTACAAATTTTGCGATGTCTTGCTTCATCTTAGGCAACCAATACACTTTCCGTAAATTATGGTACATTTTAGTACTGCATGGATGTAGAGTGTACCTGGAAATGTGGGCCTCTGTCAAAATCAGATGCTTCAATTCTTGATTATTGAGAATGCAGATCCTACAACTGAACCTTAGTATCCCTTCGGTGCCAATACCATAATTTGACTGTACTCTCATCTGAACCTGATTGGTAACCTTATTGCAATAAGAATCCCTCCTCTAAGCATCCCTTATTCTGTCCATTAGATCTGGCTTTATCCTGAAACTGGCTGTAAGCCCATAGCTCTCAGAGGAAATCTCACTCAAACTGAGGCTCAAAAACTGCTCAATTAGATCATGCTCCTAAACCATCATGTAGGATACCATACCCATCTGTTTACGACTCAAAGCATCTGCCACCATATTTGCCTTCCCCGGGTGGTATAGAATCTCGCAGTCATAATCCTTTAACAACTCCATCCATCTGCGCTGTCTTATATTCAACTCCCGCTGCGAAAATAGATACTTCAAACTCTTATGGTCTGTATATACCTGGAATCGCTCTCCATATAAGTAATGCTGCCATATCTTTAATGTGAACACCATAGCGGCTAACTCCAAGTCATGAGATGGATAATTCTTCTCATGCTCTTTCAACTGCCTAGAACTATAAGCAATTACCCGACCATTCTGCATCAGAACACACCCTAATCCCAATGTGGATGCATCACTGTATACTGAAAAACCACCTGATTCGCTGGCTAGGGCGAGAACAGGAGCACTAGTCAACCGCCTCTTCAACTCCTGAAAACTGTGCTAACACGCATCTGTCCACTCAAACTTAACATCATTGCGCGTGAGGTGCGTCAATGAAGCAGCTAATCTCGAAAAACTCCTTCACAAGCCGGCAGTAATGCCCGACTAGACCCAGAAAACTCTGTATCTCTATCACTGATCTAGGCCTCTCCCACTATACAATAGCCTCTATCTTGGTCAAATCTACGGACACCTCGTCCTTAGATACGACATGTCCCAAGAATGTTATATGATCTAGCCAGAAGTCACACTTACTGAACTTAGCATAAAGCTTCCGGTTTCTGAAGGTCTGTAAGACTATCTGGATATGCTGCTCGTGCTCCTTTAATGAGTTGGAGTAAATCAGTATATCATCAATAAAAACAATCACAAACTGATCCAGGTATGGCTTAAACACTTCGTTCATCAAACTCACAAAAGCTGCAGGGGTATTAGTTAATCCGAAAAGCATCACAAGGAACTCGTAATGACCATACCAAATCCTGAATGCAGTCTTAGGGATATCAGACTCCCTTATCTTCAGCTGATGATACCTTGATCGGAGATCAATGTTCAAGAACACCACTGCACCCCGGAGCTAATCAAATAAAACATCAATCTTGGGCAAAGGATACTTATTCTTGATGGTAGCCCGATTAAGTAATCTGTAATCAATACATAATCTCAAGCTGCCATCCTTCTTCCAGATGAATAATACTAGAGTACCCCATAGAGAAACACTTGGGCGAATGAAACTCTTATCCAATGACTATTGGAGCTGCTTCTTAAGCTCCTCTAACTCCACCAACGCCATCCGATATGGGGGCTTAGATATAGGCTCCGTACCAGGTACCAGATCAATGATAAACTCCGTCTCCCAATCCGACGGTAACCCGGGTAAATCATTTGGGAATACATCCGAGAAATCCCTAACCACAGGAATGTCTGACAACTCTGGACATTTTTGTTCTACGTCCTCCACGTAAGCAAGAAAACCATCAATCACACCAAATAATATTCAAATAATTTTAGTAAAAATATTCCACTTCCATTACTTATCAAATAATTTTATAGTGTAACGTTCAGGACGAGAGAAGGTAATAAACTTAGTATAACAATCTAAGTTAATATAATTCGCAACTAACCAATCCATCCCTAGGATTACATCAAAATCACACATGTTCAACAAAATCAGGCTAGCTGCCGTCTCCTTCTTTCCTACAGTCTTTACAATCTCTATACATCATGTCCGTCATCTGGGACTCCTTAAAGGGCGTAATAATTTACAAAGTATACCTTTAAAGTTCAGGTTCTACTGGTATCTTTTAGCATATGCAGGTGATACAAACGAATGAGTAGAATCGGGATCAAATAGTGTAAGTACCGAAATATCAAAAATATAATTCTTACCCTTAATCACATCTGTAAAAGCATCAGCAGCCTCCTGATCTAATGTAAACACCCGACCCTGCATCACAGCCTTCTTATCCTTCTCTGCGGCTGTAGCACATCTCGGCTGTGAGGGTGTCGCCTTCTCTGTCTCAGTCTGTACTAGGGTTGCTAGAGGAGGAATAGTAGTTGGGGCTATAAATGTAGCTGCCTCTCTCAACATCGAGCAATCCCTAACCAAATGCCCCATCTGACCACATCTAAAACAGGCCCTAGAAAGCATATAGCAGGGTCGAGTACCATGCGACATCCCACACAATGTACACCTGGCCGCGGTACCTTTCTGAGTAACACTGGGGCTAGTAGTAGGGGCTGTAGAAGTAGGTCTCCCTGATCTCGCCTATGTAATCTATATACCCGATGTCTTGGCCCTCTAAGGCTACCATCTACCTGATCTGTCCTCTGTACTCCTCTTCGCCTTCTCTTTACCCTTAGCCTTACTCTTAGATGCGGGCTCGGAATGAAACTGCTCGAAATTCTACTCACACAACTGAGCCTGTCTCACAACCTCATCGTATGTCTGGATATCAAATGGAGCTAGCTTCGATCTAATAGATGGTCTCAACCCAACCTTAAACCTATCAATCTTATGCCGCTCGTTTACCCGAGTCAGTGGATCAAATATGCTAAGTGTAGTAAACCTTGTCTCATACTGATCCATTGTCATACTCCCCTGGACTAGCTCTATAAACTCCTGTTGTAACTTCTTCTGAGTTGTACCAGGGATATACTAGCGATGAAATGCATCAACAAATATCTCCCAAGTAATCACTAGGTGTTGGGCAAATAAGATAGTCTGAGCCGACTTCCACCAGTGCTCCGCATCATCAGTTATTTGGAACATTGCCAATCCCACTCTTTCTGTATCCGAACATCTCATGTATCTAAATAACTTCTCTACAGCAGTTACCTACTGCTCTGCCACCAAAGGATCCCTATCTCCCTTAAATCTCGACAAGTTTAGCTTCGTAAACTGCCGCATCAAAGTAACATCACAATATGACTCAACATCCTTGGGTGGCTGTACTGGTGGCAGTGGTGGTACGGCCTATGCCTACGATACTGGCTGAAGGGCAGGCTGTGGCTCGGGAGGTACTAGAGGTGCCTAAACTAGCTGAGGTGGGGGTGGTGCTATTGCTGCTTTTTCTCTATCAGCTCTGTCAGCGTTATACATGGCTATAAAGTCTGCCAACATCCGTTCTATCCTATTCATTTTGGTATTAGGGCTTTCAGGCAACGGAGGGAGTACGGGTTCTGGGACAGGCTCCGGTGTAGGCTCCGGAATAGGTGCTGCCCTACTGCATCCTCGACCTCGTCTTTCCCTATGTCCACTCATTTATGCACAACACAGACATTTCAAAACGATCTTCACTCACTTGAATCATTTACATATATTCATACTATATAGTACTACAGGAGATGTACTCTTATTTAAACCTGAAGACACCGACAGACATTAGATCAACCTCGTTCTGATACCAATTTAACTGTCACATCTCGTAATGTACAGTAATTACTATTTTTACACGTGCACAGTGACGGTTGGGCTGTTTGTGATGTCTTTACCCCACACTCTAGTAATCATTATGGTAATGAAATTAAATCAAAATCTAAAAAAAATATTTACTACAAAATATTATATAAAGTATTTACACGTGTTCTACATCCCCTGTACATGAAATATTCAATCATAGTACTGTACAAATATGTCTGAACATGTAAAGGAAAATAATACCTCCAGGATCCACTTAATGCTGCCTCGGGGCAAACTATAGCACAACTGAATCTGTGGAATGATATCACTGAAGATAATCTGTGGAGTGGTAAGAGAATTGTATGTAAAACTGATACTATAAAATCTATATGCTAAAACATTTAATTCCTAATAGTTCACTAAAGCACAATTTAGGATGGATACTATAGTTGGCTAGGAAATCGAATGGAGTAAGGAAGGTACTTTAGAATACTTGTCTTATCCAGGCTCCTAGAAGCAACTATAGAGAGTAAACAGTTGAATTTAATATTCAATCATTATGAAAACTATCAAATTTGCATAGCAAATAATTTATTTAAATAAGTAAATCAAATAACATTTCTTTTCAATAGCAAATATTCAATTCAAATCTAATAAACATCGTACAGTCAACAGTTCAATAATTGGTATACAAAATACTCTGTACTATAAACAGTTTAGTACCAGCCAATAGTTCAATAAAATCGTACCATAAACAGTACGGTATAATGGAGACCAGGCAACCCCCTTCGTATATCATGCTATGATAATATCCTGAATAGGGAGAATAATAACACATGAAATCTATGGCCATAGTCTATGGGGTCCACAGTATGCATTGATCAGGTGCCAACCGAGACTCTGATAATAGGATTAGTATCTATTAGCACGGTACAGTAATAATAACACGTGACACGTGAGCATGATACGGGGCCTAACAGTCTCAAAATAGTGAATACACATATAAGCACCATTTATAAAATCACTTTCACTGATAGCATCTTCAATCAGTCCATAAATAATCAAAATGAAAATATATTCATTTTATCAATAAAAATTCATAAAATATTTATACTTCGGTATTCTTTCAAGAAAATGTTTTATTTATTTATAGAACAATATAAAGAACATGCTGGTACTTCCATGTAATTAAAATTCCTTAACATGAATATTTAAATATTATTTTTGATAAATTATAAAATCATGGAATTTTTAATGAAAAACCATGGAAATCACTTGAAATTTCACTCATTTCTATCCTTAGAAATATTAGGAATAATTTCATAGAATTTCTATAATTTTTCGGCAGAATGATGGCTATTGTAACCTAGCCTTCTTGCACTAAAAACACAGTTGCATAATTCAACCAATGGCCACAATTTCACCAATTTCAAAGCCATTTATTTCCAAATCACTTCATAAAAATAATGTGAACCAAAACATGTATTTATAGTATCCTTACGGTTCACATACGCATCCTTTACCTGTTCGATTAAGTCAGGCTTCTCGATAGCACCACGCGTAAATCAAGACTCCCGGGCTGCAAGATATTACACCAAACATCATTATTCACCATAATTAAAATTCTAATAATTTTTCCTTCACTAATTTGTACTACTTTATCAGTAGAAAATAATTAACCGGTATAATTTATATCGGTACTAAAACCTAACTTCGCCAAATTAGCTTCGAATTGAAATCCGACTTCACCAACAGTCTCCTAATAATTTCTAAAGTCTCAAGGCATCCTAAATTCATCAAAATACAGCACCAAACCATCTCCCCTTTCAATAGCTGAATGCTCCCTTGAGGCATTTCCAAAGAATTTCAACAATATAATTTTATATTCATGCTTAACCTTGTTTACTCTTGAATTTGGCATCATTTTTAAGCATCAAACCACAAAATTTCCCCTAATTCCATGCATGGGCGAACCCTCCTTAAATGGCATAAATTTATTTTGTTCAATTTAATCAAAACTAATGCCATAAACAAAGTCAACGAGCTTAGATCTATCATCCTACACCATTAGCATTAAATAAACTACAAGCATAGTGAAGGGATACCTTTGGCTGAATTCCATGGGCTGTTTTTCCTCTTTGATTTTGCCACTTATTCAAAGGGCTATGCGTATAGGTGAAGAGAGGAAGATGAGTTGAGTGATTTGGTAGTTGGGATTTTGTTAAAAAAGTGTGTAAATTTTGACTTTTAAAAGGTTTTCTTTTCTTTTCTTCTCTTTTTCTATGGTGGCCACGTGAAAGAGGGAAGAAGATGAAGAATTAGTGCCGGTTGCAGCTTGGAGCAGAATTTAGAGTCTTCTAGATATGGCAAAATGACCATTTTGCCCTTGGTTTTGAGTTTTTGGTACCTAAGTGCACTTAAGCTTCCTTAATTTTTATAACTAGGTAACTGAACTCTAAAAATTCATATTCTATCACCAAAAATTATTTTTAAACATATTTTGATAAATGGTGGTGGTTTGGTTCGTGTTTGGACCTATCGTGAATGTAAAATTACGAAAATACCCCTTTCAAGTAAATCGTGTAAATTTATGATTTAGCTACCGATTTAATCTATCTATTAACATAGCCCAGGACTTATTTTCATGTAGAATATCATGCTATTTTTACTTGGTCCAAATACATTTTAGATTGGGCACAATTTGTGAAAATGCCACCGAGCTATGTACTTAATTGTCATTTTCCAATTTGTTTTCATGCTTCTCAAAAATAATCTAAATGGGGGATTTTAAGTTTGAAATTCTTACCGTTGGCTTATTGGGCTCTTTAAATATTATCTGTCCAGTCTTACGTCCATCCGGGCACTATAGAGCCTGTGAGGCCCACCTTATTGTACTAGCTCGTACTTGCGAAATACACAAGAATGAACAGTGGTGAGTATCCCTACATGTGCAATAGTACCTGAGTATATGGTTCTCACATACTTTGCCCACATCTTGGGGCAAAATGATTGAAAGAGCCAAGTTACTTGATAACCCCAACATCTTTTTGTGGACTATTCTTGATTCAAGTGATATCCTTTTTCCTTTTTGAATGAATATGACATGAACAACCCAAGTGAACCATGAAAATAAAAACTGTTGCATAATGCCTTCATCAAGATCAATTGATAAAATCTGAGCATGAGTTGTGAAAGAAAAAAATTTCATGAAAAAAAAAAGAGAAAAAATTATGATTATGTTACCTTGCATGTGAGATATTCAAATGATTTTGAAGCCTAAAAATTTTTACCTAATAATTGTTTTTGATAGAAGTGTCTTGATTAAAAATAACAAATCGCCATCTTTCACTTTCCTTTCACAAAAATGAAATTGTCCATTTGCTATCTCATTTGAGCATGTTCATTTTTTTTAATGAAACTTGACTGAGGATTACCCTCCACTCTGGGAGCATGTACTAAAAATGATTATTTAGGAAGCATGATTTACTAAAGCACAAGGATGGATATGTTAAGGGAAAATATGAAAATAAAAAAAATTAAGAGAATGAAAGAAAATGAAAAGAAAAATGAAGAAATGAAAGAATGAAAGAAAAATAAAATGGAAGAAGGAAAGAGGTGGAAGACAAAGAAAACATGTTTCGAAGAATGGAAAGGACTTATGTTTGTATGAGAAAAAATGATCATTGGTTTGGTGAACTCTAAAAGACTTATTATGGGCATATTTATCCGTTCTTTCATAACCATAAACTCTAGCCTACATTACATGCTTGAAAAGTTCATTTTAATCAAGTTGAGGATATTTTAATCAATTGAAGTTAAATTGTCCTTTTATTTTTTTGAGGATATTCTTGTTTATAAATTATTCAAGTGTAAAGAGTACTTTTGGGATTTATTTAGAAGCTCTCACTTTATATACATGCAAAGATGTTTTTCAATCTTAACTTAAACTAATCAAAGTGGTAAGAGAATACATATACATGCTTATTGGATTCATTTTGAATTTTGAGATTTATATCTTCAGATAAACATAAAAATAAAATTATTATACATTTTTAATTTTTAAAATTAAGGCTTAACAGCCAAATATGACCTCAACGTTTGTCACAAAATAAAATTAAGTCATCAACGTTTAAATGCATGGAAATCAGTCCTCAACGTTACAAAATAATTGAATTAAGGACATTTCCGTTAAATCTTTTAATTTTCGTTAAGTTTTATTACTGGTAGGGGTAACGGAAATTAAAAGATTTAACGAAAATGTCCTTAATTCAATTATTTTGTAATGTTGAGGACTGATTTTCATGCATTTAAACGTTGAGGACTTAATTCCATTTTATGACAAACGTTGAGGTCATATTTGGCTATTAAGCCTAAAGTTAAAAATATCAATAGTTATTAATTACTCAAATTGATTTTTCCCCCTTTTGTCCCCCTAAAATAATTGTGAAGTTTTTCACATAATAATAGTCTACAAGAGTTCTATAAAAAAAAAAAATTTCATAATTTCACCTTTTCAGTAGACTGAACCTCGATGAAACCACCATGATTCATCTAAATATGTTTAATAAGAATTTTTGTGAAGAAGTTTGAATTTTTGGAGTGTAATTACATAGTTAGAAAAATTACAAAAGCTTAAGGGCATTTTTGTCCTAAAATTTCATAATCAAAGGCATTTTGGTCATTTTTCCCTTCTCTAGAATTTTCTATAAAATTCACTGAAGTTGGCCTACCACTATTCCTCCATCTTCAACCTCTCCCATGTTGGCCACCATTAACAAAGCTTAACAAAAAATAAAAATTTAACCAAAAATCACTTTAACTACCTTATTTCACCAAGATCATTTCTACAAAATTGTTCCTCTCTTCAATCTCTATCTACCCATGCCATAGCTTGTTGTAAAAGTGATAAAATCAAGAGGAAATAGGGCATGAAGATTTTGGTCAAGGTGAGTTTTCTTTATACATGAGATTTCTTTTAATTCTAATGGTAGTTAATGATGTATTTACACTGAGTTAAGCTTGAATTTAGTGTTATTTTGATTTAGTTTGCTTTAAATCATGCTTAAGCACTCTCATAGGTTTCAGCCATGAATGGAAGTTGATGAAAACATGTTGTAAAAAGGGTGCCAAATAGTAGAATAAACATGGCTAAATATGAATTTAGTGATTAAATGTTGAAAAAGCTTAGAAAACTTATGAGGCACCATTCAGCCAAGCTAAAGGGAGGTGGTAGTAGAATTTATACTGATTTAATATTTTTAATGTGTAATGTGACTGCAATTATTGAAGGAAAATAGTTTAAAAATTTAATTGAGGTTAATAAATATTGTTGGTGAAATATTTTGTAACCTGAGAGAATTAAATTACAAGTGGTGCTATCGAGAAAGTCGATAATAATAGACAGGTAAGGGATGAGTGTGTAGGCCGTAGGGATGTTATGAATATATGGTTTCAATGAGAATAATTTTATGGGAATATTTTGATACTCAATTGCTTTGGAAATTGTGCAAATTGTGGGTTTTGGCTGGATTGAAAACTATGTTTTATGTGCAGGGAGGCTAGGTCGAAAGCAGCCGTTATGCCGCTGAAATTTCTTAGAAAATTTCCTAAAATATCATGAAATATTTTAAGTGCATTATTGAGTGATTTCTTAGCCTTGGAAACTAAATATTTAATATTTTTCCTAAAATATGAATTTACCAAAAATAATATCTAAATATTCATGTAATCGATTTTCATCGAAATGAAAGCTCTGATATGTTTATATAAGTGTTTTACAGTGAAATAGAATAGTTATGAAAATAATTATTGAAGTGTAAATATTTTATAAACTGTTTTCACGGTATTGTTCACTGTGTTATTTAAATACTTTTATGGACTGGCTGAAGATTTTATCTATTTTATTAATTTCCATAAAGGTGATGACATTGTTTATATACTGTTTTGAGACTGTTAGGCCTCGTATGTGATAACAGTAAATTTTTCATTTATTGGAAATTAGAAATATTGAAAATAAATATTGGAGAAAATAAATAAGAGGAAATAAAATTTGCGAGAACGGGATATTGGTGAAAATCCCGAGAATTAAGGAAGTGAAAGAATCTAAAAAGTGTTGTAAAGGAAATTAAAGTGGAAGTGAAAATAAAAATAATAGAGAGAGGAAAAGAATTAAATTGGATAAATTAAAATCCAAATTAAATAAGGAAAACGAGAAATGAAAATAAAATATGTTTATATAATTTCAAATTTTATATAAGTGTATTTTATACAAATACGTATGTATTTAAAATACTATATGGTATATTTTGATATACGTTGGTGTATATATGTATAAACTATTTCATGAATTTAATTAATACATATATATATATAAACATAATATTTTATGTATATATAAATATATATATACATACATATATAGAAAATGAAAATGTTATTTTATATTAAAGTTTATAGGTATATATATATTCTATTATAACATTTATATAATTCTATATATAAATGTTATTTATTCTAAAGTATATAAATATAAATATATATATATATATACTAGATATATATATTTTGTAATGTACAATATATATAATCTATATATAATATATATTGTATTACAATATATATGAAATAATATTATATGTGTAATATATGGTAAATATTATGTGTATAAATTATATGATATAGTATATAATATATAGTAAAACATATACTAAATAGGGAAAGAAAAATAAACCAAAAAAGGAAACTAAAACAGAAAAAGGAAAGGGAGAATCGGGACAGAGCCCGACCCTCCCAGCCAGACCGCCGGTGGCGGAGCTGCCACCGCCGGCGAGGGGAAAAGGAAGGGATGACGTCGCCGGCGAGAGGGGAAGCGAACGGCGGCAGCCCGAGGCGGAAAGAGAAGAAAACGACGCGAAACGAAGGGGGGAAAAACCGAAAGGAAAAAAGAGAAGGGAGATCGGCGGTGCCGGCCGATCCGGGCACCGCCACCGCCAACAACGCCACCGGCAAGGACCAACAAAGGTGAAGGAGACCACCGGCGGTGAAGGAAACGGCGGAGGAAGGAAGAAACGGAGGAGAAAGAGGCCGAAACCCACGAACTCAGATCCGGCGCCGTCGCCGGTGATGGGGTGAAACGGAGGCCAGATCCGGCATCCTCGCAACGTCGGCCAACTGTGGGAGGCGTGAACCGGCGGAAAGGAGGATCGCCGGCGGTCGAACCGGCCGAACCGGCGGGATGAGGCACAAACCGGTCTGAACCGGTCCGGCCAGAGAAAGGGGAAAAAGAAAAAGAAAAAGAAAAGAAAAAGGAAAAAGAAAAAGGAAAAAGAAAAGAAAAAGGAAAAAGAAAAAGAAAAAGAAAAGAAAGAAAGAAAAGAAAAAGAGGAAAAAGGAAGAAAAAGGAAGAAAAAGAGGAAAAAGGAGAATTTCGAGAATTCGGAAAATTCCCGGAAATTCGACAACCCGGGATTTTACAAATTCGGTAAGAAATTTCCCGAGAATTTAATTTCAGAAAAAATTAAATAAATTATGAAAAATTCTAAAAATTAGAATTTTAATTCTAGAAATTATTTTCAGCAATCGAGATAAGGAATCGGGAGAAATGGAGTGCGGGCGCGATCGATAAGCGGAATTCGCCGACCCGGAAAAAGGTAAGGGATGCATGTGCAGCACTGTAAGGATACTCAGTCTGCATAATTTAATTTGAAATATTTTATGCAATTATTTTATGAAAATTATTATGATGCATGAATTGCTGAAAATAATTTGGGAAGAAGTACTGGCTGAAAGATTTTAAACTGTATTTTCCGTGCAGGAGGTTAGTGAATCGGCAGCCGTTATGCTGCCGAAAATTTTAGAAAAACTTTATAAAATCATATTAAATGATTTATTTCCGAATTTCGATAGTAAATCACAAGACATGAGGAAATTTCTAAATTTCATAAAATATGAATATAATGAGATGGAACTTTAGAATATTCATGTATTCGAGAATGGTGATAATGAAATCACCGAAAATTCTCGAAATAGATAAATTACACGAATTACGAGACGAAAGATGAAGTGAAATATAGTGAATATTTTTATGGATATTTTTATCAATATTCACTAAAGGATTATAACCCTTATGGTTTTAAATCATGGAATTATATAATTATATAAATTCCATAAAGGTGTATTTTATGATGAAAAATACGGTTTTGAGACTGGTTGGTATTCTTATCATGCTGATACATGATATGTGACATGTTTAGTCCCGGTCGACACCTAATCCGTGATCCACCGAGGACAATATAGATTATGGTCATAGATTTGACCGATTTAGTCCTTTACCCTCCGGGGTTTATAGTACGACAAGATTAACGTCTATATTAAAATCCATAAATGATAGGTGACATGTTAAAAAGGGAAATATTTTACATGACATGGGATATGTCAAACGGAAAAGGCTATACCGAGCAGAGACTCGATGATTGAACCGTGGGAGCCACCTCTAGAGTCCTTCGGGAACTAAGTGCTACACGTGTTCCGATGTTTCAGTACAGGCCATACCGAGCAGAGACTCGATGATTGAACCGTGGGAGCCACCTCTAGAGTCCTTCGGGAACTAAGTGCTACACGTGTTCCGATGTTTCAGTACAGGCCATACCGAGCAGAGACTCGATGATTGAACCGTGGGAGCCACCTCTAGAGTCCTTCGGGAACTAAGTGCTACACGTGTTCCGATATTTCAGTACAGGCCATACCGAGCAGAGACTCGATGATTGAACCGTGGGAGCCACCTCTAGAGTCCTTCGGGAACTAAGTGCTACACGTGTTCCGATATTTCAGTACAGGCCATACCGAGCAAAGACTCGATGATTGAACCGTGGGAGCCACCTCTAGAGTCCTTCGGGAACTAAGTGCTACACGTGTTCCGATATTTCAGTACAGGCCATACCGAGCAGAGACTCGATGATTGAACCGTGGGAGCCACCTCTAGAGTCCTTCGGGAACTAAGTGCTACACGTGTTCCGATGTTACATGAGAAATCGTAGGATATTGTGACGATAAGTAAGTGATTGTGATTCGTGAATGCGACAAAAATCGAAGGATTAAATAGATCTTAGGTATATGACACATGATGTATATGGTTATTGGATGATGTCTATATATGCCATGTGAATATGTGCTGCTCGAATGTTTGTTTCTTTCGATTATCGAGTTATGTCTATATATGTCATTTGAACATGTGCTACTTGAATGTTCGTTTCTTTTGATTATTGAGTTACGTGTATATATGCCATTGAACATGTACTACTTGAATGTTTGTATTTCCACACATAATTATACTTTTAATAAGAACGATGCCTTGTGTAACTAAGGATGAAAAGTAAGCATGAGTAAGTTATGACATGTGTGCACTTACGAAATGGTAATAAACCTTAGTATAATCCATACATGCTAATTTACAATAACTCAAGCATGTATGATACGAATATTAATTATTTTATTTAAATACTCTATTACGCATAAGCATATATATATGAAAAGAATATGAAAAAGATTATGAAAGATTGAAAAGGATTTATTAATTCAAAACGAAATGAAAAATTTCTCTCTACAGTTGCTTCTAGGTTCCGTAACAAGTATGGTATTCTAAAATACCTACCTTACTCCATTCGGATCCCTAGCCGACTGTAGTTTCTTTCCTACATGCGAGCCTAGAGCCCATAGGAAAAATGAAAAAGATTTTCAGCATATAGGAAGCTGAGTATCAAGTGAGGCATATAATTCTCTTACTGAGCCGTGGTTTTGCTCACCCCTTCATTTTCAACATCTCAGGTTTTGATGAATGTGAAATCAGTGGATTGTGGATCCTGGCTGTACACGAAGAACAATGTGTCAGACCGACTGATTATTTGAGGTATGATTATTTATTCTCTGTATTTAGACACGTCAACAGTACTACTTATCTGATTTGTTACGATAGGGGATGTGTATAATATAAATAATACATTGTAAAATTTTTTAACAGTCAGTACAAGTGAAGTATCACAGACAGCCCAACCGGTTAAGATGTGTATAAGAAGATGAAAAATGTGGTCACGGGTCGTGACAGATTTAGTGGTATCAGAGCAATGGTTGGCCTGATGTCTGTGGATACTTTTGGAAGGAAAAGAGTTAAACATCCCCGGTAGTACTGTGTCGTCTGAATACATAGAGAAAATAAATGATTGTAAATGGGGTAAAATGATTTAAAGGGAGTGAGAAAGTATAAATTGAGAATGATAAAGAAGAAAATAGGCTCAGAAATTACCTAAAAATTGGTGATTCTTCTAATCTATATGAAGGCCTGTTCGGTAAGGAACAGAAATGACTCGGTGAGGGCCCCACCAGTACTTTTCTGTCCGAACCGAACTGAGACCTGAAAGTGATGGTATAAAATAGGGGAATAAAATATCATCATTAAATAGACTTTAAGATCACCGATTGAGGGTAATTTGAAGAGAGAGAAAATTTTTAGCCAAAAATGACCAAAATACCCCTACCCCCAAAATTTTACTGGGAGTCAAAATAGATCACCAGAAGTTGGAATTGATTGATTTGACAGAGAAATTAATGATATAAAGCTGAATTACAAGTAAATTAATCCCATTGTGGATTTTAGTGAACTTCTCTGTCGAAAAATCGAATGAGATCTAACTTGCTGTTATAAGTATCAGAAAGGATACTATCAACACATAGATGATCAGTTCATTGATTTGAATGTATATTGAGGAGATAGAAATAAATGTCGAAATGACGAAAATGCCCCTATATTGGGCGATGTCGGAATAGTGATAAAACCGAGCTGAATTGGAATCCATTGATAGTAATGGAATTATTAATGGCATAGAAGATGTCATATGAATCTAACGATCCCTATTACTGATTCCACTAACACTTAGATTATGGACGCGAAAGAAAAACCCCGAGTGGACTGTGGGCCATAGGGGATAACAGTATGGTTGAGTGAGGCGGCCAGGGCTCCCCCACGAGTGGACTTTGGGCCATAGTGGTAAATCCTGGGCTTCACAATAAAACAATCCGTGAGGGACTAAGTGCCACGTCTGTGTGACGGGGGCCACCTCTAGAACCCAGAGCGGACAGCACGGATGAGTGGTGCGGCTCGGGCCCCTCCGGCTTGAGACCGGCAAATCCGAGGCATCACAATAAAACGTGTACAGGCAGACGGCGAACGAGCCGGGGCCTTATATGATGCGATCCAAAGAGTGTAGTGGAATGTCATCAAATGTTTGGCCCGGTTATTGACTGAAAGGGTCGAAAATTAAGAGTGTATTGAACGGGATCGTTAAATACTATGAAAAGTGAAATGATTTCAAGAATTGACTGATGAGGTGAAAAGTACAGATAATGAAATACATACTGATGTGATTACTTATGGTTTTGTACGTTTTCATTTCTTTGAGGTATCAAACAGATAATCGTACATAGAACCGACGTATCTTGGAATATGTGCTACAGAATGAGGTACTGTTTGGAGTACTGTGAATTAGAGGATAATTATAAGAATAGTCAAGTGATAAAAAGAAGATGATCGCTAACCTAAGTTCTTCAGGACCCTTGAGACAGAACTGTGATGGGCGACCCAATGGTGGGCGACCCGTAGTGGATCATGTGTCGTGAGATATAGGCGAATTATCTCATCGCCGACTCACTAGTAAGGATAAACCTGAGGCGAAAGGATCGCCTAGGGGATGCTCGTCGATGGTCGATATGAACGGGCGAGGCCCTTATAAGTATCCCAACGGTAACACGAGTGTAAGGAACTAGGTACGTAAGGGGTGCCAAGGTTCAAACCTCGTGGAGAATATACTCAAGGGAACTAAGCCTGAATTCAGTAAATGGAAATGGTTTTAAAGTGAATAACGGAATTGAAACGGGTAGCTGTGAAGTGTGTTGAGAATCATTGTACTTGATACAGCGTACCAGAATGAGATTCGTAACGCTGTAAAGTATGACTAGGTAATGAAATCAAGGTAGAGTATGTATCAAAATGATTTGAATATGGAATGTCTCTGCCTTTAAAATATACTGTGAAATGATGGGACACCATGATGAAGGTCCAAAATGATAAAAGAAGTGTGGTTAAAGAAACTATCGGATCAGAATCCCGATAAATTCCAGAGTAACATAGATTGAGAAATCAGGTTAATGTTGATTCGATCGTGGATATGAAATTTATTCTTAAGCTTGTATCGAAGAATATAGAAGAAATCCGACAAGCTTAAGAAAATAATTTTTGGAAAATATTACGGATGATGAAATTCACAAGTATCGATGTAAAGGATGGAAATACAAATGACATGATTTAAGGATGAATTAAATGATATATTAACATTTTTATTATACACTAAAATTCTTATGAAGAACAAATAAATATTATATGGAAGTGATGCCTTAAATATGATTTAATCGGAGATGTATAAGGAGCGTATAGGAGCAATCTTTGTAAAAGGCATAATCAAATGAAAAGTTGAAGAACGATGGTCACAAGACGATAAGAAATGTATGATTAAAGAAAGTATCAGGTTTGATTTCCGATAAAACTTCCAAAGTTATATAAATTAGAGGAATCGAGATAACACTGATTTGATTTTAAATATGAAGTTAAATTCTAAGCTTATATCGGAGGATGTAGAAAGAATCCGAAAAGTTAAAGAAAATAATTCAAAAAATTGTGTGGATAATGAAATTCACGTGTAAAGGTCTGAATGACGAAAATACAGATAATGAAAAATTGAGAATAAAGGAGTTATCTGTATAGGTGTAAATGAGAGAAATGCAAATGATGTTGAGTTGTTGACAAATCAAAAGGTATATATTAAATTTCTATCATTGATGAACAAGTATTAATCTACGTGAAAATAGACGCTTTATTGATCTGATTAGAGATACGTGAGGAGTAAATAAGACTAGCTGCTGTATAAAGCGTCCTTAGACAAAAGATTGAAGGTTGGTGTCCATAAGATGATGATTTGAACTCGAAGTGAATTTTACGAGTTCCGATTGAAGTTATAAGGGTAATGAGTTGCCTTGTAAAGTATATAAGCCTAAAGAATGAGGCATCCTTACATGAGTAAAATTGATGAAATACTGATAGAGTCTAAAGTATAAATGGAACATGAGCAACATTGTGATATGATCCTTAAACTCTTAAAGGCTATGGGATTGTGCTAAGATTTGCAACTAAGAAATTTGGCTAGACAGTATCTCCTCTTGAGATATAAGATCTCGAGACGACAGGATGACAGTGAACCTGTCTATGATATAAAGATAATGATTGAGATACGAAAGTAATGAATCTAGCTAAATACTATTGTCAGCCTATAAAAGAGTGATGAGACTAGCTACTCTATAGAGGAGACTAATTAAAGAAATTAAAGTCGGTAGATGGATAGTGTAAAGAAAAAGATGGTATGCAAGATTTTAAAAAGATCTTAACAGTATAGTACCATATCAATCGAGAAAACCGACAAAAAAAAAAGGATGAGAGTAAAAATATGAAAACGAAAATGAAAGTGCAATAAGGAAATAAGTTGCACAACGAGAAGGGAACTTCAATATAAAACAGTTCCCGAAGGTAAGACTGAAAGTGAATTATATTGGTTATCACATGTCTGTGGCAAGATGTAAAATCAAAGCCAGAACTGAGAAGTGAAAGTAATGATACTCCAAGGAGTAAGATAATTGATATGTTTACTGCCAGTAAAATGATTGTACACATAACCACCTCGAAATAATAGAGATGGTGGAATTGTATAGATAATGTGGTGCTTAAATGGATAATTCGAGGATTCAATCACAGAATCTAAATTATGAAAAGAGTATATTCTCAGGTATATTCTAAAATTTAAATGATATTGAATATACCATAAGAGTAAGAAATGTAACGACCATACTACATGAAAAGAGACATGGAGAGAAAATGATTGTCTCATGATTTATTTCTGTAAGAGATGATTAACAGAAAAATTTGCAATGATATGTAGCCTTGAAGGAATAAGTGTGAAAATGAATATTGTGGACAATAAAGAGTCCAAAAGAGAAATAATGATATGGAAGTGATTAAAGACTGATGATCTAAATAGAATCACTTTCCATTATCAGACATCTAGATTCTCTAGTGCCCTAGTCGAAGTATGAGTGTTAAACGGTGTGAATGTGTATGTACAGTTCCAGTGAGCCTTACATGTGATGGGAGTCTCTGTGTTGCCATATGCGAATGAGAGATAGCAAAAGGCTTTGAGATCCCAAGTGTATTGATAGCACCGCTCCATACTGATATATATATATATATGAGCGTGAGATGTAACCGCTCCATGATATTGAGAGAGCGTGTGCACGAGATGTGAAAGCTACTGGGACACTTACATATAATTGATTGACACGAGTACATGATAGTACCAAATTATGTCGACTCGGCACTAAGTGAGAAGAATGGATGATGAACAGCATAAATCAGCTGTAATATTAAAATATTATGTATGGCTCTTATACGAAAAGAGTAAAAGTGAATAACTCCCGATTTGAGAAATGAACTTACGGGAGTATAGACATATACGATGAAAGACAGCATGTAGTGGTCTAAAGCACTCTTGATGTTGAAAGTGTACTGGCAGTATTACTTGGAGGATGAACTAGAGGTCAGAAGTCATAAGTATACGGCGTATACCCCCTTTGGACTTAAGTTAAATTCGGAGGACCGAATTTCTTAAGGTGGGGTGGATGTGATAACCGTAAATTTTCCATTTATTGGAAATTAGAAATATTGAAAATAAATATTGGAGAAAATAAATAAGAGGAAATAAAATTTGCGAGAACGGGATATTGGTGAAAATCCCGAGAATTAAGGAAGTGAAAGAATCGAAAAAGTGTTGTAAAGGAAATTAAAGTGGAAGTGAAAATAAAAATAATAGAGAGAGGAAAAGAATTAAATTGGATAAATTAAAATCCAAATTAAATAAGGAAAACGAGAAATGAAAATAAAATATGTTTATATAATTTCAAATTTTATATAAGTGTATTTTATACAAATACGTATGTATTTAAAATACTATATGGTATATTTTGATATACGTTGGTGTATATATGTATAAACTATTTCATGAATTTAATTAATACATATATATATATAAACATAATATTTTATGTATATATAAATATATATATACATACATATATAGAAAATGTAAATGTTATTTTATATTAAAGTTTATAGGTATATATATATATTCTATTATAACATTTATATAATTCTATATATAAATGTTATTTATTCTAAAGTATATAAATATAAATATATATATATACTAGATATATATATTTTGTAATGTACAATATATATAATCTATATATAATATATATTGTATTACAATATATATGAAATAATATTATATGTGTAATATATGGTAAATATTATGTGTATAAATTATATGATATAGTATATAATATATAGTAAAACATATACTAAATAGGGAAAGAAAAATAAACCAAAAAAGGAAACTAAAACAGAAAAAGGAAAGGGAGAATCGGGACAGAGCCCGACCCTCCCAGCCAGACCGCCGGTGGCGGAGCTGCCACCGCCGGCGAGGGGAAAAGGAAGGGATGACGTCGCCGGCGAGAGGGGAAGCGAACGGCGGCAGCCCGAGGCGGAAAGAGAAGAAAACGACGCGAAACGAAGGGGGGAAAAACCGAAAGGAAAAAAGAGAAGGGAGATCGGCGGTGCCGGCCGATCCGGGCACCGCCACCGCCAACAACGCCACCGGCAAGGACCAACAAAGGTGAAGGAGACCACCGGCGGTGAAGGAAACGGCGGAGGAAGGAAGAAACGGAGGAGAAAGAGGCCGAAACCCACGGACTCAGATCCGGCGCCGTCGCCGGTGATGGGGTGAAACGGAGGCCAGATCCGGCATCCTCGCAACGTCGGCCAACTGTGGGAGGCGTGAACCGGCGGAAAGGAGGATCGCCGGCGGTCGAACCGGCCGAACCGGCGGGATGAGGCACAAACCGGTCTGAACCGGTCCGGCCAGAGAAAGGGGAAAAAGAAAAAGAAAAAGAAAAGAAAAAGGAAAAAGAAAAAGGAAAAAGAAAAGAAAAAGGAAAAAGAAAAAGAAAAAGAAAAGAAAGAAAGAAAAGAAAAAGAGGAAAAAGGAAGAAAAAGGAAGAAAAAGAGGAAAAAGGAGAATTTCGGGAATTCGGAAAATTCCCGGAAATTCGACAACCCGGGATTTTACAAATTCGGTAAGAAATTTCCCGAGAATTTAATTTCAGAAAAAATTAAATAAATTATGAAAAATTCTAAAAATTAGAATTTTAATTCTAGAAATTATTTTCAGCAATCGAGATAAGGAATCGGGAGAAATGGAGTGCGGGCGCGATCGATAAGCGGAATTCGCCGACCCGGAAAAAGGTAAGGGATGCATGTGCAGCACTGTAAGGATACTCAGTCTGCATAATTTAATTTGAAATATTTTATGCAATTATTTTATGAAAATTATTATGATGCATGAATTGCTGAAAATAATTTGGGAAGAAGTACTGGCTGAAAGATTTTAAACTGTATTTTCCGTGCAGGAGGTTAGTGAATCGGCAACCGTTATGCTGCCGAAAATTTTAGAAAAACTTTATAAAATCATATTAAATGATTTATTTCCAAATTTCGATAGTAAATCACAAGACATGAGGAAATTTCTAAATTTCTAAATTTCATAAAATATGAATATAATGAGATGGAACTTTAGAATATTCATGTATTCGAGAATGGTGATAATGAAATCACCGAAAATTCTCGAAATAGATAAATTACACGAATTACGAGACGAAAGATGAAGTGAAATATAGTGAATATTTTTATGGATATTTTTATCAATATTCACTAAAGGATTATAACCCTTATGGTTTTAAATCATGGAATTATATAATTATATAAATTCCATAAAGGTGTATTTTATGATGAAAAATACGGTTTTGAGACTGGTTGGTATTCTTATCATGCTGATACATGATATGTGACATGTTTAGTCCCGGTCGACACCTAATCCGTGATCCACCGAGGACAATATAGATTATGGTCATAGATTTGACCGATTTAGTCCTTTACCCTCCGGGGTTTATAGTACGACAAGATTAACGTCTATATTAAAATCCATAAATGATAGGTGACATGTTAAAAAGGGAAATATTTTACATGACATGGGATATGTCAAACGGAAAAGGCTATACCGAGCAGAGACTCGATGATTGAACCGTGGGAGCCACCTCTAGAGTCCTTCGGGAACTAAGTGCTACACGTGTTCCGATGTTTCAGTACAGGCCATACCGAGCAGAGACTCGATGATTGAACCGTGGGAGCCACCTCTAGAGTCCTTCGGGAACTAAGTGCTACACGTGTTCCGATATTTCAGTACAGGCCATACCGAGCAGAGACTCGATGATTGAACCGTGGGAGCCACCTCTAGAGTCCTTCGGGAACTAAGTGCTACACGTGTTCCGATATTTCAGTACAGGCCATACCGAGCAGAGACTCGATGATTGAACCGTGGGAGCCACCTCTAGAGTCCTTCGGGAACTAAGTGCTACACGTGTTCCGATATTTCAGTACAGGCCATACCGAGCAGAGACTCGATGATTGAACCGTGGGAGCCACCTCTAGAGTCCTTCGGGAACTAAGTGCTACACGTGTTCCGATATTTCAGTACAGGCCATACCGAGCAGAGACTCGATGATTGAACCGTGGGAGCCACCTCTAGAGTCCTTCGGGAACTAAGTGCTACACGTGTTCCGATGTTACATGAGAAATCGTAGGATATTGTGACGATAAGTAAGTGATTGTGATTCGTGAATGCGACAAAAATCGAAGGATTAAATAGATCTTAGGTATATGACACATGATGTATATGGTTATTGGATGATGTCTATATATGCCATGTGAATATGTGCTGCTCGAATGTTTGTTTCTTTCGATTATCGAGTTATGTCTATATATGTCATTTGAACATGTGCTACTTGAATGTTCGTTTCTTTTGATTATTGAGTTACGTGTATATATGCCATTGAACATGTACTACTTGAATGTTTGTATTTCCACACATAATTATACTTTTAATAAGAACGATGCCTTGTGTAACTAAGGATGAAAAGTAAGCATGAGTAAGTTATGACATGTGTGCACTTACGAAATGGTAATAAACCTTAGTATAATCCATACATGCTAATTTACAATAACTCAAGCATGTATGATACGAATATTAATTATTTTATTTAAATACTCTATTACGCATAAGCATATATATATGAAAAGAATATGAAAAAGATTATGAAAGATTGAAAAGGATTTATTAATTCAAAACGAAATGAAAAATTTCTCTCTACAGTTGCTTCTAGGTTCCGTAACAAGTATGGTATTCTAAAATACCTACCTTACTCCATTCGGATCCCTAGCCGACTGTAGTTTCTTTCCTACATGCGAGCCTAGAGCCCATAGGAAAAATGAAAAAGATTTTCAGCATATAGGAAGCTGAGTATCAAGTGAGGCATATAATTCTCTTACTGAGCCGTGGTTTTGCTCACCCCTTCATTTTCAACATCTCAGGTTTTGATGAATGTGAAATCAGTGGATTGTGGATCCTGGCTGTACACGAAGAACAATGTGTCAGACCGACTGATTATTTGAGGTATGATTATTTATTCTCTGTATTTAGACACGTCAACAGTACTACTTATCTGATTTGTTACGATAGGGGATGTGTATAATATAAATAATACATTGTAAAATTTTTTAACAGTCAGTACAAGTGAAGTATCACAGACAGCCCAACCGGTTAAGATGTGTATAAGAAGATGAAAAATGTGGTCACGGGTCGTGACAGATTTAGTGGTATCAGAGCAATGGTTGGCCTGATGTCTGTGGATACTTTTGGAAGGAAAAGAGTTAAACATCCCCGGTAGTACTGTGTCGTCTGAATACATAGAGAAAATAAATGATTGTAAATGGGGTAAAATGATTTAAAGGGAGTGAGCAAGTATAAATTGAGAATGATAAAGAAGAAAATAGGCTCAGAAATTACCTAAAAATTGGTGATTCTTCTAATCTATATGAAGGCCTGTTCGGTAAGGAACAGAAATGACTCGGTGAGGGCCCCACCAGTACTTTTCTGTCCGAACCGAACTGAGACCTGAAAGTGATGGTATAAAATAGGGGAATAAAATATCATCATTAAATAGACTTTAAGATCACCGATTGAGGGTAATTTGAAGAGAGAGAAAATTTTTAGCCAAAAATGACCAAAATACCCCTACCCCCAAAATTTTACTGGGAGTCAAAATAGATCACCAGAAGTTGGAATTGATTGATTTGACAGAGAAATTAATGATATAAAGCTGAATTACAAGTAAATTAATCCCATTGTGGATTTTAGTGAACTTCTCTGTCGAAAAATCGAATGAGATCTAACTTGCTGTTATAAGTATCAGAAAGGATACTATCAACACATAGATGATCAGTTCATTGATTTGAATGTATATTGAGGAGATAGAAATAAATGTCGAAATGACGAAAATGCCCCTATATTGGGCGATGTCGGAATAGTGATAAAACCGAGCTGAATTGGAATCCATTGATAGTAATGGAATTATTAATGGCATAGAAGATGTCATATGAATCTAACGATCCCTATTACTGATTCCACTAACACTTAGATTATGGACGCGAAAGAAAAACCCCGAGTGGACTGTGGGCCATAGGGGATAACAGTATGGTTGAGTGAGGCGGCCAGGGCTCCCCCACGAGTGGACTTTGGGCCATAGTGGTAAATCCTGGGCTTCACAATAAAACAATCCGTGAGGGACTAAGTGCCACGTCTGTGTGACGGGGGCCACCTCTAGAACCCAGAGCGGACAGCACGGATGAGTGGTGCGGCTCGGGCCCCTCCGGCTTGAGACCGGCAAATCCGAGGCATCACAATAAAACGTGTACAGGCAGACGGCGAACGAGCCGGGGCCTTATATGATGCGATCCAAAGAGTGTAGTGGAATGTCATCAAATGTTTGGCCCGGTTATTGACTGAAAGGGTCGAAAATTAAGAGTGTATTGAACGGGATCGTTAAATACTATGAAAAGTGAAATGATTTCAAGAATTGACTGATGAGGTGAAAAGTACAGATAATGAAATACATACTGATGTGATTACTTATGGTTCTGTACGTTTTCATTTCTTTGAGGTATCAAACAGATAATCGTACATAGAACCGACGTATCTTGGAATATGTGCTACAGAATGAGGTACTGTTTGGAGTACTGTGAATTAGAGGATAATTATAAGAATAGTCAAGTGATAAAAAGAAGATGATCGCTAACCTAAGTTCTTCAGGACCCTTGAGACAGAACTGTGATGGGCGACCCAATGGTGGGCGACCCGTAGTGGATCATGTGTCGTGAGATATAGGCGAACTATCTCATCGCCGACTCACTAGTAAGGATAAACCTGAGGCGAAAGGATCGCCTAGGGGATGCTCGTCGATGGTCGATATGAACGGGCGAGGCCCTTATAAGTATCCCAACGGTAACACGAGTGTAAGGAACTAGGTACGTAAGGGGTGCCAAGGTTCAAACCTCGTGGAGAATATACTCAAGGGAACTAAGCCTGAATTCAGTAAATGGAAATGGTTTTAAAGTGAATAACGGAATTGAAACGGGTAGCTGTGAAGTGTGTTGAGAATCATTGTACTTGATACAGCGTACCAGAATGAGATTCGTAACGCTGTAAAGTATGACTAGGTAATGAAATCAAGGTAGAGTATGTATCAAAATGATTTGAATATGGAATGTCTCTGCCTTTAAAATATACTGTGAAATGATGGGACACCATGATGAAGGTCCAAAATGATAAAAGAAGTGTGGTTAAAGAAACTATCGGATCAGAATCCCGATAAATTCCAGAGTAACATAGATTGAGAAATCAGGTTAATGTTGATTCGATCGTGGATATGAAATTTATTCTTAAGCTTGTATCGAAGAATATAGAAGAAATCCGACAAGCTTAAGAAAATAATTTTTGGAAAATATTACGGATGATGAAATTCACAAGTATCGATGTAAAGGATGGAAATACAAATGACATGATTTAAGGATGAATTAAATGATATATTAACATTTTTATTATACACTAAAATTCTTATGAAGAACAAATAAATATTATATGAAAGTGATGCCTTAAATATGATTTAATCGGAGATGTATAAGGAGCGTATAGGAGCAATCTTTGTAAAAGGCATAATCAAATGAAAAGTTGAAGAACGATGGTCACAAGACGATAAGAAATGTATGATTAAAGAAAGTATCAGGTTTGATTTCCGATAAAACTTCCAAAGTTATATAAATTAGAGGAATCGAGATAACACTGATTTGATTTTAAATATGAAGTTAAATTCTAAGCTTATATCGGAGGATGTAGAAAGAATCCGAAAAGTTAAAGAAAATAATTCAAAAAATTGTGTGGATAATGAAATTCACGTGTAAAGGTCTGAATGACGAAAATACAGATAATGAAAAATTGAGAATAAAGGAGTTATCTGTATAGGTGTAAATGAGAGAAATGCCTACTGTACTGTTTATTGAGTTTTTCTCGAAGTGTGTGAAATGTGTTTAAAGTGATTTGGCAAATTATTAATTAAAGTATTGTATATAAATGGTTTTACAAGTCATTTTATAATTATTCATTTGTTGAAATTCTATTAAATGTTATTTCACATCAAAATCAACAGCTACTCCCTATAGTTGCTTTTAGGTTCCAGGACACGACAGGTATTCTAAAATACCTCCCATACTCTATCCGGATTTCCAGCCGACTATAGTATCCTTCTACTGTTACTCTAGTGTATTGTTAGGAAAATTAAATGATTTTATGCATATAAATTTCATAATATCAGTTTTGCATACGATTCTCTTATTGAGCACATTTTGCTCACCCCTTATTTTTCCCACTCCTCAAATTAGTTGCAGCAATTGTTTGAGATACTTTTCGAGGATGTTTGGTTGCTTTTATTATCTCAAGGCAATGACTAGTAGATCATGAAGGTACATTTATTTTATTTATACATTTAGACATATTTGTACAGTACTACTTTATTGTAAATTGTATTCAGGAGATGTAAATATTGAAGAATTACCGTTTTGTAAACATTTATATTTAGTAAATTGAATAAATTATATTTTTGTAAACTGTTTAACATAGTGTATGATAAAGGCATCACAGACAGCCCAACCATCATTGTGCATGTGAGAATGTGGTGAATACTGTATATAAGGACTGTGACAAAATCTGATGCTAAGAATATTGAGACATATTTTGGTACAAAAAATCTGTCTCAAAAGCTTAATAAATAATCTTTTAAAGGTTTAAAATATAATTCTAAGAATAATGGAATATATATATATATATATATGGGGATTTGCTACAGATTTTTCGTAGCAAATTTCGTAGCTAAAGAATTAGCTACAGATTTTGTTGAGAGAAATCCATGGCAAAAACTAAAAAAAATATATAACAAGGATTTGTTATGGATTTTCTGTCGCAAATCCAATGCTAAAAATTTTTGAGATAGATCTGGCTGTTGAAAATTTGTCTTAAAAGCTTAATAGATAACATTTTTAAAGGTTTAGAAAATAAGTCTAAGAACAACTAAAAAAATAAAAAAAATATATAAAGAGATTAGTTTCAGACGAACCAATTTGGAATTTGTTTAATGCATATTTGCTGGTCTGGATAAAATTTGGTGTCTACATGTGTATTAAAAATTTAACAGAATAAGCAAAGAATATGACAAAAAGAAAAGGAAGGAAATAATGACATATTAATATTTAATAGGATAGCGAATGCAGCCAAATCCATGTAAAGAAGGTGGTTCAATTCCTCTCATTCCCTTGGCAGCATGCTTAATCATCTTCAGCATATAGCGAAACACTAGAACCTTGTATGACATTAACGGTAGTGAACTATATATGTCTTCTCAAAGACTTACATTCTTGCTTTAATTATGGTCGAAAATTATATTACTATACAATAACTAGATATAAATATATAAATATATTATATTTTTATGAAGTAGTATGCATATATATATATATTCAATTCTGAGCTAATTTGTTTTAATTAATTTTAGATGGAGTAGTTTTTATTTTGGCTTTAGCAAGCCACTATCACAGTAGAATGATAATATTGGTCCCATCAATTTGAATATTTCAAAGCTCATTACTATACACTAACTAGATATAAATATATAAATACATTATATTTTTATGAGGTAGTATGCATATGTATAAATATATATATATATATATATATATATAACATCATCATCATCATCATCATCAAAGCCTTTATCTCAAGAGATTGGGGTAGGCTATATGAATCAATATCTAAACTCAGGTTAGATCATCCATATATATTCTCCTCTTCCATGTATTCTTATCTAAGGCCATGTGTTTATCCAACTGTAATACTTCCATATCTTTCCAAATTACTTCCTTTCAAGTCTTTTTTGATCTTTCTCTAGTATGTGTGTGTGTGTATATATATTCAATTATGAGCTGATTGTTTTAGTTAATTTTAGATGGAGTAGTTTTCATTTTGGCTTTATCAAGCCACTGTCGTAGTAGAATGATAATATTGGTCTCATCAATTTGAATACTTCAGAGCTCATTTGTTTGTTATATATATATATATATATATATATATATATGTGTGTGTGTATAATTGAGCATACTATGCTTAAAGTTAAATGTATATAATTGAGCATACTATGTTTAGAAGTTAACAACTTGGTGGATGCACGAATTAGAAAGAATAAAAACCAAGAAAAGGGCAGCTTCTAATAATCTAATTATATGCTTTTGTAAGATGAAATAGTTTTCTAACTTAATTACAACCACATCATATTGATGGTCTTGTTAATTAGGAAAATAATTTTCTTTTCTTTTTTGCAAATACTATTTTTAAAGTTTATATATACTTCAATTATAGTTAAAATTTGATAATTTTACTTGAAGATCTTGAATACACGGTCAGGAGGGCAAATATACCTAGCTCTATCTAAACCAAACCTCCAGTTAAACCTTTATTACAAATTGATAGGTGAGTAAGAGATTTCTCGAATTGTAAATGCGATTGCAATTTGTTACGGGGCTATGAACAGTGTAAAGTAAAGAGATAGATAGCAAAGTTTACGTAGTTCAATAATATGCTTACGTCCATGGGGATAGTTGTGAGTATGCTGCTATGTAATTGGTGTGAATTGGACTGTTCACTAAGTACAATTCTCTTGATAAGATTGGTTGGGTGTCCAAGAGTGACTAGAGTATAAGTAAGAAAGGAATAAGGCGTAAAGTAAATGGGTAGAGCCTGGGCAGAGATAAGAGCCAAAAGATCCATTCTCTTTGGAAACGGAGCCTATTTATAAGCAAGTGGGATGCATTGGATCATGCCATGTGTCAACATTTTGAGGAGTCTGGTTGTTTGAGTACAATTAGCCTATCTTCAAGCGATGAGTCTGGGAAGATCAGGAGATAAGGAGGATTTGGGCTGGGCGTATAGGGCTTGGCTAGGCGTGCAATATTTGTGCTAAATCCATCTCTAACACTAAGCCTCCTTAGATTAGAATTGAGTATCAATTTTGGTTTTGCCTTGCCAAAATGGCTTGAAGAGGACTTTGTTGTATTATTGTGGTTGTCTCATTTATGACTGCTTGCTTTATTGAGAAGGCTTTTGCTGTTTCTCATCAAGCCAACTCCTTTGTTTTTGAAATTGTGATGCTTTTAAGAAAAATTTGATGTTGCTTTGACATGCACGTGCCACTTTTCTTACTTTTGGTTGTTCAATCCTTGTCATGGGTTCTAGCTTTGTTTGTTGCAAGTTTTAGCATGGCAAGCCTTTGATTTAACTTAAAACTATGGCAGCTTGCGTTCTTGTACGCTTGGAACCTTAGCTCAGTAGCTTTCATTTTGTGAATACTTAGTATTTCATGCAAGGCTCGAGCCCTACCTTAATAGCTTTCACTCTTTTGAGGACATAGTTTTCGTAGATGCCTCGAGCCTTAGCTTGATAGCTTTTGTTCTTTGAGGACTTAGTTTTCATAGATGTCACAAGCCCTAGCTTGATATCTTCTGCTCTTTGAGGACTTAGATGGATTCAGGTTAAGGAAATGTTATGTCCTTGCCTTTCTTCACACACGAGCTTTGTCATGTCGAACTTGATATGTTTAAGATTAGTTGAGGAAATATCACATCCTTGCCATTAATGGACTAGCCAAGGGGGTATCACCTTATTACTTTCAATGATCTAGCACTTATTGTGCCATCGAGATTGGCCAAGGCAATGTTACCTCATCGCCTTTGATAATGGCACTTAAAGTGTTTTTGAAGATTGGTCAAGGGAAATATCACCTCCTCACCTTCAATGAACTAGCACTTATCGTGCGTTAAAGATTGGTTGAGGGAATGTTACTTCCTCACCTTCAATAGACTAGCACTTAGCATACTTGTGAAGATTGGTTAAGGGAATGTCACTTCCTCACCTTTGGTGATCTAGCACTTCATGTGTTTTTAAAGATTGGTTGAGGAAATGTTACCTCCTCGCCTTCGATAGACTAACATCTAATGTGTTGTGAAATCGGCTAAGGGAGTGTTACATCCTTTCCTTTCACAATCTTACATCAAACATGCCAAAGAAATTGGCTAAGGGAATATCTCATCCTTGCCTTCCTTGAACTTGCATTAAACATGTGAAAGAAGTTGACTAAGGGAATTATACATCTCTGCCTTGAACTTTCATCAATCATGTAGAAGAAATTGGCTAGGGGAATGTTATATCCATGCCTTTCGTGAACTTCCATCAATCGTGTAGAAGAAATCGGCTAAGGGTGTATTACATCCTTGCCTCCTAGGAACTTGCATCAATGTCACACCCCGAAGGATACAATAATTCGTACATTTATTCTACACTTTAAGGAATTCAGGATTTTAAGGTTGACCTTTTTCGATTCTTATTACACTAGCTTGTAATGTGAGTAGTTCAATCTAATAAACAGAGGTAGCTAACTACCTAGTTCAGTTTAAGGTGTCCAGCCTAAGGTCCCAGTTTGATATCATGTCACTTAGCATCCATATCAACCACAAATACAATTTCAATGTAAAACGATAAAACCCTTGTTTATCACATTTTAGACCATAGCTCGGTTTAGCAGTCAAAGCAGTCAACTTCCAATCTCAATGCTTTATCGCACTAGTAAACTCCACAAACTATGACATACTCAAATTTCATTGTAAAATATGGTTGTTTGACTCTCCAAAAATATTCCCAAAGAAACAATATAATATTTTTTGGGTTTTGACATGTTTTACAATAAAAAATTATTTACATCTTGATTTCAATAATTTGAATGATACAAACATATATCTAATTGATACACATCCCAAACTATAGTATTGTAGAGAATTGTCTGAAAATAAAGACATTTAGTCATGCAAAACATATACTAAATATATGCTACGAATGATCAGGAACTCGAAAACTGTCAGAGTTGGATACTGCAATCGAAACTGATAACTGTCTCGACTTAACCTATGAGGAATTAGAGGGGGAGTGAGTTGAGGAGCCCAGTAAGTTAACCACACAAGTAAAGAGGATAGCAACATGCTATACTATTCTATATGCATGCAAGTATAGTAAACTTTCATTTCATGTAAGTATCAAAATCAATAACTTATAATTTTCTTGTTTTAATACTTAGTAGCTCTTCTGATAGTACGGACGTAAGGACTCGGCGATGCTATCAAGGTCTTTTTGGGGTAGGGTATGGAAGATATTTTGAAATACCTCATTATCCTATTGAACTTGACATCACCCTAATAGTCTTATCTTATAAACAACAATGATTTCAATAACACGTGATGCAAAACTAGATAAAATAATGCAATTACAGTTTTCAATAAAACAATATACTTATCAAACAAATTCAAATTCAATGTAGTCTTCAAATGCTTGTAACTCTTGTCATGTACTCGTAAATAATTCAAATGCTTGTAACTTCTAAACAAAAAACATTTCTCGTAAACAATACTTGTAAACAATAATCAATACCTTGTTGTATTTAACTTATAAAGACTCTCCTACTATAGCTATCAGCGAGCCTCAACAAACATCGAAAACTTGGGTGCTACCTATGGCCATAAATCATCATCACTCCAATCCTAGTGATTAGTTATGACTAAAACTTGTAAACGACAATGGTGGAACAAGCTTCGTATGCTTATAAGCAGTACATAGTACTCAAACTGTTTCCATAATGCTCTATTAGTCTCATATCATAGTGAATGTTATAAAAACTATAAAATAGTAACTCGTACATGTTTTGAAGACCATTTACATGGTGGATAAAAGTAACGTTATGCTAAATCCGAAAACTTGTATAATCAATATGTTTCAAAACATTTTACTCGTGAGATTTTAAGGCTTTTCCACATGCAAAAAGAAATCCATGCAAGCTTAAAACCTCATCAATACCATGCTATGCATGAAATGTCATATGTAATAGACACATGGTTCACTAAGTATAGACTTTTTGTATACAGTATTTAGATTCTCAAAATCATTTCGTTAGGTCTGGGTTACTATATTGTACTATTTAACCTGCATGTTTAAACACAATTCCACAATTTCAAGTTTTTATCCACAATTTAGTTTTCTTGTTCACAATCATATACATATATAATCACATGCACCGTAAGGGGCTGGTATGCCTTAATAGGTAGTATTGGCACACGATTTTTATATATGTTTCAAAATCAATACAATCAATATTTTCAGTGTTCAAACTTGTACTATACAATGCTAATGTGCATCTTATGCAATTAACATACTGAAGCTCTAAGTGAATGTAACTCGTTCGAGCTCGTGCTTCGTGATCACCACACCACCCTTAGTGTTAAAGCACTACAATTACACACCATACACATTGTTACACCTTTAATTCACATTATAACTTGTCATATTCATTCAGATTCACTAGTTTCTGTTAGGTTACCCTTAGGTACCATAAGCCATAGTTGCCAAATTGTCCCATTCATTTACTTTCCCTTCACATTACTTATATTGGTCAATTATACTCAACAAAAACACTAACATATCATTGAATCAAGGCTAGAACACATGACTTTCAATGTGCCCTTCACCTTAGCCGAACCTACCATGCTCTTATATGATACTATTTCACTCAATTTAGTGTTCTAAATCACTTATATCTTGCTTAATTACTTGAACTGCAAGTCTTACATTAAAACCCTTATGAATTAAGCATGAATTCCCATGGAAATCCTATTTGTCGAACACTAAACACCTTGTTATCATCATTCTCTTTTCAATTCAACTCTACATATCATATCCTCACTTCATATATACATTAACATATACAAGAATAAAGGCTTGCAACAAAGCTTACATTTGTAAACCTTAAGTTGGCTGAATATGCACCAAGTCTCTAGGGATTTATTTGCTCCAAATTAAAATCATTAAACATATCCATATAAGTCCCTAAACATCATATATTAATTTGGGAAATTAAAACAAAGCCTAGGCACCTTAACTACACCTTGGTCGAATGCTTCCATAAGTTGTAGATCTCGTTGTTTCTTGTTGTTTTAAGCTTCCAAATGAAAGTATATAATGAAGGAAGAGTAGTAGATAGATTTAAAAATGAATATTTAAGATAAAAATTGGAGAAAATAGGAAGGAGAACCACAATTTTGCGTGGGAACAAAAAAACTCACATTTTTCTCTTAGGTTTCTTATATTTTCTTCTTATTTCACCTAAACTTAGTGTTTTAATGGCATGATATGAGGGGGGGACTAACTATAAGAGGCTTATGTTAGCCTCACAAGTGCAGTTTAAGCCTTAACCAATCATAATTAAGTTTGTCATATAAGTTTGGTTAGTAATTATCCATAAAAATCAAAATCTCCTTATTTTCCATTTATTTCTCTTACCATTGGTTCTTTTAACTCAAGTAGGTGAGAAATCATCATATTCCATGTGTGTCTTAAGCATATAAGAAAAATTTACAGAGCTTAGCCGACCATGACATCATTCACAAAGGTTTTGCTTGATTTTATTGATTTCGATCATTTTTAATCCAGTCAATAAACTTTTTGACATGGGGTCTAACATGACAATTTGAGAGTTTTACATAACTCAATATGACCCCTAAAGTCAATTTATGGTGTTGGTTTTGACCAATTGTTTTGGCGACCTATAGACAAAATCATCACTTTTCAGTTTGTTGCACTTTTCCCAAAAAAAGCTAAAATCGTACTCGAATGAGTTAAGGTGACTTACCAAAGGTTAGATATCATCATTATATGATGATTTAGATATATAGGTAGGTGCGCGCTCTTGTAAGGCCTACGTGCTTGCCCGTATGAAAGTTTATCTCACTGTATCGAAAATCAAGAAATTAGTACCTTGTCTTCTTCACTGTTATATAGTCATAAATTGGTCAAATATATAAATTTCAATTATTACAATCAAACATGCAGAATAAATTGGCCATGGAATGTTATATCTTTGCCATCCATGAATTTGCATAAATTGTGCAAAAAATTTTGACTAAGAGAATTTCTTTTACTTGCCATATGCAAACTTGCATCAAATATGTAGAAAAAATCAACTAAGGGAATTACATCCTTTCCTTCCATGAACTTACATCAATTATGCAGAAGAAATCGATCAAGGAAATATCTTTTCCTAGCCATTCGTGACCTTGAGCTTTGTAAGCTCATTTGCGCATAAGATGAGTACTTGTCTTAGAGTTCTTATTCTCACTACTAGATGACTTTAATGGCCACGTCAATACTTAGCTTATGGAAAGATGCTTGCACATTTAATTGTGCTATCTTGTACGTTTCTTTAAATTGCTATACTCATATGAGCTCTATGTTGCACCTTTATGTGCCTCTTAGGATTCTTAGACCATATGACCACGTGCTTTTCATGTATCGAGTGCTCTTTCACACATTTTGTTGTAATAATTTTCGGCAATTCATTTTAGTTTCTTTATTTCTATAGTTGAGCTACTCATTGCGTCCTTATGCATTCCGTCTTGCTTTGCTTAGTTAATACTTAACATGTTATAGCATACTATTTGGCTGAACTTTTGGCCAAATTCTTGAGTGTTTGGCAACTCAACTCTTATGATACCATGAGCTTGACTTTATTTTGCGCACTTTGGCACTTTATTCTTCCATGTGCATCAATGCGCATACTTGCACACTTTTTGCTTAGTCATTTCATGCTTCATGTGTTGCCATGTATCTATCCTTGCTAGGCCCATCGATGCATGCTCATGCACTTAGCCAAATTTGGCTCGGCCATAGTAACACCATGTGTTGAGTTTTTCTTGCTTTCTTTCCTTTGCTTGTGTCAAAGCATGTACATGCACACCTTTTACATAATGGTAGTGTTTTCAACATTGGTAAGTATTAAGTTTCGATAGGCTTTTTAATGCATGCTTATATATCTTGCCTATTTTTTGTGAGTGGTATTGGTGCTTCTTTCTTTTGAGGAGATGCTAATGGCCACTTTTTAGGGTGTCTTATTGTTAATGCTTGCCTTTCTTTTCTCGTAGTTTCTAAGGAGATGTTACGTGGTTGCCTTTGGATAAGCCATTTTTACTTCTTTCATACTTTGAGGGTAAAGTTTCATCTTGTGTGGTACCTCAGATAATTACATGGTGTAAGCATTGGTGTCTTATACTTTTTTGTTGATTTTGGACTTTTCATCATGTCAGGTTGAGGCGTATAACTCTAGTTGGCTTTTCAAGACTTAGTTATTTTGAAATTGTGGGCAAAATCATAGTTGAACATGGGTCTTTGATTGGGTGGCGTTACTTGGTTTTTGCCTTTCAATGCTTAGCCATTTTGACTATATTTAAGCAATAGGCATGGTCTTGGACATACAAAGGCTTTCAGCTGGTTAACCTTTCCATGCTTAGCCATTTTGGCAAAAACTTTAGCTGTGTTTTCCATTGTGGTCGAACAAATCTCTTTTGGTAGGATATTTTATTGTGCACTTGGTCATTTTTACAAAAGCTTGAGTGGTGATCATCTTTGTGGCTGAACAAGGCCTTTTGATTGGGTAATTCATTTTGCATTAGTTACTTTTAGCATAACTAAGGGAGGTGGATGTTGCCTTGTTCGAATAAATCCCTTTGTTAGGGTAACCTTGTAACTTAGCCATTTTGACTAGCTTTAAATAATAAGTGAATCTCTAGATAGATAAAATTTTTCATTCATGTAATTTTGCAACAATTAACCATTTTGGCTAGCTTTAAGCAATAGATGTGCCCTTGAGTGAACAATGCTCTTTGTTTGGGAAACTACTCCCACACTTAGTCATTTTGGCTAGCTTTAAGCATCATAAGGTGGTGTTGAATGATCAAACTCCTTTGTTCAGGCAATTCTACCAACACTTAACCATTTTGGCTAAGTTGGTACATCGTGGACACAACTTTGAATTACCAAGCCTCTTTGTTCAGGCAACTCTTTCAATACTTAACCATTTTGGCCAAAGCTTGAGTAGTAATCATTATTGTGGGTGAGCAAGTAATTAGACACTTCGACATTTTTCAAGCTTAAGTGATAGACGATCTTTTACCTTAACAAAGGCTTTTGTTTGGGTGACAGCTTCATACTTAGTTATTTTCTCAAGTTCAAATGTTGCCTATCTTTCTTTGTTTGAACAATCCTTCTTGTTTGGGTGTAGGTTCGTACTTGTGTTCCTTAGTTATTTTCTGAGTCTTGATAGAGCTACATTTCTTTGTGCCCTAACAAACCCTATTGTTAGGGTCATCCTCCACACAGTTAGTGAACACCTTAGTTTCCCTTCTTCCATAGCCATTTTTTCAAACTCAAATGATGAACGTCTTGCTTTACCCTAACAAACCTTCTTGTTAGGGTGATATTCCATATTTAACTATTTTTTCAAATTCTGATGATGAACGTCCCATTTTGCCTCTACAAACCCTTTTGTTAGGGCGATCTTCCATACTTATCCCTTTTTTCAAGCCCGAATGAAAGACGTCTTGCTTTACCCAAAAAAAGCCTCTTGTTAGTGTGATCTTCCATACTTAGCCATTTTTCAATCCCAGATGATGGACGTCTCACTTAACCCTAACAAAGCCTATTGTTAGGGTGATCTTCCATTCTTGGACATTTTTTTTTCTAAAATTGTTATACTTATGCATGCCTTCCCCATTGTTGGGATAAAGGCTTTAATGAGTTGATAATGATGATGATGATGATGTTATACTCATGCATCTTTGTGCCTGAACAAACCCTTTTGTTAGCTTAATGTTTAGCTATACATAGTCATTTTTCCAAGTTTGAGTGATGCATGCCTCTTCTTACATGAACAAAACCTCTATACGATGGTGTGCACATACTTTACCATATTTAGCCACTTTTTCAAGCTTGGTTGGCACGTACTCCCTTTTGTTCAGGCAATACTTATGCACTTAGTTCTTATATCAAATAGGAGACTTCTTTAGGATGAACATGTGTACTTGGCCAAATTTTGATTGAGTAGTTGATTGTCTTACAAGCTTGGAGTGATGAATAGCAACTTTGATTCAAACAAATATTCTTCTTTAGGTAATCCTTTCCGCACTTAGTCATTTTGGCCATCTTTGAGCCATTGGTGTGATTTTCTCGTATAAAGCCTTTTGGTCAAGCAACTTTGTAACACTTAGTCATTTTCTCATCCTATTGGCAGTACATGCACCCTTGGATGAACAAAGCCGTTTAATTAGGTAATCTCTTGAGCACTTAGTCATTGCAGCTATCTTTTAAATGATGAGCACAAACTTGGATTAACAAATCCCTTTGTTTGTGCAATTTGCTCTACACTTAGTCATTTTGTGCTCTCACTTAAGAGATGGATGCACCTTTGGTTAGACAAGGCCCTATAATTGGGCAACCTCCATGGCACTTAAACATTTCAACCATGCTTGAGCTATAAACAATCTTTATGGTTGAACTAGGGTGCTTGTTAGGTTAGTGCATCTTTTTCAAGGCCAAACCAAAAGAAAAATCTTCTTCCAGGTCGAGCCAAAGGAATTTCTTTAAGGATGAAGTAAAGCTCATGTTTGGGTAGGTTACTGTTCTTACGGCCAAACTAGAGTGAAAGACTTCCTCATGGCCAAAGATGGCAGCTTTTGGACAATATTCATCATCATTGCCAAGCACTAGCCCTTGATTTGGGCAAGAGACACTACTGTGATTGAGTAAGGGGCCTTTTTGGGTGAAGCTCTCTTTCTTGATCTCTTTTACAGCTTTGATTGAAAAAGGCACATCATTGTTGTCTATTCTTATAAAAAAAATCACAAAGTCTTTCTTGTTTAGCTTCTCATAATGCACTACCTTGAATGGACACTAACTTTTTAGTGTCTCAATACTCATTTGTTGGGTTTTGCTTTTTTTTTTGTATTTTCTTTCATAGTATACTGCCTTCATATTGTATTAACTCTGTGTAGGTGTCATATGCATTAGAGCCTTATGCTTGACAATCAATTGTTTAACATAAGATTCCTTGATTGGGCAAAACAAAGTGCCTTTGCCTGTGGTGTTGCCTTTGTCCTCTCATACTTAGTGAAGTATGTGCTCTTTATGAACATTTGATTCGATTTGCTCTAGAATATATGATAAGATGATAAATTGATAAATATAAGTATTTTAATAATATTGTTTTAACAATATTTTATGCCTAAAAGAGCTTGCTAATGTTTATTTTATGTTTTAGATAATAAATTTCTAGTTTGGAACAAAAAAGAGCTAAAAATAAAAAGTTGCAGAATTTTCTGACCAGCAGGGAAAGTTGGTAATTTGACCATTTTAATGACTTGGAATGAAGATGAGGCCCCATGAAAGTAGTAGAGTGTTGGATTATGCCCTTAGAACCATTCATTAGATGATTGACTTTGGCATTATTTATGTATCATGACATTTTATTTATTATAGTTCATTATTATATTTGTTTTATAACTGCGTAATGTAATCTTATATGATAATGTCCTTAGAATAGTAATAACACACTACTCTTAAAATATCCCTAGTCAAGTATTATTGTGAACAAGGATAATAATGATACGATAAGACTAGTATGTGGTTGACTGATGACCATTATCATGGATTTAGGATATCAAGTCATCACATAGATACATGTTAGAGAACTATGTACTGGATCGACCCTCCATGAGAACGCTACATGGATTGTTATATGAGTGTCATAAGCGATTCTCATAGTGATGATGGTGTATGTGATCCTTTGACTTAAGATCATCAGAGATCCCAACATAAAGAATTGCATACTTTAATGCTGCTAGATGTCATTCGTAACAGGATGGACTATAAAGGTAGTAATTGGGTATGCCTTGATCTATGTAGAGGGATGTTGAGTGATCAAGATAGAATTTATCCCTCTTATATAACAAGAGTGATGTCTTGGGCCCTTTGATAGAGTGAGACTAAGAAATGCATGGCCGTGCTCGAATAAGTCAATATGAGATATTGATTTTATTTGTTTAATTAGTCTACTCAGGAATCAAGAAACGCTGATTAGATTATACAAGTGTGACACATTCCATGACTTGTGTCTAATCAAGACATCAAAGGATAAAGGGATTAGACTACATGGTAACATCTATCACGAGTAAGGTTATGTCGAGTCATTGACATTCTCGTTACATGGGTAGCAATGATGTGTTGCTAGATACCGCTCATTGCCTGTGACAATTTTGTCATTGCCATTGTTTTGAGAACCTATTGGGTCGCACACTTAGAACGGATCAATGAGGAGCTTAATTAATCCTATTCTGAATTGGATTAAGGATATGTCTAATCCTGTTCTGATTTGGATTAAGGATATAGTTAATCCTATTCTAAGTAGGATTAGAGTTCTGTTTGGCAGTAAATTTTAGGGTAAAATTTACTGCCTATAAAAGGATGTTTTCTGAAACATAGTCGCACAACAATTAAAAAAAACAGAAAAGTATTCTTTTAATCGAAGCTAGCAGTTCGGTTAAAAGAATCAAAAACGCTCCTTAAGGCATCTGATCGTGAGACGTTCAAGAGTCGTGAGATCCGTTCGTGTGGATACCATAGAGGCAGGAACGAAAAGTTGCTGCTTGTGATTCGACCAAAGACAGAAAAAGCAGAGAAAACGTTAGGTAAAATCTCGAAACCCTAATCAGGCAACCCTCCGAATCGATCTTGGTGGAGGCCGAATGATTTAAATTCCGCTGTGTGTTTGTTTCGGTTTCCTTCACTGGTATCAGAGCCAGGTTCGGAGTCCCCGATTTGTTTTGATTATAGCATGATCTCTGGTTACTTTCTGTTTATGATTACATGCAATCGTTTCATGAGATTAATAGGATTAGAATGTATATGATATATTTAGAGGCTAGAAATCGAATTGTTGAAATTATATATATGATATATATCAATTTCGATTCAACTTATATGTGAGATATAATCTGTGATTCGAATTATTAATGGCGGTTTCTGTTCTGCATAAATGTTATGGAAGAAACAGAATAATGTCGAAAGTGTTCTAATGCGACTAAAATTATAGTCAGTATGAGATACTGGCTGGAACATCCTGATAAGATTAGGACACTTCCGGATAAGGGGCGTTGGCAATGTCAATACTGTTGACCCTTTTTTTTTTTTGGGGGCTCCGCCCCCAAACCCCCGCAAGGGGCGCTGCCCTTGGGAACCCCGCAGTCGGGTCATAATTCTTTTCAAATATGCCTCATTAATAAAATTAAAAGTTGAAATTGCATTACACTTATTTGTATAAACACGGTGGTTGTTGTTTGAGCATGGTGCATAGTTATAGCCCTAGCCCAATATGATTGTATTTTGGTGGTTGTAAATTTTAATAAATACGACCTGCGTGTCGTGCCTTGTTCTTGAAAATCTAGTTGTACATTCTTTTCTCATCTTACTCCCCTCGAATGTAACTCAAGGTTTCTCTTAAACTATGTAATTGGAGCTGACAACCATGCAAAGGATGACCAAAGAGGCACTTGGAGAAGATGCTATTACCCTTAGGTTAACCCTTAGGGTTTCTCATTGGCTTGGGAAATCCATTTAGTTTGGGCTATAACTATGTCACGTTTATTTTATTGCTTAATTGCATGAGATGCATGGTTTATTTTGTACGTCTATGATATGAAAATCATATGATAATTTTAAAAAGTAAAATTGGTGAGATCTTATTCAATAAACTAAGAAAAATCCCTCAAATTAAATTAAGTCAATAATAGATGCCTACCAATGAATAGCACTCGTCAAGACTAGAATCGATTTTGTTATGTTTGCCAAAGCAAAATATCATAACTATCTTAGTAAGACGCGATGGGATAATAGTGATATCCAAAGGCTATAAATTGGGTTGACTTAACTAGATTTCTTCAATAGGATTGGGAATTTAGAGGCATAAAGTTGGGCTTCCATTCATGAGATGAATTAGAACAAGTGTTGTTCACCCAACTATCCAAGAGTTACATGAGATGTAATTGGTAAGTGTTGCCTACCTAAATAGCCAAATCTTGGGCGATTAGCCAAAGCTAACTCTAGATAAGGTGAAATATGGATCTTGGCCCACTAGAGAAATTATGTGATGATTTTTTCGAATTAATAGTGAGGGTTGTTGATTCGATAAAAATAGTGGGAGCATCATTTAATAAATATTTAATTAAATGAATGCATTCATGATACTTATATTTTGCATATTTTTGTTGTAGATTTTCATGGCATCAAACACAAATAACACACTTTCACTGCGATCTGTCCTTGAGAAGGACAAGTTGAATGGGACAAACTTCCTGGATTGGTACAGGAACCTGAGGATAGTCCTCAAGCAAGAAAAGAAGTTGTATGTCCTTGAGATTCCCTTACCTGAGGAACCACCCTCTAATGCTCCAAGGGCAGAAAGAGATGCTTATAAGAAGCATCAAGATGATGCATTGGATGTTAGTTGCCTTATGCTTGCCTCCATGAATCCTGAGCTTCAAAAGCAACATGAGGAAATGGATGCATTCGATATGATCGAGCATCTCAAGCAACTCTATCAAGAGGAAGCTAGGCAAGAAAGGTACAATGTCTCTAAGGCATTGTTTCAGTGTAGGATGGCAAAGGGGACTCCCGTTGGTACTCATGTGCTCAAGATGATTGGGTACATTGAAAACCTTGAAAGATTGGGATTTCCTTTGGGCCAAGAGTTGGCCACTGATGTGATTATGCAATCGTTGCCAGACTGCTACAGTCAGTTTGTTGTTAATTACAACATGAATGAAATTGACAAGACTCTGCCACAGTTACTTAGCATGTTGAAAACAGCTGAATCCAACATGAAAAAGGCCAAGCCCAAAGATGTCTTAATAGTTAAGAAAGCTAAGGGCAGGGCTAATGCAAAGGGCAAGAAAAAAGGTAATAAAGCCAATGGCAAGTTCAAGCCCAATGATACTGCACTGAAGCCTAAAGGTGGGGTTGCCAAAGAAGGGAAATGCTTCCATTGCGGTGAGACCGGACATTGGAAGAGGAACTGCAACAAATACCTGGAAGAGCTAAAGAAGAAGAAAGGAAGTGAGACTACCACTTCAGGTATTTATGTTATAGAAGTTAATCTATCTACTTCTTCATCATGGGTATTAGATACTGGATGTGGTTCTCACATTTGTGTAAATGTGCAGGAACTCAAAAGGAGTAGATCGTTGACTAAGGGCGAGGTCGACCTACGAGTGGGAAATGGAGCAAGGGTTGCTGCATTAGCTATAGGAACTTATATTTTGACATTGCCCACAAGGCTTGTTTTAGAATTAGATGATTGTTATTATGTGCCTTCCATCACTAAAACATTATTTCTATTTCTTGTTTGGACAAGAAGGGTTTTTCATTTATAATAAAGGACAACTGTTGCTCCATTTATTTAAATGATATCTTTTATGGTAGTGCACAACTAATTAATGGTCTTTACATTCTAAATCTTGATATGCCTATTTATAACATAAATGCTAAAAGGATTAAATCTAATGATCAAAATCCAACATATCTCTGGCATTGTCGCTTGGGACACATAAATGAGAATCGCATTTCCAAACTCCATAAAGATGGAATTTTGGACTCATTTGATTTTGAATCGTATGAGACATGTGAATCTTGTTTGATGGGTAAGATGACTAAAGCCCTTTTCAAAGGACATAGTGAAAGGGCAAGTGATTTATTGGGCTTAGTACATACAGATGTATGTGGACCTTTAAACACACAGGCCAGAGGTGGGTTTATGTACTTTATTACATTTACTGATGACTTCAGTAGATATGGCTATGTGTATCTTATGAGACACAAGTCAGAATCTTTTGAAAAGTTCAAAGAATTCAAGAATGAAGTACAAAACCAACTTGGCAAGAGCATTAAGGCACTTCGATCAGATCGAGGTGGTGAATACTTAAGCCAAGAATTTTATGACTATCTTAAAGAGTGTGGGATTGTCTCACAACTCACTCCTCCAGGTACACCACAATGGAATGGTGTGTCTGAAAGGAGAAACCGCACTTTATTAGATATGGTTCGATCAATGATGAGTCATACAGATCTTCCAGAATCCTTTTGGGGACATGCATTAGAAACAGCTGCTTTTACACTGAACCGTGTTCCATCTAAATCGGTTCCAAAGACGCCATATGAGATATGGACTGGTAAACGTCCCAGTATGTCTTTTATGAAGATTTGGGGTTGTGAGGCTTATGTAAGACGTCAAGTCTCTAACAAACTTGCACCTAAATCTGATAAGTGCTATTTTGTGGGATATCCTAAACTAACTAAAGGATATTATTTTTACAATCCCACTGAGCGCAAAGTGTTTGTAGCTCGAACAGGTGTCTTTCTAGAAAGAGAATTCATTTCTAGAAGAACTAGTGGGAGAAAAGTAGAACTTGAAGAAATTCAAGAGCTACAAGATAGCGCACCCAATGTTGAGATGGAGCCTGAGCAAGCACCACAAGTTGTTGTGGAACCAGAACCACAAGCTGGTGTGGAGCAACCGCCTGCTCAAGAGACACAAGCCTTGCGTAGATCAGTTAGAACACATCGTGAGCCACAGAGATATGGATTTCTAATGACTCAGAACAGTGATGTATTGCTCATGGACCAAGATGAGCCTACTACCTATCAAGAGGCTATTATAGGGCCAGACTCTGAGAAATGGCTTGAAGCCATGAGATCTGAGATGGAATCCATGTATGCCAACCAAGTTTGGACCTTGGTTGACTTACCCGAAAGGGTAAAACCTATAGGGTGTAAATGGGTTTTTAAGAAGAAAACCGACATGGAAGGAAATGTTCATACCTATAAAGGGCGATTGGTTGCTAAAGGTTTTAAACAAATTCATGGTATTGACTATGATGAAACTTTTTCACCAGTCGCGATGATCAAATCCATTAGGATCTTGCTTGTGATAGCTGCATACCATGATTATGAAATCTGGCAAATGGACGTCAAGACTGCTTTTCTTAATGGAAAGCTACTCGAGGATGTGTACATGACACAACCTGAGGGTTTTGTTGATCCAAAAAATGCTGGAAAGGTTTGTAAGCTGCAACGTTCTATTTATGGACTAAAGCAAGCTTCTCGAAGTTGGAATCTTCGTTTTGATGATGCAATCAAAGAGTTTGGTTTCATTAAGAACGAAGATGAACCTTGTGTCTACAAGAAGGTCAGTGGGAGCACTATTGTCTTCCTGGTGTTGTATGTAGATGACATACTACTCATTGGGAATGACATCCCTACCCTTCAGTCTGTAAAGACTTGGTTAGGGAATTGCTTTTCAATGAAGGACTTGGGCGAAGCTACCTATGTACTGGGTATAAGGATCTATAGAGATAGATCAAGGAAATTAATTGGCCTAAGTCAAAGTGCATACATAGATAAAGTGCTAAAGAGGTTTAGCATGCAGGATTCCAAGAAAGGATTCTTGCCTATGACACATGGCATTACTCTCTCAAAAGAACAGTGTCCTACAACACAAGAAGAGAGAGAACGTATGAGTAAAGTTTCATATGCATCTGCTATTGGATCCATTATGTATGCCATGTTATGCACACGTCCCGATGTCTCGTATGCCTTGAGCGTGACGAGTAGATATCAAGTTGATCCTGGTGAACGTCACTGGATCACTGTCAAGAATATTCTTAAGTACTTGAGAAAGACTAAGGATACATTCTTGATATATGGAGGTGAGGAAGAGCTTATTGTAACAGGTTACACTGATGCTAGCTTCCAAACTGATAAAGATGACTATAGATCGCAGTCTGGTTATGTGTTTTGCCTTAATGGTGGGGCTGTGAGCTGGAAGAGTTCAAAGCAGGCGACAGTGGCCGATTCTACAACAGAGGCTGAGTATATAGTTGCCTCTGAAGCTGCTAAGGAGGCTGTTTGGATCAAGAAGTTCATTACTGAGCTTGAAGTTGTTCCTAGCATTATAGATCCGATTGAGCTCTATTGTGACAACAATGGAGCCATCGCACAAGCTAAGGAGCCTAGATCTCACCAACGATCCAAACATATACTACGGCGCTTCTATCTCATTCGAGATATCATCGAGAGAGGAGATGTGAGGATATGCAAAGTACCAACTGACGATAACATCGCCGACCCACTGACGAAGCCTTTGACGCAGCAGAGACATGATCGTCACACTAGGTCACTAGGTATTAGATACATGAGTGAATGGTCTTAGTGCAAGTGGGAGATTGTTGGATTATGCCCTTAGAACCATTCATTAGATGATTGACTTTGGCATTATTTATGTATCATGACATTTTATTTATTATAGTTCATTATTATATTTGTTTTATAACTGCGTAGTGTAATCTTATATGATAATGTCCTTAGAATAGTAATAACACACTATTCTTAAAATATCCCTAGTCAAGTATTATTGTGAACAAGGATAACAATGATACGATAAGACTAGTATGTGGTTGACTGATGACCATTGTCATGGATATAGGATATCAAGTCATCACATAGGTACATGTTAGAGAACTATGTACTGGATCGACCCTCCATGAGAACGCTACATGGATTGTTATATGAGTGTCATAAGCGATTCTCATAGTGATGATGGTGTATGTGATCCTTTGACTTGAGATCATCAGAGATCCCAACATAAAGAATTGCATACTTTAATGCTGCTAGATGTCATTCGTAACAGGATGGACTATAAAGGTAGTAATTGGGTATGCCTTGATCTATGTAGAGGGATGTTGAGTGATCAAGATAGAATTTATCCCTCTTATATAACAAGAGTGATGTCTTGGGCCCTTTGATAGAGTGAGACTAAGAAATGCATGGCCGTGCTCGAATAAGTCAATATGAGATATTGATTTTATTTGTTTAATTAGTCTACTCAGGAATCAAGAAACGCTGATTAGACTATACAAGTGTGACACATTCCATGACTTGTGTCTAATCAAGACATCAAAGGATAAAGGGATTAGACTACATGGTAACATCTATCACGAGTAAGGTTATGTCGAGTCATTGACATTCTCGTTACATGGGTAGCAATGATGTGTTGCTAGATACCGCTCATTGCCTGTGACAATTTTGTCATTGCCATTGTTTTGAGAACCTATTGGGTCGCACACTTAGAACGGATCAATGAGGAGCTTAATTAATCCTATTCTAAATTGGATTAAGGATATGTCTAATTCTATTCTGACTTGGATTAAGGATATAGTTAATCCTATTCTAAGTAGGATTAGAGTTCTGTTTGGCAGTAAATTTTAGGGTAAAATTTACTGCCTATAAAAGGATGTTTTCTGAAACATAGCCGCACAACAATTAAAAAAAAAACAGAAAAGTATTCTTTTAATTGAAGCTAGCAGTTCGGTTAAAAGAATCAAAAACGCTCCTTAAGGCATCTGATCGTGAGACGTTCAAGAGTCGTGAGATCCGTTCGTGTGGATACCATAGAGGCAGGAACGAAAAGTTGCTGCTTGTGATTCGACCAAAGACAGAAAAAGCAGAGAAAACGTTAGGTAAAATCTCGAAACCCTAATCAGGCAACCCTCCGAATCGATCTTGGTGGAGGCCGAATGATTTAAATTCCGCTGTGTGTTTGTTTCGGTTTCCTTCATAGAGGACTTCTCAAGCTTTCCATAATGTCCAAGAACATTCAATTTGGAGTTCATTTGATGGATCAAAAGTTTGAAAAATTCAACACAAAAATCTGCCAACAAATCCTACTTGATGTAGGAATTCCATGCAAGCAAGGATGGGACCAACAAATGTTAGGACAATTTTAAATGGATAATGTCTAAAAATAACATGTCTTAGGATGTAATAAAGTTAGCGAAAGAAAGTTAATGTAAGACTTTAGACAAAAGGAAGACTTGTGAAAAGATAAGGACATTAGATTATAGTTGACTAGTTAAAGACAACTCCTTAAAATAAGAAGATAACTCTTAACCAACTTCTTATATATTTAGTATTACTTGGCCTATATAAAGGATCCTAGCCTCCTCATAAAATCCATCCCTCTCTTCCCCCCATGTGTAGTTCACGATTTCTCTTTAAGATTTAATAAAATTATTTTATTTTTCCTTTAAAATTTTCTTTTGCCAATTTTTCTTCTTATATTTTCTTTTTGCCGAATTTCCTAAAGGTGGGAAGAAAATATGAGAACTGTTTATACTGTACTGTACATGATATTTTGTAATTATTTAAATAGTGAAATATAATTTATTTTGTGAAATTAAGTGAATTGTTATGTGGGCCCCACTTTAATTTTTATGATTTTGATGGATTCAAGACTGATATTAAAGTGTACAATGGGTGAAATAAATATAAATAAATGATTTTGAGGCATAAAATAATTTTTATATTATTTGGAATTATTTTGTGAAATTTAGAAAACAAATTAAAAAATGACAGATACGTCCCAAGGGCATTTTCGTAAATTATGCTCAAACTAAAATGAGTTGGGATGAATTAAAAATATCATGATATTCTACATGAAAAGGAGAATAACGTAATGCCAAGAGATTAATTGAAACATTGAGTTAATCGAAAAATTTAGTTGGCAGTCCACTAGGGGTAAAACCATAATTTCTCATTATCGGTGCACCGCACATCAACGAAACCACTTCCAATAATCAAAATACATTAAATGTGATTGATTGGTACTGAAATCTGAAATTTTGGAGCACAGTTATACGGTTTTTACTACTACGGAAGCTTAAGGGCGAAATTGTCCGAAATTTATATAACCAAGGGCAAAATAGTAAATTTTCATCCTTCTATAAGCATTTGTATAAGTCAATAAGGGATGGCTGGCCAGTACTCAGCTTCTTCAACTCATACCCCATGGCACCAAGAGAGAAAAGAGAGGAAAAGAAAGAAAAAAGAAAGAAAAAGTAGGAAAAGTCAACAAAAACAACTCAAGCTTGACTTTTCTCACTAAAGTTGCTTCTAGGAAACTTCTCTACACAATTCCCTCTCTCCATTTACACCAATGTCTCAGCAAACGAAGAAGAAAATAAGGAGAAGAGTGAAGAAGAAGGTGGCGGCAAAGGTGAGATTTCTTGGTGATTTTACATTTCCTTAAAAACTAATGTTAGATTTCTATGTTTTTCTTAATGCTAAGTCTAGATCTACCATTTGTTTTGTTTAAAACCAATTTAATCAAGAGGAAAGGGCACCATGGGGTTTCGGCTAGGACAAGGGTACGAGGAAAACATGGTGAAACTTACATGAAATTGGTGCCAAAATGCATAAAAGACTAAGATAAACAACATTGTAGCATTAGAATTTGGAAAATCATTAAGGATTGCTTGAGGGGGGCATTTGGCCAAGAGGTTTTAGATAGGTTGAGAAGTATTTCATGGTTTGAATATGCTTAATGACTGTAGAAATTAAGAGAAGAAGGCTGGTGAAATTAGAGCTAAAACAGGAAAGTTAAGGTTTAATACCGGTGTAATTTACATTGGTTAGACATTGACAGTGTCTTACATGGTTGAATTTAGTGAAAGTTAATAGCTTAAAAATAAGAGGAAAATTAATGATAATTTTTGGTAAAATTGTTTTGCAGCCGAAATTATCGGATTAAGATTGGTGCTACTGAACGAGTCGGTATTACAAGACAGGTAAGGGAAAAGTGTGGAAGCCGTAGGGATATAATGAATTGCATGATTTTATAAATATAATTTTATGAAATTATTTGGATGTTGAATTGCCTTGAAATCATGCAAATTGAGATATTACGGCTGTTTTATAAACTGTATCTCAAGTGCAGGGGGTTAGGGAAATCGCAGCTGTTATGCTGATCTTAAAGATGATGATGATGATGATGATGATGATGATGATGATGTTATTGAGACTTTTTAGTTATTAGAGGCTTCTCCCCTACTAGAGATAGCTCAATTTGAGACCTTAAACACTTCATCTACCTTAGCACTAGATGACCACCCATCCATAAGTAGCCCTTCAGCGTTAGACCTTAAGCCTTTATCCTCACACCTTAGATATGCTTATGTAGGCGAGTCCACTTCTAAACCAGTCATAGTATCTATTGCTCTCGCCAATGATTATGAATAGAAAATGTTAAAGGTATTGAAAGAGTATCAAAAAGGCCATCAGCAAGCGTCCCCTAGGCGTCCACCACACACCTCAGGTTTACTCTTACAACATCAAGGTCTTGCTCATTCCAGTGGGCCGTCGGCGAGCATCCCCTAGGCTTCATCATTGCCCCAAGTTTGCCTTGACAGTGTGAGATAGCCGATCGCCCATCACAAATTATTTCAACGTATTGTCCGCTTTAACGATCGCCCACCTCATGGCTTTGTCCCAAGGCTCCTGAAGAACTCAGGATTAATGCCTTGAACGCGTTCGCTGAGGCTTGAATCCTGTTACCCTTAGGTACCCCAGCCTTACACTCATGTTACCATTGAGACAACTTGTCTCAATGGTAACATGAGTGTAAGGCTCGAGTACCTAAGGGTACCAAGGTTTGAGCCTCAGTAAACGCCTCAATGGTAACATGAGTGTAAGGCTTGAGTACTTAAGGGTACCAGCCTCTACCCACTTAGAAACATAATCAACTCCCAAAAGAATGTAGAGATTCCCATAAAAAGGAATGAATGGCCTCATAAAATCAATGCCCTACACATCAAACAATTCAACCTCTAGGATGTTGTTTAGAGGCATCTCATTCCTTCTCAAGATATTGTTTATCCTCTGACATTTATCACACCTAGTCACAAAATAGTGGGCATCCTTAAACAGGATTGGCCAATAGTATCCACATTGAAATACCTTAGCAGTTGTCCTTCCTTTACCAAAATGTCCCTCCACACACAAAAGAGTGGCAATGCCTAAGTATACTCTCAAAATCTTTATTAAGGACACACCTCTTTAAGTGTAAGAGCCTAGCCCGTTTCACCAGGCTGTTGGTGAGCATCCCTAGGCGTCTTCCACATGCCCCAGGATTACTCTTACATCGTCAAGGCCTCACTCGTTCTAGTGGGCCGTCGACAAACATCCCCTAGGAGTCCCACACTCCCTAGGTTTGCCTTGACGTGAAGAACTCAAGATTAATGCCTTGAGCGCGTTTGCTGAGGTTCGAACCCTAGTACCCTTAAGTACTCGAGCCTTACACTCATGTTACCATTAAGGTGTTTGCTGAGGCTCGAACCCTGGTACCCTTAAGTACTTGAGCCTTACACTCATGTTACTATTGAGGACGCTTAGGGGATGCTCGTCGATAGCCTGGTAAAATGGGCGAGGCTCTTACACTTAAAGAGGTGTGTCCTTAATAAAGAATTTGAGAGTATACTTAGGCATTGCCACTCTTTTGAGTATGGAGGGACATTTTGGTAAAGGAAGGACAACTGCTAAGGTATTTCAATGTGGATACTATTGGTCGATCCTATTTAAGGATGCCTACTATTTTGTGACTAGGTTGAATTGTTTGATGTGTAGGGCATTGATTTTATGGGGCCATTCATTCCCTTTTATGGGAATCTCTACATTCTTTTAGGAGTTGATTATGTTTCTAAGTGGGTAGAGGTTGTAGCATTACCCATTAATGACTCTAGTGAAGTAATGGAATTTCTTAGGAAACACATTTTTACCAGGTTTGACACAATTAGGGCAATCATTAGTGATGAGGGATCCCATTTTTTTAATAGAACTCTTAAGGGACTTTTAACATAGGGTCAAGCATAAGGTAGTTATTGCTAATCACCCTCAAACTAGTAGCCAGGTAGAGATTTCCAATAAGAAAATTAAGGAAATTCTAGAAAAGACTATAAATCCCAATAGAAAGGATTGGTCTCTTAGGCTCAATGATGCATTATGGGCTTATAAGACTGCATTCAAAACCCCTATAGGGATGCCACCATATAAGATGGTTTATGGGAAAGCTTACCACTTACCTATAGTGCTAGAGTATAAGCCTATTAGGCTATTAAGAACCTGAACCTTGATTTTAAGGTAGTTGGTGAGAAGAAGCTGCTATAGTTAAATCAGTTACATGAGTTTAGGTTACAAGCATATGAAAATGCCAAGCTCTGCAAGGAAAAGATTAAGCTGTGGCATGATAAGAAAATTAAGGAGAAACACTTCGAGCTTTAGTAGTAGGTTTTTTTGTTTAATTCTTGCTTGAAGTTATTTCTAGGTAAGCTTAGGTTTAAGTGGTTAGGGCCTTTCACCATCACACAAGTCTACAATAGAGATCATCAATGCGACACTTAGGCAACCTTTTAAAGTTAATGGGTAAAGGCTTAAGTTGTATTTTGGTGGAGGATATGATAGCTAGAGCTCAGTGACTATTTGTACTAATCCTAGTCCTCTTAGTGCCACTCTAAAGCTAGATTGATAGCAAAGCGATTGAGAGTCCATCCCATATACTATAAACTCAACCGAGCTTCATTTCTTTTATTTTATTTTCCTTTTTGTACAATCAGTTTTCTATTTTATGCTAGCATTTTCCTATTTGTTTTTGTTTGCACCCAAGGTAGCAATACCATTCAAGAAGCTTCATAATGATTATATTCAAAAAATTAGTGAAGTTGTCTATTTGTGCTTAAATTCTTTATTTATCTGCACACTAAAGACACTATGCACCTTAAGTTTGGGAGAAAGGATTAACTTGAGCTATTTTCAAAGTTTTTTGAGGAAAATTTATAAAAGTTGTCAAAAATTTTTAAAAGTTGAGCTTAAAATGTTTTGACTTGAGGTGATCTTTGTGCTTAACTTGTTTTTTCCCCATAATCCCATGATGGTACCCATGAATGAGATTGATTTTGATTGATTAAGAAGTATGATTGTTTTTTTTTTTGTGTGTATGTGTATCATATCTACATCAATAATCCCACAAGAAAGTAAAGAGAACATCACAACTTAGCCTACAGGCCAGACACCTTATATGCATAACCAAAACATAAGCATCCATCATACACACTGTGCCCTGCAGTCTGTGTCCATCCCATATACAGTAGCCATCTACTTGACAATGATGTGAACAGCTACCTAAAGGAGTTATCCAAGCCAAAAGTAAGGAATGACGATACTGAAGTCAATCTAAAAGGGAGGAAGAGAAGAGGAGGTGAGATATACTCAGTAAGTAACTACAGTAAGTAACTACAGTAAGTAACTTAAAATCAAACCATGCATCCTTTTATTATTTTTGAACCATATAAATTGTGTACGTTTATTAAATCCACAATAAGTTATTTTGCATTGTCAAACATAAAGTACAGATTTAAATTTCCATTTCAATCATGCTTAAAGCATATAGTTTAATCAGTTAGTCATCATACTGTATTGTGAGATAAGGCATTTCGTCTAAACTAATCCTTAGAGCTAAATACATAACAATCCACTATAGCTAACAGTAACAATCTTTAAAAAAGGGACATTGCCCATGCATAGACCAATCTACCCAGTTCATTGATCGGATGACATTGGAACTTGTCCAAATGTAGTGTACGGGACAAGCCAATCGTTTTTGAGACCCATGCTCGAAAAAAAGTGCTCTAAGTAAGCTATAGATGCCTTTCACAATTCTTAAAGTACAATGTCTTATGGTCTCATTACAAAGGGTTTTTAATCAATACTAAATCAGACAACTGCAAAGAAGCTCTCTCATTTTCTGACTAAAATCATAGTTTCATAAAAGTATATTTAGAAGCTTAAAGCACACAAGCCATTAAGATACAATGAGTTATAAATCAAAGACAAGGAATCTTGCTTAAACCGAAAGCTCAATCTCATTTTTAAAATCTTTAAAATGCAATTTGAGTCATGCAGTAATATATAAAATAGGAAAAGGATTTGTGAGCCTTTAGCATGCATATGAAAACAATTCAAAATCAATATTAAATCAGTTCCGATGCAAAGTAGTTGCTTAGGGGCTACTTACTGGGCTCCTTAGCTTATAGGCTCAAAACCTTCCCTACCTAATAAGTTTCACGCAATCTAATTGAACAACTATACTTTCAGTCAAGCTTCAACACAAAGTCAAAATTTCAGTTTTGTTTCATAGCACAAGTCAATATCAATTTCTAAAGTTTAGGGTGTTAAACATTCTCACCCTTATTTAAAGCCGAGAGTTTGTATAACCCTTCTTTATAGTTCAATACCTACGGCCAAATCAAGCTTCTCGTTGTCAATGTCAATTCCCAATTCAACTAGCATGATGTTAAAACATTAGACAGTTAAACTTACCAATGGAACTCAAAATTGAGGACTTAAGCACCAAAGCCGAGAGCTTAAAGTCATTTTGCTTGCTCACAGCCATTTACATCCACTAGTAATAACAACAATATTTTCAGTTTTAAATTTTCACAATGGCAAATGTAGTACTAAGGGGTATTGGCTAACCTTGGTTCCACCACCTACATCGAGGGCTAAAGTACGAAGACCAAGAGTTTAATAAGCCTTCATTTATAGCCAACCTATGGTTAAGACATTCCAAGCTCATTAAAATCAGTTAGAGTACTAAGAACCAGCTTTGGTAACCAATTTGGTAACATTGCTTACCAATTTAGCCAAAATCGAGAGCTTAGCTCTTAAATCATATGCTTCTAATTTTAGCCTCAGTGACCTTTAGGTGTTCCTAGTTTGTCACATGGCAACCCATCAATTTTCAATTTAAATGAAGTTCATATTCAACACTAAGATAAATACCTTTTGTAACAACCACAATTTCTTCTACATGTTAAATAGTGTTAAATAAGCTTTAGAGGTGTTTAGATGCCAAATTGTGATACATTCGGATTTTGGCATAGGAACACATGCTTCCATACGAACAAGCTGGCGGGTCCCATGAGACCGCACACTCATCCAGAAATCCTGTAAGTATCTTAAATTCATCATAAATGGTTTCGGGTAAGACAATTTGTTTCATGTGGTTATGATTTCGGCCTAATCCGAGAATTTGACAATAAACTGAAAATTTCAGCCTTTGGCTCATAACCAATCTGCCTTGTTTCAATCATATCTATTGATCGGAGTACGAAACGATAAACTGTAAAATTCTTATGAAAGCTGACTTAAAGATCTTTTAGTCATAAAGAGCTCGTAATTTAATTCCCAACAGATTCATACCAGAAAAATTCCGAAATTGAACCATGTGTAGTAAAACCTGTCAGTCGACACCTTTATAAAGAATCAAGCATATCTCTTAGTAGAAAACTCCGATTAAGGCGATTCAAATTTTGCTGAAAATCTAACTCAATAAGCTTTCCGAAAATATAATGCTTGCTGTCTAATTCAATACAGATCAATAGCAATGAATTTTTACATTCACGTCATAATCAGGAAATTCTGATTGTGAGCAGTCAGTAAAGAAACGGGCATAACTTTTGATAGAGAATTTCGATTTAAGTGATTCAAATTTCATTGAAAAGCTAAATTTGAGACCTTTCTGATCATGCATGGCATGCCCTCAGAATCATTGTAGATCAATACAGTTAATTGTTGGAAGTTAGGCTCGAAACCAAGTAATTTGAAGGTTGATCAAATGAGTTCATTAAATAAGAAAATTTAATTTGGGGTCTTAGCATGATTAAATGTGTTTTGGAAAGGGCCTAAATGGAATGAAAATAATGTTTATAGGGGTCCAAAATTTAATTAGATTAAACTACCTATATGAAAATTGAGAAATTTTAAGTAAGTCAGGATTGAAACATAAAATGGAGTTAATGAGCAGCAAAAATAAAATAAAATATGTCAGCCCTTTTGCCCAAAATGTGAAACCCGTTCTCCCTTTCCCAAACCGATAGCTTTCTTCCCCAATTCCTTTCCTATCCAATTCGGCAAACCCTTGTGGAATAGAATTTATTAGCCTCTTCCCAATTGATTCAAGCATTCTTTCTTCTCAAGTGAGTTCTCAGATCATGTGTGGCACCATTTCCCCTCCCTTCATTTTCTATCCATCTCAGTTTGGAAGGGAAGCATGGTGACAGCCATGGTTTGAGAGGATTCTCACCATTTTTAGATTACCCAAGGTGGAATTTGTGAGGACATCAAGGAGAGTAAACATGAATTAAGCATTGCATGTGTGTTTGGTGGACTATTGCCATGAAGAGGGAAAGGAGTTAAATTTCTGCCATTTTTGAGTTTGAGGTAATGAAATGTTGTTGTATCTCATGATTTAACTATGCTTTTCTGAAATTTGAATTGAATGAATGTTGCATGTGAGAAATATGACTAGGAAAGCTGAAAACTGAAAGGAAGAGAAGAAAGGCTTACGGTTGTTGGAGAATTAAGAGGGAGTTTAGCTTTTGGCCAAATCAGAATTTGGGAAAGACTGATTTTGTGAACTTTGAAGAAGAAACTACTGGAATTTGGTAAGTGGGTAAGATTCCAACTTTATAATCCCTGATTGTTGAATATGAATATGAAACTATAATGATTTGAGTGAATTGCTATGTAATTGCATGGCATGATTGGATTTTGGTTTGCTGTTGAAATCTGGGTAATGGTTATGTTCTGGACAGATGTTAAAATGTTCAGCTTAAATGTTCTACAATGAGAAAAATTCTAGAAAAATTATGGTAGATAGCTTTCTGAGTAAGGAATAATTCAGTTGGAATCACTTGATTTGGAATTCTGTAGCTTGAAATATGTACAAATGAGTACAGGGTACTTTCCCACAAAAACGTGAATTCCAATCTTAACTTTGAAAAATTGTAGAAAATAGCCTAAATTGAGTTAGATTACAAGCCTTACATTTCTACAAAGTCAATTGAGCTAGGGTCATTATGGTTTTGAGTTTCCACCAATTGGATATGCCTATAATTTGATATGAAGTATTTTGTGCAAGTAGGACAGTGTAACACTGTGCCTGAAAATTGCCAGAACATGGTGCAATTTTGGAGATTTGCTGATGTTGATATAGGAAGAATTGATTTATGAACCTTACATTTCTAGATAGAAAAATGAGTTAGCTTTCATCCAGTTTTGGAATTTGTGGATTTGGAATTATGTAGCTTAAGATATGTATATATGAATGCAAGATACTCACTGCAAGGGACAAACAGCCTAGTGTCAACTTCAAAAATGCCTAGAAAATAATCCAGATTGAGTTTGGTTGCAAACTTTATATTTTCAGAAAAGGTAAATGAGTCAGGATTGATATGGTTTTGGGTTTGTACAAATTGGAAATCCCTATGTTGAAATATGAGATAGTTTGTGCACTAAGGTCAGATGACCATTCTGTTTGAATGTACCTATACATAGGGTAACTTTATGGAATTAATGGAAATGATTGAAAAATGATAAAATTGTGAAATTTGCCTATCTGAATAGAGAATTGAATTAGGTTTCAAATGGTCTTTGATTCATAATTTTTGGATACTCCCATAATTATTAATTTAAATTTTAGTGCACAAAGGTTAGAATTACATGTGAATAGTAGGGTCAAATAGTAATTTCTATTGCTCGACAAAAAAAAATGAATGAGCTAGTATGATTAACACAAATTCAGGGAACTAATATATCGTATAATTCTTATATGTAGCTAATCATCAAGCTACGTAGCAATTCGCTCGAAATTTGAAAACGTGGGCCCAGTGATGCAATTGACATATATAAGTGTAAGTAAAAGTATAAGTAGAAATTGCATGATTTGAAATATTTTATAAGTTCCTGTTTTGATCGTGCTTTGATACCTTGATTTTTATGCAAAGTATGCTTGATTGATTTATGTCATGATTTATTTAAAAAAGACATGACGAACTTGTAAAATAGTTACCTCAGTGTTTATTTGAGATGCTCGCATGCCTGTAGAGTTTTGATTTATAAACTAATGATGCATTGTACTTTAATTTTATCATGCTTTTCCCATACTTAGCCAAATGTGATGTTTTTATATAAATTTTTATATGAATTTAACGGCTAAGAGAGGGGTAATAGGGTTTTGAGATAAACGATATGTTTCTAGCACACTATGATTTTCAATCATGGTCCGAATAGTGTTGGGATTTGATCCCTTCACGGTGATTTTGTGAGAATAGGACTTTTAAATTATTAGAGCAAGTATTAGGTTTGATCCTACCGTAAGAGGATCTGTATTTGGCTTGGTCCTGCCGCAAGAGGATCGGTATATATTGTTAGGTATCGTTTGATCAACAACCTGGCAAGCTTCTGTGCACATAAGTAGGTTCTTAGAGAGGAACAGTTCCTAGAAAGGAATGAGTAGGTTCACTAATAGCGTTGTAGTGAACCGATGATGATGATATGAGCTCGAGACATGAGACTGATTGGTGCAACCTCACACTTTTACGTATATGCCAAACTTGTTTCCTGAAACGATGTTTTAGTATGTTTTTGAAATTTATGATTTATAAATGCATATACGGCTATGTTATTTCTGATGATTGCATAGCGGACTTTAAATGTTATGATTGTGGACCATGATTCATTGATCGCACGTCTAATAATTTTTTATACCATTTATAAATATGATTTCTAAAGAATTGCATAGTGCTCTTTATTGTGATTTTCGGCATGGGGTTTTATAAAGGTATCATTAACCTAGTTTTGATTTTTACTGTTGATATTTTCCCTTACTGAGCCTCCCAAGCTCACCCCTCTTCCTTTACTCACAGATTAGCTCATGATAGTCTCGTGTGGACTATAGTTGGGTCGATACTCTAATATGCTTGGTAGTTAGCTTGAGGTATCGATAGCGACATTATATTTTATTTGTACATATATGTATATATACACAGATTATGCAATCATGCACAGTGTAGTAGTTGTATATATGTCGAGCATGTGGGATGTATAATGATGTTATAGTTTCATCAACTATGATATGCCTTTTGGTATCTATATCGATGAGGTTTGCAATTATGCCAATTTGGAAGAGCAAAATAGTTGTATGAAAAAAAATGGTAGCATGTTGGATGTTGTCCATTGATAATAGTTATGAAAGAAAATGGTAGCATGTTGCATGTTGTCCATTGATAATAGCATGTTGGATGTTGTCCATTGATAATAGTTATGAAATTCCTCACAAATTAGCTCGTGATAGTCTCAGGTAGACTACAGTTGGGTCGATACTCTAAGACGCTTGGTAGTTAGCTTGAGGTATTGATAGCGGCATTATATTTCGTTTGTACATATATGTATATATACACAGATTATGCAATCATGTATAGTGTAGTAGTTGTATATATGTTGAGCATGTGGGATGTATGGTGATGTTATAGTTTCATCAGCTATGATTTGCCTTATGGTATCTATATCAATGAGGTTTGCAATTATGCTAATTTGGAAGAGCAAAATAGTTGTATGAAAAAAAATGGTAGCATGTTGGATGTTGTCCTTTAATAATAGTTATGAAATTCTGAGTTGCTTTTGTGGTGAATATATTGTGGTTGGGGTTGCATTATTGTTGTGTTTACCTTGCAACATGGTTAAGTTAGTAATAAGTTGGTATGCTGCTGGATTTTCTAAGAAATCTATGACTTGACGAATCTAAATTATAATTATTTATTAAGGCAAGCTTGAGTTGATGCCTATACTATACACACTCAAATGGTACAGCAAAGGATTCAATCAATTAAAAAAAATTTTGGCTAATTTGGACTTCCATAGAACAAAGTGATGTATCGAGTTGTGACAGTTTTTGGTATCAGAGCTTGAGTTTAACTGTGTTTGTGTAGGCAATAACTGTTGACATACATCGTACTACGCTGTGCATATGTCTGTTTGTGTGTATATATATATGTAATGTACTTGCCGCCTACTTCGTTGACAAGGTTGGTTCTGTGTAGGTCGACAGAGTTAGTTTACATCCTAGTGCATTATGCATGTGTCTATTCTTGAAACTGTGATTGTCATATGAACTATACTAAGTGTTTTGTTTATGTTCTATGAAGTAAAGTATAGAATGAGGAGAAGTAGTAGACGAGCGCCTCCTCGACAACAGTCTAGATCTTCGACTTCCCCCATCCTCTCCACAACCTCCCTAGGCCCCAGATCTTAATGTTGAAGTGGGCCAATTGACGAGGACGGTGGGAGAACTACAACAAATGATGCAAAAATCTCACTGCATTTATAGCTCAATAGTTTGGTGGTAATCCTAATTAGCCACCAACTCAAGTTCCAGTGCAAGCACCCACCCCTCCTTCTGCACCATAGCCACAAGTTGCTTCGCAGCAACGGGCTGCACCACCACAACCACCAGTACCGCCAACGCCACCTCCAATGCCTCCACCGCAAATTAAGAAAAAAGTGGATAAGAATTTGAATAGAATATGGCAGTTCTAGAAGATGAACCTGCCTACCTTTAAGGGTGTGAAAGATCTAGAGGTAGCTAAGGGGTGGATTAAGCAGTAATAAATGATATAGCCTAAAATGATTAATCAAATTCATTAGAAGCAGAAAGAGGATCCCCTATTAAGAGAGATTGTCTGTGAAAATGAAGATTGATTGTGATTGAGTGATGATACATTTGCTTAGTGATTTTGACTTCACTAGTAAATACTAAATGTCATAACTTGTGGTATATTGATATGATGTTGGAATGTGGCAAAGTATAATTGTGATAGCGATATTGTATCGATATATCAAGTCTGTTAAATTTAATGAGGAATTGTTATAGCACTTAGGATTACCTATGAAAATAATATAGTAATAGTGGACTTTGATTAATTGTTAGCCTGAGTATGCGTGGATAACTCTAGAATGATATTGAATATTGTGGAATAATAGTGGATTTGAAATGATACTAGTGAAGGCTTAATGGATATGGAAATGATTAATGATCATACTTAGGCCACATTTATACATGACTTTAAAATTGAGACATCTGGAAACATACTTTAGTGCATACAGTCTAAAAATGCAAAGTGCAGAACTAGGAACATTCAATAATGCTTGTATATACTTGGGTGAGTTTTGGATAGCCATGAGAGAATGGCATGTGATGAATATGCTTAATTGCATATTGAGTTCATTTACATAGCTATGAACCTTAAGTATTTCGACACGTGCCTTGATGTAACACATGGACATATTTAGCATAAGCCTTAAGCTTTTGGAATCATTTGGTTTTGATCATGCATGGATTTAAGGGTTAATACATTTGGAAATCTTAAATATGTGGGCTGTTTTGATTGACAGGAAACGAAATCAAACTGTGTATTGAGCTTTTTATATTATAAAGCCATTCGAACCTAAGGCCTTATGCCAACATTATTTTCCTATGAAGAAAGTATAAGATTTGATCGAATACATGATCTAGCTTTTGTTTTGAGAACTATATGAAATTTGAGATTGTGATTTTAAACTATGAAACTTGAATTTTGAGGATTGGGCATCCTTGATGAGCTTTAGTAGAGTCTGAAGTATGATTTCGATTGTGCCTATTGGATATGATCAATAGGGTTTAGACCTGTCCACAATAGTAGCAAGAAACTGTTATTTGAACCTGTTCACCGTGCTTGACAAAAAAAAAATGGACTTTATAGATTTGTCTCAAAAAGGAGTTAAGGTCTAATCTCCATTCGAAATTGAAGTATATGTTGGATCATGTATATTTTGAAAAGTCTACGAACTTCTTGAAAAAAAAAACTCAAAAGAAAAAATAATCAATTACATGATTTTGAGAACTCCATGAATTTTGGAAAGTCCTTTGGTCTTCGACCTCCACTAATGGAGAAGCTTTTAGTAGAGTTGATATTGAATATGACTGATTATAGAAATTATGAATTTTTGAGTATTACTAGAGACCTTTAAGGAATGTGAAGCAAGGTGGTAAATTGATTTGAAAGTTAGGATTTTGTGAGATAAGATATTCAAGATCGTCTAAAGATAACATTGATCTTGGCTAGCTTGATGGTTCTGAATTTATAAATGATGTACATTTGTAATGTGTAAACTAATGAGATACATCCGATTTGTGGATTGATTGAATATTGAGATTTGAGATTTAATGTAAAATGAATTTGATTCATTGAAAAGTGGCAACATATGAATTGGATTTTGAATTCACCAGTTATGGATTAAATGGATATGGGAAGTGTGATAAGGAAACACAACCTCACCTTTTTGAGATATCCTTGATTTAATTTGGACGACCAAATTCCTAAAGGTGGGGAGGATGTAACAACCACAATTTCTTCTACATGTTAAATACTGTTAAATGAGCTTTAGAGGTGTTTAGAGGCCAAATTGAGATACATTCAGATTTTGGCGTAGGAACATAGGCTTCGATACGAACAAGTTGGCGGGTCCCACAAGACCACACACTCATCTAGAAATCATGTAAGTACCTTAAGTTCATGATAAATGGTTTCAGGTAAGATAATTTGTTTCATGTGGTTATGATTTGCGCCTAATCCGAGAATTTGACAATAAACTTAAAATTTCAGCCTTTGGCTCATGACCAATCTGCCTTGTTTCGATCATATCTCTTGATCGGAGTGTCGAAACGATAAACCGTAAAATTCTTACGAAAGCTGACTTAAATATATTTTAGTCATAAAAAGATCATAATTTAATTCCCTACAAATTAATACCAGAAAAATTCCGAAATTGAACCATGTGTTGTAAAACCTGTTAATCGACACCTCTATAAAGAATAGAGCATATCTCTTAGTAGGAAACTCCGATTAAGGTGATTCAAATTTTGCTGAAAAGCTAACTCAATAATATTTCGAAAAATATAATGCTTGCTATCTAATTCAATATGGATAAACAGCAATGAATTTTTACATTCATGTCATAATCAGGAAATTCTGATTGTGAGTAGTCAGTAAAGAAACAGGTATAACTTTTGATAGAGAATTCCGATTTAAGTGATTCAAATTTCATTGAAAAGCTAAATTAAAGACCTTTCTGATCATGTATGACATGCCCTTAGAATCATTGTAGATCAATACAGTTCATTGTTGGAAGTTAGGCTCGAAACCAAGTAATTTGAAGGTTGATCAAATGAGTTCATTAAATCAGAAAAGTTAATTTAATTTGGGGGCTTAGCATGATTAAAAGTGTTTTGGAAAAGGCCTAACTGGAATGGAAATAATGTTTATAGGGGTCCAAAATTTAATTAGATTAAACTACCTATATGAAAATTGAGAAATTTTAAGTAAGGCTTGAAACATAAAATGGAGTTAATGAGCAGTAAAAATAAAATAAAATAAAATCTGTCAGCCCTTTTGCCCAAAACGTGAAACCCCTTCTCTCTTTCTCAAACCGATAGCTTTCTTACCCAATTCTTTCCCTATCCAATTCGGCAAACCCTTGTGGAACATAATTTATTTAGCTTCTTCCCAACTGATTCAGGCATTCTTTCTTCTCAAGGGAGTTTTCAGATCATGTGTGGCACCATTTCCCCTCCCCTCATTTTCTATCCATCTCAATTTGGAAGTGAAGCATGGTGACAGCCATGGTTTGAGAGGATTCTCACCATTTTTAGATTACCCAAGGTAGAATTTGTGAGGACATGCAGGAGAGTAAACATGAATTAAGCATTGCATGTGTGTTTGGTGGAGTATTGCCCTGAGAATACAAGAGGGAAAGGAGTTGAATTTCTACCATTTTTGAGTTTGAGGTAAGGAAATGTTGTTGTATCTCATGATTTAACTATGCTTTTCCAAAATTTGGATTAAATGAATGTTGCATGTGGGAAATATGACTAGGAGAGCTGAAAACCGAAAGAAAGAGAAGAGAAGCTTACAGTTGTTGGAGAATTAAGAGGGAGTTTAGCTTTTGGCCAAATCAGAATTTGGGGGAGACTGATTTTGTGAACTTTGAAGAAGCTAGTTGCTGGAATTTGGTAAGTGGGTAAGATTCTAACTTTATAATCCCTGATTGTTGAATATGAATATGAAACTATAATGATTTGAGTTGAATTGCTATGAAATTGGCATGGCTTGATTGGATTTTGCTTTGCTGTTGAAATCTGGGTAATGGTTCTGTTCTGGATTGATGTTAAAATGTTCAGCTTAAATGTTATACAGTGAGAAAAATTCTAGAAAACTTATGGTAGATAGCTGTCTGAGTTAGGAATAATTCAGTTTTGGAATCACTTGATTTGGAATTCGGTAGCTTGAGATATGTACAAATGAGTACAGGGTACTTTGCCACAAAAACGTGAATTCCAGTCTTAACTTTGAAAAATTGTAGAAAATAGCCTAAATTAAGTTAGGTTACAAGCCTTACATTTCCACAAAGGCAATTGAGCTAGGGTCATTATGGGTTTGAGTTTGCACCAATTGGATATGCCTATAATTAGATATGAAGTATTTTGTGCAAGTAGGTCAGTGTAAAACTGTGCCTGAAAATTGCCAGAATATGGTGCAAATTTGGAGATTTGCTGATGTTGATCTAGGAAGAATTGAATTATGAACCTTACTGTTAGCTTTAAATTGACATTTATATTTTGAAATGACAAAAACTTAAGTAAGCTTTAATGTTTTAATTCATATTGTAAATTTGCCTTATCACACATGATTTTCTCAATACATTTCAAGTGTTCATATCAAACATTAAGACCATGATTTAATGATGCATATTCTTATTGGTCTTAATACTTTGTAAATGTGTTGAATATTTTATAAAATCACTTGATGAATTTTTGGACCAAGTTTTCATCAGAGAAAGTCAAGAAAAACTCCCACAAAAATGCCAAAATGTTTTGGGGTGAATTAGGATAAAAAACCACATCATTTCTAACCCAAAATAGTGCAGGAAAAGCTTTCTGGAAGCATGAGGGGAGGGATCGATCCCTTTATGGCAGAATGACTTCCCAAGGTCCCTCAAGCCAAGAATCAAGATTCTGGACAAAAGGGATCGATCCCTTTGGGCATGGGATCGATCCTTCGGGACGAAAAAGTGCTCTAACGGCTAGTTTTTGTGAGACAACGGTAATATCCGAGATTTGGCTCCACCCAACGGCTAGAATACATCCAAGGGATTATAAATAGAGGCTTGGAAGCTGAAGAAAGTAGAGAGAGCACCCAAGACATATCATTCTTCAATTTCTTCATCTCTTCAAGCAAATCAAAGAGTTCAAGAGCTAGAATTCAATATCTTCTATCACTCTCTTATTCCTTGTAGTGCTTAGCACAAATCTTGTATAGGTTTTCATTGTGCTTAATTTCCGTAATCACTTGCCTACCTAGAGGCCTTTCTTTGATTACATTATTTGTATCCCATCATTCCTTGTAAAGGGAAAGTTTCTCTTTAGCCTTAGAAAAAGAGGAAGGTTTCTCTTGAGCCTTAGAAAAAGAGGGAGGTTTCTCTTGAGCCTAGAAAAAGAGAGAGGTTTCTCTTGAGCCTTTAAAAAGAGGGATTGTAAAGACAAATTCAAGTGTAGTGAATTTGGGGAAAATCCTTGCGAGCGTCTCAAAGTAGAGGACGTAGGCAAGGTTGCCGAACCTCTATAAATTGCTTGTGTAAATCTCTCTCTCCCTACTCTTTATTTACTTGCAATTATATTGTGTTTATTGCATTGAACTTGAATTGCATGCTTGCCTAGCTTAGAGAACTTAGAAAATATCAATCTAAGCTAGAGAATTTAGAAGAACCGAAAAACAGGCATAAGATTAGTTAAGAACTGATTCACCCCCTCTCGGTATAGCCTATAGAGCCAACAATTGGTATCAGAGCTTGGGTTCGAAATTGATTTAGACTAACCTCTATCGAGCAAAACGATCATAAATGGCTCACTTGAATGTTGGCACACCCCTAGGAGAAGAGGGACACTCATTAGTTAGACCTCCACTCTTCAATGGTGAGAATTACTCTTATTGAAAAATTAGGATTATGTTATTTGAGCAATCCAATGATTATGAAGTGTGGAGAGTGATTATTAATGGTCCCAAAATTCTAATGAAGAAAGTTGATGGAAAAGATGTCCTAAAAGTGAGGATGAGTGGGACACAAATGATATGAGAATGGCACAATTGAATGCCAAGGCTATGCACACTCTCTTTTGTGCTTTAGGTCCCAATGAATATAATAGAGTCTCCTTGTGTGTGAATGCTAAACAAATATGGGACAAACTAGCCATCACACATGAAGGGACCAATCAAGTTAGGGAAACCAAAGTAGGAATGCTCACACATGATTATGAGCTATTTATGATGAAAGAAAATGAGTCCATTAGCGAAATGTTCACTAGGTTTAATGATATAATTAATGGACTTAAGGCATTAGGCAAGAGCTATTCCAATGTAGAAATGGTTAAGAAAATTTTGAATAGCTTGCCAAAATCTTGGGAGGCAAAGGTGACCGTAATAGAAGAATCTAAGGATCCTAACACTTTGTCTCTAGATGAACTTATGAGCTCCCTACTTACATATGAGATGAAATTGAAAAGAAATGAAGAGCCTTCAAAGAAAGTAGGGGTAGCACTTAAGTCTTCCACTCATGAGGTCATTGAAGATGATAGTGATGAGAGTGGAAATGAGGAAGAAAAAGAAATGGCAATGTTTGCCAAAAGATTTAATAGGTTCATGAGAATGAATGAGAGAGAGCAACATAGGAGACATCATAGGGGAGAGTCAAGTAGAAGAGAAAAAGACCCGTTAGTGTGTAATGAACCGGGTCATACTAAGTTAGATTGCCCCTTACTTAGGAGAGAAAAAAATAGAAAGCCTAAGAAGAAAGCATTTGTGGCTGCATGGAGCAATAGTGATAGCTCCGATGAGGAAAACGTAGATGAAGAGGTAGCTTACTCATGCTTTATGGCCATTAGTGATGATGAGGCTAGTAGTAGCTCTAGTGAAAATAATGATTTTACATTTGATGAGCTACAAAATGCCTTTAATGATTTAGCAAATGAATTTCAATGCATGAACTCCAAATATAAGAAAATCATTGCTAAATTAAAAATAGAAAATGAAGCCTTGATAAATGCTAAGCTAGAATTTGAAAAGAAATTAAAAGAGGCTAACTTAGAAATAAATGAGTTGAATAAAAAGAACTTAAATTTGCATAACTCATTTTCTAGGTTTTATATGGGTCAACAAAAGCTAGATCACATGTTAGAGAACCAAAGAGCTTTCTTTGACAAAGATGGGTTAGGATATAATGCAATACAAAAAGAAACTCATCTTAAGAATTTCCTTGTGAGCAAAAATACTATGCATGATCTATCTCTTACATGCTCACTATGCAATAGAATTGGACACTCTTCATAAGCATGCACATATAGGAAAACCACATTTAGAGGAAGAGTAGTTAGGAAAATATGGGTGCCAAAGCATGCTGTAAATGATGATGAATTATGCTTGAAATGGATCCCAAAAGGATCAAAAATTGTTTGCACTAACTCTCATGGACCCAAGAAAATTTGGGTACCAAAGCATGTTTGAATTTGTTTGTTGTAGGAGTGTTAGAGCATGGGAATACAATGAAACAATGGAGTTTAAATGCTCAACACATCCTCATGGAGTTTGCTTGTGCCAATGAGAAAAAGGAAGAGCTTGGAAATCCATCTTTGGCAAAGATCACAACAATTCTTCAAAGAATGGCACAAGGTGGATTCAACCATTTAAGGCAAAGCACTCTCAAGCAAAGGATTTTTGTAAGCTTATATTCTATCTTCTCAAAACTCATATATATTAAAATTATTTGTTTGATTTAATGAGGCACTTAGTTGATGATCTTTGATGCTTTGTGAGTTGAATGATTGAACAAAAGGCGTGATAAATGATTTTTGAGTGCTTAATGAATAGTACTTGATGCATTGAATGAAAAGCATGATTTGTAATTTTGAAATGATTATTGGATTTCTACATCTTGAGCAAGTTTGATATGTCTAGATAATATATTTAATTGCTCAAAAGCTGTCAAATATGTCATATATGCAAAATGCCTTGTCATGAGCCTTAATGAAGAATATGCATGTTAGAAATCATGGCATGTTGTTCACAAGATGTATGTTTTAATGATATATATGCTTAAAATCTATGTGAACAAGTTTGTTTTAACATATTTATGTAATTCAATGCATTGGTTTGGTCAAAATATACTTAAATCTCGAAATGACCTCTTTTGAGTCGAAAAATGCATTTTATTGTGTAAATTCTTCCAAAATTGTAAAATCTTTTGTAAAATGGTTTTTCATTCATACAAGTCCAAAATCATGTTTTACAAATGTTTAAACCTTTACTTGGACTTAAAATACTCAAAAACGAAGTTTTGGCACCTCACAAGTTGGATTTTCTGTCAAAACAACTGCAGAATCTGCAGGAAACATATGAGGGATCGATCCCTCTCCTAAAGGGATCGATCCCCCTAAGCCAGAAAGGGCTTTCCTGCATGTTTTCAACCAAAATTGAGAATAATTTTTCATTGTTTTGATACTTTCTCTCTTCTCAACTTAAAATTCATTGTTTTAACTTCTTTTTGATGATCTTAAAACTATGAAAATCCATTATTGATTAATATCATGCCTCAACTTCATCAATTAATATCATTTCCAACAAATGGTATCATCTTCAACAATCAATATCATTTTTATTGAACTCACAAGTGCAAAATCATTCTTCTTCTTGAAAACATTCATGAATTGCATAAATCTTGAAATAATTTGAAATATATTTTCAATGAATGCTTAAACATAATTTTTAAGATTTATTTCAATGATTTATGGATATATTTGAGAATTTGATGAACTTGTGCATAATGAATATTTTTCTTTCTTTTTGTTCATCTTAGTCAAGCATGCTTATAGGATTATGTCTATTAGCTTGACTCAATTACTCCACTCTAGGTTTCATGATCATTATACATCTAGTGAATTGATTTCAAATGTAAATTCAACAATTGGTAATGGTCATTGGCCTATAATTTGTGATGATAAATGGATCCCTAATGTTCAAATGCATGAAACTTTATCATCCATGTACTTGGGCTTTAATGACAACACCAACAATTGATATACATGCATTGAATCATGTTTGCTTAAGTTGAATCAATAATCATGCCTATGAGATGAGAATAGTTGTTTTCATGATATTATGTGTTTAACCTCACTCATAGTTTATGGATTTTAATGCTAAAATATATTTTAGCTTGATAATATTGATTCACTTAGGTGAAGCCATTTTAGCTAAAATAGCATATTCCCTCTAGAATGTTAAATGATGATAACAACTAGGGATATGGCTATTAATTGATTAAAATGGTAATTTTGAATCTTTCCTTACTCATAATTGGTTAAGGACTTGAATTGGAAAATGAGCATAGGATTTTGTGCTTGAAGCCATGGAAGAAAATGTGTTTGCTTGAATACCTTGATTTTGAATCATCCATATGGTATAAATTTGTGAATATGAATATGGATTAATACTTTATGATAGTGTGCTAATGTGTAATTGATCCATATGCATATTTGATGATATGTGTTGTGTTCTTGCATATTTAGAATGATTATTTTCTTGACATGAACACTACACATAAATATTAGATTCATGCAAAATGCCTAAGTCAACCATTAGTAACAATTGGTATTTAGATTGAAATAACAATTAATATCATTGGCAACCATATTTTCAACAATTGGTAAGCCAAAACTAAATTACCAATTGCTATGAGCTTTAAATTGACAATTCTTCTTGTGCTCTTTAGTTTGAAATGACAAATAGAGAAGAATTCTCTTAGGATATTTTTGCATGAAACTCTTGTGTGCAAGAATTTGAAGTTAATTGCTATATGTTTCAACTCTATGCACATTCTTGCTTGAACGTGATTTATGAGCTCTTGCATATGATATGTCATCTAATTTCAGCTCATAATCATGATATATTGCCATGCACCTTAGTTAAACCTTAGAGAACAATTGATATACTTAGGTGCTTGCTTAATTTCTTACCAATTGGAACCTTCTTGCAAAATTACTTATCAACAATTGGTATCAAAATTATTTATAAACAATTGGTATAGGAAAATAAACCTTGTCCTTTGCATGCCTAAACATTTCATACTCTTTATGGACATTGTCTTATGAATTTTGTGCTATGAGTCCCATGTACTAACATGTTTCTTGTTGGATGGAGCATTTTTATTTGTTCTCACATAGTCATAATTTTAGGGGGAGCATATTTTTTATTATTTTTCCTTCTTTTTGCTATGACAAAAGGGGGAGAGATAGATATTAAAGGGGAGAGATAATGAGGAAGAAATAGTTTTCAAAACCCATGCTTATATTAAGGGGGAGCTTTGTAAAATCCTGCTTTATTTGAGGGGGAGTATTCTATCAAAGAATTTCCAAAGAAAATTTACATTAAGTTTTGTCATATCAAAAAGGAGGAGATTGTTAGCTTTAAATTGACATGTATATTTTGAAGATGCTCAAATTCCTTAGAAAATATCAATCTAAGCTAGAGAATTTAGAAGAACCGAAAAACGGGCATAAGGTTAGTTAAGAACCGATTCACCCCCCTCTCGGTATAGCCTATAGAGCCAACAATTGGTATCAGAGCTTGGGTTCGAAATTGATTTAGACTAACCTCTATCGAGCAAAACGATCATAAATGGCCACTTTATATGTGCATCCCTCACAGGATTTATTTGGTGCATGATTCTACTGGATGTTAATCGTCTCTCCAATCTATTTAAAGTTATTTGTATATGTGATATCAAAGGATTTGATGTATATGCAAATGTTTGAATTACTTGAATATATGTAAGTGATTTGTGAGATTTGATTATATATTTATATGGTATTTGACGAACTTATATAGTATCTGTTTTATAAAGATCCTACATGACATGATAGAGCCAAGTAGGAAACCTGCATATCGTGGCATAGTATGCTCTTTTATATATACTCCTTACTGAGCGTAAACTCACTCCTTTATTTTTCACCCAGACTATTTAGAGTGATTTCTCGCTCTCAGTAGAAGAGCTTACTTTTTGGATTGTACAGTATTCCTTCGAGGCATGCTTCCCAAATTCCTTGAAGGTGTATTTATTTTGTTATGTATATCAAACGGTGACACAGCACTGTGATTTATATTAGATCGTGTTTGGGATGTAAATTGTTATAGGAATTAGTATGCACTTGAATGGAAGTTTTAAACTTATTTGTATAATGACTCATATATATGTATGAGAAATACTTTTCTTTTGAAATTGAGATAGCCATGTTAAGCGACTAAAGATAAAATATAAGGAGAGGAAAGGATGACTCGACAAACAGTCTAACCACTCCCATGTGAAAGAAAAAGTTAGTTGGTATTTGTATTAAAAGAGGACGTAACAGGATGTTACAAACCTACTCTAATACATGGAAAAAGTAAGGTAAATGCCATGAAACTTAATCTAACCTATCTTAAATTAAACCCTAAGCTTATACTAATAAGTCATAACAAAATTAACTTAAAACACTAACTAAATGAACTCAAAGACAGAACTTAAATTTAATGCAAATTAATCTAAAAATGCAACCAAATGCTTATGAAAATTAATCTAACTTAACCTACACTTAAATAACTAAGTAAATGAACCTAAAATGACCTAAATTTAATGAAATACACCTAAGAAACTAACCAAAACAAAGGCTAAATAGAACCTGGATAGAACGCCCTATAAGGACGCCTATGGTGATGAACATGGTGAAAGTGCAATGTAATGTGACTCGTAAAATCACCCTAATACTTCCTAAAAATCCTAAGATGAGTACTTAACACTAGGTTGCATTAAAACTAATGAAATGAACCTAAATTAAAGACCAAACAACAATGAAAACACTAAGGCAGTAAATTAAAAATTGATCTGGAAAACAAGTTATAAATACATGGAATGGCTATGAAAATGCTAATGAAACTAACCTAATGTAGCTCTAAATTTACCTCATTAATATATATGGACCTAATATGAACTTAAGACACATAATTAACCCTTTAAATGAAGCAAAAACAGACTCTAAAAAATATTATAAATAATGCCTAAAGTGAGCTGGAAATTGAAAAACAGATATGCAATGTAAACTATTGATGCAATGCTTAAGATATTTTATCAAACACCTAATAAACTCTACCTCTAAATGCATGAAACGTGAAGAGCCTAATAGTGTGTTTGGATGAGGGATTTCAAGGAGGAAATTCATTTCAATCAGGATATTTAAAAATCCAAAATTCAAATTCCTTGTTTGGCAAAAAATTTTGAAGAGTTTCAAAATTTAGAAGAGATTTTAAAAGGGAATTTAAGATGCTCAAATTCCTTTTTGAAAATCCACCTCAAAATGTGGTTTTTTAAAATTCCTCCCACTCTTCCATACTTTATTAAACATGGCCCATTATTAAATATAAATTTAAAAACAGAAACACGTTATTTTATTTAAATATAATATATATTTTTATTTTTTTATATTATTAACAATATCTATACAATTTTACAAATCTAATGATATCCATATTGCATATTTTATTTGATATATTTCTTTTTCTAATATATAATATTATTATTTTTCTTTTATAATTATTTTTATTTAATCAAATTCTAATGTCTAAAAATTCTTTCTAAAAATTATTTATCCAAACAAGTCAATTATAAATACTAATATTTTAAAATGATGAATTTTGAAATGTCTTCATTTTAAAATGCCCCAAAATTTTAAAATTCTTCATCCAAACACAACCTAAAAAACTACCTAAATGAAATTAAAGAGGACTCAAATATAGAACATAAATGACCCTAAAAAGAACACAATTTGCTGGAAATTAAGAAAAAACTGTGATTGCCAAAGAATGAGAAAGTAACGCCTATAGCTATCATTAACTACCAAATTGTAATTTTTTATTTTCTATGATTGTAAAACTTTAACATGTTAATTAAGACATTAAAAGAGACTTTAAAAATAGTAAAAAAAAATAAAAAACAACAAATAAAAAGTTCAAAAACAGTAAATGAAAACCAAGTAAATAAATGTGGATCAACCTCCTTCACAAGAGCTATGGAGGTAGTTTTTCAACCTTCTAAGCTTCCCATGAACATGGAGCTCAATCAAAAAACAAAAATGGAAGAAGATTAAGGAGTAAAAGAAGATTGAAATGCTGGAATTTAAAGAACACGTGAACATTAAATGAAAACTTGCAAGAAAGTAGTGAAGATTTAAAAGAAATAACAAAAAAACATGTAAATTTAATTAAGAAACTTGAAGAACATAAAGCAAGTAAATTTGTTTATGCTCTAACCTACTAAAACAATTAAATGAGCATGAAAACAAATCTAAAATTCCTAATGCAGCCGACCCCCCTTGGTGCCCATCATTATTGCTTAAATAGGCACCTAAACATAAGGGCACAAGGGTAAATTCTTATCCTAGATGAGTTGGTAATCCTTGCCACTTGTCTTCATGTCATTGGCTCCTCAATGTAGATATTTCCCAATCATTTAAGCTCCCACATTAGCCATGAAGAAATTAACAAAATTAGAGGAATAATTAACAAATTAAATGAGGGAATTAAATAATAATTAAGTAATTAAGCATTTTTATAGAGTTATCACACCCCCAAACTTGAGCTTTTGCTTGTCCTCAAGCAAAACAAAACATATGTAAGAGATGACAAATACAAAATAGATTTATTTTCCCAATATCCTCAAAGATAAAGTACAAATCTCAATCTTATAGACTCTCAATTGTAGATCAAACACTAAGAATCATTCAATCATAAGTCCTAACCCAAATTGGATTCCTTGTGTGTGTTTATAATGTCAATCTCACTTTAAAGTACATCACTCGGATCAGATTATGCAAAAAATAGAGATGAAAAGTCAATGACAAGTGATCACTTTCACATGTTTGCTTTTCACTTCTCTCTTCACTAATGTAGTCACACCTAACTTGAAATCAATAAGTCTTCATTAAGCTTGTAATGTAAGGCTAAGGCTAATGTATGATAAAAGAAAATCTAGGCTCCAACCCCAAATAACACATTACTTAATAGGATCTATGATGTTTAAAACTCTCACTAGCTCCTCCAAACTAATTTTCTTTTTTATACACTTAATTTTATTTTTGCATTTTTTCTTTTACTTTTAAATTTTCTTTTCTTTATTTCTTTTTCTCTTTTTCTATTCTTTTTTCTCTTCTTTTTCTATTTTTATTTCTTTTCTTTTTGTCATTTTCTTATTCTTTTTCTTTTTTTTTCTTTTCTCTATGCCCATATGTAAATACCTTTAATGATTTCTTAGCTAATCACATGCTTTTCGGCGTAAAAGGGTAGGAAATTTTATTTATTTATTTGGCTAAAGGAAAATACTATGAAGGTGTATATACAAAGAAAGACTAGTTTGGCTCAGATGGGTGACTGGGGATAAAATATGTACTAATTTAGCTAAAAAGGCTCAAACGATACGAAGATGGCTTAAATCACTTTCTTAATCAAGTATGATCTACTAATTTCTACTCAAGAAAAGATCAAGCAAATTTTAGAATATGATACACAAAATCAAATGATCAAATGCAATCCTATGTTTTCCTCATAAACTTTCTCTAAATAAGCATACTAATCCATGATCAAGACATGTGAGTAAAGGCAAAGATATCACAATCAGAATCAACACAAATTCAAAGAAATTAACTTCATGCTTTCACCACAATCATTCATCCCAGTCAATCAAAATCGGACTAAACCTTTAAAAAATTCTAAAAACCCTAATAACCTTAATCAAACCCTAACCATAAAGATGGACCTATATGTAACCTTAATCTAATGCTAACCCTAAATGCCATGTAACTTAATAGCATGCATGAATTAACTAATCTAAACTAAGCTAATGAATGCATGGAAATAGAAATATTTTTTGTGTTTTAGAAGAAATGAAATGAAATACACTAATGAACCCTTAACAACTGTAACCCTAAACTAACCCTAAATGTATAAAACTAAACCTAAATTAATGAATTTAAAATGCTAAAAATAGAACCTAATCAGACCTTAATCTGACCCCTAAAAACAAAAGATGACATGTATATATGAAATCCTAATCTAATGCAATGGAAAACTTAAGCATGTGACATACTCCGTACATTATCTTCAAATTAGGATGTCAATTTATTTCATCTGGAACTAACTTTTTTTTAGTAATACATTTTCATTAGAAGTTACAATCACAATTAGCATATTACATTCCATGAACAGGTAACTATGAAAATCACATTACTCAAACTAGGTAAACTAGTAAATAATTATAACAAACTAAACAAACTAGTAAATAACTAGACTAACTCAAGCTCACACTTGGTGAGACTCGAACCTAAAATCTCAAAGTCTAAACTAACTTGATATACGAGTGTGAGAATAACTCAGCTAGGAGAGCATCAGACTGAAGATCTAGAACCAACTTGATATCACCCTCATGATTGATAAAATATTTAATTTGTCCAAATACGTAGTTTTCTTAACACTATTTCTTAGATCAATGCAAAGGGTAAAGAAATTTGACACATTCAAGAAGATCATATGAATTTAACCTTACAAGACAAATGATTTTTTTCATGTATTTCTTCCTTTATCAATCAATTAATTGTCTTTGAATATAGATTATTAAACCAACTTTGCTTAGCAACGTATAACATGAAATTTTTTGTAGGTTTTTTTTTCTCATTATTGATATTATTAGTGTCTCCCTAAGCTATACCTTGAATACATGGTTTGCAACATGAACTTAGGACTTGATTCTTTATGTTCGAACTCTTAATATTGAATAAAGTAAACTCTTTTATATTTGATGGTTGTCTTTAGAATTGACTTAAATCGATGCATTTTTAAAATTTTAGATCAATTTCCATAACGAAGCGTGGGTTAATATTCTAGTAAACATTACAAAATGGTCACAGCAACACTTAAAGCTTAAAACTTTATCTTTGAATTCCAACATTGACAAATAACATATTTGTTTCATTAATTGCAACAGTAATTATATGTGAAGCCAAAAACTTCCCCATAATCTTCAAAAGAACTATCTCAAGTTTTCTATTGATTTTAAGGTTAGTTTTGAAGGACAATGAGATTGGTTTCGGTTGAAAACAACAATGGATGTGAGATTTATTATGGTAGTGGTGAGATTTGATACTGTAGCAGTAAAATTTAGTACTGTAACGGTGAAATTAAAATAGTGGGATGTGTATTGGATGCAAATACAATAGTGGCAATGATGTGGAGTGTAATGAAAAAAAATGATCATTAAGAACATTAGATAAATATTGTATATAATGAAATATATAGTTAGAGGTGGCCAAAGTTGACTCGACCCGAAATATCAGCCCAATTAACCGAATCCAAACTTGACCGATCAGATTTGACTAAAAAAGTCAACAACCCAAATCCAACCCGATCCGAATCCGAATTGATCCGAAACCAAATTTATCCAAATTCACATTGATCCAAACCCGACCTGATCCGAACTTAAATTGATCCGAACCCAAATTCATCCAAATTTAGATTAACCCAAACCTCACTTGATCTGAACCCGAATTAATTCAAACTCAAATTGACTCGAATCCAAATTAACCCAAACCTGAAAAGATTAAAACTTAAATTTAATATTATTAATAAATATTTAAATGTTAAAATTAATTATCAAAGTATTTTAATATAGAAAAATATAATTTTTTTTCAATAATATGAGTGTTATATGTTTTTTTAATCTAATTAAACTTAAATATTCACTTTTGTATTATATTCATTTGAACCTAATGTATAATTATTTAATGGCTAATCTATAATAAAGTACAAAAGCTATATCACCTATACTTACTGTCTCTAATTATTCTATAAAAAAATCAAGATAAATTAAAGAGATATATGATATTTAGTAGGGATTATCAAATCACTTTGATTCATAAAGTTATTAATTATTATAGATAATAAAAATAAAATAAAAAAATGTAAATAATTTATGAATATTGATAAATATATTATAAAGAAAATATTATAAAGAAAACTATCATATAGATTATTAAATACTTTGATTATTTTAATCCCAATTGTACTATAGGCCATGTAAGAAGAAATTTTTTTTTTCATGAGTTTTGTAATTCTTAGAAATATGGTTTCAATTGATTTATATACCAGATAAATCATATCGAGATCACCAAGGCTTAACCCAATAAACCTGTCCAATCAACCTGAATCTAAATCTGACCAACTCGAATTGACAAAAAAGGTCAACGACCCAAACCCGATTTAATCCAAACCCGAATTAATCCAAACTTAAATTGATCCGAATTCAAATTGATCCAAACCCGATCTTATCCAAACCCGAAATAAAACGATTTTTCTTGACCCAAACCCGACTTTATCCGAACCCAAAATGATCTGATTTTTCTTTAACTCAAAATGATCCGATCCAAAATAACCCAACCCAAATTCAATCCGACCCGCCCATTTGCCACCTATACATATTTGATATTTTGTAAATTAGATAAATAAATTATTAAAATTATTTTATATCAAATTTTCATTTTTATTAATTATTTAAAAAAACATTATTTATATTTATACGTATATTAAATTACAATATAATAATAGTTTTATATATCATATTAAATTAATAAAATTATTGTACTATTTTAAATAAAAATTAAAATGAAAAAACTAAGTATAAAAAATATTTTTTTAATAATTTAATGTTAAAAAATAAAAATAAAATTTGAGTTTCTAAGGCTGGATTGCTCTGCACCAATCCAAACTGACCCTTACTACATTTATTTTCTCCCTTGCTCTTTTGTTGGACGAAGTTTGAATTAATTACATTCATTATCGGAATGGTAATTCACTATCTCTTCGTACCAAAAACGCTTAGATTAATGCCAATGAGGCCTTGGCTTAGTGGCAAGGAGGAGGGCCTGAGACTTTAAAGTCTCAGGTTCGAGTCTCACTGAGTGTGAATTCTTGTAAGTTTATTTGTTATTTGTTTAGTTGGTTATTATCATGTGTATTTATTAATTTATCAAGTTACCGATTCATGAAATGTAATATACTGATTATGATTGTAACTTTGAATGAGGATGTACTACTAAAAAAACGCTTAGATTAATTATTCCTTATTTATAATCATCTAAATCATATGTACATATTTCATTGCATGAAGTATTTATTGCAATAATTTAAGCTTTGAAGAATTTGTAGCAAGTAAAAATAGAATATAATAATGTTTGTCAAGGGACCTCAATAAACGAATGATATTATTTGATGCTGTTGTTGCACAAAACAACAATAAAGGTATGCTGACGTTGATATTCGTACTTAGTCTCCACGTGTCTCCAAGAAGCTTCTGTAAAACAAGAAAAGTCAGAGAGACGCAGGGGTGGTTCCCTGCGTAGACACTCCGATGCTTAAGTCAGCAGAAAGTTCTTCAATATTGGGAAGCGTAAAAGCCAGTAGTCAAAAATTAGAGAATAAAATTGTACCTGGGGGCCTATTTACAGGCCAATATTCTAGGTTAAGTGCTTGAAGATAAGTCCATCATCTTGCTGAGAGTTTGTGTCCCAATATAACACAAGTTCCTCGAAAACCGGGAGCATTCAGAGCCTATCGCCGGCGAGATGTTCATACCACGTGGCACGTTGTGGCGTCAGGGATCTATCGCTAGCGGGAGTCGAAGTCATGCACCACGTGTCGCCTTATGACTGTAGCCGACGGACTGCGAGTCTATCTCCAAGCGATAGGTGTAAGCGCGCCATGTGTCGTGTTATGATTGCAGGCGATAGGCTTTGAGTCTGTCGCCCAGTGACAGGTGCGATGACGCACTTTACCTCTGTCGCAGAAGGCCACGTGGGCCAGTAGGTCTATCGCCCAGCAACAGGTGTGATGACGCACTTTGCCTCTGTCCCCAAGGCCACGTTGACCAGTGAGTCTTTGCCACGTGGTGACCTCTGACGCTATTGGGCCTGGCCCAACATGGGTAGACTTTGTCATATCAATTGCTCCCCGCTCTTTTGTTGGATTTCTCCAACCAAGAGAGTATAAATATGTGTTTTTGGGCCTTAGCCCACTGTGAATAGTCTTCTTTGTTTTTTGTGATTTCGTTTGGTATTTTTTGCAGGTGAAAAAATTCTACTCTGCGACAGGCATGATCAGGCGCGACGTTTGGCATTCCCTGTCGCGGCTACATAAACTGCTGGGACCCAACGAGAGAATGCACGAGAAACCTCTGAGCAGCCGTCTGTCGCCCATTTTTCAGCTCTCTCGCCAAAAAGAGTCTTTCGCTATCACACCAGGAGTCTCTCGCTTATCTCATCGACAGTAAGTATACATCTATCGCCTTATTTATTCACCTTTCGCACTAGGTTTAGGTCTCCCACAAGTGGCTTGGTCTTTCGCGTAGAGTTTAGTCTCCCGCAAGTGTCTTGCTGAATACATCTATTGCCCAAAAAGTCTATCGCCTTAATAGGTCTGTCGTCGGGTAGTTTTGGCCTTTTTGCCATGTCTTTGCTACGCCCGGGTAAAACACTTAAAACGGGTGGTCTCGTGTGTTCTTTGACAAATGCTGACTTAGAGGATATCAAGACTCGTTTCCCTCTTCCCTCAGGTTATAGCTATAGACTTCCAGTGCGAGGGGAGGTTACACCCGACTTGGTTAGAAACGGTGTAGCCGTGCATAAGGCTTCTTTGTCTTTCGGTTTTCGCTTCCCTCTTTTGGAGTTTGGCGAAGCATTTCTTAGATATAAGGACATCATCCCGTGTCAACTCTATCCCCATGTGTGGGCTCAACTGGTAGCGTTTTCCATAGTGTGTCATAACCTGGATATTATTCCAACAGTTTCTCTCTTAAGCGCCTTTTTCAGAGTTCATAGGCTGAAAGGGTTAATAACGTTCTCTCTTCAACGGTTAATGGTTGACAAGTTTCCTAATAATAAAATCTTCTTGGATCTCCCTAATAAACTGCGTGGCTTTGAGAGCGAGTGGGTCGTTGTTGAGATTCCAAGCGACCTGCAGATTCGCTCTAGATGGAATCGTGATACTTTCGCCATTCACAGCGCTCAAGAAGATTCAAAATAAAAATTTTAAGAGACCAATTTGGTGAGCCTATTCGGCGAATCTGTTCTACTGGGGAGCGTAATTTATTTTCCCTTTTATCCCCGGAGAACATTGTCGCTGCCGATTGGGGGGTAAGCAAGACCGTTCTTGGGGCTTCGGCCGCCCCATCAGACCTACCTACAACTCCGCGTGTTTCTGATGCTGGTCCTAGTCAGCCAACCCCGGCACCTGTAGCTGAAGCATCCACCCCCGTAGGCCACCTTGTAGATGAATCCTCTTCAGATTCGGAGGACGAGACCCCCGAGGTTGCGGGAACTAGTGATCAAATAGAGGAGAACCCTGAGTGGGCTCAGGCTGACGCCTTTGGGAGTCTTTTCGTCGATTTTTCGTTGGATTCGAATTTGGATAGTCTAGAGGACTTTGGTGGTTTTCTAGGTTTTCAATCCTTTTTTATTTTTTGTACGCATGTGCGTGGCATTTTACTTGGTCGGCTGATCCTTTCTGTTTATATTGTGTAGGCATGAACTTTCGAGATTTGATGCGTAGGAAGGATGCCAGTGTTGCTGCTCGAGCAACTCCTCCTCCTCAGTCGCAAGTTAGAGCCCCATCTGGACCGGCTTGTGCTCCTACTCCTCCTTCACCTTCTACTGGTGAATTCATCCGTCCTACACAAGAGGCCGGGAGGAATAAACGAAAAAGGCCTCTTGTTCGTGATCGTGGTCCGGACGATCGCAAGAGCTCTGAGTCCCAAAGGAGTGATTCAGCCAGTCAAGAGGGTGGCTCTCGAGTCACTGAGGATAGGTCTGCCCCTCGCCAGCCTAGGCGCAAATACGGGAAGAGGCTGATTATTGAAGCCACTATGCCTACAAGATCGATTTTGCCTAAGGTAGCCGATCCAACTTTGAGGCGTTATCCAGTTGATAATGGGGTCGTTATAGGTGGGGAAGACTTCCAGACTTATCCCGGACTGAATGACAACGACAGCATCGAGGATGCTGGGATAGCGTCTCGTCTGGCCTGGAGCACCATCCTTCCTCGCGACGAGGCGGGCCTTTTCACAAACCTTACAAAAGCGAAGGATAATTCTAACTATTTCGCCATGAAGGTGAGAGCTTTGTGCTTGTTTGGTAATTAGATTCTCCCCTTTTTAAGCTCTTTCGTCAATTTTTTGAGTTACGTCTGTTTTTTTTTTGTCAGACGGCTTAACAAATTACGGCGGTCAATGCTCGACATAAGGCTCTTAGGGAGCAAGCTGATAAAGAGATTCGTGAGCTTCGAGAACAGAGAATGGAGCTTACGAACGAGGTTGTCCAGCTTCGTCCTTATCCCAAAAGGATGGAGGAGTTGAGTAGAAAGAATGCTAATCTCGAGCAAAGGCTCCGAGAAGAGCAGGCAAAGGTGGCTTCCCTTCAAGGGTAACAAGAAGCTTACAATAAGGCCGTCGATGATCAGGGAGGTATGGAGAGGCAGCGGGATGAGGCCATTGAGGAGCTGCACAACGTACTGGATAGTCAAATAGAAGCTCGAATCGAGGCCGTTCGTGAATACCACTTGTCCCAGCATTGCTTTGACAAGAAAACAAAGTTCGCGACGGGATTCATTAAATACGGCTTCTACTTGGCTCGTTCTTGGCTGGAGAAGCATCGACCTAGTGAGGCTTTCCCTGAATTGCTCTTTACTGAGGAGGCCAAGTAGTACGAAGCTCCTTCTTAGACCAAGTATGATCCCGACTCGCAAGGTTCGGAGGCCTATTTAGCGGAGAGAGCTGTGGATGAGCTGGACAATCTTGAGGGTCCGTGGCCTCCTCGACAGTCACAACGTCAGCCTGAGTCTTCTGAGGCACTTGATCGATCTGAGCCTCTAGCAGCGCGTAACGCTTCTGAATCTATCGAGGCAGGCGAGCAGCCTGAGTCTATCGAGGCAGGCGAGCAGCCTGAGTCTATCGAGGCACTGTTGGGGTTAGACAGCGAAGAGTTCCAAATTTCTAATTCTGCAACCGTTGATCCTGTGCCAGACTCTGCGGCTGTGGTTGGGCCTTTAGGTGATGTTCCTGCTTCCGAGATGGCTTCTTCGGCTCCCTAGGATCCTGATTCTTCGACTCCTCCAGTTCCTGAGCCTTAAGCTTCTCAAGATGCTAGTTCTGATGTAGCGCTTTCTCAGCCAGCTGACTCGGTCATTGCCGTAGATTAGAATTTAGTATTTTTTGTTTTGTTTGTTAACTCCCATGTACATATTCATTTTTAATGAAAAGTACCGTTTCATTCTGTAGCTTTTTCTTTTGCTTATGTGAATTCAGTATAATACTTTGTATACCTGTTACATCACAAAGTTTTGAAACAATATCAAATAATTCTATTTTTACCTTTATAACATGTTGCTCCCCAAGTTCTACTTTGAGACAGCGTTTTTATTCCTGTGTAAAGATGAACTTTTCTCGAGCATTGTGCCTATCTTGTGCTTTTTTCGCTTAAGAACTTTATTGAATAACGACTAAAATGTCAAGGTGTTAACCATAATTTGCTAACGTATTTCAACATATTAGTCTAAAAATTTCAACGTACCTCATAACATGCTATATATTTTGTGTCTTTTGTGTTACTTGGATATCGCGTTTGTTTGTTGCTGAATGGTTTCTCGGTTTTGCCTTTCTCACGCGCTTTTCGTGTTTAAGGACTGGTCTTTGCCCGTCTCGCACTTTTTCGTGCTTAGGGACTTTTAAATGTACCTGTCTCATGCATTTTTCGCTTAGGGACTTTTGTTTTTGTCCGTCTCGCGCATTTTTCGCTTAGGGACTTTTGTTTGCCCGTCTCGCGCATTTTTCGCTTAGGGACTTTTTTGTTTGCCCGTCTCGCGCATTTTTCGCTTAAGGACTTTTGTTTGCCCATTTTGCGCATTTTTCGCTTAGGGACTTTTTTGTTTGCCCGTCTCGCGCATTTTTCGCTTAGGGACTTTTGTTTGCCCGTCTCGCGCATTTTTTGCTTAGGGACTTTTGTTTGCCCGTCTCGCGCATTTTTTGCTTAGGGACTTTTGTTTGCCCGTCTCGCGCATTTTTCGCTTAGGGACTTTTGTTTGCCCGTCTTGCGCATTTTTCTCTTAGGGAATTTTTTGTTTGTCCGTCTCGCGTATTTTTCGCTTAGGGACTTTTGTTTGCCAGCTGTTGCTCATTTCAATTCCTGTAACACATAATCTATCTCACACATTGCATTAGAGAATTATAGGAAATGATGTGCTGGCCTTTATTAATGAATCAGATAAAACAATAATATTTGTAAAGTAACGAAGCAATAGATGGAAAAGTGAAGACAAGAATAACCATAATCAGAAAAGAAGTACAACGTTTACTGCCAGTACAGTTTAAGATGGTTGACATTCCAAGTCTTTGATATCTTCTTTCCTTGCAAGGTTTCTAAGGTACAAGTGCTAGGTCCGATCATCCTTCTGATTGTATATGGTCCTTCCCAATTAGCCTGGAGCTTTCCATCTTCCTTATGGGTGTTTGTAATTGCTGACTTTCTCGATACCAAGTCTCCTTCTTGCAACTCTCTGTTTTTAACCCGTGCATTGTAATAAGTAGCTACCCTCTGTTGGTAAGCAGCCAGTCTCATTTTTGCTTTGTCCCTCAGCTCATCTATCAGGTCTAGATTCTCCCTTAGTCCCTGAGAATTGAGCTCCTCAATGTAAGGGACCAACCGGGGTGACTCAGCTCCAACTTCTACTGGGATGAGGGCTTCAGTCCCATACACCAAATTGAACGGTGTTTCCCCTGTCGACACCTTGCTTGTCGTTCTGTAGGCCCATAGGACACTCGGGACCTCGTCTACCCATGCTCCCTTTGCTTTGTCCAGTCTGGTTTTCAACCCATGTAGTATAGATCGATTACTTACCTCTACCTGCCCATTAGCCTGCGGGTAAGACATAGAAGACATTCTTAGGAGAATGTTCAGGCCTTTGTAGAAATCCCGGAAAGCATTACAGTCGAACTACTTCCCATGGTCTGCATTTATCACAGGGGGATCCCAAATCGGTAGATTATGTCCTTCCACACCATTGCTTCCATCTTCTTCTCAGAAATTGTAGCCAAAGGTTCGGCCTCTATCCACTTCGTGAAGTAATCCGTGGCCACAAGTAAGTATTTCCGTTATCCTGAGCCTAGTGGAAAGGGTCCCAGGATATATAGTCCCCACTGTGCGAACGGAGTTGGCTGGAGAGTGTTCTGAAGGGCCAAAACAGGTGCGGTTGTTATTGGAGTGAATTTCCACACTTTTCGCATCTTCTCACTTTGTCTGTGGCATCCTTCCTCAATGTAGGCCAATAAAACCCTGCGCGCAATATTTTCGAGGCCAAGGCACGAGCCCCTAAGTGTTCACCGCATATTCCCTCATGAACTTCTGCTAAGGTGTACTTAGCCTGTTGGGGCCCTAGGCATTTCAGCAAGGGCATTGTGAAGCTTCGCTTATAGAGTTCTCCATTTACTATGGTAAACCTGGCACTTTTCAATTTCAACCTTCGAGCCTCGTCACTGTTAGCTGGGAGTGTGTTCCCCAATATATAGTCTTTGATCGGGACTCTCCAATCATCTCCGATCTCGATATCGCAGACACCTTCTTCTTCGATACTTGGCTTAGCGAGGGATTCCACTTTGACGATACCCCCTTTGACCCCTCTAGAAGAAGCCAATTTTGAAAGAGCATTTGCATGGTTGTTCTCTATCCGATTTATCTGAGTCAGCTGGAAGTGCTGAAACGACTGTGCCAACAATTGTACCTTCTGCAGATAAGGGACTAAGGCGGGTTCTCGTGCTTCAAACTCACCCGAGAACTGGTTTACCACCAATTGTGAATCGCTATGGGCCACTAAATTGCTGACTCCTAGTTTCTCAGCAAGTTTCATCCCAACTATCAAGGCTTCGTACTCGGCTATATTGTTTGAACTTGGGAAATCGAAACGTAGTGAATACTCATAGGTTTCCCCGTTAGGCGATATTAGCACAATTCCGACTCTACTACCATCCATGTTACGGGTTCCATCAACAAATAATTTCCACCAGACTAACTTTGTTTCCTCTTGGACCTCTCGGCCAGTGCATTCTACAATGAAATCTGCCAATGCCTGTCCTTTTATTGCTTGGCGAGGCTGGAAGTGAATGTCATATTCACTCAATTCGATAGCCCATTTAATTAGACGCCCGGAGTGTTCTGGTTTCTGCAGTATTTGCCTCAAGGGCTGATCCGTTAAAATAGTCACTGAGTGAGCTTGGAAGTAAGGCCGCAACTTCCGAGTTGCCATCACCAGGAATAAAGCTATTCTTTCAACTAAGGAGTACCTTGCCTCGGCATCTAGCAGGACTTTGCTTACATAATCGATCAGGCAATCCCTGTTCCCTTCTTTCCTTAGTAGGACTGCACTTACAGCTTTCTCTCCTACACCGAGGTACATGAGGAGTTGGTCTTTGGGCTGTGGCCGAGATAATAGAGGCAACTCTTTTAGGTAGTCTTTCAACCTTTCAAAGGCGTCGTTGCACTCTTCCGTCCATTTGAAGTTCTTTCCTGCCTTTATCGCCTTGAAAAATGGTAGACTTCTTTCAGCTGATTTGGACAAGAAACGACTCAAGGCTGCTATCCTCCCTGTCAGCCTTTAAACTTCTCTTACAGTATTAGCTGGCCTCATGTCCAAAATAGCTTGAACTTTCTCGGGATTAGCCTCTATCCCTCGATTAGTAATTATGAATCCCAAGAACTTTCCGGATCTCACCCCGAATGAGCATTTATTGGTGTTGACATCTAATTTTGTCCCTTTTTGTTATTATTATTATTATTATTATTATTATTATTATTATTATTATTATTATTATTATTATTATTATTATTATTTATTTATATTTATATTTATATTTTTATTTATATTTTTATTTTCTTTGTTTTTTGGTCTAATCAGTCCATCAACCCTGTCACCCATCCCATCGCCGGCTAGCTCACCAGCTACTCCTGCCAACCACCCCTGCCATAGCCTCCCTCCCGAGGCTGTCCTCTAAAAACCCTCAATCCCTCCTTCAACCAAAAGAGGGGGGAAAAAGCTTGAAGCTCCCACTGCTAAACCCACAACCCCCCGGAGATCCACTCAACCGAAACCCAGCTCCGCCACCACCGTAAACTAGAGTCCCTCACCGGAGGCCAAACCCTAGATCCCATCCCCGCTCACCATCTAGCCACCACTCACCACCATCATCATCGTCATCACCACCACAAACCCTCCCTCAAGCCTCGGACTAGAAGACCCGAAACCCCATTTCCCTCAACCCTGATCAAAACCATTTGCCCCAGCAACCGGACTCACTCATCATCACCCTCAACACTAACAGCATACACACCATCAGAAACCAAACCCAAAACCCCCAACACCACAACCAACACACAACCCCTCGGCTTCACCGAAACCCCCAAACATCACCGTCCCAAAACCGAAGCCCCAAACCTGCAAAACAAACACAAAACACAAAACCAAAATCACAAACCAAAACCATCCGGAGCATCAACAAAAAAAAAACAAAACAACAAAACAAAAAGAGGGAGGAAACCGAGGGTTTCAACCTCAGATCCGTAGGGTTAGGTCATTTTTTGGGAAAACGGTGGTCGGAATCGAAAAGAGGAAGGGGAGAAGCTTCGAAAAACAGCTTCCCTTTTGATTTTCGGTCACCGGAGACGGCGGCCGGCGGTGGCGGACGGCGGCCGAGGCGGCGGCCGGAAATCGCCTGGCCGGGAAGCCTCTGAAGCTCTGATGTTTTTTTTTCTTTTGTGGGTTGAAAATGAGTTAAAAAAAAAGATTGAATTTTATAGGAAAAGAAGGGGTCGACCCGCACGTAGACCCGGGACCCGACCCGGGATCCGCGCGTCCGACCCGGAAAGGGAGGATCCGCGCGTCGCTTCGATCGGGTCTGACCCGACCCGGATCCAGCCCACTCGCGACCCGCGCGCCCAAGCCTGACCGACCCGATCCGACCCGTATCCGACCCAGCAGCTTGGGCTAGGCCGTTTGGGCCTATCTTTGGGCTCTTTTGAAGGTTTTTTTGGGCTCCTAGCCCAAATCTATTTAGGTATATATTTTTTATTTGTTTATTTATTTATTTATTTAGTATTTATTTGTTAAAAAAACTAAAAACTAAAAAATTAAAAAATTAAAAAAAAACTTAAGTAAAAAAATTTATTATTATTATTGTTGTTGTTGTTATTATTATTATGTTATTGTTATTACTATTAGTATGCTTTTATTATTGTTTTTATTAGTGCATGTTGTAAAAATAAGAAATTGAAAATTTTCTTCTTTTACTTATATTTACATCAATTATTATTATCAATTAGGAAGTGTATCAAAAAAAATTAATTAAAAATTAAAAATAAAAATAAACACATTTAAAAAAAAGAGAGAAAAAATAAAAATAATTAAGTTCTTTTAAAAGAGAAAAGAAAAAAAGGAAATTAATAATAAAAATAATAAAAATTAAATTATTTAATAAATATATTGTCCGATGATGGGATGTTATGAAACTCACAAGTAGTGATTTCTTAACTGATCCCTAGGTGAGAAGAGTCGTAATATGTTACCAGAGTATTGGGATACTTAGTATGATTTTTCAATAATTTAAATTTTATTAAAATAAAAATAAATAAGTTTTCAAAAAGAAAATAGATTTTTCAAATAATAATAAAATTTAAATTTAATTAAATGAAATTTTGTCCGATGATGGGATGTTATGAAACTCACAAGTAGTGATTTCTTAACTGATCCCTAGGTGAGAAGAGTCGTACTAAATGTTACCAGAGTATTGGGATACTTAGTATGATTTTTCAAAATTTAAATTTTTATTAAAATAAAAATAAATAAGTTTTCAAAAAGAAAATAGATTTTTCAAAAATAATAATAAATTTAAATTTAATTAATGAAATTTTGTCCGATGATGGGATGTTATGAAACTCACAAGTAGTGATTTCTTAACTGATCCCTAGTGAGAAAGTCGTACTAAATGTTACCAGAGTATTGGGATACTTAGTATGATTTTTCAATAATTTAAATTTTTATTAAAATAAAAATAAATAAGTTTTCAAAAAGAAAATAGATTTTTCAAATAATAATAAAATTTAAATTTAATTAAATGAAATGAAATTTTGTCCGAGGATGAGATTCTATAGAACTCACAAGTAGTGATTCTTAAGAAATCTCTAGGTGAGGAAAATTATTTCAAATGTTACTAGAGTATTGGGATATTTGATTTAATTTTTCAATACAAAAAGGTTTATATTCACTTTTGAAAAATAAAATTTGACTTTTTAAAATAAAACAAAATGATTTTTTTACAAAAAAATGCTTTGAATAAAAAGAATAAAATTGATTGTAATAAAAATAAAAATTATTTTTAAATATTAAATTCAAGATCATTATTAAAAACTAAAGGATAACACATGATTATTATGGTACCGTTTTTAACGGGCGTCGTGGGTGCTAATCCTTCCCCACGCGTAACCGTACCCCCGAACCCATTTTTTGTCGCAGACCAAAAGATTATCTTTTTAATAAAACTTAATTGATTTTGAGATTTTGTTGAAAAGATAAATGTTTTCAGGTGGCCAATCACACCTAATAAAAAAGATTGGTGGCGACTCCCACCCTTGTTTTTAAATGTTTTTCAAAATCGTCGAGAGCGAAGCCGTTACGACATCTTGGCGACTCCGCTGGGGACTTTTTGAGGGTCAAGCCATTTATTAATCATGTGTTATCCTAAATTTTAATTTAAAGGTCTTAACTAATATTTAAATTTAATTTCTTTAATTTTAAAATAATTAGTTGCATTTGTGTTTTAATTATGTTGATTATTTTATAGCATTCTTTATTTGTATATATTATTCTTAATAAATTTTGGGGCATTTAGGATAGGGGTTATGGCTTGATGAATGTTTGATATGTTCCCTCATGCACACACTTGCACTTGCATTTGCATGACATGAGCTCTATACCCGGGTTCAGTCCTTCTTAGGAGGGAGTAGAGTACCTTTGCTCTCGTGAGGTAATCACCTCCGCAATGGCAATAGAAATACTCTCACTCAAATTAAATCTTACTAGTCCAGTGTGGACGATAGTGAGGTATAATTTGGGAACCTTTGGATTTGAAAACCCAGCTCAGCATATAGAAAAACCTAAGAGGCCAGCCTTAGGTAGAGCCATGTCCAATTTTTGTAGAAATTATCCTGATATTAGGACACAAGAGGGAACATTATTCGACCCCATTTCTCATATCAATAATAAAGGTACTATGGATTTTGGTTTGAATTGTCCATAATTAAAGTCTTAGAAACTTTTCTTGTTTTTCAAAAAGGATTTTTTAAAAAAAAATAAAATAATAAAAAATAATAAAATTGTGGAAAGAGATTTTGTAAAATAAAAAGAAAGAAATCTAAGTTTTAATGAAAAAAGAAAGTGTGAGAAAAATAATAAAACAAACTTTTCTTTCAAAATAATGGGAATAATTTTTTCTTAAAAAAAAAAAGAGGGATTTCTTTTAAAAAATATGGACATAAAAATGAGAATAAATGAAAAATACGAAGAGAGCTGACGTTTTTTCTAAATAAAGGTAAAATAGAGTTAACAAAATCTTTCATTGGTTTTTCTTTTTTCTCTTTTTCTGAATAATTTAAAGAATAAGTTGACAAGAAAAAAATAAAGAAAAAAATATTTTTTATTTTATTTTTGGGTTGTATAGGAAATTTGATGAAAATATAAAAACAATTGAGTTTTTCTTGAATAAAAAGATGTTAACAAAAAAATTTTCCTTGAATTTGTGTGGGAAAAGAATTCAAAAAATAGTTTGATTTGGAATAAAAATGAAATAAAGTTAATTTTTGAAAAAAAGAATCGATAGGGGATGTGAATTTTAGGAAAAATAAGAAAATAAAAAGAAAATTTTAGTGATAAAAAAAATTTTTGATTTGGAATAAAAATGAAATAAAATCAATTTTTTAAAAAAGAATAGAATAGGGAATGTGAATTTTATTTTTTAGAAAAAAATAGAAAATAAAAGAAAAATTTTGGTGATCAGAGAAAAATGATTTCTAGAAAAATGAAGAAGAATGCTCAAGTTTAGTTAGGAATTCCATCTTTCTTGCATGATTGGATTAAGGAATAATAAGATTAGTGTCTAGGTATTGTGAATACAAATATTCGTTTTTCTCAAACATGTTAGGGACATGTATCATTTTAATTCATTTCATCATCATTGTGTATATATATGTTGATAGTCATGTCATTTGCATTTTAGAATCATGAAAGTTAGGTGAAATAAAACCAAATTTGATTTTCATTACCATTGCATTATGTATAAAATACATTTTGTATAAACATGTCCTTCATCATGCCTTGTTATTGTGTCATGTCTTAAATAGTTTACATAACATTTCACAAAAAAAAAAGAATATGTTTTTTCTCATAGAAAAATTAAAAAAAACAAAGGAAAAAAAAAGGGAGAGTTTTTGAAACAATTTTGATATGGTTTAAGATTACTCTTCAACTTCTCTTACTTGTGTCGGACTTGACCTCTTAAGTTAATAAGTGAATATGATAAATAAGAGGCAAATTTTAGTTTGAATTCTGGAATGCATTTTACATTGTTGCATCACACTTTGCAGAAAAGTCTTGAGAAACAAGACTAAGTTTTTTTTACAATTTTGAATTTGTTTTTCTTTCAATTTTCTTTTTTATCAAATTTGTGTACATGTGCTATTGATTGATTATTTTCATTAAAGTGAAAACCTAAATACCCAACATGTAAAATCAAGAAAGTTATGCAAACTAACCAAAAAAAAAAAACCAAAAAAGAAAGAGAGAGCAAGAAAAAAAAAGGAGAAAAATTGTTCCATTTCATAGATTTTGTCATGCATGTCGTTTGCATACATATACAAATAACATGATTTTCATAAAATTCACATCATACACTTGTTATACTTTAGTAAATATGTCGATACTCTTTTTTTTTTTGAAAAAAAAAAGAAGAAAAAGAAAATTTTGTTTGTTCCAAAATTTTGAAAGAAATAAGATAAAGTTTTTCTAATTAGAAAATTGTGGTAATAAGGTTCAAGGCTTCTCGACCACCAAAGATTACAAAGTAATTTAGGACTCTCACAAGCTTAGACCATGGAAGAAGGACAGGCTAGCCGAATGGAGAAAATAGAAAAGGCGCAAGAGGAAATGAAGGGGCAATTGGCTACAATGTTGGAGATGATGACTAAAATGAATAAAGGAAAAGAACCAGTAGGGGAAGCAACTACTCAAGAAAGGTGGGCACAAGACGGTGAACGTTCATATCCACGAAGTCCCATTCCACCCCAAGTCCGTACTTCACAGCATATGCTATTTGCGGGGCACGACATTCCAAACTTCAGAAGGAACCCATCAGACCCGATCTCTGTCCATGATTCAGAGGATCCTAAAGAACAAGAGAAATTGAAGATGGGTGTATCAAAAATGAAAGAGAGCTTAAAGCCTCAGACGAAGTTAGATCTCCTTGAAGAGAGGTTACGAGCTATTGAAGGGATGGATTTATATGGTTCTTTGGAGGTGAGCGAGCTCTGTTTGGTACCGGGTGTAGTTATCCCACCAAAGTTCAAAGTTCCAGATTTTGAAAAGTATGATGGGACCAAATGCCCAGCAAACATATCAAGATTGTACTGTCAGAAAATGGCTACTTATGCTCAGAATGATGAATTATTGGTGCATATTTTTCAAGACAGTCTAACCGGATCAGCTGCCAGGTGGTACACCCAACTAGATCGAGCCCATATCCGCTCATGGAAAAGAATTGGCTCGGGCATTCATTGCTCAATACAAGCTCATTGAAATTTGGCACCAGACCGCCTATCCTTACAAGGCATGAGGAAGAAACATGAGGAGAGCTTTAAAGAATATGCTCGGAGATGGAGGGATGTAGCTGCCCAGGTCCAACCGCCTCACAGAGAAAGAAACCACCATCTTATTTGTCAATACACTCCCGGCACCATTTTATGAAATGATGGTCGGTAATGGCACCAAGAATTTGCAGATATGGTAATTTCTGGCGAAATAATAGAGAATGCAATCAATAGTGGCAAGCTTGTAGGAGATGATGCCATGAATACAAGAAGAGGCGATATATCGGGGAATGAAGAAGATGTTTATGCTATGAATTATGAGATGCAACAAATGGGAGACTTTGCTCCATACCATTCTTATCCAATGTACCACACCCACTACCCCATCACAAATACTACCTTCCAAACTTGAATACCATCAGCCAATCCCCCATCTAGTTGGCAAATAGGTCTCCAAACACCTATGCCTACCCAAAGTAACCAAAGAGGATCTCGAAAGAAACGGAGGAGAATCGAAATTGATCCGATTCCTTGGTCCTACACTGAAGTATTTCAATACCTTCTCGAGAACCAGCTTGTTACCCCAGTCCAATTAAAGCCTTTGGAACCTCCGTATCCAGAGTGGTATGACCCAAATGCTCGGTGACTATCATAGTGGAAATATAAGTCATTCGATAGAGAGTTGTCCTGCTTTCAAGCTTAAAGTGCAAAGTTTGATCAGATCTGGTTTGTTGGATTTTGGGCAAAAGAAGGAACGGGTTAACCATGCTACAGTATGATTGCAAAAGAAGACTTTTTGGTTGGTCATTCATGATGTGTAAAAGTGTTTCTTTTTGTAATGGCTCATGAACTGAAAAGCGCTTTTGTGTATTGACTTCATTATTTTTCGTCATTTTAAACGGAGTAACTGATGCATTTTCATTACATTTTTCTCTCTTCCCGAAATCTTATGTTTTTGTGCATTTGCCTATATTTTACCATTTTTGATTAATTTCCATTCTTTGCCCAACTTTGTTGTTAAATGATGAATATGAAGTTGTTATGATAATAATCTAGGATAAAACTTTATAATTCTATTTTTATTGACAATTTTGTCTCCCATGATCGATGGAATGTTGAAGTCGATAGATGAAGTGTACATAAGGAAATTCAGAATTGATGCGCAATTAAAGTAGATTTTCCATAGATTAAGTTGCTTCAATAAATAATTCTTTGATAAAAGTAGTTACGTTTGAAATGAGAAATTGCCATCTTTGTTTACCCTTCACATATGAGAAAAATTATCCATTGTTACCCCTTTTGAGCCTCATAGTTATATATGTTTTTTAAAGAAACCTGCCAAGGATCACCCTCCACATCGGGGGGCAAATTTGAGAAAAATGAAGTAAGAATTGCCCACGAAAAATTTTCAAGTCATTAGAAATCTAGGGGCAAGATAAAGAAAAAGATATCTTCATGCTGGAATTCCAAAAAAAAAAGTAAAAAAAAATATAAGGGAAATGAGGAAAAGAGTGAATCAAAAGAAAAAGAAATGAACGGAAAAGAATGGAAAGGGAAACGAGAAACCAAAGAAGAATAAACAAAGGATGGGGTAGAATGCTAAAGTTTTTAAAACGATGAAAAATGATCCTATGGCTTGAAACCCTTGAAACACGTATTTTGGGCCTTATTATCCATTCTTTCAGAACCTTAAAACCCGGCCTACATTACGTACCTTAAAAGTCCATTTTGATCAAATTTGAATGCTTGAGTTAAGGAATCATATATTGAGCTTAGACGTGTTACAAGTTCATGATTTGGAGCATGGCAAGTGTGTTGATTATGGATAAGTATGGTCCTTGAAAAAGAATGAAAATGTAAAAAGAAAATGATGAAAAAATAAAAAAAAATGAAAAATGAAAAAAGAAAAATGAAAATGAAAAAGAAAAAGAAAAAGAAAAAGAAAAAGCTAAAATAAAAAAAAAGGGCAGAAAAGAAAAGAAGGAGAATAAGAAGGGGCTTAAGTTGAAAACCCCAAAAGGGCGATTTGAGTCAAAAGAAGAATGGAAGATTTGGCTAAAATCTCGAGAAGATAGCCTTTTATAAGTGAAACCAATACTGTTTGAAGATTTCATGAAGTTGGGGGCAAAGCATTGATGGAACCAAAATGATTAGAATGTCAATCAAATAGAATTTTGGGGAAAAATCCTAGATTAGTTTATCAAGATTGATTGAATATTCATTGTTTAGATATTGTTACCTTCCCTTGACCTCTGGAAATTACCTATTATTCTTGGTTAAATTTGTTCTCGTTTACGTCATCATAAATGTCTTCCCTTCAACTTTCAACCAATCTGCATACTCATGATTATTGAAAGAAATGTGATGGCATTACATCTGTTATGAAATTGAAATGGAGATAAATAAATAATTGACAATATTTGTGAAAGCCCGATGCATTACAAAAGAGGAAAGTCGAAAATGATATGAGGCAAAGAAGGAAAAGATGAGAATCGTGGGAAGGCTTGTAAGCGTACCGAAGAAATATGAATGTATGATCAAATGGTGAAGAATAACCAAGAATTAATAGTGTTTCGTGGAATTAGTGGATGTACGGAAGCTTATGTTTTGAAAAGATTCAAAAAAGGTGAGGATGGTGGTCTTGTGAATCTTGTTATTGCAACTTTTAATTATTTTTTTTTATCTTTTTCTTTCTCTTTTCCTTTTCTTTTTTCTTATTTCTCGACATTTGCATTGCATCCATCACATACATTCAAAAAAAAAAACAAAACAAATGAAAATTTCACCTTTAAGGAACAAGATTTGTACATTTTCAATCAAAGAAGGGGCAAAACACAAGACAAAGAAAGGAAGCAGGATTCTGAAAATTTTAGGATAAGATGATAAGGTTTTTAAAGTAAAAAGTTTTAAAAGGATGATGCATCAAGAAACTAAATCTTTGGATGTGAATCTCCAATTCAGAAAATTTTAAGCAAGAAGCTGAGTATTTGGATGTGAATCTCCAATTCAGAAAATTTCGGGTGTGAATTTCCGAATCGAATTTTGGGTGTGAATCCCTAAGTCAAATTTTTGGGTGTGAATCTCCAAATCAAATTTCAGGTGTGAATCTCTGAATTCCAAGTTGAAAATTTCGGATGTGAATCTCCGAATCAAAATTTCGGGTGTGAATCCCTAAGTCAAATTTTTGGATGCGAATCTCCAAGTTAAAATTTCGGATATGAATCTCCGAATTAAAATTTTGGGTGTGAATCCCTAAGTCAAATTTTTGGGTGTGAATCTCCAAATCAAATTTCAGGTGTGAATCTCTGAATTTCAAGTTAAAATTTCGGGTGTGAATCTCCGAGTTAAAATTTTGGGTGTGAATCCCTAAGTCAAATTTTTGGGTGTGAATCTCCAAATCAAATTTCAGGTGTGAATCTCTGAATCCCAAGTTGAAAATTTCGAATGTGAATCTTCGAATTAAAATTTTGGGTGTGAATCCCTAAGTCAAATTTTTGGGTGTGAATCTCCAAATCAAATTTCAGGTGTGAATCTCTAAATCCCAAGTTGAAAATTTCGAATGTGAATCTTCGAATCAAAATTTTGGGTGTGAATCTCTAAGTCAAATTTTCGGATGTGAATCTCCGAATTTAATATTTGAATGTGAAATTCCAACTGAAAATTTCAGGTGAAAATCTCTGAAATTTCGGATGCGAATCTCTAAAATGGATATTTGGATGTGAAACTCCAGCTCAAAATTTTAGATGAGAATCTCTGAATTTAAGATGCGAATCTCTGTATTAAGGTTTATGTTTGGAATTTTCAATGCAAATCCTCAAATTGAGTTCCTGAATGTATCCTTGACAAGAAAATGTAAGGATAAAACATGAGGTTGGAAGAAAAAGATTTTGAAGTTGAAAAAAAAAAGAGGAAGAAGAAGGTTTTTTATAAAAAACAAAAAAGGGGAGAAGAAGATGGTTCAAGGCTATATTTTATAGAGGAGGTTCGAGATTAAATTTGAAATGAGATTAAACATAAGATTTAAAGATGAAATTGAAGAAAAATCAAGATAAAGAATTTTAAGATAGGGAAATTCGATTTGGATGTGAATCTCCAAATCAAAGTTAAAATATTGGATGTAAATCTCCAAGTCAAATTCTGGATGTGAATCTCCAAGTCAAATTTTCGGATGTGAATCTCCAAGTTAAAATTTTGGATGTGAATCTCCAAATCAAAAATTTCAGGTGTGAATCTCTGAATTCCAAGTTAAAATATTGGATGTGAATCTCCAAGTCAAACTTTCTGGATGTGAATCTCCAAATCAAATTCTAAGTCAAACTTTCCGGATGTGAATCTCCAAAACAAAATCAAATATTTCAGGTGTGAATCTCCGAATTCAAAATCAAAATTTGGATGTGAATCTCCAAATCAAATTTTTGGATGTGAATCTCCAAATCAAATTTCGGATGTGAATCTCCGAATCTTAGATTTTTGAATGTGAAATCTTTCAATTTAAAGTTTCATCGCCTCTGCTGCAAGAGGAGCACATTTCAGAAAATGAATTTAAAGTTTCATCGCCTCTGCTGCAAGAGGAGCATTTCAGGGGAATTTAAAGTTTCATTGCCTCTGCTGCAAGAGGAGCACATTTCATAAAAGGAATTTAAAGTTCCATCACCTCTGCTGCAAGAGGAGCACATTTCAGAAAAGGAATTTAAAGTTCCATCGCCTCTGCTGCAAGAGGAGCATATTTCAGAAAAGGAATTTAAAGTTCCATCGCCTCTGCTGCAAGAGGAGCACATTTCAGAAAAAGAATTTAAAGTTCCATCGCCTCTGCTGCAAGAGGAGCACATTTCAGAAAAAGAATTTGGAGCACATTTCATAAAAGGAATTTAAAGTTCCATCGCCTCTGCTGCAAGAGGAGCACATTTCAGAAAAGGAATTTAAAGTTCCATCGCCTCTGCTGCAAGAGGAGCACATTTCAGAAAAAGAATTTAAAATTCCATCGCCTCTGCTGCAAGAGGAGCACATTTCAGAAAAAGAATTTAAAGTTCCATCGCCTCTGCTGAAAGAGGAGCACATTTCAGAAAAAGAATTTAAAATTCCATCGCCTCTGCTACAAGAGGAGCACATTTCAGAAAAAGAATTTAAAGTTTCATCGCCTCTGCTGCAAGAGGAGTGCATACAAAAAAAAAGAGAGAGAAAAGAAGAAGAAAAAAAGAGAAAGAGAAAGAAAAAAAAAGAAAAAGAGAAAAAAGAAAAGGAAGAAAAAAGAAAAAAGAAAGAGAAAGAAAAAAAGAGAGAGAAAAGAATAGAAATGAGTCATAAGCTGGACAAAATTACTGTCAATTGTCTTTGCTCTATTCCTGATCCTCACCAATGAGCAAAGAGGGGCAGCTGTTGACACCTAATTTTGTCCCTTTTTGTTATTATTATTATTATTATTATTATTATTTATTTTTATTTATATTTATATTTTTATTTATATTTTTATTTTTATTTTTATTTTTATTTTCTTTGTTTTTTGGTCTAATCAGTCCATCAACCCTGTCACCCATCCCATCGCCGGCTAGCTCACCAGCTACTCCTGCCAACCACCCCTGCCATAGCCTCCCTCCCGAGGCTGTCCTCTAAAAACCCTCAATCCCTCCTTCAACCAAAAGAGGGGGGAAAAAGCTTGAAGCTCCCACTGCTAAACCCACAACCCCCCAGAGATCCACTCAACCGAAACCCAGCTCCGCCACCACCGTAAACTAGAGTCCCTCACCGGAGGCCAAACCCTAGATCCCATCCCCGCTCACCATCTAGCCACCACTCACCACCATCATCATCGTCATCACCACCACAAACCCTCCCTTAAGCCTCGGACTAGAGACCCGAAACCCCATTTCCCTCAACCCTGATCAAAACCATTTGCCCCAGCAACCGGACTCACTCATCATCACCCTCAACACTAACAACATACACACCATCAGAAACCAAACCCAAAACCCCCAACACCACAACCAACACACAACCCCTCGGCTTCACCGAAACCCCCAAACATCACCGTCCCAAAACTGAAGCCCCAAACTTGCAAAACAAACACAAAACACAAAACCAAAATCACAAACCAAAACCATCCGGAGCATCAACCAAAAAAAAAAAACAAAACAACAAAACAAAAAGGGGGAGGAAACCGAGGGTTTCAACCTCAGATCCGTAGGGTTAGGATCATTTTTTGGGAAAACGGTGGTCGGAATTGAAAAGAGGAAGGGGAGAAGCTTCGAAAAACAGCTTCCTTTTTTATTTTCGGTCACCGGAGACGGCGGCCGAGGCGGAGGCCGGAAATCGCCTGGCCGAGAAGCCTCTGAAGCTCTGATGTTTTTTTTTCTTTTGTGGGTTGAAAATGAGTTAAAAAAAAAAGGATTGAATTTTATAGGAAAAGAAGGGGTCGACCCGCGCGTAGACTTGGGACCCGACCCGGGATCCGCGCGTCCGACCCGGAAAGGGAGGATCCGCGCGCCGCTTCGATTGGGTCCGACCAGACCCGGATCCAGCCCGCTCGCGACCCGCGCGCCCAGGCCTGACCGACCTGATCCGACCCGTATCCGACCCAGCAGCTTGGGCCAGGCCGTTTGGGCTTGTCTTTGGGCTCTTTTGAAGGTTTTTTTGGGCTCCTAGCCCAAATCTATTTAGGTATATATTTTTTATTTGTTTATTTATTTATTTATTTAGTATTTATTTGTTAAAAAAAACTAAAAACTAAAAAATTAAAAAAAAAAAAAACTTAAGTAAAAAAATTTATTATTATTATTGTTGTTGTTGTTATTATTATTATGTTATTGTTATTACTATTAGTATGCTTTTATTATTGTTTTTATTAGTGCATGTTGTAAAAATAAGAAATTGAAAATTTTCTTCTTTTACTTATATTTACATCAATTATTATTATCAATTAGGAAGTGTATCAAAAAAAATTAATTAAAAATTAAAAATAAAAATAAACACATTTAAAAAAAAGAGAGAAAAAATAAAAATAATTAAGTTCTTTTAAAAGAGAAAAGAAAAAAAGGAAATTAATAATAAAAATTAAATTTAATTAAATATTTGTCCGATGATGGGATGTTATGAAACTCACAAGTAGTGATTTCTTAACTGATCCCTAGGTGAGAAGAGTCGTACTAAATGTTACCAGAGTATTGGGATACTTAGTATGATTTTTCAATAATTTAAATTTTTATTAAAATAAAAATAAATAAGTTTTCAAAAAGAAAATAGATTTTTCAAATAATAATAAAATTTAAATTTAATTAAATGAAATTTTGTCCGATGATGGGATGTTATGAAACTCACAAGTAGTGATTTCTTAACTGATCCCTAGGTGAGAAGAGTCGTACTAAATGTTACCAGAGTATTGGGATACTTAGTATGATTTTTCAATAATTTAAATTTTTATTAAAATAAAAATAAATAAGTTTTCAAAAAGAAAATAGATTTTTGAAATAATAATAAAATTTAAATTTAATTAAATGAAATTTTGTCCGAGGATGAGATTCTATAGAACTCACAAGTAGTGATTCTTAAGAAATCTCTAGGTGAGGAAAATTATTTCAAATGTTACCAGAGTATTGGGATATTTGATTTAATTTTTCAATACAAAAAGGTTTACATTCACTTTTGAAAAATAAAATTTGACTTTTTAAAATAAAACAAAATGATTTTTTTACAAAAAAATGCTTTGAATAAAAAGAATAAAATTGATTGTAATAAAAAATAAAAATTATTTTTAAATATTAAATTCAAGATCATTTTATTAAAACTAAAGGATAACACATGATTATTATGGTGCCGTTTTTAACGGGCGTTGTGGGGGCGCTAATCCTTCCCCACGCGTAACCGTACCCCCGAACCCAATTTTTGTTTCGCAGACCAAAAGATTATCTTTTTAATAAAACTTAATTGATTTTTGAGATTTTGTTGAAAAGATAAACGTTTTCAGGTGGCCAATCACACCTAATAAAAAAGATTGGTGGTGACTCCCACCCTTGTTTTTAAATGTTTTTCAAAATCGTCGAACGCGAAGCCGTTACGACAATTGGGATTCAGCTTCATCTCGTATTGTCGCAGCACATTAAATACCTTAGTCATTTTCTCAGCATGTGATTCTCCCTATCGGATTTTGATGATCATATCATCAACATAAGCTTCCATGGTGTTGCCCAACAAGTCTTGGAACGCCTTATTTACCATGCGCTGGTAGGTAGCCCCCGCGTTTTTCAAACCAAATGGCATTACTCGATAGTAATATGTCCCACTATCGGTAATGAACGAAGTCTTTTCCTCATCATCTGGATGCATCATGATTTGGTGGTACCCTGAATAGGCATCTAAGAAACTAAGCAAATCATACCCACAAGTTTCATCTACTAACTTGTCTATTCGAGGTAGTGGATACGAATCCTTAGGGCAAGCTTCGTTCAGATCCGTGAAGTCCACACACATTCTCCATTTCCCGTTGGCTTTCTTCACCATCACAACGTTAGCCAACCACTCTGGATAATTAACTTCTCTAATGAATTTCGCTTGTAACAACTTTGAAATTTCTTCGTTTATTGCCTGTTGCCTCTCTGGAGCAAAATTCCTCTTCTTTTGCTTTATCGGCCTTACCCCCGAGACTACATTCAACCGATGACAAACAACTTCAGGATTAATTCCGGGCATATCGACTGGGGTCCATGTGAACACATCACTATTCTCTTTTAGGCATCGGATTATTTCTCCTTTCACTTCTTCAGGAAGCTGGCCCCCCACATACACTATTCTTTCTCCATATTTTTTGTCCAACCGAATTGCCTCCATCTCCTCATCAGGTTTTGGCTTAGGCTTTTTTTCAATTGTAAGGGTTTCCTTCCTCTGAATCCCCTTACATGTGGTGGATGCGACATTACACGTCCTGGCTTTCCTTTAATCTCCCCTCATTTGTCCAACACCGTGAGGAGTTGGAAACTTCATCAACAAATAGCAGGGATGCACCACCGCTCTCATGTCATTTAACAATGGCCCCCCGAAGATCATACTGTAAGCCGCAGACGTTGATCTCACCACAATAAACAACGCTTGTTGGATGACATCATTTGGGCTCTCCCCCAATGTAATAGGTAGCTGAATGGCACCTGCTACCTTTACCTTCTCTCCAGAGAAACCGTATAAGGGTGTGGGTACTGGTTTCAACCTGTCTTCCATGATATTCATCCTCTCGAAGCAGTTCCAGTAGATTAAGTTCACCGAACTCCCATTGTCGACCAAGATTCGACTCACTGGGTGCTTTACTACTACAGCTATAATTACCATCGGGTCATCATGAGGAACCACTACATCTTCTCTATCGGCTGGTGTAAAAGTAATGGGTGCCTCATCCTGCTTTTCCTCCATTACTGAGTTGATTTGGTGGGCCTGTCGAGTGTAAGATTTTCGAGATGAGTAAGAAGTGCCAGCTAATGATTCACCTCCGAATATTACGTTAATAGCTAGCCCTGTGGGTTTATTATCTTCCTCTCGATTCCTTCCTTCTGTTCTTTTGTCATTATCTCTCCTGTCACCTTCATTTTGTCTCACAGGTCCCCTGTTTTCACCTCTTCTGTCTCTAAATTGATTTCCTCTGTTCCGCGTAGAATAGTTGTTTCTGTCACCTCTCCACACGAAACGATTTATTTTTCCCTCTCGCGCTAGCTTTTCTAGCTGATTCATCAACTTCTTACACTTCTCGGTCGTATGCCCATGCGTTGAGTGGTAATCACAGTACGACCTTAAATCACGGCCCAAATTCCCTGACGCCTTCTTTGGAGTCGTATAAGCCTTGATCCTTCAATAGCTGCCAACACTGAAGCCCGAGATTCAGTGAGTGGGGTATAGGAATTGTATTTTAGTACGGAAGCTTTCTCAAACTTTCTCGGTTGCCTAGAAGATGCTTCAGTGACTTCTCTTCCTCGTTTCCTTCCATCCTTGGATTCTCCTATCATCACCATTTTCATTACTTCCTCCTGGGTTACGTACTTATGTGCACGGGAAAGCAGGTCTGAGATGGTAGTTGGCTGTTCTAGCGACAGGGATTCTTGCAATTTCTCAGACCTTGTCCCATGTAACATGGCTGCCACAGCTATACCGACTTGCAGATCTCGCACCTCTAAAGTAGCATCTCTGAACCGATCCACATAACTCTTCAATGACTCCTTAACTCCCTGCTTAATAGTGAGCAAATAGGTCGGTTCCTTCCTTCTCTGACTATTCACCGCAAACGCCTTGAGAAACTCACTTCGCAGCTGGTCAAAAGAAACAATGGACCCTTCAGGCAGGTTATTGAACCATTTCATCGCATGTCTGGATAAAGTTAAGGAAAAGGCCCTACACATTATCTCGTCTTCCCATCCATGTAGCAACATTAGGGCCTCATAGTTTCGCATATGGTCGTAAGGGTCCATCTTTCCGGTGTATGCGGCCATCTGCGGCATTTTGAACTTTGGGGGCAGAGGTTTTTGCATGATGGTCGTGCAGAACGGTACTCTTCTTCTCTGGCTTTCTTCTGCAGACACTAATTTTTTCTCTTCTAGTACCTGTTCTATCATCTTTTTCATGTCCACAGGGGGAGCGAGTTGATTCCTGGCATGAGACGAATCGGGCAAGTCTTCGACAACTATTTCCTTACCCCTTCCTTGAGGTGCATCTGTTCGTGCCATTTGTGTGCACCAAGTGGGGTCAAACTCTGACCCGACTCCCCAAGTGCTTTGGCCGTCATCACCGTTCTTTCCAGCACCTCCGATACCTTGTCCTGTGTTGGTACCAGTGAATTTTGACAAGTCATGATAGTGGGCGGAAGACCCTGCCGCTCGGTCGACACCCTGTCGCTCAGGTACCTATCGCCCGACACCAGACACCTGTCGCGTGACCCCTGTCGCAGGGTCTAGGCCTGTCGCTTCCTCAGTCTCTCGCTGGTTACCTGCGACAGGCCTCCTGCTCCCCTGTCCTACCGCACCCTGATGAATGTCATGCTCTTGCACATAGGAACCTCTCGCCGACGAGAGGGGTCTGCCGCTGTTGTGTCCTCCTGTCGCCCAAACACCTGCGGTGGGACGCCTCTACTTGTTCCTCCTACCAAGTTCTGCACGGCATGCGGCAGATCCAATGTCGAGAGAACTCCTTGGAACAGATCCACCATGACCCGCAGCGCCTAGGTAGTTTCTTCACTCGGTCGCCTCAGAGCCTCGAATTCTGCTGTCAACACAATAATTCTTTCTTCCTCCCTGTTCACCTGGTTCGTTTGGCGAATCTGCTGTTCATGGGAGCTCACAGAGTTTTCCTCACTTCCGATCCTTACGTTTGTCGATCTTGTTCTCACCATCTTAGAAAATCTTGATTGGCTTTTTATATGATTCCCACATACGGCGCCAATTGTTGTTGCACAAAACAACAATAAAGGTATGTTGACGTCGATGTTCGTACTTAGGCTCCACGTGTCTCCAAGAAGCTTCTGTAAAACAAGAAAAGTCAGAGAGATACAGGGGTGGTTCCCTGCGTAGACACTCCCATGCTTAAGTCAGCAGAAAGTTCTTCAGTATTGGGAAGCGTAAAAGCCAATAGTTAAAAATTAGAGAATAAAATTGTACATTGGGCCTATTTATAGGCCAATATTCTAAGTTAATTGCTTGAAGATAAGTCCATCATCTTACTTAGAGTTTGTGTCCCAATATAACACAAGTTCCTCGAAAATCGGGAGCATTCAGAGCCTGTCACTGGCAAGAGTTTCATACCACGTGCCACGTTGTGGCGTCAAGGATTTGTCGCTTGCGGGAGCCGAAGTCATGCCCCACGTGTCGCCTTATGACTGTAGGCGATGGACTGCAAGTCTGTCGCCAAGCGATAGGTGTAAGCGCGCCATGTGTCGCGTTATGATTGCAGGCGATAGGCTTTGAGTCTGTCGCCTAGCGACAGGTGCGATGACGCACTTTACCTCTGTCGCAGAAGGCCACGTGGGCCAGTAGGTCTGTCGTCCAGCGACAGGTGTGATGACGCACTTTGCCTCTGTCACCGAAGGCCACGTTGACCAGTGAGTCTTTGCCACATGGTGACCTCTGACGCTATTGGGCCTGGCCCAACATGGGTAGACTTTGTCATATCAGATACGAATGGTCTCTATGAATTTATGCCTTGGGACTTTTGTTCTTTTAGGCACAAAATACTCTTGAAATTGGCTGTACGGAAAAGAAGAGAAAGCAAAACGAAATTTAAAATTCTATTAAAGGACTTATTTTATCTTAAATGAAACATTTCAATAGTTAGAATTTAAGCATTCATGTCCGAGGTTTGAGCACATAAGATTAGTTAGCACTATTACTTTTTAGTCAGTTTAGATTTTAGATATAAAATACTCGCCCCTTATTACTCTAATACCCTTTAGTTTTAGGGTTTTGCTAAATGTAAGAAGCATGAAAGACTTGAAAACATATTCAACTCATGTGCCTCGCTGATTTCTCTATTATTTACTTTAGTATTACAACATCATTGACAAACAGGAAATTTTCTTGAGGAAGCTCTTTGCTTTGGCATACCCACTTCTCAATCATGATACCATAATAATTCCTTCCACTTTAAAGCAAGACTAAGGCTCAGTTTGGGAGCCCGTTCCAATGAGTTTAGTCCCAGTGAATTGGCATTTTCGAGAAAAAGACAAAGTAAATTACATTTTTATCTCTATTTTCAATTTTTTTTATTATTTTATTAAAAAACATATATATATATATTTAATGGTCAATTTATCTATTTCAATCTCATCGGAATTAATCTACCGCTCATCCAAACTAATCCTAAAGTAACCTTATCAACGTAAACCTTTTTCCCTCCATATTTGAAACCTTCTTAATTAGACCTCTTTCCATCATTCTTCTTCTCCCATTTGATTTGAACTTTGAATTGAAGAAGCTCTCGCTCTAAGATTATTTTACTTTAGCATCATATCAAAAGGTGTTTGCTTTGTTGTTGGTTCCTTCACAAGGGAAAAGGTTTTCTCCCACTATACCATACTCGTTTTCAATTCTCCCCCACCCCACCAATAATAGAAGAACCATGATTCAAAAAGGAACCCCCCTCCTTATTTTATTTATTTTTCCTCTAAGTAAGGATTGCTAGATCAACCAATGACCCCATTTGAAAGAATCTTCAAAATCCTATCTGTCATGTAGTTGCTAAAGTATGATTTTCTTTGACTTATGAGAACCTCAAAAAGGCAACAAGGTTTCTCCCACAAAGTTCAAAAGGATAATTGACGGTATATCATGAGACAAAAGGGCCCATAACTCTTTTCACTAGTGCAAGGCAAACCCCACACTAACTTTTTCACACACATGTATATAAATAAATATATATGATAATCATGACATCAAGGTCAAACTTTAAGCAAACATAAATTACAGCAACTCACTCACAGCCGGGGGAGAATTGAGAGAGATCCACCCCCTCAAAAAAGTTTTGGTAGCTTCTTGCACTCAAAGCAAGTAGGCTTTTTAAGTCCCCCGACTCTTATCCTTTCTTTATAGTTTAGAGTAAAGGAAAGTGGCCTTGCTTTTTTATTAGATCAATTGGGGAAAAGCACCAGTCAAGCAAAAGATGACCATTGGTTCCCCCTTTTTACAAAAGAAGAACATTACAATCACTTTTCAAAAAGGGACTGTATAGGAGAAAAGTTTAAATGCAATGTTATATTGTTGTTATTCCAACCAGAGAAAAAAAGTTTAACTTATTCATATATAAGCATGTGCATGGTATTTTAAATTAATAGAAATATCACTTGTACTTCACCAAAAATTGCTTAGCAAAGAAATTCATTTTCAAAATGGAATAATGAGCTAGGGTAGATTTAGTTTGGGTTTCAATTATGTTGAGTGAGAAAGTAAGGATCCCATATCGCGAATTGTGGCTGATAAGCAAAAGTCACTCTTCTCTTAACAAGACGTCTTTTTAAAAAGGATAAAATCATAAAAAATTCATATAAGGCAAACTGACACACTTGTTAAAAAACAGATAATTATTACATACACCGGTAGTGAAATTTTTTCACTCTATAAGCAGTGTTAAGATTATGACATATGTTTTATAAAAATATTAAAAAATAAAAATAAATAAAATAAGACATGTATCATGATCTTTAATCTCGCTTGTGTAGTAAAAAAACTCTACAGGCAGTAGAGGGAATAATTATTCTTAAAAAATATAGTGTAATAATTCTGGCTCCAACGGATTATTTAATAGGCACATTACATGTTTAGTCACTAAACTTTAGGCAAGTTTTAATTTTGATCATTCAACTATGAAAAGTTATGACTTCGTCACTAACATTAGAGATTAAAGAATGCTAACGCGGCATAACCACGCCATCTATCAAATGTTATGTGGTGTTACCACGTCATTTGACAGATTAAAATTATTAATATTTGGTCTTTATCTACTGTTAATACATTCTTATTGGTGTGGCTTTATAATGATTTTAATTTTATCACCATTGCTGGTCAATTTTATTATAATAAATTAAATTTTTATTTTTATTATTTTATTTGTGTTAATAGTTGATTGCATGAAATTAAAATTATAAGCTTCCATTGAAATTAGGACCTTGACATTATAAAATACCTCATTCAAGTAATGCTATTTTAAGAATTTTGGCAAAAACTGGATTTATACATTCATTTTTCAAATTTAAAGGGCATAATTACAGTAAAAATAAAAACTCATAATTTTAATTCTTTTCGATATTAAGTATTATTATCCTATCTACTGTTAGTAGAGTTTTTTAACTCCATAAGCGGGATTAGGATGATGACATGTGTCTTTTAAAAATATTTAAAAATAAAAAATAAATAAAATGGGACACATGTCATCATCCTAACTTCGCTTGTGGAGTTAAAAAACTTCACTGATACTGTATAAGATAATTTTCCCGATATTAAATGCTTGTTTTATTTTCATAAAATTCAATAGGTTATTTGAGTATTACCCCAATATATTTCAATATAGATAAAAAATAATTATTATAAAAAATTTCACAAATGTTAGTGATAAGATCATTTAAAGCCACGTCCACAATGAGCATTGATAACTGAACAAAATATTAATAAATTTCACAAATTTTAATTACCTAACAGCAGAATTTTCAAAATTAGTTTATCAAAATAAAAATTCTTGAAAAGTTAAGTGACAAAAAGAGTACTTTGTCTTTTTTATTTTTTTATTTTTGACTTCAATGCCACGTGACATGTTAGAAATGATGTGCTAATATTATGTGGTATTTGACAGATGACATGATAATGCCATTTAACATACCATTGGGAATTGGGATGTGATAAAAAAATCATAAATGTTAATAATTAACTCGTAACATTTTAGAGTTGAGAGAACAAAATAAAGAATCAATTAAAGGTAGATGGTTAAACGTATAATTTACTTTTACTTATTTGATCTGATTAAAAAAGCTATTATTTACTTATATAAAATTTACTCCTCAGCAATCAATTAGGATACATTTGGATAAGAAATTTTAAAATTTTGAAGAATCTGAAGATAAAAACATTTGCAAAATGTATCAACTTGAAATATTAACATTTGCAATTGTATTGTTTAAATAAATATTTTTAAAAAAAATTTGACTTTTATAATTTGATAAAATAAAAAAATTTATTAAAAATAATAATATTAGATATAAGAAAAAAAAATATACAATATTGAGACATTAGATTTGTAAAAACGTACAAATATTCGTAATAATATGAAATATATATTATATTGACATAAATTAATATTTTTCCTTTTTGAGTTTTATACTTAATGGTATATCATGTGTATTGAAGTAAGGAAAAATTTACAAAAATTTTAACAAACCACCTCTTAGGTGGATTTTCAAGAGGCTCTTGAAATTCCTCTTAAATTTTTAAATTCTTTAATTTTTTTATTTATCAAACAAAAAAAATTGAATTTTAGACTTTTAAAATATCCTAATTGAAACTAATTATTCTTTTGGAATTCTTCATCCAAACACAGCCTTTAGAGTCATTTGAACAATGAACATTGAAATTTTGAAGACTTTCAATATGAAATCATTTCAAAATGTATCAACTCAAAATACTAGCATTTGTAATTGTAGTGTTTATATAAATATTTTTTAGAAAAAATTTTGACTAACAAAATTTTAAAAAATAAAAAAATAAATATAAAAAGCAATAATAAGTGTGAAATCCCCAATTTCCTGTAATTTTCCATAATTGTAAAGTATTTCAAGTTGGAATGAAGTAAATATATATATATATATATATATGAAAATCTGATGTATAAATGCTATATGGGACATGGAAGGAATAAATGGAATTGACAGTTAAATCGTCAAAGATGATGAGTTGGTGAGATGGATTAATATGCATTAAATGAAGCTTGATGAATCATTATTTTCACCATTAAGAGCCGGCAGCCACCATTGCTATCTACCTCTCGTTTCTTCAAGTTTCCTTCAATATTCACCTTGACAAACCCCTAGATTCTGTCATCGAAACATTAAGCGTTTGTAATGAAAATCGATCCTCATCACTAGCTCTGCTCATACCTGTAATATGAAGAGCTGAATCAAAGGGATTGAGGAGATCTAATTTGCTGTTATTTTGGTGACTAGCAAAGGTAAGAGATTGAAATGGTGTTAGCTGATTTTATCTATAGTTTGGAGTTGTGTAAAGTTGGAATAGAATATTTGTAAAGATTTCTTAAAGGTTGGAATTGTTATGGCTTTTGTGCAGCTTGAAGAGGTAAAGGCTAAGTGTTGATTTGCAATCAAGCTATTGGATTATCGACTATTTGAGGTAAGGAATTTATGAAACGGACGTAATGTGACTATGTCCGCATGTTTTAAATGTTTTAGGGAGAAGTAAAAGTTGATTTGAAACGCAGGGAGTTCGAAATTCGGGTTTTACTCCTAGTTACCAATTTGCTAGGAGCAGCCGACTGCCTTGAGTAGCGATCGACTGCCTAGAGACAACCAAAGCGTAAATTTTCGAAAACCGATTCAAACCAGTCGACTGCTATATAAGACAGTCGACTGCTATATATCAGAAAGCATTCTGTTTCAAGCCAGTCGACTACTATTTACTTTAAAAGCATTCTGTTTGAGAAACCAATGGACTGTTAGATGACCAGTCGACTCCCTGTTTTCAAAAGCATTCTGTTTGCAAAACCAGTCAACTGCTATATGATCAATCGACTGCCTTTTCTTGAAAAGTATTCTGTTTCAAAACCAGTCGATTGCTATATGGGACCAGTCGACTGCCCCATCTGTTTTCAGAATTTCGAAATATCGAAATTTTAAAATAAAATAATTTCAATAAATCAAGATATGGGATAGCAATCAACTGCCCTATATGACCAGTTGACTGCCATGTTTGTAAATAAGGTTTTAAAGCCTACTTCATACAAGTACATTTGTATCACCAAAAAGAAGTATATGACAAATATTTTGAGACTATGAACTACTTGACGATCGTGCACTATCTGTATTTGTACTTGATTGAGGAGCCTTAGTCTGGTCCTCAGTGCCATAGATGTCACCTAACTAGTGTTCATCGTGGCCTATCGACATTTGGCCAAATTGTCTCTGTTATATGTTTGGCTAGGGAAGGATTCCTGGCCCTTATGGGGGTACGCCACTTAATTGACATCTCTCGGGATTATCCCTTACGAGATATATTTGCTGTATCCCTGATGAGATTTATCTAGTGCATGATTCCGTTGAAATGCTAATAGTCTCCATGTTATTTGAAAGATATCTATACATGTGACTACACGTGATTTGAAATACGTGAAAAAGTATTTGAAGGTTATGAATAATTGCCTATGTGATTTCAAAAGAATAAAGAAATCAAAAGTATTTGAATTACTTGATTTTACTTGTATATGATATTGGAAGGAAGTATATGATATATGCTTTATAACGGTTTTACATGACATTATAGAGCCAAGCAAGAAAACTGCATATAGAGGCATAGTACACTCTTTTACATATGTTTCTTATTGAGTGTAAACTCACTCCTTTACAACTATTTTTTAGACTATTTGAAGTGAGCCCTCACTCTCGATAGAAGAGCTTATGGGATCTGTATTCCTTCGAGGCATGCTTCCTAAACTTCTTGAAGGTATACTTATGCTGTTATGTAAATCAGACAATGCTATAGTACTGTGATGTCTATAAGATTTTGGGGGAAAATAAGTTATGTAAGTATATGAGATCTTGTGTACTTGACTGATATGTATATAAATAAAATAACTACATTTTAGTTGAAATTGAGATCGTTGTGCTAAACGATTAAGGAAGAAAGATTTATGTCACGTCATAAGTGATAAATCATAAGTTATAAAAGAAGAAGGAAAGATGACATTGACCAACGAGTCTAACCAGGTAGTATGTGAAAGAAAAAGTTATATGTTAATGTGTAGTAATGAGGATGTCACAGATTGGTATCAGAGCGGTTTAGTCTGATATTTGTTAGTGTCAATAAGCTAGAATTAGTGTATATCCCCAAGGTATTGTACTTGTTTGAATTCATATGCATAGTATAATTGGTTATAGTTATACTAAATAGCTCAATTTTGTGATTATATTGACAGAATGAGCTCACATAGAAGGGGTACTGGTAGAAGACGAGGAAGGGGTCGAGCAGAACCACCCCCAACAAAGTCTCCTCCTCCATCTCCACTGCATAACCCAAACACTAGGCTAGCTAAAATAGAGAAGCATATGGAGAATATAGCCACAATGTTCACTCAATTTATGGCGAACTTCTCGAATGTGGCCACTAGTGCACCAATAGCTACCCCTACTGTACCTCCTACTCCTGCTGTACAGCCCCCACCAACACAAACAGAGTTACCCCCACCAATCCCAGCTATTGAAAGGCGAGATCCTGAGGCTTATTGTAGTGTTACCTTGATTAAGGAATTTAAGAAGCTAGATCCACCTAAGCTTAAAGGGGATAGAGATCTATTGGCCGCAGAGAACTGGGTGAAGGCGATCACTAAATCTTTCGAATACATGACATGTTCCGAAAAGGAAAAGGTAGGTTTGGCTGCTTACTTACTAGTGGACGATGTAGAGTATTGGTGGCAGTCCACTCAGACCATTTTGGAGGCTCGACATGCCGAGGTTACGTGGGATAGATTTTTAGAGGCCTTTAATGAACAGTACATCCCACGCACTGATCAGACTAGGTTGAAGATCGAGTTTTTGAACTTGACTCAAGGGACGATGTCGGTTAATCAATATGAGTTGAAGTTTATTACCTTGAGTAGATTTGATCTCGAGGTTCTAAGGTGTGAGGAACATAAGATCTACCGATTTATAGAGGGATTGAAGCCTCCTATTAGATCCAAGTTGTATCCTATGGATATCACCACTTATGAAGAGGCGGTCCGTAAGGCTCAGTTGTGTGAGCAGGACTACGAGTTTCATTATGCTGATTTTCGAGCCAAGGGTAAAGGCAAAGAAGCGATGAAACAAAAGTCAGACGAGAGAGCCTCTAGTGATAGATATCCATCTAGGAGAAGTAGACCATATGAAAGGGCTTCAATAGGTAAGCAAATAAATTATAAGAAAACGATTGTTCAATTTAATAAAATGGTTATATGGAAATACACTGAATTTTGGGAGTTATGATGGTTATAAAACAGGGACTCCTAGAACCACCGAGATCAAGATAAATGATGAGAGATCCCGACATTCAGCTATTAGTACCACTAGCTCATCGAGGAGTACAATACAAAGGTGTGAGCAATGCTGGAAATTTCATGGATCATAGCCTTACCGGTTAGCGAGTGGTGCTTGTTTTAGGTGTGGTGAATTGGGGCATCAAATTAAAGACTATCCTAAGAGGAATCTAAGAGAGTCCGAAGAATCATAAAAGACCACTCAACCACAGCCTGAAGCCACAGCTGTAGAGAAAGGAAATAAAGTTGTGACTCAAGGACGAGTATTCGCTATTGATGAGGAGTCTGTCGATGCTTCGTCTAAGGTGATTAAGGGTAAGATCTATCTCTTTGATATAAGTGTTATTGCACTATTTAATCCAGGCTCTACGCATTCATTTGTTTCACCTATAATTGCTATGAGATTGCCTATTGAGCCTGAGCCTTTAGGACAATTACTGCAAAAAAGTACTCCATTTAAGGAATCACAAATGACAGACATAGTGTATCGTAGTTTTAAGCTACATGTAGGAGAGAGAGAATCGATAGCTGACCTAATCCTACTAAATATGTATGGATTTGATGTCATATTAGGAATGGATTGGTTAGCTAAGAATCATGTGATATTATATTGTTATGGCAAGAGTGTGATATTCTCTTCTCCCGTTAGCTATGTTGTAAATTTTGGAAGTGTTTAATGCAAAAGTATATTGGCTATTTGAATTATTTGAAATTGAAATTAATAGAAAGTATGTATTCTTATGTGAAGGATTTATAGCATATATGGTGGACGTAGAACAGAAACGTCCCGAACTTTATGAAATTTCGGTAGTCATGGAATTTCCCGAGGTGTTTCCAGACGATCTTCCAGGACTTCCTCCGAATAGGGAAATAGAGTTTACTATTGATTTGGTGCTGGCGACCGAGCCCATATCGAGATCACCGTATTGAATGGCTTTAATAGAATTGGAGGAACTTAAGAAGTAGCTTCAGGAGTTAATAGACACAGGGTTCATACGACCTAGCGTATCCCCTTAAGGTGCTCCTGTGCTGTTTGTCCGGAAGAAAGATAGTAGCATGAGGTTGTGTATCGACTACTGATGGTTGAATAAGGTGACGATCAAGAACAAGTACCCTCTTCCCAAGATTGACGATCTTTTTGATCAACTGCGGGGTGCACAAGTCTTTTCCAAGATAGACTTGAGGTCGGGATATCATCAATTGAAGATCCGAAGTGAAGATATCTCTAAGACTGCATCCAGGACACGGTATGGCCACTATGAATTCCGAGTGATGCCGTTTAGTTTAACCAATGCACCCGCGGCCTTTATGAAGATGAGCGATGTGTTCAAGCCATACTTGGACAAGTTTGTCATCGTTTTTATCGATGACATATTGGTGTATTCGAGATCCCGAGAAGAGCATGAGCAGCACTTGCAGATGGTTCTGCAAACCCTCGAAGATCGTGGATTGTATGCCAAGCTAAGTAAATGTGACTTTTGGCTAGATCAAATCTCCTTTTTGGGTCATATAATCAATAAAGATGGAGTCTCAGTCGATCCATCGAAGATTGAAGCTGTAGTGCAATGGGAGAGACCGAAAACAGTGACGGAGATTAGGAGTTTCTTGGGTCTAGCTAGCTACTACCGAAGATTTGCATAGGGTTTCTCAAGGTTGGCTGCTCCATTAACGCGCTTAACGCGCAAAGAAGTGGAATTTGAATGGAATGATACCTGCGAGCGTAGCTTTCAAAAGTTGAAGCGTAGGTTGACGACTGCCCCTATCCTTACCATTCTTAGTGGTTCTAGAGGATTTTCTGTATATAGTGATGCCTAGGACAAGGTTTAGATTGTGTGTTAATGCAGCATGGTAAGGTAGTTGCATATGGTTCTCGTCAATTAAAGGATCATAAGAAGAACTACCCAACTCATGACTTGGAGTTAGCTGCAGTGGTATTTGCTCTAAAGATTTAGAGGCATTACTTGTAGGTGAGAAATTTCAGATTTTTACGGATCATAAAAGTCTGAAGTATTTGTTCTCTCAAAGAGAATTAAATATGAGACAGAAGAGATGGCTCGAGCTTCTGAAGGATTATGGTTGTGAGATCCTACACCACTCGGGGAAGGCCAATGTGGTGGCGGATGCTTTGAGCCGGAAGAATGTGGGTATTGTGTCGTACATGATGACCGAGAGTATGAGTTACTCGAGCAGTTTGCAAGCCTCAGCCTCAATGATGTGCCTTATGAGCAATTTAGGATGATAGCTAGCTTGATGATTGAGTCAGAGTTGATGGATAGAATTCGAGTTGCTCAAAGGGAAGATGATCAGTATATAAAGGCTATAAATCAGATTCAATCAGGTATGCTTTTGGAGTTTGATGTTGGTAGTAATGGAATCTTGAAGTTTAAGAACCGTTTATGTGTTTCTAATGATAAGGAAGTTGAAGAAGTTAATTTTGAAAGAAGCACATTCCACTAAGTATACTTTGCATCCAGGGAACACTAAGATGTATCATAATCTACGCAAGGTGTATTGGTGGACTGGCATGAAAAGAGACATAGCAAAATTTGTGGTGAAGTGTCTCATGTGCTAACAGGTTAAGGTAAAGCACCAAAGACCAACAGGTTTATTACAGCCTCTACCTATACCTATGTGGAAGTGGGAGCACATTACGATGAATTTTGTTATGGATTGCCTCGGACTAAACGAAATCATGATGGTATTTGGGTGATAGTAGATAAACTAAGTCAGCTCACTTCCTACCTATAAAGTCTACGGATACACTTAGTGCTTTGGCATATTTGTATGTGAAGGAAATTGTTCCGTTACATGGAGTTCCAGTGAGCATTAGCTCTGACAGAAATTCCAAGTTTACCTCTCATTTTTTGGAACATTTCCAAGAAGCCATAGGATCTCAGTTGAACTTTAGCACAACTTTCCATCCGCAGACTGATGGTCAGTCCGAGCGCACCATTCAGACGCTCAAGGATATGTTGAGAGCTTTTGCTTTGGACTTTAAAGGCTCCTGGGATGACCATTTGCCATTGGCTGAGTTTGCTTATAATAATGGTTATCATGCAAGTATCGGGATGACACCATATGAAGCTTTATATGATAGAAGGTGTCGATCTCCGATTGAGTGGGAAGAAGTAGGCAAGCACAAGTTATTAGCTCCAGATTTAGTCGAGCAAGTTTCTGAGGATGTTAAGCTAATTTATCAAAAACTTAAGACAGCTCAGAGTCAACAAAAGAGTTATGTAGATGCTCGACGGAGACCACTTGAGTTTTTTGTTGGAGATTTTGTTTTTTTGAAAGTTTCTCCTTCCAAAGTGATTATGAGATTTGGTAAAAGAGGTAAACTTAGTCCTCGCTATATCGGGCCATTTGAAGTCTTAGATCGAGTCGGAGATGTTGCATATAGGTTGGCACTACCTCTGGAGCTATCAGGAGTACAAAATGTCTTTCATGTATCTATGTTTCGGAAGTATTATCCGGACCCATCTCATATCATAATGTGATAACCGTAAATTTTTTCCATTTATTGGAAATTATAAAATATTGAAAATAAATATTGGAGAAAATAAATCAGAAGAAATAAATAAAATTTGCGAGGACGGGATGTTGGTGAAAATCCCGAGAATTGAGAAAGTGAAAGAATTAGGAGATTCGTATAATGGAAACTAAATTGGAAGTGAAGATAAAACTAATAGAGAGAGGAAAAAGAATTAATTTGGATAGATTAAAATCCAAATTAAATAAGAAAAATGTGAAATAAAAATAAAGTATGTTATATAATTACAAATTTTATAAACATATTTTATACAAATAAGTATGTATTTAAAATACTATATAGTATATTTTAATATACGTTGGTATATATATGGAAATATATACTATTTCATGAATTTAAATAATACATATGTATATAAACATAATATTTTATGTATATATAAATATATATATACATACATACATATATAGAAAATGTAAATATTATTTTATATTAAAGTTTATAGGTATATATATTGTATTATAACATTTATATAATTTACATATATAACTGTTAGTTACTTTAAAGTATATAAATATACATATATACATATATATACTAAATATATGTTTTGTAATATACAATATATATAATGTATATATAATATATATTGTATTATATTATATATGAAATGATATATGTATGATATATAATATATATTATATGTATAAAATATAAAATATAGTGCATAATATATAGTGTATTATATACTAAATATAGAAAGTGAATAAAAAACAAAAAGGAAAAAAAATAGAAAACAGAAGGAAGAGGAAAATCAGGAAGGACCCGATCCTTCCCAACCAGAGGGCCGACTGCGGCGGAGCCGCCACCGCCGGCGAGGGAGGAAGGAGAAAGAGACGCCACCGGCCAGAGAAAGGAAAGAAGCTGCCGGCGACGTGAAGAAACGGAAACAGGATCGACGGAAAACGAAAGAAACCGGAGAGGAAAAGGAAAATGGCCGACGGCGATGCCGGCCAAATCGGTGGCTGCCACTGCAACCGAAGCTTCACCGGAGGGAGAGGAAGACGATGGAGGCCACCGGAGGTGCAATGAACGGCGGAGGATTGCCGGCGAAGAGGAAGGAGAAACCGAACCTATTCCGCCTCGATCTGCCGCCGTGCCGACGATCCAGGGCAAATGGAGGGCACCGACAAGTTCGTCGTGCCGTCGGCCAGTTGAGGGACGCCCGAACCGCCAGAGAACCGGCCGCCGACGAGGAACCGGCGAGGAATGGTCTGAACCGGTCTGACCGGGAAAGAAAGAAAAGAAAAAGAAAAGAAAAAGAAAAAGAAAAAGAAAAGAAAGAGAAAGAAAAGAAAAAGAAAGAAAGAAAACGAAAAGAGGAAAAAGGAAGAAAAAGAGGAAAAAGGAGAGTTTCGGGAATTCAAAAAATTTCCGGAAATTCGATAACCCGAAAATTTACGAAAATTCGGTAAGAAATTTCTCAGAAATTTAATTTCAAAAAAATTTAATAAATTATGAAAAAATTCTAAAATTTAGAATTTTAATTCCAGAAATTATTTTCAGCGATCGGGATAAGGAATCGGGAGAGATGGAGTACGGGCACGATCGATAAGAGGAAGTCGCCGACCCGGAAAAAGGTAAGGGATACATGTGCAGCACTGTAGGGATATTCAGTCTGCATATTTTAATTTGAAATATTTTATGGAAATATTTTATGAAAATTATTATGATGCATGATTTGTTGAAAATTTTTGGGATGAAGTACTGGCTGGAAATTTTAAATTGTGTTTTTTCGTGCAGGAGGTTAGTAAATCGGCAGCCTAAAATTTTAGAAAAATTTCATAAAATCATATTAAATGATTTTAATTCCGAAAATCGATATTAAATCATGAAACATGAGGAAATTACTAAATTTCATAAAACATGAATATAATGAGATGGAATTTTAAAATATTCATGTATTCGAAAATGGTGATAATGAACCACCGAAAATTCTCGGAATAGATAAATTACACGTAGTACGAGGTGAAAGATGAAGTGAAATACAGTGAATATTTTTCATGAATATTGTTATAAATATTCACTAAAGGATTTTAACCCTTATGGTTTTAAATTATGGAATTATATATTTATATAAATTCCATAAAGGTTTATTTTATGATGAAAAATACGGTTTTGAAACTGGTTGACATTCCTATCATGTTGATGCATGATATGTGATATGTTTAGTCTCGGACGACACCTGATTAGTGATCCACCGAGGACAATATAGATTATGGTCATAGATTTGATCGGTTTATTTCTTTACCCTCCGAGATTTATAGTACGATAAGATTGATGTCTATCTTAGACTCCATAAATGATAGGTGACAAGTTTAAAAGGAAAGTGTTTTACATGACATGGAATATGTCAAACGGAAAATGTGATATATGATGCGTGACATGTGAAAAGAACATTATTCATATAATATGAGAAGAAAATCAATTTAATTATAGCATTTTTACAAAATGCTCATTTCGGTACTGATTATAGTAATGTGAGATGATTCTCATAAGACATGAGATACAAACATGTAATATGTTTTCAAAAAGGAAGAATTGATAAATCTAATATTCTTACCATGAATTTAAATGGAATATTAGATTATAAGTGTTACACGAGTTCTAATAAGATAGTGGAAAGTATATGGCATAAAGGCCATACCAAGTAGATACTCGATTTCTGTACCGTGTGAGCCACCCTCTAGAACTCAATCTAAGTGCTACATAGATTCTTTGTGAACTATGGGGAGCCACCTCTAGAATCCTTTGAGCACTAAGTGCTACACGAGTTCCGATGTGTTAGTAAGAAGTTTCTGTACCGTGTGAGCCACCTCTAGAGAACTCAATGGACCTAAGTGCTACATAGATTCTTTGTGAACTATGGGGAGCCACCTCTAGAATCCTTTGAGCACTAAGTGCTACACGAGTTCCGATGTGTTAGTAAGAAGTTTCTGTATCGTGTGAGCCACCTCTAGAGAACTCAATGGACCTAAGTGCTACATAGATTCTTTGTGAACTATGGGGAGCCACCTCTAGAATCCTTTGAGCACTAAGTGCTACACGAGTTCTGATGTGTTAGTAAGAAGTTTCTGTACCGTGTGAGCCACCTCTAGAGAACTCAATGGACCTAAGTGCTACATAGATTCTTTGTGAACTATGGGAAGCCACCTCTAGAATCCTTTGAGAACTAAGTGCTACACGAGTTCTGATGTGTTAGTAAGAAGTCTGTGTCCTAAAGGCTAAACCGAGTGAAGACTCGATCTTTGTACTGTGGGAGCCACCTCTAGAATCCCAAGGGACCTACGTGCTACACGGATACCAGTTGGACCGTGGGAGCCACCTCTAGAATCCCAAAGGACCTACGTGCTACACGAGTTCCTCGATATGTCACTTAACTCCATTGCTAGTTAGGATGGATGTCGTAACTGAATCAGTGAATTAGGGCTTACGCCTAAAGTGATTAAGTAATCGATTATATTGGAACTGTTTTCAATGAGTTAAACTATACGCTTAAAGTTTATGGATTTTCATTTTATGAATGGATTGATTTATTAACTTACATAATAACCGCTTTATCAACGTGTATAGTGACCAATCTATCGAAGTGCTTACTGCTTTGCTAATTTGATAAATGGAATAGATTTTAATAGCTTATTTTGCTATTTACAGTACTGTACTAATTAAGAGAGTACAATAAAACATGAAATGAGTTTTAAAGAAATAAGATGATGATTTAACTAATATTCTTTTCAAGGAATATACGAATATTAATTATTTTATTTAAATGCTTTATCTCATAAAAGCATTATTTTGAAAAGAATATGAAGAGGTTATGGAATGAAAAAGAAAAGGATTTATTAATTCAAAACGAAATGAAAATTTCTCTCTACAGTTGCTTCTAGGTTTCGGAACAAGTATGGTATTCTAAAATACCTACCTTACTCCATCCGGATCCCTAGCCGACTGTAGTATCCTTCCTACATGCGAGCCTAGAGCCCATAGGAAAAAAGAAAAAGATTTTCAGCATATAGGAAGCTGAGTATCAAGTGAGGCATATAATTCCCTTACTGAGCCGTGGTTTTGCTCACCCCTTAATTTTAAACATTTCAGGTTTTGATGATTGTGAGTGTCGTAACGTATTAAGTTTCGGGAAACCTAATAGCTAGACACAAAACTACGGAGTCTCCACCAACCATTCTAACCTAGGTGTGATTGGTCACCTATTCAAACTAAGGATAAGGCTTGGTCTACGTTAAGAATCCTAGGGTTCGGGAGTACGGTTACGTGTGAGGAAGGATTAGCACCCTCACAACGCCCATCCTAAAATGGTACCAAGTGATCTAAGATTATCTTAATTTTGCCTTTTACTTTAATTTCGATATAATTAAATATTGAAAAATCTTTTAAGTCTCCTCCATCAAGCTGGTTGGACAACTTAAAAGTTATTCTTACCTCAAGAGTATTCAAGTAGGACCAATCGCCTTTCTTGAAGAGGCTCTGTCGTCGGATTGTTTAGATATTTTTATGCAAATCCTATTTTGACTCCTATCCAATTTCTATTTATTATTTTATCTTATTTTATTCTATTGTTATTATTTTCTTATATAAATTATTATTTTCATATATTTTTATATCTTTAAATAAACATGTATTATTTGATATTGAAGATTTTCTTAAAGACCTTCCATCAAGCTGGTAAGACCTTAAAGAAACTTTCTCACCTTAGGAATTTTTAAAGAAATTACTCAAGCGCAATTCCCTTTAAATTCCATCCTCGGAATAATTCACATTTATTAAAATATTTAATTTAATTTAATTTAATTTCTATTTATTTTAGTTATTTTCTAATTTTAATTCTAATTTATTAATTTGATCTTTATTCTTTATTATAATAAACTTAATTTTAATTTACTATTTTTTAATCTAATTTTATTTTTATTTTTATAATTTAATTTATAAAATCTTGGAAATATCCTTTAAATCTTCCATCAAGCTGGCAAGACTTAAAAGAACTCTCCACACCTCAAGATATCTAAAAGTACTACTCAAGCGCAGTCCCTTTAGAATTCTGTCGTCGGAATATTTATATTTTTATTTTCTTATTCTATTTTATTTCTAATTATATTAATTTTTATAATACTTTATTTCTAATTTGATTATTTATTCTTTTAATTACAATTAATTTTAATTGATTCTTATTTCAATTTTTAATAATAAGTTTGAATTCTAAATATCGGAAATATATTTTTAAATCTTCCATCAAGCTGGTAAGACTTAAAAAGAACCTCCTCACCTCAAGATATCTAAAAGTACTACTCAAGCGCAGTACCTTTAAAATTCCATCATCGGAATTATTAATATTTGTTTTAATTTTTAATATCATAATTAATTTTTTTTGTCCTTATAGTTTTCAATAATCTATTTTTAATTTATTTTAATTCCTAATTCTAAAATAAACAAACAAACAAATAATAATACATCAACAAAATATAAAATATCAACACGCCAAATCAACTTAGTTCATTCACATCAACTACCTAATTTAATTATCAAAGTCAATTTCTCAAATTTTATACCTTAACATCATTTTCTAACTTTAATTAAATTTCCTAAATTATCTTACACAAATTTCTAATTAAATAAATTATATATATTAAATTAAGCTAGTGGGACACTTGACTAATAAAACAAATGATTAAAAGCATTAAATCACGTGGCTTTTACTCCTCTTTAAACAAGTGTATGTCATTTAATGCCAATGCACCAAAAAAATGTCATTTAATGCCAAAAACCTTACCTTTTACAAGAACATACACGCAGTAGTCTAGGTTGGTAATGGAGATGACGATGGCGAGCAGAGCAACGATAATGGAGATAGCAAAAATATGGTGCAACCACGGTTCTACTATATTTTACAGCAATTACATGGGTTAGGTGCTCCAACGAACTGCCTCTTCTCTATTTCTTTTCTTCACTTGTTCAGTTGCAAGGAAATTTTCTGCAATTTAAAAGAAAGCAACACAGCCAAAGAGACGACAACAGCTAAATTCCCCTTTGCAACCCTCTGTTTCTCTTTTTTTTTTTTTTGAAAAAACCCCCTCCCGGTGGCTTCCTCTGGGAAGACTTTTTTTTTTAGCAAAAAAAAAAAGGCGCCGTGGGTCTCTCCTCTAGGTTTTTTCTCGTGTTTTTTCTAGGTTTTTTTTGTGTGTTCCCCCCTTTTTTTCTAGGGTTTTCTCCTCTCTTTATACTTGTCAAAATTTCATGGAAAGAAATAAAAAATTTATAATTGATCCCATTATTATGGGATTTTTCATTTATTTTGTTTGACTTTCTCTTTTTTTTTAATTTATTTCCTTTTTATTATTTTTTTGGCAATGAATTTTCAGATTTAATTTCAACCAATTTCCTTCCTTTTGTTGATTTATTCATTGATTTAATGGCTGATTATTTTTTCTTTTATTTTTGGCAACAATATCAACTTTAGTCAACTCTTGAAGATGTGAATTTTGCATGTGCTTCACATGAGATTTGACCAAAATTGACTTGTTTCTTTTTTATCATTATTTATTTTTTTGATTTTTGATTTTTTGATTAATAAAATATATATATATATATATAAAATTGTTCGGACAAAATTAGGTGTCTACAGCTGCCCCTCTTTGCGCTTTGCTGTGAAACAGTAATGGTGCAAAGACATAGACAACCATTTTGTCCGAATGCAAGACCTATCAATGATTTTTTTTTATTTGATATTGATTTTTCCTAGCTTTTTCTATCATAAGGCTAAGGAATAAATACAAAATGAAATTTCCTAATCTTCCTCTCTTATAAAGATTGAGGAATAAATGCAAAATGAAGTTTCCTAGCCTCTTTTATCATAAGGTTCAGGAATGCAAAGTGAAATTCCTATTTTAGTCTCTCCTATCATAAGACTAAAGAATACAAACATGAATTTTCCAAATCTTTTCTACCATAAGATTAAGGAATGCAAAGTGAAACTCCTAGTCTCTCCTATCATAAGACTGAGGAAATGCAAAAAATGAAGTTTTCCTAGTCTCTCTTATCATAAGACTAAGGACTGTGAAATGAAATTCCTAGTCTTTCCTATCATAAGACCAAGGAAATGAAAAATGATCATGAAATAAAAGCTCCTCTCACCAGTGGCTATGAGACTTTGAAAAATAATCTTGTGCTCCTCTCACCAGAGGCATTGGAACTTCAAAAAATAACCTTGTGCTCCTCTCACCAGAGGCATTGGAACTTTGAAAAATAACCTTGTGCTCCTCTCACTAGAGGCATTGGGACTTTTTGAAAAATAACCTTGTGCTCCTCTCACCAGAGGCATTGGGACTTTTTGAAAAATAAACTTGTGCTCCTCTCACCAGAGGCATTGGAACTTTGAAAAATAAACTTGTGCTCCTCTCACCAGAGGCATTGGAACTTCGAAAAATAAACTTGTGCTCCTCTCACCAGAGGCATTGGAACTTCAAAAAATAACCTTGTGCTCCTCTCACCAGAGGCATTGGAACTTTAAAAAATAAACTTGTGCTCCTCTCACCAGAGGCATTGGAACTTTTGAAAAATAAACTTGTGCTCCTCTCACCAGAGGCATTGGAACTTTGAAAAATAAACTTGTGCTCCTCTCACCAGAGGCATTGGAACTTTTTGAAAAATAAAGAGCTCCTCTCAACAGAGGCAATGAAACTTTGAACATAAAAATTTCATTTCAGAATGCCAGTTAACCTGGGTTTGACTGGGCTTAACTTTCATTTTGATGCCAACAATATTGGGCTTTCCTCTCATCTAAGGTTTTTTAAAAAAGTATTTTTCTCATCATCTTCTCATACCTCATCATTTTTTCAAATTACAATCTCTTATATTTTCTCTTTTCCTCAAAATTCAAATCATTCAAAACTTCTTATCCTAATGTCTTAACATATAGTTCAATGTCCAAAATGCACTAGTGAAATGTCATGCATGTCATGAATGCCATGAATGTTATGCACATGTCAATGTCATGCTTCCTGAATTATTCCATGAATGTATGCAAATGCATTCTCAATTGTGGTAACAAGATTCTCAAGCTCATCTTGCCTTTCTCAAGTCCCAAATATCTGCTGAATTCTTTAAATCTCCTTTCATTTAACATCCCATCTTTTATTGAGTCCTAGCCCAGTTATGCCCGAAGACTAGCCATCATGTTATCAGATTTGTATATTCATCATTCACATTTGTTTCCTTCTCTCTCTTAGTAATGCAAGATTTCTCAAAAGAATTTTTTTTTTCAAAAATTTACCCAAAAAGGTTACCAACATTTATTTATTTTCCTTTCAACTTGACCACCAATATAATGCACTCATACATCTTCTCAATTTATTATAAGGGTGGAATAAATGATCATGAGAGGTATAGATATTCATTCTTAGAAAAGGAACATGAAATCCAGAAAAACCAATGGGACAATCTGTTTGGAATAAGGTTTTAGTATCCATTTAATGAACATTCTGACAATTTCAATCAAGTCAATCTAAAATTCTTTTCCAAAACCCACTCTTAGGTTGATATGTTCTTTCATGTAGTGTCTGCCAATCTTGCCCTCGTATCAAAACTTTTTGATGTTGATATTTTCCTGAGTCGCCTTTTTCGGTTTTCAACTTAGGTGCCCCCCTCAACTGATTCAAACTGCCCTTTTCGAGTTTTCAATTTGAATCCTCCTTTTTCTTTTTCTTTTTCTTTTTCTTTTTCTTTTTCTTTTTCTTTTTCTTTTTTTTCTTTTTTCCTTTTTTTCTTTTTTTTCTTTTTTCTTTTTTTCTTCTTTTTTTTTCTCTTTTTTCTTTTTTTTATATTTTTTTTCTTTTTTCTTTTCTTCATTTTCAACTTCATTGGCTTTGACAAACTTCGACATTCAGTGCTCAATCCAAATTGATGCCCCCTAATAGGCACTCTTGATTTTGATCCAAGATATCTTCTAAAGCTCATGTTTTCTTCATTCAACTTGATCTACTTCCTTCAAAGGATCATTATCTCATTGTACAAGTATGTTTTCATTCAACGCATGATTCTTCAATTCAAACATTTACATTTGATCAAAATGGGCTTTTAAAGGCACGTAATGTAGGCTCGGGTGAGGGTTTATGAAAGAAAAGGATATAGTAGGCCCAAAATGTGTTTCAAGGTTTATAAACCAAGGGATCACTTTCTTTATCAAGTAAAACGTTTAGGCATTTTGCCCTTTCTTGCTTTTTTTTTGGGTTTTCTTTTTGAATTCAAACCCTTTTCTTTTTTTTCTTTTTTTTTTCACAAAAATGGGCTTCCTTTTTTTTTTGCCCCTTGATTCATCATGAACACTTTCCTTTTTGCCCCCAAAATTTCTTTATTTCATCTTCCTTGCCCCCAATGTGGAGGGTGATCCTTGGTGGGTTATACTACAAAAATATAATAGGCTCAAAAGGGGTAATCAAAGGATAATTTTACTCATGCTTGAAGGATAGTGAAAGAAAGCCATTTATCATTTCAAATGTAAGTGCTCTCTTTAAAGATCATTTATCGAACAATGACAAACTTGTTAGAAGCTTTTGTAAGAGATTCACCTTTCTCGTACCGTCTATCAAGTGCGGATGGTGAGGAACCTTTCCTTCATTTTCTTGCTTTCGCAACATTGGCATACTATTAATTCATCAACAATAGTGGTTCTTTCAAAATTGAACCCTAGATTTATTGACATCATTATCATCATGTTCATTATTTGGATACTTGTGAGTGAAAGTTATGGTGAGTATGTTGAGAAATGGAAAATGAATGGAATGAGAAATTGACAGTGCATCACACTAGTCGCTTTATTGAAAAGGAAATAAATAAAAGTTAACCCATACATAAAATTTATTTCGTGCTTATGGGCTTAAGCACTTTCAAAAACTATCTTGCATTACTTAAAGAAATAAAAGAAAGCAAAAACAAAACTAGAATTTATAGATCTTCAAAATTGTCAGGCTCGAACCCTTCATGCCCCCACAAAACTCATCCTTCCTTAGTGTGGTTAGGCAATGGGTTTGCATTCGTAGTCGGTTCCCCTTTCGCTTCAAAACTCAACATACCAGCTTTTATCAATCCTTGCACTCTATACTTTAGTGCAGTGCAATTCTCCAAAGAGTGACCCACGTTCCCGAAGTGATACTCGCATCGAGCATTCTCATCATACCACTTTGGATATGGGGGCTTGAGAGGTTCCACATAAATGGGTGCAATGAGTTGTCCTTTGATCAATTTTGGGTATAACTCAGTGTAGGTCATGGGGATTGGGTCAATGGGAGTCCTTTCTCTTTTTGGCCATGATGCATTATGATTGCCCTCTTGTTTATTAAACTGCTTAGCTGGTTGAATAGTTGGGGCAGGTGTCTGGGGACTAGGTTGAACATTAACCTTGGGGTAAGAATGGTAAGGATTCTGAGCAGGATAGTAAGGTTGTGGCATGTGATAAGGGTGTTGTGGGACATAGCCTCCATATTGCCTTCCATATGCAACAGCATGGACTTCTTCTTCCCTTTTTTTGTTGGCTCCTCCTTTCTTCTCAATACTGTTGGGGGCTTCAATCTTTCCACTCTTGATTGCATTCTCAATTATCTCACCAGACAATACCATATCAACAAAATTCTTAGTGGCATTACCGATCATCCTATTGTAATATGGAGCCTTCAAAGTATTAACGAACATAATGGTAAGCTCCTTCTCTGAAAGTGGAGGTTGCACCTCCGCAGCCATATCACGCCACCTTTGGGCATATTGCTTGAAACTCTCATTAGCCCTCTTTTCCATACTTTGGAGCGACAGACGATCAGGGGCCATATCAGCAACATGTCGATATTGAGCCATAAATGCTCTCGCCAAGTCATTCCAAGTGATGATTCGAGTTCCATCTAATTGATTGTACCACTTGGCAGCAGATCCAGTGAGACTTTCTTGAAAAATGTGAATAAGGAGCTTATCATCTTGAGCGAAAGCAGCCATCTTCCGACAATACATAATAAGATGAGACCTAGGGCAGGAAGTTCCATTGTACTTCTCAAACTCTGGTGCTTTAAACTTAGGTGGAATAACCAAGTCTGACACCAAACATAACCCAGTAGCATCCATGGAACCATAAAAGTCTAAGCCTTCAATAGCTCGAATCCTTTCCTCTAACATATTAATCTTTCGTTGCGACTTCGCCTCATCTTTCTCTTCTGCTTGTTTGGCTTTCAACTTCTCAATTTCCCTTGGGTCATCTAAGTCGGGCACCTCAATGGGATCAGTAGATTTTGCGCCTTGGGAAGGATAGGCGGGTCCTTGGAATTGAGCTTGTCCAAACGCTTGGGGTATAGCAGTGTAAGCAGGTGGATATCTTCCTTCTTGGGATGTTTGACTTGGAAATGGACCAAATCCAGGAGGATAGACAGGGTCTTCCATACTGCGTTGTTGAACCCCTTCTTGGACTGCAACTTCTTCTACAACTCCTTTACCCTTGCTTAGATTTTTCAACAGCTTTGTAATTTGGGCTAATTGCCCCCTCATTTCCTCTTGAGCTTTTTCCATCTTCTCTATGCGCATGCTTGATTCTTCTTCCACGATCTTAGCTTGATAACGAGTGTTGTGTGAATGAACCTTTGGTCGAGCTATCTTCGAATCTTTTATTGCCACAATTAAGAATTTTATCATTTCACATGTGGTGATGCTTCAAAAATTTTGAAAATGCTTTGTTTAAAAACAAATGAATCAAAAAAAGATGATCTGTATGAATGGAATGGTGTGGTCATGTAACAATAATGAATGAGTAATGCATGAAATGTTTGGGTCAAGAACTCATGGTACCCTCTTAGTGTCTCATATCAAAATCAAACAAACTTGATCAAACATGTGTCCTAAATAATGGGTATTTTCTATAGCATGGGTTGATATGGTTCTATATTATAGTTGGTCTTCTAAATTTCACTATATGCATGGCTTTAGACAAAAGGGCTAAAGGTTCCCAAATTGTTCCTTACTGTCGTCCACACAAAACTAGTAAGGCACCCAATCCTCACCCATTACAGGTTACAAACGGAAAGGTTTAATTTGAGTGGGAGCATTTCACTGGCTTGTGTGGAGGTTATCACCTCACGAAGGCAAAGATACTATGCTCCCCCCTATGAAGGATAAGCCCGGGTCGAGGGCTAATGCATGCACATGAATGTGAAGTGTGTGCATTAAATATTTTATGAAATTTAAAGTTTTAGGCAAAATCTTGATAACCTTAAACTACCTAATGGCCTGACTCTCTAATGTCCCCAGTGGAGTCGCCAAACTGTCGTAACGTATTAAGTTTCGGGAAACCTAATAGCTAGACACAAAACTACGGAGTCTCCACCAACCATTCTAACCTAGGTGTGATTGGTCACCTATTCAAACTAAGGATAAGGCTTGGTCTACGTTAAGAATCCTAGGGTTCGGGAGTACGGTTACGTGTGAGGAAGGATTAGCACCCTCACAACGCCCATCCTAAAATGGTACCAAGTGATCTAAGATTATCTTAATTTTGCCTTTTACTTTAATTTCGATATAATTAAATATTGAAAAATCTTTTAAGTCTCCTCCATCAAGCTGGTTGGACAACTTAAAAGTTATTCTCACCTCAAGAGTATTCAAGTAGGACCAATCGCCTTTCTTGAAGAGGCTCTGTCGTCGGATTGTTTAGATATTTTTATGCAAATCCTATTTTGACTCCTATCCAATTTCTATTTATTATTTTATCTTATTTTATTCTATTGTTATTATTTTCTTATATAAATTATTATTTTCATATATTTTTATATCTTTAAATAAACATGTATTATTTGATATTGAAGATTTTCTTAAAGACCTTCCATCAAGCTGGTAAGACCTTAAAGAAACTTTCTCACCTTAGGAATTTTTAAAGAAATTACTCAAGCGCAATTCCCTTTAAATTCCATCCTCGGAATAATTCACATTTATTAAAATATTTAATTTAATTTAATTTAATTTCTATTTATTTTAGTTATTTTCTAATTTTAATTCTAATTTATTAATTTGATCTTTATTCTTTATTATAATAAACTTAATTTTAATTTACTATTTTTTAATCTAATTTTATTTTTATTTTTATAATTTAATTTATAAAATCTTGGAAATATCCTTTAAATCTTCCATCAAGCTGGCAAGACTTAAAAGAACTCTCCACACCTCAAGATATCTAAAAGTACTACTCAAGCGCAGTCCCTTTAGAATTCTGTCGTCGGAATATTTATATTTTTATTTTCTTATTCTATTTTATTTCTAATTATATTAATTTTTATAATACTTTATTTCTAATTTGATTATTTATTCTTTTAATTACAATTAATTTTAATTGATTCTTATTTCAATTTTTAATAATAAGTTTGAATTCTAAATATCGGAAATATATTTTTAAATCTTCCATCAAGCTGGTAAGACTTAAAAAGAACCTCCTCACCTCAAGATATCTAAAAGTACTACTCAAGCGCAGTACCTTTAAAATTCCATCATCGGAATTATTAATATTTGTTTTAATTTTTAATATCATAATTAATTTTTTTTGTCCTTATAGTTTTCAATAATCTATTTTTAATTTATTTTAATTCCTAATTCTAAAATAAACAAACAAACAAATAATAATACATCAACAAAATATAAAATATCAACACGCCAAATCAACTTAGTTCATTCACATCAACTACCTAATTTAATTATCAAAGTCAATTTCTCAAATTTTATACCTTAACATCATTTTCTAACTTTAATTAAATTTCCTAAATTATCTTACACAAATTTCTAATTAAATAAATTATATATATTAAATTAAGCTAGTGGGACACTTGACTAATAAAACAAATGATTAAAAGCATTAAATCACGTGGCTTTTACTCCTCTTTAAACAAGTGTATGTCATTTAATGCCAATGCACCAAAAAAATGTCATTTAATGCCAAAAACCTTACCTTTTACAAGAACATACACGCAGTAGTCTAGGTTGGTAATGGAGATGACGATGGCGAGCAGAGCAACGATAATGGAGATAGCAAAAATATGGTGCAACCACGGTTCTACTATATTTTACAGCAATTACATGGGTTAGGTGCTCCAACGAACTGCCTCTTCTCTATTTCTTTTCTTCACTTGTTCAGTTGCAAGGAAATTTTCTGCAATTTAAAAGAAAGCAACACAGCCAAAGAGACGACAACAGCTAAATTCCCCTTTGCAACCCTCTGTTTCTCTTTTTTTTTTTTTTGAAAAAACCCCCTCCCGGTGGCTTCCTCTGGGAAGACTTTTTTTTTTAGCAAAAAAAAAAAGGCGCCGTGGGTCTCTCCTCTAGGTTTTTTCTCGTGTTTTTTCTAGGTTTTTTTTGTGTGTTCCCCCCTTTTTTTCTAGGGTTTTCTCCTCTCTTTATACTTGTCAAAATTTCATGGAAAGAAATAAAAAATTTATAATTGATCCCATTATTATGGGATTTTTCATTTATTTTGTTTGACTTTCTCCTTTTTTTTTTAATTTATTTCCTTTTTATTATTTTTTTGGCAATGAATTTTCAGATTTAATTTCAACCAATTTCCTTCCTTTTGTTGATTTATTCATTGATTTAATGGCTGATTATTTTTTCTTTTATTTTTGGCAACAATATCAACTTTAGTCAACTCTTGAAGATGTGAATTTTGCATGTGCTTCACATGAGATTTGACCAAAATTGACTTGTTTCTTTTTTATCATTATTTATTTTTTTGATTTTTGATTTTTTGATTAATAAAATATATATATAAAATTGTTCGGACAAAATTAGGTGTCTACAGTGAGTTCAGTGGATTGTGGATCCCAGCTGTACACGAAGGAAAATATGACAGATCGACTGAGTTATTTGAGGTATGATCATTTATTTTCTGTATTTAGACATGTCAACAGTATTACTTATCTGATTAATTACAATAGGGGATGTGTATAATATAAACAATGTTATGTAAAATTGTTTAACAGTCAGTACAAGTGAAGTATCACGGACAGCCCAACCAGTTAAGTTGTGTACAATAAGGTGAAAAATGTGGTCACGGGTCGTGACACATAAAATATGAACCTTTGCAGATTCGGGAAGACATGAGCTATATGGAGAAGCCAATTCGAATTTTTAATAGCAAAGAGAAGGTGTTGAGGTTTAAGACAATCCCATTAGTTAAAGTTCTCTGGCAATACCATACTACGAAAGAAACGACATGGGAGCTAGAGAGCTTAATGAAAGAAAAGTATCCGGAACTATTTGAGTGACAGCCCGATTTAAATTTGAAGGACCAAATTTCTAAAAGTGGGGAGAATGTGAAATCCCCAATTTCCTGTAATTTTTCTATAATTGTAAAGTATTTCAAGTTGGAATGAAGTGTGTATATATATATATATGAAAATCTGATGTATAAATGCTATATGGGACATGGAAGGAATAAATGGAATTGATAGTTAAATGGTCAAATGTCAAATGGTCAGATGATGAGTTGGTGAGATGGATTAATATGCATTAAATGAAGCTTGATGAATCATCATTTTCATCTTTAAGAGCTGGCAGCCACCATTGCTATCTTCCTATCATTTCTTCAAGTTTCCTTCAATATTCACCTTGACAAACCCCTAGATTTTGTCATCGAGTCATTAAGCGTTTGTAACGAAAATCGATCCTCATCACTAGCTCTACTCATATCTGTAATATGAAGAGCTGAATCAAAGAGATTGAGGAGATCTAATTTGCTGTTATTTTGGTGACTAGCAAAGGTAAGAGATTGAAATGATGTTAGCTGATTTTATCCATAGTTTTGAGTTGTGTAAAGTTGGAATAGAATATTTGTAAAGATTTCTTAAAGGTTGGAATTGTTATGGCTTTTGTGCAGCTTGAAGAAGTAAAGGCTAAGTGTTGATTTGCAACCAAGCTATTGGATTATCGACTATTTGAGGTAAGGAATTTATGTAACGGACATAGGGTGACTATGTTCGCATGTTTTAAATGTTTTGGGGGGAAGTAAAAGTTGATTTGAAATGCAAGAAGTTCGAAATTCGGGTTTTACTCCTAGTTACCAATTTGCTAGGAGTAGTCGACTGCCTTGAGTAGTAGCCAACTGCCTGGAGATAACCAAAGCTTAAATTTTCAAAACCGATTCAAACCAATCGACTACTATTTATCAGAAAGCATTCTGTTTCAAAACAGTCGACTGCTATATGAGCCAGTCGACTGCTATATGAGCCAGTCGACTGCTATTTACTTGAAAAGCATTCTGTTAGATGACCAATCGACTGCCCTGTTTTCAAAAGCATTCTATTTGTGAAACCAGTCAACTGCTATATGACTAGTCGACTGCCTTTTCTCGAAAAGTATTCTGTTTCAAAACCAGTCGACTGCTATATGGGACCAGTCGACTGCCCATCTGTTTTTAGAATTTCGAAATATCAAAATTTTAAAAGAAAATAATTTCGATAAATCAAGATATGAGATAGTAGCCAACTGCCTTATATGACCAATCGACTGCCATGTTTGTAAATGAGGTTTTAAAGCCTACTTTATACAAGTACATTTGTATCACCAAAAAGAAGTATATGACAAATGTTTTGAGACTATGAACTACTTGACGATCGTGCACTATCTGTATTTGTACTTGACTGAGGAGCCCTAGTCCGGTCCTCAGTGCCACAGATGTCACCTGACTAGTGTTCATCGTGGCCTATCGATATTTGGCCAAATTGTCTCTGTTATATGTTTGGCTAGGGGAGGATTCCCGGCCCTTACGGGGGTACGTCACTTAATTAACATCTCTCGGGATTATCCCTTACGAGATATATTTGCTGTATCCTTGATAAGATTTATCTAGTGCATGATTCCGTTGAAATGCTAATAGTCTCCATGTTATTTGAAAGATATCTGTACATGTGACTTCACGTGATTTGAAATACATGAAAGTATTTGAAGTATTTGAATAATTGCCTATGTGATTTCAAAAGAATAAAGAAATCAAAAGTATTTGAATTACTTAATTTTACTTGTATATGATATTGGAAGGGAGTATATGATATATGCTTTATAACGGTTTTACATGACATTATAGAGCCAACTAGGAAAACTGCATATAGAGGCATAATACGCTCTTTTACATATGTTTCTTACTGAGCGTAAACTCACTCTTTTACAACTATTTTTCAGACTATTTGACGTGAGCCCTCGCTCTCGATAGAAGAGCTTATTGGATCTGTATTCCTTTGAGGCACGCTTCCTAAACTTCTTGAAGGTATACTTATGCTATTATGTAAATCAGACAGTGCTACAGTACCGTGATGTCTATAAGATTTTGGGGGAAAATAGGTTATGTAAGTATATGAGATCCTATGTACTTGACCGATATGTATATAAATAAAATAACTACATTTTAGTTGACATTGAGATCACTGTGCTGAACGATTAAGGAAGAAAGATTTACATCACGTCATGAGTGATAAATCATAAGTTATAAAAAAAGAAGAAAGGATGACATTGACAAACGAGTCTAACCAAGTAGTATGTGAAAGAAAAAGTTATATGTTAATGTGTAGTGACGAGGATGTCACAATAAGAAAAAAAAAGAAAAGTAAAAAATATGCAATATGGGTATCATTAGATATGTAAAAATGTATAAATATTATTAATAATATAAAAATAAAATATATATTATATTTAAAGTAAATAATGTTTTTTTAGTTTTATATTTAATTGTGGATCATGTGTAATAAAGTAGATTCGAAAGAATTTTGGAAAAAAAAATCAAATTCTCTCTTGAAATTTCTCTTAAATTTTGAAATTTTTTTTAGTTTTTGTCTAACAAGAAAATTGGATATTTGACTTTTAAATATGCTGATTAAAATTAATTCCCTTCTTAAATCCTTCATCCAAATAAACCCTTAGGATTCATTTGGATGAAGTATATCAAAAGTAAAATTCAATTCAATTAGGATATTCAAAGTCTAAACTTCAATTATTTTGTTTGATAAAAAATAAAGGTTTGTATATGATGCACTGACAGTGTATAGTTTCTATACACTGTCAGTGCATCAAAAGTTGACATCTCATCAATTGGCAAATTAATAAATATGCCAACAACTACTTGGCCTAGTGGCTAAGGATGAGTTGTGGCATATTGTAAGTCTTGGGTTCGAATCTAAGCATCCCCATCTCCAGTTAATTAATATTTCCTTTGTAACAAAAAAAATAAAAAAATATGCCAAGCCTTTAAAAGTAAATATAAATAAATTTTTTTAATTTACTCATAAGGGCTTATTGATAAAGTGTCAATCTCTGGTGCATTGACAGTGTATAGAAATTATACACTGTCAATGCATCATACATAAATCCAAAAAATAAAGACTTTCAAAATTTATGAAGAATTTGAAAAGCAAATTATAAAATTCTCAAATTTTCTCATGAAAATGTACATGAAAAGTTGATTTTTCAAAATTTCTCCAAATCTTCAGGTTATTACACATGATCCCTCGTTAAATACGAAACTTAAAAAGAAATATTATTTTATTTAAATATAATCTAATATATATTTCATATTGTTAATAATAAAATCTATACATTTTTACAAATCTAATGATACATAGATTGATTTTTTTTCTCTTTTTTCTATATAATATCATTATTTTTTTATAATTATTCTTTATTTCATCAATTTTTAATAGTCAAAATTTCTTTTATTTAATAAATTATCCATATAGCAAAGTTACAAATGTTAGTAATTTAAATTGATGCATTTCTAATCCAACTGCTCATGCATATTTGAATTATTTTGAAGCATAAAACGTTGTTTGGCCTAGTAATATATATTGAAGCCTTATCTCTAATGATTGTAGGGGGCACCGCCCCATCAAAAGAACCATTCATTAAAAATTTTGGCATAAAAGAGACAACAAGAAGATGCCAAATCCCCACCTCAAAAGCTTTGTTTGAAAGTATGTGGCACCTATATTTCTTCTTTAACTTTGGAGTTTTGGAATCCTTAAGAGTTACCAGCAATAGAAAATCCCACTTAGAAGAAGCCGAGGAAAAGCTACTTTTCCCCCCACTAATGGCGCGGAAATTTTGGGTTTTGTTGCACTAATCCCTTTACACTTTACACACAAGCATATTCAACTTTTTATGAGAAATCAAGGAAAGCTTTCTAAGAATGCATGACTGACCCTTTTGGATGCATGTGCGAAAGGAAGACATGCCTACGTGACACACTTAGACAATATATTAATGCATTAAGGTGGGATAATTAGGTTCAATTAAGACATAAAGATGTGTTTCAAAAATTTGTTTTTAAAAGCTAAGACAAATCTTTAAGATACCCAACTTTCAAAGGGACCTACTTTAATTAGTTTATTGAGTTGGTGACAATATTTTAGAGATAAATTCTTTACCATCCTAAGCTTAATTAGTGGAAATTAAAAAAGCATTTGGGGATAGCATCAATTCATAAACCAATAATTTGAAGAAAGAAAAACAATAAAGAAATAATTAGTTCAATATATATTGCTTTCATTCTGGCCATTCCCTCCTAACTTTCATCCATGTTTAGCTCATTGCCCACCTTATGGTTTGTACTTAATTATTCTTAAAAAAAATTAGTTATGGATTATGATTGGTGTCATTCTAGAAGTTTGAAACTTGGTCCATATCAAAACGAAAATCTTGCGATCTTTTAGGGCAAGATTTAAGTTATTTTTATTTTAGGGTTATATAAAATACTCTCTTATAAAATTATGTCCAGTATAAAATTAGTTAATTTATATCCGTTAAAGTTAAAGAATAAGAATAAATAAACTTTGGTTAAAAATGTTTATGAATCGGGTTAGATCTGATCAATATTTTAAAGATTATGTGCAAAGCTCCATATGCTACATCGAGCTCAAAAGATTCAAAATTTTAAAAAAATATATAAAATGTTAACAATTATTAAAATAACAATTTTTCAAATTTTTTAATTAAAAATGAATTAAAATTTTAAAATAATATAATATCTCCAACCAGTCTGATTCACATTTGAAAATCTCTAATTAAAATCTAGCATGAGTTGGACCAGATTCATGGACTGAACAAATAGCTTGACCAATGAAAAAATCTACCATGAAATAAATTAGAGGCAACAATTTTCGGTGATACTTTCACGTTGTATCTAAAATCATATCGTTGTGAGTTTTGAATTTTTAACTATTATTTTTTTGTTCAAGTTGTTCCAAGGTATTGTCAAATTTTTTTTAGATCCTATTTGATAATGCATTGAAAATTTTTAATTCATTGAAAATTAAAATTTTTAACACTTTATTTTTTCAATGCGTTTCATAAAATATTTTAAAATCCACTTAAAAGAATTTTTTTCAACAAAAATGAGTTATAAGATAAGTAGCTAAAGACCTACTTATCACTTAATGTAAAAAAACATTAATTTAAAAAAATTAAAAATTTTATTATATTATCCAAAAAAGCTACTTCATTATCTATAATTTTTTAAACTATTTTTCATTCTAGTGATGCAAAAAACTGATATCAATCCAAAAAATATGAGTCTATTGTAAACTTCAATCTTTAACTTGATTCTTTTAATCTCTAAATTAAAACCCTTATAACAAAAATCTGAATCTACAAATCGAATTTAAGACTATTTTTTTTTTGCAAACCCCAATTTCTAAATTAGATTTGCCTTCCTTAAGTTCCATTTCCAAATTGTTCAATCCAAATTAAGTATCAAAGTGAAATTTGAACGGAAGAAACAAAGTTAGTTAGCAGCAATAATCTCTTCACCAAGTGACTAAAAATGAGTTGTGGTATATTATAAGACTTGACATCGAATCCAAACAGTCCCACCCCTTCTCCAATTATTAATATTTTTGTTGTAGCAAAAAAAAAGCAAAAAGAGAATAAAAAAGCCAAAAAAAATAAGAATGAAAGAGAAAGAAAGTGGAAATGAGAATTGGGGATAGGATTTGCATCCTCTTTGTGTATATATTTGGTGAACAATATTTAAAATAGTGATTTTTTTTAGAACAAGTTGATAATAAAAATGAGTATGATTCATACTATTTTATGGTTAATTTAAAAACAAACAATAAAATAAGTATTATTATCCTATCAACCGTCAGTGGAGCTTTTGAACTCCACATGTAGGGTTAAAATGATGACACGTATCTTATTTTATTTATTTTTTATTTTCTTAATATTTTTAAAAGATATATGTCATCATCTTAGCTTCGCTTGTAGAGTTAAAAAACTCCACTGACTATAGATAGAATAATAATCCATAAAATAATTATTTATTCATTAAAATTATTTATTTTTATTATCTTTGGTTATTTCTTTTAAATATTTTTTAAAAGTTTATGATATTTTTATACTTTTTATGAAATAAAAATAAAAATAAAAAATAAAAAATTAGCATTTAACATTTGCCATTATCAAACAACATATTTATATTCAATGGCAGAGCTAGAGATTTTATTTAGTGGCAGCTTAGTAAAGCATAGTAAAAAAAAATAAAACCAACAACAATAACAACAAAAAAAATGTTGATGATGATGATGATAATAAATTAACATTTTCAAATCTAGTCATAATTATTGAAAAATTTTAATTGTTCTTGACATTGATTCATATTTTAAAAACATTAAACAATAATTTGTTATCGATACTTTTAAAAACATCTTTTTCAATATATACAACTAAACTATCGTTAAATCATTTATGTCTCATTTGATTGTACAAACTTTTCAAGTAATTCATTAATGAAAATTTTCATTCTATTCAATAGAATAAGTAGTAATTTCAATAAAAAATAAATTAAGGATTTATATATGATGCATTAATAGTATATAATTTTTTTACACTATCAATGCATCAAATGTTGACACTTTATCAATAAACCTTTATGAGCAAAATAAAAAATTTTATTTGTATTTATTTTTAAGGGCTTGATATTTTTTTTGTTTACTTATTGATGAGGTGTCAAATTCTGGTGCATTAACAGTATATAAAAATAATAAATTATCAGTGTATCATGTACAAACCTATAAATTAATGGGTACATTATCTTTCTAAGTTTCAACCATTATTATAGTAAGATTGTCAGTTTTTTTAACTCTAAAAATTTAATATTAGAATGCACATCTATAAGACAATTTTGAAATTCAACTTCAAAACTTTTATAAATCAATGAAATTTAACAAGATATAAAATTTTTAGTTATTTAAAACATAATTTTAAAGTTTTCTTTTTGGGTCAGTGGCGCCTTGAGCCAGCGGTTCAAGTGTAAGTTTTGTAGCTGGCTTTCATTTCTTTATTTTGTTCGGGCACATTTTCATTGGTTCTAACTTCTTGGTAAAACCAATGGGCCAAATTTAAAAATCTTTTGTAGTGTGGCTTCAGCTTGCTTCTGTGTACAGTTTTTCAGTTGTATCGTCTGTTGTTCAGCGAAAGAAGAGGAAAAGAAAAAAGAAATAAAAAACAAAGGTAGACTGGGAAGTCAAAAGCAAAAGCAAATCGATATTTGAGAAAAGCTGGCTTTTGGATCGTTAGATCCATCACCATCACCAAGTTTTCTGCTGCTAAAGTTTCAAGGCATAGATAACAGGAGGAGGAATGAAGGATGTGAAAAAAAGGAGGGTAGGTCGAGATTGAAGGAAAAAGGGTATTTTAGAAATGGAAGAATGGGCGCTGCAAAGTTATTTTGCAGTGGAGGGGGGCTACATTTGATTGCAGCTCCCAACAGCAATTTAATTGCAACTGCAAAGTTACTTTGTAGATTAAAAAGCAATCAAACATTGCAATCATATTGTAGCCTTTTAAATTATTAGGGAAAGTGACTTCCCTTATATCAAACGGCTCCTTAATATTGATTTGATTGTAATATTAAAAATTTGGTAAAGAATGATTAAATTAAAAATTTATTAAAACAACAAGTCTAGCCGTGTATTTGATTGTAATATTAAAAATTTGGTAAAGAAAAATTAAATTAAAAATTTATTAAAACAAGTCTAGCCATGCAATAAGTTATTAAAAGTCCTTTCACTTGAATTTTATATATTATAACTAAAGGTGTAATCGAGTGGAGTCGAAATTAATCAATACCATGCTTGAGCTTAACTCGACTCGAAAATTTGAGGCTCGAAGCTTGATCGAGTTTGGTTTTTTAAACTAAAGTTTGATGCAACAAAATACTTGAGCCACTCAAGCTCAACTCAATGGGTTCGATTTATCAAATTTTAACTATATATTATGATGATAAAATGGTAAATTAATAATAAAATATTAAAAAAAGCTCAAAGAAGCTTACGAGCTGCTCGAGCTGAGTATTAAGAAGCTTGAACTCGACCCAATGCGTTACTCGGATCACTCAAGCTCAACTCGAAAATAAATAGTTCAAACTCAAGTAATTATTAAGTCGAGCTCGAATAACTAACAAGTAACTTAATTCATTTACACTCTTAATTTTAACTTCCAAAAACTATTAACTACTTTCCAAGTAAGATTTTTGGACCTTTTTAAACACTAACCTTTTAAATAAAGAATGGATTATTACCCTATCTACTGTCAATAGAGTTTTCTAACTCTACAAGTAGGGTTAGGATGATGGTATGTGTCCCATTTTATTTATTTATTATTTTATTAATAATTCTAAAAAACATATATCATCATCCTAACCCTACTTGTGGAGTTAAAAAACTCCACTGGTAATGGATAGGATAATAATCCATAAAAGAAAGAATTATTATCCTATCCACCATTGTGGAGTTTTCTAACTCCACAAGTAGGGTTAGGATAATGGCATGTATCCAATGGCGGTGCGTAAGCCATGGTTGGAGGGGCCTTAGCCCCCCCAACATTTTTACTAATCTTTTTTATATATGTTATTTATAATGTATTTATATTGCATAAATTTAAATTGGCCCCCTCAAATTAAAAAAAATTAAAATTACATTTATATTAATTTATTTACTTTACTCATCCATCACTAGTCACAAATACATAAAATTAGTTTGATTGTCAGAAATATTAAGTTGCAATTATATAAATTTAAAAAATCCAGTTTAATTTTTCTCATCTAAACTCTCAATCAACTAAATAGAAAACAAATCTATAATATTTTTCTTACCTAATAGCCATCCAATATCATTTTTATTTTATATATTCTTTTTAATATACTTTGCACTTTTATTTGCTATTTGGATTGCCTTGAGACCTGTCAATTATCCCCAAAAACAAGAATAGCAAAATTATTAATGTTTCTATGTTACTCTTTTTTTTAAATATATGTTTATATATCTTGTTATCATATACATGAGTAATGTTAAAAAATTTATATTTAGTCAAAATTTTGGGATAATTCTTTTTTAATTTCTATTACATAATTTTGAGATAACTTGATTGTTATGTCAACATTGAACGAAAAATTATTGAGACATTTAATTTAGATTTAATTTTTGAAGATTTTGTTTCTTCAAAAGAATACTACTCACAATTTTAGATGAGATTATGTATTTGATATAATTTATTTCTTTATACTTTTTCTTTATGAATTATTAAAATTTATAATTTTATAAGTTTTTTTTATTTTTTATTAGTATATTACTTGTATATATGTCTTATTTTATTAAAACATAATGACCTAACTCAAATGAAAAAGAAATATAGTTTTAAATTTTTAATTAGCCCTAATAACAAAAACTTAACCTAACAGTTATTATCTCTACTTAAAAGGATTAAATTCAAGATTTAAATTTTCATTTCCCTCATACCACATATGAACAAATATAATAATAATAATAATAATAATAATAATAATAATAATAATTCGTCCTCTCAAAATCAAAAGTCAATATCCGCCACCGCATGTGTCCCATTTTATTTTATTAATATTTCTAACTGACAGATATCATCATCCTTAAAAAGCTAGCTCAAACAGTCACTAAGTAAGCTTATCAAGATCTTTTAAATATTTAAATGAGTAAAATTCATAAAATTAAGGACCTACACATTAAGAAATGCACAGGAAAAAATTAGAAAATAACTTATATTAGGATGATCCTAAAAACCTTAGTTTTTAGGCACCAATAACATAATACCAACTCATCTTTTTTTAAGCACACACAATAATTATTGTGGATATACACTCACCTAACCAATTTATAAACTGATCATTTTAACTCTAGTTAACTTATATTAAAATTAATAATTTTATAAAATAAAAATAAAAATAATATTGAGAGGTGATATACCATAGAAATCAGTAAGGGAAACTCTTCAACGTTTCCAGAAAAATCTTGTGGTTTTTATTTGGTTCCCCCTCAAGTAAAGAAACCTGACGACTTATTTGTCAAGCAGGTATGAACGCTTCTATCAAACACCCAATAAAGAGAAAAAGATGAACATATCTTTAGAGAAAGAAGACAATAAGGGCTGGATCAAGACAAAAATATTGGCAGGATGAAGGAAAGAACTCCAACAAATTGGCTTGATAGAAGCGTTTCTACATAGTTTGTTCAATCAGAGGAAGCAATTACCAATATTTTTTGAAAGAACGAAACTCTCAATGGGATGCTTGAAATCAATTTTTCTCACAAACCCTAGCTAAGTTGAAGCAATTTCTACCTAATTCCCTCTCAATATTATTTTCATTTTTATTAAATATAATTATTAATTTTAATATAAGTTAACTAGAGTTAAAAATGATTAGTTTATAAATTGATTAGGTAAGTATATGCTTACAATAATTATTGTGTGTGCTTAAAAAAATAAATTGATATTATAATATTATTGGTACCTACAAACTAAAGCTTTTAGAGTCATCCTCATATAAATTATTCTCAAAAAATTAAGAGTATAGCCCACTTTCAACTACAATCATAAATACAATTTGATTCATGGGTTGACTCTTACTACGATATTCAATAAATTGAAGCATTAATTATGTGGTAAATTAAATGCCTGCCAGCCATTGGGGACATTGAGAAAGACACTGATAAATATGACTTTTATTTGAAAATCTTGAAAACTTAAAAGTCGTTTCGTATCATTCTTGTTTCTTATTTTTTTTATTTTTATTTTTTATTTTTTTGAAAATAGAAATAAAAAATATATTTGATAATATATTTTTATTTTCAAAAAACAAAAACAAAAATTTTCAAAATTTGTTAAAAATAAAAATTTCTTATTTTCATTATTTTCGAAAACATGTTTTCATTTCTGTTATTATTCATAAGTAAGTGAACAGAGTTTATATATTAATATAATATTAATATTTTTTATAATAAAAATATAAATAAAATTAATTAATTTGTTAAATAAAATAATATTAAATTTTAATATAAAATTTTAATTAAATAAAATTTTAAAATTAATATATTCCTTTTAATATAGAAAAGTTGAAAACGTAACAAGTAATTAAATATAAATTACATTGAACTATAATTTTATAATATTCTTTAATTCAAATTTTTACAATAATTTATTGAATATATTATATATTTTAAATAATATCATTTATTATAATTTTGATATGTTAATAATTAATATTATTATATAATATAATTCATTTTTATTTTACTAAACAATATTATTATTTAATATTATATTCTACCTTAAGTTTAAAATATATCACTACTACTATTAAATAATTTAATATTATTAAATAAGTAAATACTTAACATTAAATAATATTATTTATATTAAATATAATATATTTTAATAACTATATAATTTATTATAAATTAATTAGTTAAATATTTTATTTAACAACGTAATATTATTATTACAAATAAATAAAAAATTATTATTAAATATAATTTATAATTATTACAATTAAATTAAATAATATTATTTTATTTAATATTATATTTAATTATAATATTATTTAAATTACATTAAATTTTTATATGATTAAATGAAAATATTTAATATTAGTTTTAAATAAAATAAAATAATTTTATTTAATATTATATACATATTATTATTTAATAAATATATTATTTTTATTTAATTTTTAAAATTTTATTTTGTGAATTGAATTATTATATCTGAATCAATTTAAATATTTGTTTTCAAAATGTAACAGTATTAAACAAACATATTTTTTATTTTCAGAAATTGAAAACAAAACAAAATAAAATAAAAACATAAAACAGGAAACGATGCCAAACGACCCCTTAAGTTTTCCCTTTATTGCGATTTATATATAATTATGTAACCATTGATGCACTAAACGATAATAGGAAAATAATTTGACAGAGATATAAGAAATTTATGAATTAATAATGATTTTGGGTGTATACATACTTGTACATTATTAGAGTAGTATTATAAAATAGAGGTAGCTCCTCAAGCCCCTATACATGAAATCAATTTTCCTATCATGCAAAATGCTATAACTAGCAAATATTGTTTGAACAGTGCAGTATATGAAAATGGTTAGCACTGCACAGACCTAATTTAAGGAAACAAAAAAGGGTAGCTACAGCAAGACCACCCTTTTTCAAATTCTAACAGACCCTTTAATTAGCTTGGATTAAGGGTTTAACTACATTTTCATCAGTTCAAATGATTTCTGTTGAAGCAAAACAGATTCAAGGAATCAAGCAAATTAAGGCAGATCTTTTTAACTTGTCAAAGAAGCCTATGTAGTAAGCATATATAAAAGGCAAACCAATCTACTTTTGCGAAGGATCTGTGTATGTAAAACTTAGAAGAATAAAAAGAGCAGAAGTTTGCTGAGCCCTTGGTTGAAGCGTCACCATTTAGCGGTATTAAAATCTAAATCTTTCTTGAGACTCATTCTGAGCTAATTAATCACCAAGTGATTGTCAAGAATTAAAACCTCTAATTTTTCAACACATTAGCAAGACAGGTGAAGAAGAGGAATGGGGAGTTAAATATAATCGTCACAAGTCATGTCATCTTAATTTGCTAAAGCATTGAGAAAACACGTTCACATCTGTATCTATTCTATAATATAGTACAATCTCAATCGTGCATGTATCTTACCTGTTACATTATTACACCCACGTATTAGTTGTGTGAGTGTGATGCTATTTAATCTAAATTATGAGAGAATGGTGTTTAGATTTTGTATATTAATGCGTCCCTTTTTTTCAAGCAATAAAGAAAAAATGAAAAACAAAATTAAACCAAACAAAACCAATTCGAATGGGTGTTGCATTAGAGAGAGAGAAGTTATAATTTATTTCTTTTCATATGTAGTTTTGATAGAATTCAACTTAATTTGTCTACTTCAATTGAGATCATGATAAATGCATACCAAATATCAACCCCCATTATTCTTTGATTTGCATTTTGAAGTGCTAATTAATGGTTGCCATTTATCAGTTCATCATTTTCACATATCTGTATCAGCTGAAAATCTTAGTAAATCATGTTTCACCCTCAAAATTCGCCTACAGTATCAAACTTCAAAAGCAGCAGTGTGAATGTGATTTCAAAAGGCAAAGACAACAAACCCACATGACACTAAAACATTGTACAGCAACAGCAGCATAGAAAAGAAAGAAAGCAATATTTTTGTAAACTGTAAAGCCTACAAGGCCACAATGGAACAAACTCTTGCAGTTACAGCCAAATGAAACCAGACAAGTGAGAAGGCAAAATGACCAAAAATCTTACTATTTAGATTTTGTGTTTGCTTTTACTTTTTACGAGAGAAAAAGCGAGGCAAAAGACATTTCAAACATGAGCCCATAAACTGTGACCCCCCAACAAAAGCTGACCCGAAAACCCAGAAAGTTCGATATCAGCGAAGACGTGAAAAGTATGGCACATAGTACATACATATAGGCCAAATACAAGCTCTTCTCAACATCTTTTTCGACTCACCGGTCACCACTACTGCTATGAAACATCAAAATACTACAATCATTCTATTTTTTTTTTTATGAGCATCAACAGTTAATATTTTCTGTGAAAAGGTGGGAAGCGTAAAACACCAAACTGTTGTTTCACCGTCATACATACATATCCCTAAGCCAGGGACTGGCTTTAGCTATCCATGAAATGGTTTAAGATTATTTTGAATCTCATCGTACTTGTATCTAATTTTAATTACATCTTTACAATATTTAATTTTACTATTAAAATAACTAATTTTATTTTTATCATAATTTTCAATCTCACAAAATTTAATTTTATTATTCATCTAAATTAACACGTTACTTTCAATCACATTTGGTATCGAAGAGTGAGTTTGGCTCACCGGCCCAATGCAACTACTTTTTTGAAAAAAAACCAAATATTTGAAGATAAAATTATAATTTTATCCTTAATTTTAAATTTTTTATTATTTTATTAAAAAATATATTTTTAATAATTTTTTTGTTATTTTTAATTTTATCAAAAATAATTTTACCGTTAATCTAAATAAATTCTAAATTAACCCTTATTAAATTATATTTTACCGTGCAAGGCTTGTTTTTACTTTCATCCTTGTACCAAACAGACTCTCTCTCATGTGAAATTCAACATTGCTTTTTACGCATTAAATGCAAAGTGTGAGAGAAAGAGAAAGAGGGTCATTCCCATTTAATGCCAAAAGGCAGTGGTGGTTTTTGTCCAACATCAACATTCAACCCAGCGACTGCCGCCCAATTCTACTTAGACTTAAATTTTTTATTTTTTTAATTTAAGCTGACTATTATTATTATTCTTATTTAAGACTAGAGGTTAGACTACTCAAATTTCATTTTTCTTTTCTTTATCTTCTTATAAATATAAAAATCGAATAAACCATCGCTTTTTCGTATTCAACTATTTTTTTCATTTTTTAAATGTAATTGTAATAAAAAAAAAAAGTATCTGAACGCAGTTGTCAATTTTTCAGCATGACAAAAGCATGTACTGCACATATAAAAAGTATATAGACGTAGCCAAAGTTTTACTGTTAGATTTCGTTTTCTTTTGTAACGTACGTCTTCACGCAGGGATACTTAAAATTCATTTTCAATAACATTAAAATTATAAAAATATTTTCCTTTCTATTTATTTTAAAATTTCGAATTCGAACGTCAAATATACAATGAATGTAACCCTCTTTGATAAATGATGACATGAATATATCTTTCTCGACTTTTTGATTAAGATGAAGACGTGAATTTTCTTTCAAACCCTTTTCTTATCAGACTTTGCTTTGTGTGGTCAGGCTTACAACTAGGGTTCATCGTAACACATTTAGGGAAAGATTTGCAGCTTTTTTTATCATATTTCCACATTCACACAGTGACATGCATTGCATTTTAAACGTGTTGAACAGACGAAGACATGAATTTGCTTTTTCCTTCATTTTTTTTTCTTTTTCTTTTTCTTAGTGGTGGGCTAAGTTGTGGTCATGGGAGGCTTGCCCACATCCACCTGTTAAGTTAACTTACTGGGCGCGCAGGCCAGCTGAGGCCAGCAAATTTAATGCAACGTGTTTGGACAACCTAACTATTTCATTTGATTCAATTAATAGTTGAATGGTGTCACATCAAAGTCAATAAATTTGCTTTCTCTATATATTATATAATATCAAGACAGCTAGGATAGGATTTCCAATTTTAACATGTGTAATTTGTTCAAGAATTTTTTATTATTCTAAAATTTCTTAATCTTTTGTGATTCAAGGGTTGAGTCCTGTTAACCGTTGCTATTTAATATTTCATATAAATATATATAGGATTATAGATAAATTAAATAAAGTCAAATTAAATAAAGTCAAATGCCATTTAATATTTCATATAAATATGTAGGATTATTTTAACAATATTATTTTTATGTGATTTACATTGACTTTATTGAAGGTATTAATTACATTTGAGAACCAATGCAAATGCCGAAACAATTATTTATATTGCAATATTATTTAAGTAAGATCTTGCATGAATAATACTATTTTTATTTAATTATTTCAAAAAAAGATAAATATTATTTATAATTAAAGAAATGTGACGCATAATAATATAACATTAAATATTTCGTTACTATTGTAAAGTCAAAACATCGTGACATTTGAGATTTTATTATGACGTTACTTTACTAATATAGGTGACATTAAGTTATGTCACCTATAGCATGACGATTTTATATTTCGTCACCTAAAATTAAATTTGTAATTATCATTAGTGACATTTGGGCATTTTTTTTACATTATTATAATATCGTAGGTGACGAAAATTTATGTCACCTAAAGTGTGACAAATTAATATTTTGTCACAAAATAACTAAAATTTTAACTACTTTTAGTGACGTTTAAGAGATTTTTATGACGTTATCATACTACTATAAGTGACGAAAATTTATGTCACCTATAGCGTGACGATTTGATATTTCGTCATCTAAAATTAAAATTATCATTAGTGACATTTAGGCATTTTTTGACATTATTATAATATTATAGGTGACGACAATTTATGTCACCTAAAGTATGACAAATTAATATTTCGTCACAAAATACTTAAAATTTTAACTACTTTTAGTGACGTTTACAAGATTTTTATGACTTTATCATACTACTATAAGTGACGAAAATTTATGTCACCTATAGTATGACGATTTGATATTTCGTCACTAATATATAAAATTCTATCACATCTTTGGTGACGATATCGATATTTAGTGACAACTTTTTATACTAATTTATGACGAAATCAGATGTTACAAAAGAGTAATCATTAGGTGACGGTTTATGTTATCGTCACATTAGAGTCACGTATAGGTGACGAATATTATAAGATCGTCACGTTTGACCTTTAGTGACGGTGCAAACGTGACGATCGTCGTGACAATAAAATTTTCGTCACCAAAATCTATTGGTGACAAAAAATTAATATTTTATGACGTTTATTTCATGCGTCATAAATTATCAAATTTATTGCAGTGTAGATATGGTTCGAATCTTAGAGTTGTCACTATTGAAAAAGTTTTATCATTTATCATTCTCGACCAGAACAAAATTAATCTCATATCGTTAAACAGATGAGAATACCTATGATTGTAAAAAAAATCCGTCATTGAAATACTAATCAACTCAACTTTAATCGCACTTTTTCTTTTATAAAAGTGTTTGATTTTAATTCTCTTTCTCTCTAAATTAAATATATTAAAAAAAATTCAAGTATTTCTTTAAATTAAATGTTTTGTTAACAACAATATTTGACTTATGTGTGGCTTTGAGATTCCATTGAAAGAAAAAAATTATGTACAAGTGCACTTTCTCTTACCAAAATTAGTAAAGGCTCTTGAATATGTTTTCTTTTTTAATTCGCTATCAATCATAAATTGCCGCAAGTTGATTTGTCATAGACAGATAGGCAGATAGCTAATAGGCGCTCACCTCAAACAAATTTCAATATGGCAGAAGGAATCCTCAAGTTGGTTTCCTACATTTCATTTGACAATGTCAAAGAAATAAATGTTCAAAATAGACATGGCCAAGGCCAACCATTTTCAAAAAAATCAGCTCTAATGAGGACTTCACCAATCGAATGATGCATGCATGTGAATCAGCTTACTCTCTCAAATTGTCAATTTAGGTAAAAATGGCAATTCCCTTTAGGTTCATCAAAAAAAGTTCTCAATAATAATAATAATAATAATAATAATAATAATAATACAAAAGCAATTATTTTTCATGTTTTTCTCAATGTGAAAACAATGAAAAGAACACCAATATTTCACTAGTTTTCCCGGCATGAAAATGAAAAAGGAATCCTAGTTTCATTTCATACCTTTCTGTGTTAGGCAATGCTATAATTACTATATATGTACAGTCTACGAAATACAAAAGAAATAAAACAAAGGACACATCCTTTAATGTCACCCAATTTAGTCCACTGGGTCTATAATTGTAACCACGAAACAGTTAGATGCGTATTATTTTGGCCTTTCATGCTGATTTCGAGTAGGAATTCACATGGAATGGCTAGCAGTAGCAGAATGCATGATTTAATGTCAGCATAATTGAGTAGTTGACTAGAAAAACATTGATGGACGACAAGGGACAAAATCACCCATTTGTCTAAGTCTTCTTCTAACATTTGATCCATATGGAGTAATATGTCAATATGATTTAATGTTTTTGCTTGAAATTCTAGACATGGAGAAATTTGAAGAGGGTAACAAGGCTTTCTACCGTACAATTTGCATGACTTGTGTCGTTATCAATAGATGTGATTTTTACATACCGTAAAATATGCGTGAGTCATATTATCAATTAACAAGGGCAATCCGGTCTCAACCTGACGTTGGCCAAAAAGTCCTATCTTCATGTCTGATTTATTGCACGATACAACTAGTACCCAAGTTTCTTTACAGTTTGCACAAGCATAACTATTATCATAATATACCAAAAATTTCCAGCATAAACAGAAACATGAAAAGGTACTCTTCATTACCATTACGCGCAAAACAAGTATTAACTCATTAAGCAACCAAAATGTCTTATTGGTTAAGTTTCGGACTATGATTGAAAACCAAGATTATCAGCACCATATACACCAATGAGTGTCTTATGGATTTTCTGTTTTAGTGGTCTTAACCAGTATGATACCAGTGTGTTTCATGTACCACTTCGGATTTGACGGTATTTTATAACATATGTCTAAAATGTTCCTGGATTTTCAATATTTTGTAACATAATAAAATATTGAATATATATATATATATATATGCACGAATGTGTAATTGTGGGTATGTAATGCCTGTATCTATATTTGTGCATGTACATATTAACTAAAATCAGAATAAAGAATCAGTGTAAACAAGATTTTGAAATTCTAACAGCCTAAATGTTTTCAAATATGAAATAACTAATAAAAAATTTTGGATCAAAGATAATTGTGCATCGTGTCAACTGGTACTCTTCAGCTAGCTAGGTTCATAATTGTTGGTTTATAAACCCAATTATTGGGTTAGCTATGTTTATTTTTTTTAGCCCATTTAGTTTATGTTTTACTTGGACTTCTTTTCAATAAGCCCATTGTATAGCAAACGAAAAAACAAAAATATAGAGGGCAGGAAACTTTAGCATAGAAACAGATTGCAAGAGCCCCGTCCCCGATATTTGTCATTCCACCAAAAAAAAAATGAAACAGATTGCAAGAACAACACAATGCAAAGCAAAAAACGAGGTTAAGGAAAAAATGGATTCTTTTACTTGGTGAGAAAATATGCAAATTCTCTTATAAGCATTTCTTATTCTACTTAATATATTTTGATGCATTTTGAAGCAAAAATATTGTCATGTAGTTCTTGTTTATATGTTTGAATATGTGTTGTGTTTAATGTTGGTTATGTGGGTATTTTGAAACTTGAGATTAATCGATTTGAGTTTTTTTTTTCTTTTTGTGCGCGCGTTAAATTAGCACTGAAAATGTGGGTGTAATTGAGGTGAAATTGGGAACTTAGCGGTTAATTAAAGTTTGCCTTAGTTGTTTTATTAAAGGCCTTATGAAGTGTGCATGCCAAGTGTTTGTGCAATTGCCTCTCTGACCTCTCCTCCCAACAAAAGTGGCATTAGATTTTGGGTTTTGTTGGTTTTGTTTCGTGGTGGACTTTACTTAAGTCTTCCATTTGGAGTTTTTTATTGGTGTGGTGATTTATTGTGGGTTTTGGTGAAGTTGACATAGTAATGGCTAACAACTTGCTAACAACTTCGTGCAACCCTAAATTCTGAAGTTAGGAAAGAATAATTTTAATAATTAGAGTATACAAATGAAGGTGTTGTTAGAGTCTTAAGAGTTATGGGAGATTATTGACAAGGGGTTTCAATAACCTAGTGTAGAAGAGGAGGAAAGACTAACAAAAGCTCGAAAGGCTACTCTTAATGAGGCAAAGAAGAAAGATAAAAAGGCTTTGTTCATTCTTTGCCAAGCAATTGATGAGTCCAACTTTGAAAAGATTTCTACGATTATAACTTCTAAGACGTTAAGGGATATCCTCAAGAATTCACATAAATGGATTGACAAAGTTGAGAAAATTCGCCTATAAGTGCTAAGGGGTGAGGTTGATGACATCTCTATAAATGAAAATCAGACCATTTTAGAGTACTTTGGAAGAGTGTTAACTATTGTGAATGCGATGAAAAGGAATGGTAAGAAGCTTGGTGATGTCCCAATTATGGAAAAGATTTTCCAATTTTTAACCTCAAAATTTGAGTAAACAGCTATGATTATTGAAGAAGCAAATGACTTGGAAGATATGACAGTAGATTAATTGATGGGAACATTGCAAGTGCATGAATAAAATTTAAGCAAAAAGGTGACTAGCTCAATTGACCAAGCTCTTCACACTAAGCTTGCTTTTGATGAAGATAGAAAGGGCGGTGGTATTTGAGGTGCTCAAAGAGGAAGAGGTAAAGTCTATAGAGACCGTGGTCGAAGTAATGCAATTAGAAGTCTTCACTTTGAAGGTGACAATAGAGGTTATGATGGAATAGGCTTTGTAAGTAGAGTCAGACAAGGTAGAATAAGAGGAAGATGACATCAATCATGGCAAGATCTAAGAGAAAAAGGAAGAGGTAGAAATGATGGCGACTTCAACAACATACCAAACCGACAAAGTTATAACAAAAGAAATGTTCAGTGCTATAATTGTTATAAATATGGGCTTACTTTTGTTTTCACTTTTCTTTTCCTTTCCTTTCCTTTCCCTCTGTCATTCCAAATACAACGTTCTTTTATATCTATCTGTATGCTCATCTTCTTTCTTTTGATTTATATATGAAAGAAAAAGTGGATAGAATTTGATTCAACATTGAAAGAGTTTCAAAAATTTCTCAATTCTGCTTCAGAGAAATGTTCTCTCAAGAAAGGTCGCATTAGAGTTAGAAAGCTCTTCATTTTCAATCTCTCTTATTCTTTTATTGTTATTTTTTATGGTACTTTTTAGACCTGCTCAAGGGTTGACCTACCCATCTAAGGTCGAAAGCCCGCCCAATAATTGGTCGAGTTTAGACAAAATATTAGTCTATTAAATGAGCATGGATAAGCAAAATAGGCTCGATTAAAATTCAGTTCGGGCCTTGGTTTCACTCTTTGAA